>JAQJVK010000024.1:4581788-5781788 GCA_035578135.1 Flexamia atlantica | reverse complement strand
CACATCGATTTGACATCCACAAGGACCAGGAAGCATTGACCTTCTAGTGCCTGCGTAATCAATGTGAACTCTCTGGAAGTTCTCTTCTGGCTCGTCCCAGTGATGAATGGGAATCTTAGCTGTAGTTTTCTTGACAACAGCACACTAAGGACGTGACTTGACTAAATATTCATCTCAACAGAATGGAGAACTTCCAGTTTATATTTTGATTAGGATTTTTGCGGACATTTGCCATAACTGATCAGTAAAAAACAAGTTTCACGACGTGGATCTGGAATCTGATCCCGTCTTCAGGTGGAACAAAACCTAGAACATAACAAGATTAGTAACACATATCCAGGAAAACCTGGACAAAAGCACAGCTAAAACAGATAACTGTAAAAGCTCTTTTGTGTTATTGTTTTTCTTTTAAGCATAGTGTTTTTGTGACTGCTTTTACGGTTCTCTATTTTAGTGTGTTTTTGTCCAGGTTTTCCTGGTTATGTGTTACTAATCTTGTTATGTTCTAGGTTTTGTTCCACCTCTAGACGGGGTCAGATTCCAGATCCTGAAACATCGTGAAACTTGTTTTTTACTAATCAGTGATGGCAAATGTGCGCTAAAATCCTAATAAAAATATAAAAACGCCATCACCAACAATGAATTTCATTCAAAGAATTCCAGTTTATAATCAGGCCTCTCCAGCTTTGTTATCCAAATTTGAATCCCTTGATAATCAGGAAAAATAATGTAATCAGTATATAGAACGACTCAAAAACTATCTACAAATCAAGAGGTTGAAAGAAGATGATGACTTAGTCACACCATTGTTTCTCAACAGCATTGGAGCAAGCACTTACACCCTTCTACCAACTATTGTAGCCTCAAGAAGAGTGTCAAATCTTACCTTCGAATAAATATCTGGAAGCCTTATTAAGCTTTTAAACCCAAAGAAAAACATGTTGGCGACATAGTTTTCTTTCTTGCACTCAAGATTTAGGACAATCTTTATCAGACTGTAGAACCGGGCTCGTATCGGGCTCGTAAACCGGCCCGATCGAACCACAGGTGTTTTCGAGTTTGTCACATAGAAAAATAAAAATAATTCAATTTTGGTTGGAACCATTGAATTCAGCTTGAAACGATTCATTTCTTTCATCCTTCAGAAAAATCATCTGAGCCTGTGAATTTAAGTGTGTCTGGAACAAGCCTGTATCAGATATTTTCATTGTTTCACAGTTTTTAAGGGGCATAATCATCAGGGAATAGTTATAAATGACCCCAGACCTAACATTTGACCAAAACTGAAAAATCACTATCCCTAGAAGCATCGAGAATAGATTCACAGCACATATCTCACTCTAACCTGGCCGTAGGTAGGGAAGATCCACAGAATCTCTAAAGTGTCAAATACATTGATGAAAAGTCAAGAATATCATCAAAATTCACATAAATGCACTAGGAAAAGATACAATCATAAAGTTGATTTATCAGAGCTAGGATTACAAGACCTATGTCTGAGATGTAGCAGGATCAATAATATGTCGAACAAATGTCGAATCACCTCCAAGCAACTCAAATGCTCTGCTTGTAATTGAACGGAACATATTGAGAAAGTATGTATTAACTTTTTCAATTGAGCTGGATCCATTAAGTATTAGTTTATTTTTTAAGTTATTTTGAGTTACTTTACTACTCGTCGCCATATTTGTATTGTATTTATTTCGAAATCTTCTTATTATTAATAAAATATTAGAGAATGAACATAAGTTGTATTTCAAAACACAGTAAATATTGAAAATAATTCAATAATATTCACATACAATCATCTGATAATATGAAATTAAATCACTTTTATAGTCTGTGAATAATTGGGAACATTATATATAAATAAAAGGTTGCATTAGAGTATTTTGCTATCAAATCATAAAACGTGCCAGCCCAACTTCTCAGTGCTGGTTTTATTTCTTTAAATCTTAGACCTACAATGTTTTTATTCAGTAACCACTCTATAAGTGTGTTAAGTGTTCGAACAACGGTCTGCCCATTACTTTAGCTGCAAACAGAATTGCATTAGTATTTTCAGAAAAGAATCTGTAAAACGCCATAAAAATGATGATTGCAGGAATCCAATCATTGTATCAGAGCTCACCGGCTCCCTTTGATGCCATCAAAGATTTTATTTTCCGTTACGGGAAAATTTCGCCCCCATAATATTTTTTCATATTCTTTGTATCAAAGTTCTGTTGACGATTATTCTTGTACTTTTTGTGCACGAGTAAAAAAAAGTGGTTTACGAGTAAAATGCGGTATTATAATTTCGTAAATAAAAGATATATTTTAAACTCATTTTACTTCATTTCCCTAGCAATTGAACTGATTTAAATATAAGGTGAATGTTTGACTATTCAAATTAAGTCACGCCCATGTATATTTTTCCTTGCTTAATGTGTTTTAAAGGAAAAAGTGGAATAGCACTATGATATTTTTTTTGGGAGTGTATGTGAGCTGAAAAGAAATAAACAATTTAACTTATCTACCGGAAACATATTTCATCTTGTTCATATGGGAAGAAACATACTACGTTATAAGAAAGAAAACGGATTTATAAAAGAATACCCGGTTCCTCAGTTGGTTTAATTTTGCAAAGCAGAGTGGAAGTTGGGAAGTACCGCAAAGGAAATGAAAATTCCTTTCATCTGGGTTTTGGTTTTGGTACCAATCATTATTTGAATATTTGCTTTTTTAACTTAACAATTGAACGGGAATTTTTTCATTATTGGATAACGACTTCAAATAACGAGAAACAGATTCTAACTATTTAATTATTAATAACCAATTTTAAATAAGGGAGAAATTTTGTAGCAAAAGTAAAAGTTTCTATTTGAAAAAAAAACTTAATTTGTAAACAGTTGAAGAATAAACTTAAAATCATATATTAATTCAAAAGCATAGAATAGTAAATATCTAAATTGGTTTTGGTAGGGCTTGGAATACATCAACACGCTTGAATCTGCATATATAAAATATTATCATAGCAAAGATATTTATAAAATATTAATCGAGATTTAACCAAATAGCACACAGAGTCAAATAACAAAAATTAAGAATATATAAATATATTTTAAAAAATAAGTTTTTCTGGGTTTTATTTAAGGTTCCTTAAGGTCTAAATTTAAGGCCTATTTAAGGTCTAAATTGAACATGAAAAGGCACATGTTTACAAGGACCAAAGCATGGAGCGTAAGTATATGAGTAGATTAGATTCCATACATCATAATATTTAGTTGTTACCTTTTTTATGTCATGAACGTAAAACAACAAATAGATGTTTTATAAAATAATAATCGACGATCATATTATTCAAACATATGATTTATTTCATTATAATTATCGTAAACAAAATTTAAATTGGCATTCATTTAGTTACATAGACAGAAGAACGCAATTGGTTTCAGTAAATATAACATAAGAAGCTTACACTAGAGAGCAGAGGGAATTAAACCCATAACGACCGCCAACAACCAATGAATGCAGTGATGAACAGATTCCTGCATTCTTGCGCATTCATTTTCCGGCATTCATTTCGTATAAAAATATCTTATCAGAGGTATAATGTACTGATTTTTTATGAATTATTTATGTATTATCGACATAGAGAGGAGATTTCATATCAAACTAAATATGAAATGCATAATTTATTGACCAAAGGTTTTTGGGATTTAAGAGCTTTATGTTAATGATTGACTGGTAATTTGAAACACTAGCTTAATATATAAGCTATTACTTTAAATTACCAGTTATTTATTTAAATAAAACAACTCTAAGTCCAAAATCTGTGGGCTTGGTTACCATACTCTTCAAAACTAACAGATATAAAGTTTTAAATTATTATAATTCTTCTATTATAGCGTTTAAAATAATTCTCCTTAAATTTTAGGATTTCATTGGAATAATAAATTTTGTTCGATAAACTTAGTTCTTAACCCTTTTCCTCAGTTGTTTCATTATCGGGCCAAATTACATATTGTTTATGAGCAGTCTTAAAATGAAATACATTTCATTATTTTTCGTGTTTAGTACCAGAACTATATTTGAACATAAAAATGTGATGTTACATACCTGGTCAATCCAGTTCAATTATAAAAAATGCATAGGATTATTGCAATTTTGGCATAAATGCCATCATCAGATCTTTCGTACACACACTAAGCTTTTTTAAGAGTTAACAATTTTTAAAAGCATTTACTACAAATAAATAAAACATTTGAAAAACGACCACACAAGCACTGGGATTGAACATATGCTGGCCAGCAGGTATGAACAGGTTTATAAACACATTTAAAAAATCATAATTTCATTTGATTTTTTCACAAACACGAACTTTTTGATTGATTACGATTTATAAAAACTTATATTTAAATTAATTTCGTTTTACAAGCTCTTATTATACTAAGTAAATAATTTCATATTCAATCTTCAGATCTATAATAATATACAGGGTGTCCCATAAGTAAAGTGCCAAACTTCGGGAATATGTTATACGGGTCAAAATAAAGATGAAATGGGATTAAAATGTTTCCCAAAAACGCTTTTTTTACCAGTTATCCGCCATTTTGAATTTTAACAACATATTTTTTATCTCCCAAGTTTTTAAATCGTTTTTTTTGAAACGCGGTATGCACCCGTATCTAGTCAAGGTTAGTTTATGAAAAAATAACCAGCATGATCGAATGGTAAATTTCAAAATGGCGGCCGTATAAAATCTTAAAATTGAAATACCGAAAAATGGTACGTTTTACAAGAAAATATAAAGAACAATAATATTTAGAAAATTTTATTTTCATCTAACGATACCAAGTTATGAAAATCGGTTAAAAAACAACTGAGTTATGGTTGAATTAGCGCATGGCTCAGCGCAACAATGGAGTATTTTGCTTCAAAAAATGCTGCCTCGCTAGCTAAATACGATCATAACTCAGTTATTCATCACTTATACACACACAGAAAACACCTCTTCTTTATAATAGTATAGATTTGCGATGCGTGCGGATTGCCGTAATTTTTCATCCGACCTCAGAGAAATTTTGACTATGGCCGTCATTCCAAATGCACGTTATCCCTTCAAGGTCATAAGTTTTCATTCTAAATATATTTCTTGGAGAAAGGGTTTGATCGGAGGTTTGCCTTCACTGTGTCCTCATAGTTAAGCTATATGAACTATGAAACGTAATTTTTAATAGCACCAGCCTCAGTATTCATTGTCTCATAGAAATCAATATTATATACTTAAGATTACTGAATGATTGATCTTCTAAACTGACATAATCACCGAACACGATAACGTCACCTAAACCTACATCACCAATCCTACTAACTCTCTCCCTTAAAAATATAATACATTTTTGAGCTATATTACTGTTGAACATAAATTAATTCCAACTATTTTGTTTTTTTGCAGATTAATGGAATGTGGTAAGATGTAATTGTGGCTAATCACCATGCAATAAAAGGGCAATATCGTCAATCCTATTACACTCAGGAGCTTATTAAATACGTACCTTAGTTACTGTGTGCATTCTTGTTACGCTAGTATTTGGCTTTTAAATTTCATTAAATTAAAAAATAGCTTTATTATACTATGAGATGGCATATGAATGTTGGCAGATAAAAGTATAAAGAGGATATTTTTAACTAACATTCCCTTAAGGCATTTTATGATGGAATGTCATTTTTGTGTAGAATTGTGAAATTGTTCTTGCTTTGATTATAGTTCATTATATATTAGTACAATTTTTTTCGTTGCGAATCTTTTTTATTCGTTAACGTTATTTATTATATCGTCATTTTATTCAATTTATGTTTATACCATTATTTTACTAAATAATATTTCAATTAAGGTGTTAACTGTCTCTACCATGCAACTGCTTTGTTATTTTGAACATTTACTTACCTGTTCTTAACCAGCTTATCGATGGTAATATGAATCAAACTTGATGTCATTAGAATTGTGAAAGCGGTAGTATAAAGAATATTATTTATTGAAAGATGATGAAATGATTTACCTGTAATGAAGGATGACACTTTTTTTAATTCCTGAAAAGAAGATTAATATTAAATTACATTCTCGTGAACCTGATGCGGAGCAGCGGGGGCGCTGATGCGGAACTTATTTTTATCAAGGAAATATTTCTCCTCCACCCCTCCTACCTTCTACCTAAAAACATCCCCGTGAATTATTATGCAAGTTAGTTCACCACGTTTGTTTCAATTTAACCTATCATTACACACAACCCGATGTAGTAAAAAAATACTGCATTGATGCAAAGGCACTATTTCGTCTTTTTGCATGTCGCCCTTTTGTATAACTGATGAATTTAAATAAATATTTAAATGATGAAATAACCTTATTGAAGTAAAATGTCTCAACATAAATGGACTAAACATGAAGGTAGTGGTCAACTGGACTCTGGGGAGTAGTGATAGATGGTTGGGTGTTAAATGGATCTCGAATATATTAGTCTATAACTTAGAACTACTTGCCGTTATAATAGTTGAATATAATAAGGATATACATTTTCATTTAATTTTCATCACCAATGTTCAGTTTGCTCATTTAATTTTTCTTCTTTCATTTAATTGATTTTTTATATCCTGTATGTTAATGTTATTTTAATGTGTTTGAACTGATAGATTTTTTTAAACTTTTTACGCCATGTGCTAAAAATACACCAGGTAAAAAAGAACATTCTTGGTGTTTATTAGCGTTAATAGATCATTTTGTATGAGACGAGTAAAACCTGATCTATCACAGAGCATCAGCTTCGGTTTATTGCTATTTCCTGCTGCCAATAATAAGCTAATAAAGCCTTTAACAAGTTGAGCTACAAAATATTTGTATGTTTGAGTTGATATTTTATGATGATAAATTTTTAAATACAAATTTCAATGTTATATTAATGGGCGTTGTTTGACTCCCACCAGAGTGAAAATAGTAATTTTACCCCCGCTGGGAAACAAAATTATTTTACTCATTAAAATGAGTAAAGTGCGACTATAATCCTTTCAGATAGGGAAAAATATATTTGCTGTCGTCAATCTGAAACTTTTATAATGATCGCTGTATTTCTGGGGCTTCATCGTTATTAAAAGATCACAATTCATGCAGGAACTACGAGAAAAGGACATCGCATCCAAACAGAAATGTCGCAATTTAATCCTGACAGACGATTCAAAAAAAGTAACTAATAATCATTTTATAACTCACGTGTGGTTAACGTGACAACACAACGCTGGATGTAGGGTTTTTGTTTAATAAAAGTAATTTATTTGCGTAAAAACACCTTTTAAGTACCCAATAATACTGGTTGCTTTTAACATATATTTACTAAAAGCAGGGTTAAAGAATTGAGTTGGCTTCCGAGATATATTTAGGTCTAATTAATCGCATGTAATCATCGAGATGAGTTGAAACCATTATCTCCTACCCACCCGCAACGATCAATCTGTAGTTACGACAGAACCAATTAAGGTTAGGAGGACTAATGATAGGAAAGTCAAGCTGTTGCAAGTTTGGTGGGATCGTTTTAAGCAGATTTTATAATGTGTTGTAACCTGCTTTTATCAATAAATCAGTTAGAGAGTGGCAAAGCTGTAAATCGTAAGGTAATAAGATGTTTCCATTGATGTGAATTTAATTAGCAACCTGTTAAAACGTACGATAACTTGAGCAATCATTGTTAGTCTAAATGAATTAAGGCTTTTATCTATGACCTACGGGTGTTAATAATATCTTCCTTTGAAAAAGCAGCTAATTAATACGTGTGTTTTGATGAATAAAGAAACAAAGACAGAGCTGGTGTTTGTAATTCTAGATTGTACTTGTTGATAATGTAAATATCATTTAAGTCCAACTAATGCTGCAATATGCCTCTGGGCTTCAAATCTTCAGTTCCACAAAAACCTCGTGGACAGATATGTAGTTTTAAAACAATATTCAAGTAAGCTAAATAAAGCTAATTTAACTTAAAGTTGAAGGGTTTATCTCTTAGAGTAAATAAGTTTATATGTTTTAATTATTTGCCATACAAAACATCCGCATGGATTTTTTAAAGTTATAGTCGTCATACTACATAGATGTTTTAGAACTTCGTTCAGTATTCTTTTATTATTTGGGACTGTGTGGATTTATTACTGTTAATTGGCAAGAACCTTTACTTAAGTAGCATATTTATTTTATTTCATATTAATTAACCGCAAAATACAGTACGCTACTGTACGCAATATGTGTGTAAAAGGGTTGATATTTTAAAACATTAAAAGGGTAAAGTATAAAAGGCTTTACATGCATTCAGCCAAAGCATGTATAACTATTCAGCCAAAGCATGTAGGCTATAACTATTTCAATATATTTTACCTGTTTCTATTTTACATAAAAAAATAAAAACATTTCCAAATGTTTTAACTTTATTTTTTTATTCCTGTATACCAAATACTGTACTGTGTAATATATTGAATTGCAAAAATCATAAAGTTTAGTTTTCTTTTGTAATAAATAGAAACATAAAAACAAAAAAAAACAACACTTTACGAAGTAAGTTATCGATTTAAAGTTGAATGGGGAACTGATATGGAACACGGTAGAAATATGCGCCTCCTCGAAATATCAATGTCGATTGTAGCAATTATGAAATTCAGAACATTTCTTCTGAAATAGCTGTGGTCGTGACCTTTACATACAAAAATAATAAAAGCAGAAACACTTGAATAATTGCCTTTTTTTGATATTTTGATTTAAAAATATAATACATATGTAAAATATTATATAGGGGAAAACCCTTTTAACGAAATATAAATAAATACAAATTTCAACGGTGATATGTTTTTGTCATGTGTAGTCCGTAATTTTCACAATTTTCCTTGTATACTACTTTATTTTAAATTTCCAAACGTGGGCCTGCTGCATAAGCTACACAATAACATAATCTGCTGATAAAAAAAATCTTTCGGTAAACGAGTTTGTAAAACATACATAATTCAATAAAATTAACGGAAGCAAAACTACATTAAGTTCAAAGTTGTACTACTAATATTTACACTACAGACGAGGATAAATGAAGTTTACGGTTTCCCAGGGACTTTTAATCTTCTTAAACAAGAGGTCGGTCTGACTGCAAGATGTCTACGTGATATATCTGGGTATAATTCAATAGCACATTAAATCGTTTAGGTCGACTATGCCATTACGCTCATAAGAGCCTATTTCAGTGTAAGATATTCGAACTTTTCTTTTGCATATCATTGCCGATGATGGTGAATCTACGCAATTATTGGATATTGAGAACTTTTGACATTACCGATTAGTAAAAATAACTTTTTTGACATTTTGGGGTCTCGAAACTTATCCGCCATTTAGTAAAGAAGAACTTTTGTCATAGTTATCATCCGGACCTGGACGGAAACATACAAAAAAATCTCAATTGACTGCTTTTACAGTTTCATATATGATTTTTGCTCAGGTCCAACCGGCCTTTATGTACTGGATTTCCTCCCACTAGAGGACAGGATCAGATTGTAGATCCCGAAAGATTGTGAAACTTATGTCAATAAACAATAATTGCACTTGCCTGCACAAATGCAATAATAAATTCATGTTGTTTATTTTGAACTGTTTTGCAAACATATAAAATTTCTAAGTAAAACTTCTATGTACAACGACATAAAATTCAGATGTTCATATAAAGTAAAGTCTCAAAGTCCTCTGTCATCATTAAAATAGCCTCACGTTTAAAAAATGCAATAAAGTTTTTGATGGCATAGCTTGAATTTAAAATATCGTCGGAAGATGTGTGCAACAAAAAACATTGTCTTTGAAGTATGTACTTGACGAGCCTCCTGAGTGTATTGAGATTAATGATCTTACTCCCAGGCATATGAAGGGAGATTCATCTTACTTTAGTGATTGCTCGGTATTCGGTAAGGGAATATTTCCTATTATAAATGAGTACTTTTTATTTGCAACAGCCAAAAATATTAGAAACAAATAAACATACGTTTCTTTTTAAAAACTCTTTATATTTTAATTGAATTTAGCTTTGTCGATCTATTTAACTTAGCAGTAAATAATTGTTAAGAAAATGTCATAATAATTTTCAGATGTACGGAAATATTCAAGGCTGGAATACCAACGAAAAGAGGAGCCACAGGAATCTGTTCATTACAGCAAGCATTTATCGGGTTTTAGTTGCCTGTTTTTACGTAATTTAACAAGGAATAGTGCTCAGTTTTATTTGTGCAAATGTTTTTTGAACTAGATTAGAAGGTCTACTGATGAACATTAAACAGCTCTATAGTAACTCTTCGATCAGTATTGGTATCTATTCTAAGTTATGTGGCGGTGTGCAGACTGAGTTTTTGTTGTTCATTGTACTTACAAATTACTTGCTTTATTCCTATATTTAGACTTGGTAAAACTTATTTCAAGGATTATAAAATAGGGAGAATGAGTCGTTTTAACTTTCCAACCGGGAACAAATAGTTTGGACTGCATGGTGATACGATAGAGTCTGATATTGATCATTTTTTCTTACTTTAGTGCTTTATTTTTATGATTGAAAAGTTATTTAAAATTGATTTAAAATTGAGCATCACCAAATATTGATGCTCAACAACACGTACATTTAAAGACGATTCAGTATTAATTAAGTATACGGTATTCCTTCAGTATAATAATAATAATAATAATAATAATAATAATAAAAGTTCAAAAATTCTCCAGACGTTTTGGGATTGTATTACATTCACAATCCTAGTTCAATAAACTTAAATTTAAAGGCCTTCTCCTCGCTTATTTCATTTGCTTTCTGAATTAAAAAGCAATTAGTAAAAGTCTTTACGTTTTAAATGCGTTTTACAACGATTTTTTAATGATAACATATATTAAAAACATAAATACACATAGATTACATTTTTAAAACGAAAATTGTTTATTGAATATTATTTACAAGTACTTATTTTATAAATTGATTTAGTTTCGATAAACACTGATTTAAGCTTTAATCTTACAAATCTATAATAACGTATGGTTACTGATGAACTGACGTTCAAAGCTTCCTTCGAAATCTGATATTAATGACATATAAAAAGCCTGGGTAAAAGTTTAAATTAGTAGTTTTGTATTACAGGAGTAATCAGCTCACAAGTGATTTGAAGTTTACATTAACGATTCGTGTGCATCATACGATCTCAGAGAGACGTTGACTATGGCCATCACTTTCCAATTGCACGTTACCCTTCAAGGTTGATCATTCTAATTATATAGCTTTCAGAAATCAAGGGTTTGTTCAGAAGTTCATCTTCACTAGATTCCAATAGTTTAGCTATATGTACAATAAAAAGGTATTTTTATAAACCAGCGAGCCTTGGTAATAGATATTTGTGTAGTAAGAGCGCAAAGTACATCATTGCCGCTCAAGAATTGAAGATGACCATACGAAGCGTTAGCTGAGTGACCTGACATCACCTCTAAACTGACAACATCAGTTAACAAGACTTAATCTAATCTGAAAACATTACCTAACCTGATATCATCACTTAACGTGACATCACCTAACCTGAAAACATCACCTAACCTGTTAACATCTCTTAACCTGACAACATAACCTGTCATCATCATCATCATCATCATCTAACCTTACCACATCAGCAGTTAACCTGGCAATAGAGCTTAGTATGACTGTGAGAATTCTACGTGATGTGCCTGGGTATAACGTTAAAATATATTACACTCGCCGTTTCCACCATTCTAGTTTAAACCAGGTTTCAGTTAATCTATATTAAGTGTATCTAAAAGTAAAATCACCTGATCGAATTTATTGTTACGATTTGCTTTGAACTGTATCAGTGTAACTAACTTTCAGTTTAAATTTTAGATAAAAAAAATAGTTTAAACTAAAATGGTGCAAACGGCTCGTAGAGGTCGACTCATAATACAACGTATTGAAGTGGAAGGTAGATTAATTTTTTCATTACTCTACACACGAAAGTACACTTTCTAAACGTAAAATGAGCTAAGAAAAAAGGTTATTCCCGCTGTTGCATGGCAAAATTACATAGCGTTAACTTTCTGTGCGTATGTGGTGGACGGAAAGTAACCGTTATGGGATTTTGCGGTGCAAACCGATCAGCTGTTGCATTACTGTACCTCCCGCTACTGCACGGAAAAATTACATAACGTTAACTTTCCATGTGTATGTGGTGACGGAAAGTAACCGTTTTGGGATTTTACGGTGCAGACCGATCAGCTGTCGCATTAGGCCGATCAGCTGTTGCATTAGGCCGATCAGCTGTTGCATTGTTGTTCAAACCAAACCGTTTCATCGCTTAGTAAATACTGACATTGTCAGTTAGGTTATAGTCGTTGTGACGGATTGTTTGTTAAAAATACTCACGTTGTTTACAAGGTTTTCGATATCGTAATAAAAAATAATGTTCATTACTCGTCTCAAAAGTGCTATTGCGGGGCTCGATAGCTTTTTTCACGCTCGGCTGCGCCTCGCGCGTAAATGCAATCTCGCCCCGCAATAGGTCACTTACGAGTCTAGTAATGAAAACTACTATTATGGATTTCATTTATGGTAATGGTTAGCTTACGTGATTATTGGATTTTTGGGAACTACTTTCATCACTAATTAGTAAAAACAAGTTTTGCGACATTTTGGGATCTCAAATCTTATTCTTACTCTGGTTTACTATGTCTTGGGTTCCCTCCCACTAGAGGAAAGTGTCAGATTCCATATCCCAAAACATTACGAAACTTGATTTAACTAAACTGTGATGGCAAATATCCGCAGAAATTTCATAGTAAATGCAATTTCTTTATTTTAAATTGTGCGTAAGACAGCCAATCTTTTCTTATTATAAGCATTTACAACGATATACAATTCAGACGGTCATATGGGATAACTTCCAAGGACCTTGTTCATAATTAATTATAGCCACGCTTTTAAAATAAATATAAAATAAAAATTATTCATGGAAACAAGACTTTAAAATGTCTTCGTAACGAAAGATGTGTGCAACAAAGGACATTGTCTTTGAAGTATGTGCTTGACGGGCCCCCAAAGTGTATTGAGATTAATGATCTTACCCTCGGCATATGAAGGGAGTTCATCTTAGTGATTGCTCTGTATAGGAATATTTCCTGTTATAAATGACAACTTTTTTAATTTTTTCCAGACGTAAATTCTGGAAAACAATATGTATATATATATATATATATACACAGCACGTTCTAAACACTCTGTATACTCGAATTGAATTTTCGCTTTATCGATATAATTATTTCACTAAGCAATAAATAAAATGTCACAATAATTCACGGAGGAGCGGAAATATTTAGAATTACCAAACCAACTAAAAATGAGGAACCACAGGAATCTACCAGAATTTACAGCTTCTATGTTACCTCTTTTTACAAAATTAAACAAGGGAAATTGTCGAGTGTTATTTTTGTAAAGACTGTTGGAACTAGATTAGGTTACTTTTCTTCTTTAAACATCCTTATAGTACCTCTTTAGATTATTATCTACACTACGATTACAAAATGACGTCACAGTAATCGTACACTCATACTCATTCATACTTGGTTTAAAATACTACCTGCGTGTATGTCGCAATGTCAAGTAAAAATAAAAGTAGAGTATGTAGCATTAAGTAGAGACCATTAGCGATTATGTACTTTGCGGACACGGTTAGAACTATACGGTGATACTATAAGAAGACTCATTTCTTAGGGGACGTAATTGATTAACTTTGCCCATGCTATATTCATCCTAGGTATACATAACAACTTTTTATTTATATATCCTTATTTAAATAGATAAAATAAATTCATAAATAATTGGATAGTGTCATATTAATTTAAACGTGAGTTTGAAAGATTCAGTATTCAATTTTTCTATATATCAAATGGCGGGATTCGATACTTTTTAGAAAATAAACCTCTTTAAAAAAATCAAAACGGATATCAATAATTTAAGTATCTCCAATATTTTGCCTAATGACTCTTACTCTAGGATTTAGTTATTTTACACCTCGACATTCCAATTTAACCCTTTTGCAAAAGTATTTAGCATTACAGGTTTTTATTTTGCGTTGTCACTGTTTCAAGTTCAGAGAAAATACCTCCTTGATTTGTTTTAGTCTGAGGCCATATCTGAAGAAACCGTAGATCGACACCTAAAACATCAAGGAAATATCTCTCTCCTCAATATTATACACGAACTAGTGATCACCCACGGCTTTGATCGCTATATGTAACTCATTTTCTCTTGAATAACGTGTGTGATGCACAATTCCTTACAAATAAATAATTTTACTCCTTATTTGTAATCATATTAATAAGGTATCGGTGGCTTTACCCCATTGGTGAAATGAGAAACACTTTTATTTTCTTTTTTTGGATTGGTATTTTTTCGTCAATATTATGTTTGGATACTACTTGGTAACCCAGACCTTTTATACAGTATAGAAGTCAAAATTCAGAAATATCATATTGAAAACCAGTTTTTATTTTGTTTTTAATTACAAACTTCAACCGGCTCCCCTCCCCACTACCTAGATATCATATGAAAAAGAGTTGTCAATGGACGATTATACATACTGTGCCCTGCAAAAAATTTTAATTTTTTAGGAAAAATTGTTTGGGTTGCATGATGACACGTAAGAATGAGATATTTGACGGATTTTGTAGATCATAATCTAGATTTTTGGTAATTTTGAGTAGGAAACTAAATTTTGTATCAATCATAAATGTAACTAGAAAAGCCTCTCCAATATTGTTACGGGAAAAAATGAAAATATACAGATTTATGTATTTTGCCTACCATTTTACAATTGATTTTCTGTAGCTGAATGAAAACAAAGAGATTGACTTTTCTTAAGTTAGGGAAGTGAGTTGAATCCTATTGAAAAAGTTTTAATGAGATCAGTGAATGCTGCTTGATAAACATTTGTTAAACATTAAATTGTTTAAAGGCTTTTATTATTTCATAAGTTAAGTAGGTCCTAATTACTTCAAATAATTGGAGCGACAATTTATTACTATTACCATTGCATTTTAGATTAAGTATGAAAATGTAAATTTGAAGGAAAACTACCTTCTTAATACACAAGGCTCATAACCACAAATCAAGGGATACATTTCTTTAGTATTACTTAATTAACAGTTTATTATTTTTCTTTGAAATATACACACCTGTGTAATTAATATCATTGTATATAACTCACCAAATGCCGGCAACGATTCTTGTAATCCAGATTTTGGTTTCAACCCTTTACATGGCGTTTTCAAACCATAACTACAAGTATGCCTTCATCAATAAGGTTGTCCCAACTTTAAAACAGTTCACAAACATTAACAAATACGTTTAAACCCCCGTTTAAAGGTTAATTTTAAAAGTTCTGTAAGGAATTTGGAGCATAAAGTATTCTTAAGGGAAATAACTTGTGAGTTTTGTTTGGATTCTATTTAAAAGAACAAGAGACGTTTCTCATAAAAATTGACTAAACATGGAGTAAAACCAGGGTGGAATATCATTCCTGTATTCTCATTGAAGCTAAATATTGCACCCCTAAAAGCGAGTAATCCGCTCCTATTTTACAGGGCTAATCCAAACGTTGTAACTTTAGAACTGTCCCTTTTTAGTTCGTTTGTTTAGCATTAGTAAAGGTGTTTATTTTTTGGGGTTTTGCACTATATGTGACAAATAGTACAGTGTTAATACGCAATATGAGAACCAATAAGTCCCATAATAAAAATTATAACATAAATTCGATTAATTTTAAAACATGAACAAATTTATATATCTAATTTATGAAACAAATTATTAAGGATTTTTATGTGCTCCCAACATTTACATCGTGGAATAGTACTCCCGTTACATGGAACGTTAGTTTTGAGAATCCATATAAGTCCCTTATTATTAAATAACGGGTAAGAAGAAAAAAATTATTTTCACATTTTAAAATTTTCACAAAATACATACATTTATACAGTATACATTGCTTGAAATTGCGAACTACCCAGGTAGGTATTTTAAGCCAAGTCGAATGACAGGTGAGTGACGGATGATTGAGGCGCGATCTTGTAATCTCCGTTACTGACTAAGGCCGGCATGTACCTTAGACAGGACTTTTAATTAATTAATAGCCAAACAGCCAATGACAACTAAGGGACCTACATTCCAACGTGGGTTCCCAACCACAATTTTGCCTGGTTTACAATTTACTATTTGGTCTAATTATGAGGACGTTCCTATGATCGTATTATTCAATAGTGCGGACGTTAATCCACACTAGGGAACACCGCGTCCACAAGCCTTAGCTCACAACTATCTACAATTCGTGAACTCCAAGTAGTTGGATTAGAGGGCACACCACCGTCCCAGTTGTACATAAATCACCTTATTAGATGTTAACAGTTATTATCAGATATTATATGTATTTTGATTGACTTAGAAATGTTACTTTTTTGTTAGTATAATACGTTTCCACAAAAGTTTTCAATACATTTTTTAAAGAGGTTCTTAGGTAGTAATGGGAACCCAAAGATACAATCTGAAGTCGGAAAGGAATTTAAAAAGCCCAGGTTTCTCTACTTGGTCCGCAGTCGTACAGTCCGAGCCAAATAACTTGGTAGTGCTAAAATCAATATTCGTTTGATGAGCCACGTGATTTAGCTCGACCTAGACAAAGGCAGGATCTTTTCCGTTATACGTATACCACCATTCCAAATTTACCCCTTGTTTGATTTTTGATCGAGCACCATAAAGTAGGTAAAATAATAATTGTTTTTAAGAGGAAATTCCTTGTAAGAATATTTTACCTGCGGTTTCGTTAGCTTATCTACCGTTAACTTTGTTTAGACGCGATAAGCCAGCGTCTGGCCGTCTAGTGATCCCAGTTGCAGTTGGTTAGGTTAGTTTAGGTAAGGTTAGGTTACAAATAGTAAGACTAAATTACTTACATCAACCATCAGAACAGCTCCAAACATTTTCATCATGTTCAGGACGTCTTTTAAGTTATGTTATGATATGTTATGTTATGATAGGTTATGTTATCAGGACATAAGGTTAGGTTATGATAGGTTAGGTTAGGTTAGGTTAGTTTAGGTTAGGTTACCTAATCTAACCTATCCTAGCCTAACTTACCAAAACCAAGCTTGAAAAACAAACTCGAAACAGTGGTATACGTGTAACGGAAAAGATCCCAAAGGGCTTTCCAATAATTAGAGATGCAGGCCTTATGCTGTTACAACTCAATAAGTTTCACACGCAATTATCACATCATTCTTTTCTGTATTTCGTTTTTTAATTATTAACAGACCTCTTCTACCGAAATAACTTTAAAGCTGGCTGACTTATCTTTAATCAGAAGACAAAAATTGAAACAAACACTGGAAACTTTAATTGAGACCAATACACTTCAAAAGATTGACTCTAAAATTGTACTCAGCAAATGACCAGTGTACTCTATTCAATAATTGTGGATCAGTGTAAAATCAGGAAATTGTTTTTACTGTAATTAAAATTAAATTAGTTCAGTAAATTGTACATTCTAACATCGTCAACAATTTTTGAGAATAGCTTTTGATTTTCTCTTTTGTACTTCTCTTTCAGATTTAAGTATAACTTACAGTAATAGCATACTCTTGACATGCACAGATTCCCGTACGACTACACAGGAGTTGAGTGCTACAGTTATTTCTAAAAAATAATAATGTAAACAACCTCATATTTTTTATCTAATGAAACATTTTCTAAAAAAAAACCTTAAGGAGTTTCATTTTAAACATTTATTTAAAATAATGACTAAATAACTGTTAAACTAATGTAAATAAACTAAAATAATGGTAAATAACAAAAACGTCAGAAAAATAATATATGTTCTGGAGGAAGTATTTTCGCTAAGAGAAAATCTGTTCCACGTCAATGGCTCCGCTTGCTTTACATCAGGCTTACGAGAATGAAATTTAATATAAAACCGTGGCTTAGAGATTTAACCGGATTCATCCAAAAGATACAACCTTTACTTAACAGGTTGTACCAACTCTCGTATATAAAGGTATAATACAATTAACAATTTGAACTACATTTCTTTCCACAACGATAAATGAATTTTAATTTTTTAATTTATTTAGTACAACGATTTGTCTATTCTGTTACATTTGTCTTTATTTTGATTATTAAATGATCAAATACTCTGTTCTATTGAAGGCTATATCACAATAAAATGTAAAATTTTATTTAAAATATTTATTTCTGTTATTTTTAAACAACCTTAAAGAACATAGGCGTTTGCAAAATTAAAATAAGTCACTCGAATCAAAGTTTGCATGATTAAAAAAATCCGTTTACATTCTTACACTTCATACCTAATAGAAGTAAACGAATTCAAATGTTTAACCTTGTTTTAACATGACCTATTTATCATAAAACGTTATTCATTAAAATGTATAAAATATATTCACGTTTCGAGAACGTAAAGAACATCACGTTTCCATGGACTATTTAACGTGCGTCAAAGATAGCCCGGCGATATGAGATATTTCCGTCTTTCACACCCGATTAATGGCTTAACTCATTACATATACGGTGTGTTACAAGTTAATAATTATTTGAAACAGCTGATATTGCTCCTACACTGTTTTTTGAATACAGTGTATAAAAAGTCCGTCCCCCCTCTTTAATTTTTTTTGTTTGTTAAGGCGAACACTTAACCTCTGGGTAATGATACTAACTCAACCCAAATTCTTTTTTGACCTTACCAAAAGTTTTGAGTGTCCCCCAAAAATGGGGGATTTTGGGGGCAACTCAAAATTTTCAAATGCAAACCCCTTTAGAGTGACCCCTTATTATAAAGAGCTTTGAAAAAGTAGATGAATGGTGAAAGGAGGTCTCTAACAAGTTTCTACCCAAATTGACAGCTTCTCAAAGTTTTGAATTCAACACATGCGTGATGGCGTCGAGGACGTATGGAGTTTTAATTCACCTTTGGTGACTTAAAAATGAAACGACCCAAGTAAAAATGTTATTAAATGAACTAGTGGTCTCTTTTGGTAATATTTAAAAGTTTGAGTGTCCCCCAAAAATGGGGGATTTTTGGGGTAACTCAAAATTTTAAAATTTAAACCCCTTTCGAGTGACCCCTAATTTTAAAGAGCTTTAAAAAAAGCGAATGGTGGAAGTTGGAGGCTGCTAACGTGTTTCTATCCATATTGGCAGTTAAAGTTTCAAGGAGTCGTATCCAAAATTTTGACAGGCTGCCAATTTTGATAGAAACACTTTAGGAACCTCTAATCTCCACCATTCGCCTATTCTTTTTAAGCTCTGTAAAATAAGGCCTCGCTCGAAAGGGGTTTGTATTTGAAAATTTTGAGTTGCCCCTATAATCCCCCATTTTTGGGGGACACTCAAAATTTTAAATATCACCAAAAGAGACCATTAGTTCATTTAATAAAATTTTCCCTTGGGTCGTTTCATTTTTAAGTCACCAAAGGGGAATTAAAACTCCAAACTTCCTAGACGCAAGGTTTCAAGGATGCGTCGTATCAAAAACTTTGACAAGCTGTCAATTTGGACGGAAACACAACCCATTTATTTCCAATTTAGTTTTCTGTTCAAGTATCCATCACATAGTCTTGACACACAAACATTTAAATTAAAACCATTACATTAATACACTTACATTATAATTTATAATAAAATACCCATCGACAAAAAATAGACTTACAAAACTAAACAACAATTTTACCCTCCATAATATTAAGCTTTAACTTTTCTCATTTGATAGTATGTAAGTTGAAGTCAATAAATGTGTTATTTTTAATATATAGAAATAGTTTTGTAATAAAACGGGTTTCTACTGGTTGTTAGGAAAAGCACTTTTTGAACGCAAAAATTATGAAATGACATAAATAAAACAACTGATGCAGTATCGATTTAATTAAATTTTGTTACAAACTATATTGTATATGGATATTATTTGTATTTTCTTGTATAATTCGGTATCTCAAAACTCTAAACTTTATATAAACACTTTAAACGAAACTTTTGGTTCCAGGAAAAATAAAAACCTACAATGGGCCATCAAAGAGAGACGATAAATTCTTGATGTAATGAACAGATTCCTGTGGCTCTACATTTTATAAGCGTCATAGTGCTTTGCGAAAGTTAAATGCAGTCTGAGAAAATAATGTTTTAACTTTAATTATTAATTAATAAGTATTAATAATTTAAGTTAATTATAACAATCGTCCTTAGTTAAAGTTAGTAATATTAAACTCATAATGTCTCGTTTGATACCCGATATGACACGAAAGCAAACTTTGAAATAACTAGTTGTAAATACTGTATTAGGAGCAAAATGTTATACTTTATTCTTGTGTGTTTTGACTTGGATTCGTATTTAAGATAAAAGTATACTGAAATGATACATATTGATTCAATGAATTAATTTGAATTTTCATTAAACATTTTTAATGTTTTCAGTATGAAGGCCAAGATCAATAAGCTCATTAATATAGACTATGAAGCTCTTTCACTGTTGCTGTATTAAAACAAAACTTAAGAATGCGTACAAATATTTATCGCAGATACGTGTATAATAAGACAACTGAAAAACTCCATATAGTACATCTAACAGACTTACATCAAGTTATTTAATTAATAAAATATTTTTAAGTTTTATAGAGAAACCAGTTTTAGCAATTGGCGACAGAATTAATTCTCGTCAGTGAGTTTAATTAAAAGAGCAGCTTTCAAGTTAATATTTATGAGGCGCGGCAAAGTTCAAAATTGCCGGCAACCGCAAACGTTTAAGAGCTATAAATATTTGTAATGAATCTGCGTCCAAAGTGTTGTTTATTTAGCTACTGTATACATAATCAAATTGAAATTAAACTTTTAAAATATTTATTGCCGTTTTGTAATGCATATACAATACGCCAGGTCAAACTGTGTAGTATGAATTTTAGAAAGAATAAGTTAGTATTACAGCATCAGCAGCTAACACAATACCCCCGTTGCAGCAGACCTGCATACTCACCGAATTAAAAATGCAAAAAAACACATTTTAATCCAAATTTGACATGTTTTTGTAATCTCCTTAAGAATAATATGGGGAAAGATTATGAAGGTTTGCTGCGACAGGATTATTAAAACTAGATGGTTTTAATTCAATATTTTGTAGATCTGAACTAGAAGAACCCATGTATAAAGTTTTATCAAGACTTTTAAAATGAATTCCAATTTTTATATTGCTATTTAAAATTTTGGATTTTTCAGGGTTAGCAGCATAAAAAATTAAAAGTACTGTCAAAACGTTTTACTTCCTAAACCTTGGCATGTCATATTTCAAATTAAAGCTGAATTTAAAAGGGATGATAATTATTAAACAGAACAAACAATGTTCAGCGATTCTCGAGATACAGGGTATTCCGTAAATACCAATATTTCCCACAAAAACGGCTACCAGTTTGAAATTAATAAAGATAAGTGAATTCTATTATCACCAAATTGTTTGTCTTGTTTAGAGCTTTTAAATTGATGTATAGCATGACATATTTTTATATTTTACAATTCTGAGATTCAAAACCGTGACCCCCGGTTTTTAGAATAACCTGTATTTTAAAATTCCAACAAATATGTTTACGTTGTTGCTTTGGGTCGATTTAGTGGGGAATGATTATGTTTAATCTATGAAGGAATACAAGTTAGAATGCGATTCGTTTGAGACACCTTAAATGAGACACCTGGTATTTATATATATATTCGAACGATTGGTGTTTTTTTGTTTCTGCAGGCCCCAAAATGAAACGTTATCATGGCCTAGGGCTTAGGTCCTATCATGAGTATTACGGGAACAGCCTATATGGGAAATTCGCTAAAAAGTGAAATGAACACTTAAATAAATAACTAAGTTTTTAAATGTAACAAGAGTAAGATTTTGTGAAACAAATAGAAACAAATTTAGAAGTAACTTATCTGTAACTTCAGAAATATAAATTTGCAACCATTAAATTTCACTTGAAAAAATAAATAATCCAATATTTGAAATGTTAGTCTACGTCAACTAGCTGTGGAAATAATTATTTTAGTTCGGCTATAGAAGCATTCCGTTGTCCAATGTTATTCTTATGGCAAATATTTAAAATCTGATATCTCTGTTAATTACTAACCAATTTTCATAAAAATTAGTATGTGAATGTAAAATAATTAATTGTAAATTTGTTTTATTTCACTTTACAAGTTTTCTCGTTTTAAATTACAAAGGGAAAAAGTATGGGTCAGTTTCCTGATACCATTTATTTACCATCACATCACTAGGAGCTAATGTTAAATAAATATTTAAATGTAGTACATATCCTGTCAAAAAATACCTTATCGGTATAATTAATCCACCTGTGATGAGTCATTTGACTGAGATCCAACAAGATTGAGATTAATTTTATGGCTTTTGATACATTAGATATGCTGGGTACCTTGCTTGATAAATATCCATTTCAAGCAATGTACCCAGTGTATCTAATGTATGACTATAAAAAATATTTAAAATTAGTTGTAAGTTTTAATTTTATTTCTGAATACATAACTAAATAGTGCGAAGATAAAAAACACTAGTTAACTAATTAGAAAGGTCTATCTTATTCCAATGCCAATAAACGAACAATTAATTATTAGCTTCCTATTGATGCTAGACTAAATGTTGAATGAACCAACGATGGTAGTAGTTTAACGAAACCATTTACACAGAGTGTACAATAAAATGAACATCATTAAGTTGGAGGGTTCCAACACAAATCAAAACAAACAGTAAGACGTTTCACACTTGCCTTAGGATGGTTTCCGAATGGCTTGCTCAGCTGTATCAACATCGTCCTAGTATCTTCAGCCAATGAACCAAGTAATCATTATCGGATGGTCCCTTAGGAGATATTGTAATCTTCGGTATTTACTTGTCTCTTATTTTGTATTATTTTATAAAAGTTTTTATAGTATTTCTGATTATTTAATTAAAAATTTAGCCGGCAGTTGTAAAAATACTGTTTTATTTTATGAGTATTGATATAGTGGACTTCCATTGGAGTGGAGTTTCAGACGATTTAGTGAAAAGTGAGAGTCAGGTTTGAAAGCGGTTAATGTAAGTAACATTCTCTGCAGATGTCATATTTTAACGCGGAATGGTTTAGCCAGTCGATGTTTTACTCTGTTATATTTTTATACATGTCCTAGAGGTAATATATATATTCTTAGTAAACATTTACTACAAGAAACGTAATATGACCAAAATATAATAATTATGCCTTAAAATAAAAATAGGTTCTTTAAAGTTTTTACTAGTTTTTTTCCTCTCTCATACTGATCAGTTAATAAAAATTTATACATCTGTTTCTATATTCGAAGACATAAGATTTAATAGCTATACAGGGTGTTTTTTTTAACGCAACCCATTTTTAAGATTGAATAATTAACATATAAATATGAAATAAGTATTGTTTTATGGTTCTTTACGTTTTATACACTCTATTATTTAAATTTTGTCACATTTAGTTCACCTTATGGGCTCAAAAAATCCGCCAGTGGCATTTATAGAAGTTATGCTCTCTCTATCAAATTCCCGGACACGTGTTGCTAGGTACCTCTTTGCATTACACTTGTTTTGTTTGTTTTGGGGTACTGGATATGCTGTGACTTGTTCTTTCAGGCCTTATTTTATATGTATCCCCAAAGGAAATAAAAATATAGTGGCGTCAACTATAAAAATATAGTGGATATTGGGGGGAAATAATCCTTCACCGATAAAATCAAGTGTTGGGTTGCGTTTTAAATGTGTGTGTCTTTAAGCACGATAACTCGCGTAAAGTGGTCCGATCTGAATGAAATTTGCCACAGGCATGTAAAGTAGTATTATTATTCGAAAACAATTCACAAGATATTCAGCACCTCAAAACAAACGTAACAAATTTAATGCAAGAAATTCAAAGAAGTACCTTGCAACACATGATCGGGAATTTGATGGAGAGAGCATAACTTTATACAAATGCCAATGATGGACTGTTTAAGCACATAATGTAACTTAAATGTGATCAAACTTAAATAATAGATTGTATAAAATGTAAAGATCAATAAAACAATCCTCATTACACATTCATATGTGCATTATTCAATCTTAAAAATGGGTTGCGTTTTTAAAAAAAAAACACCCTGTATAAATACCTACATTTTTTTCTTTCCTAGTGTTTTTAGTCGACCATGTCAAAATATTCTTTGGATTTAATTTCTATTTAATCCTATTTTTGCATTAATAACCACTTATAAGTGTTATTGAAGTTATAAATGGTACATATTTCATAAAACATTATTAGTGATTGAAATTATTAACACCGACCGTACCGCAATTATAACAGCTATAAAATATTATTGAAGCCCTAATAATAACAGGATTAGCTTGTAGTCATGGCTTATAAATGTGCCAAATATAAAAATTATTTCTCTCTAAAATACAATATATGGTTATTTCTTTTATCATTCTTCGTATACCTTTACAATTTATTTTACAACTACAGCATCTAATTTTCCGCTAGTGAGAACTTTAGCAATTTCTTAGTACAAACGCCAACCGTAGCAACTCTCTGTTGCATTAAATTGGAAAACTAACAAGGGTCTTTTCTGACAGCGTCTTTGATCAGTTCATATATTAAAGGAGTTCAAAGGATTACATCACATTACATCATTGCATTCATAACACCCAAGGCGACAGCCGAAGAAGTGACGCCGTGCCGCACGGCTTTGATTATGTAAGCAGTTTTTCATTTTGGAAGCGTATTAGCTTTATGATTTTTTGTCAGCTTTAGTTGACAAAAATATACGATTCCTTGATAAATCTTTATTGATGTTTTAAAATAATTTTTTATGTCTTCATCTTATATAGGACCCCATAAATTGTTTTCAAAATAAGGTTGAAAAATTGTTGAATCAGCCCAATAACACAGGCTGAAATATCATTCGTTCTTATTAAAAATGAATGAATGAATGAATCAGGTTTGTGTTCACTAGCATAAATATTACCTTAGGTAATAATGAATCCCGGGGTATGCTACAAGACTCCTTAATAGTTTGGAAATTAACTGACCCCTTTTGCTAACTTTTTGCAACAATAAAGAAAACAATTATCTTTATAAGGGATAAAAGGTATAGAGGAGAGTATCTTGTAAAATGAAGCTCAAACAATAGGTGTAATGAAGTGGTGAACTAACTTTGAGTAGGAACTTTACTAAGAAAAGGTATAGAAAACTTCGGTAAGAGGCTCATGTTTTGCCATCGGAAATCTTAAAACTATATCATGAAAACAAGTAGTTTTAATATTTCATAATTTACTTTGTATGAATATAACAATATTTTTAACTACAGGAATACATGCTAACTTTTATTTTCATTTCTATTGTAATGTTTGCTGGAAAAATCCTTTCAAGCAATTTGGGCACCTTATGCTTTAATGTTGGTTATGATTATTTACTATTTATTCTTTATTACAAAAAAATTGTGTTCATGTCTCGTCAATAAAAAAAATTGTGGTCATGTGTGTCTGGGTCATGTTGTCCCAGATCTTTCGGGAAAAACACATTTTCCGCTAGGCCTATACAAATATTTCTTTGTCGCCGTAAAAATTCCAAAATATGCCTTCTATTAATTTAACTCTACATGTCTAGTTTTATGTTATATTACATAATATTAGGCCTATAAAAATACCTTAATTAAAAATAAATTTTGGGGAAATTGTATTTATTCAGCCTTGCTTTTAGCGAATTTCCTCAAAGGAATAAGCTATTACCAAAGGTCTCTTGGTGAGACCTAAGCCAAAGACCATGGTAACTTTTTGTTTTAGGGCCCCCAGAAGGACAAAATCATCATTCCTTCGAATTTATACATGACATGATCTAATAACATGATATCGGCCGTATGGTCCGATATTAATGAAATTTGGCGTAGACACTATAGTGGTGAAAACTCGAACGAGTTCGTAAACCAGCCCAATCAGACCACCGGAAGGAGAGTAAAGGAGAAAACCCCCCAAAAGTTTTATTTTTTATTTTTACATAAACAATTTTATTGAAATATGTTCGTTTGCATTTAAAATTCGCTGATTATGCAGGTCTGTTGTAACGGGGGCATTTAAAATTAAACTTTTTAAATTCTTGGCTAGGTTTTTTTAGGTACTTGATTTATTTTTTTTTCATTTTTGGTGACACATTTTCTAACAAGTACACCTTTATGAGTTACAGCTAATTTTTAAATTTAAGAGCCGAAAAAGTATGTACTTCGCTGGGTATTAAAATATATTTATTTTTGTTGATTTTGCAAAAGCATAAAAATCAAAACAAAGCATTCCCCAAAAATACGATATAACACACAGACTTGGGTTACTCTGTAAGACGCAGCCCTATTAGCATTTCTAAATATCCCTTTTTTGTGAAAACTTTTGGTATTAAAGGAGTATCCAAGCAAAGCTTTGTGCTTATAGGTGCAATTGCTTAGTAATATGGGCATTCAATTTTACTATAAATAGCAAATATTATACAAATGGTTACACTTTATTTTAACCTTACGTTTATAATAATGTAGTATTCACACACAACATCAAATAAAATACGATTTCCTAATTTCCAGTTTATGTTTTATCATTGGTAGTGGTTACTTTTAATCTGAGGATTAAAACCACGATAACAATTACAATTTCGCACTTACTATAACTATAACTAGTTTATACGTTGGTGGAATTAATAACTTCGGAGAGTATTTAAAGGAAAATTAGCGGCTGTGAAACTTCAAAGAATTTGCACATGTCAACGCTATTAAGAAGTCGCATATGATTAGTTTATTGTAAATCATGTTGTTCAACCCAATTAATACATGATAATAAGTCAAAACATAACACGAAGTTTTTGTTGTCTACCTACTTAAAAATTTTACTAAACTTATCTCCTCACTTTAGATGAACTTTCCCGAGAATATTTCCACAAAACCTCACAATAATCGATGTTTTGGTATTATGAAATGTTATTTATTCAAACAAATCAACACATCGTTTGTTTGTATAAAAACATATGTTATAATTCAAACTTAATGGCTACTGATAAGACTCCTTATACTAAATAATGTTAAATCGTGAGTTTATCAGCGATAATACATCCTAATATACTTAAATATTAGTAAAAATAATAACAATATAAACTATCAAACTATTGTGTAGGCTTTATAACTCTTCATTAGTGTAATAAGACCCAAAAGTAATTGTTTAAGTTATTTTACAAACAGTAGCACAACAAATAAATCGTAAAAAAGGTAAATGGTCTTTTTAGTCGAGCCTGTTTCTTAATTCTTGTTAGATAACTCGTTTAGCAGTTATAGCAAAATCATAATTCTTCTGAACTGCACGTTTATTCAGGCATAGACTATCGCTTTCGTCAGTCTAGTCAAGAATACCTCTGTAATTGAAGTTAATTGGGGAAATCACTCATGAATTATAAAGAGCCCCACATCACAGATATTTTATCTTAGTTGGGTTTACTTTAAAAATTATAATCCATCCCACAAGGTTTAGGCTTGAGTGTGTCCTCAAAACGTTTTCCGGAAGCTAAACTGTTTACAGAGTAGATAAATATATGGTAAAGTAGCCAATCGAAGTCTCAAAGTTGTACACTTCATGTGTATCTAGTTCGGTGGACCCTGCTCTTCCTAAGAGGGAAGTTTTATAGAAAAGTGGTCTCGTTGTAAATTTGTAGTTTCAATTCGTAGTACTTAGAAACATTCTTATGAAGAAAACTGAAGTTAATGCTAATTAATGGAGCTAATAAGCTTAATAAGCTAATTAATGGACACTTTACTTTTAAGAACTTAAAATATTAAATTAACTTGAAATTAGCTCTTTATAAATCACTTATAAATATTTCTGACAATTTACTTTTATGAACTGTAATATATCTATACGTTTTCCGTGGATATAATTGTTTTCAAACGAGTTTACGTAAGACGTTTTTTTATTTATATTAGAAATTTTATAAAAGTAAAGCAAGAGAAATAAAGTGCACACAGTGGGTACGGCCTAATAGTTTCAGGGAATCCTTGAAGCTCTATATTGGGACTTATTTTCTGTAATATTACATAAACACTCCCAATCTAACTTCTAAAGCAGGTATTTTAGTAATACCTCCATTGTCCACAATTCTCAACAAAACTGAGTTTTCCATGAACTTGCGGAAACTCTAAATAAAAAGAGGCTAATGGTATGATGTAAATGGCTTGATACTGAATACCAAAAAAACCGGCGAATCAACTTTCAAAGTAAATGTAAAAAAACCTCACTGAGACCCTCGTTAAATTTCTTCGCATTTCCATTTAGTTGTTTCCACAAATTGCGTAGGACTTGAAATATATTCCACTCTTCCTTCTTCCTCATATTAAGCTTTGTTAGCGATTAATCAATATTAAGAATTTAAAGCACAGAGTATAATCTACTTCACTTACTATTATTCTCTCACTCACGTCTGCTGTTGTGGATAAATTCAACATAGGCACTCAATTGTGTACTTGGCCACACATTAAGTTTTAAGGCAAATCAAAATTATGCATTATATAAAAATACTAATATATTTAGTAGATAGATCAAGTATTTCTTACAAATTACAGATTAGAACAAATGTATTGAATGTAAAAAAGCTATTGATGATTAATTCTGTAAACCCTTCGTAGTTTTCTCAGTTATATTAAGCAAGTCCAGATTGAACCCTTTAGATTTAAAAAATGTCTATTTTCATGTAACCTTTACTTTTATGCGAGAAATGTTTCCAAGCTTGCTTGCTTGATTGTACAATTATTTCATAAAAGGCTCCGAGGATTTCCTTAAAAGTAAATGTATATATTAAGAGTATTGCAACATACCTATTGCAGTGTATATTCATGGTATTGCATGAATCTCTTTAATGGCAGGTGACGAATATAACTATCATCTTACCAACTTTAACATAGGACTAAATAATCTATGACCTTCAAAAATATTCTTTTATCTTGTAAACAATCCCCATTGTCTCTTAAGAGATTCACACTTGTTACCGTATTGAAAAGCTTCATCAGAAAAACTGATGAAAGGATTCATTAGTCATTGTTTTTTTCTGTCAGATCATTAGCTTATATAACAGATTCAACTCTTTTGACAAGATGTACACTGCCATGTTGAAATTGTGAAAGACAAACCAGATATTTTTGAGGCTGAAGAATGAATAGAAATAATTTGTTTTCGTTAAGCGTGGATAATTAGTTTTAAATACTTAGCAAAATTACCGAACTTGAGAGGAAATTTATAACTGCATTATTTAAAGTTGAAATGCTACCATTAAAACTCAAACAAACTTACTTAAGGATGTACAAACCTACATCCTTAATGTACTTTTTTTGATTAATTCAAAGAAAGCATTATATAAAATCCTTTAATAAAATGTTATATTATCCGATATCCGTAATAGATCTAAATAAGCTTACGAGTAGAGGATTGAAACGAAAAGTTCCTTTCTATAGGAGAGTAAACAGATTGTTGTCCTTCAGGCAAGAGACACATAAAACTGATACTCAAAAGGAAATACGGTCGACATTGTGACAGACTATGTGGTCAGTTTCCTCTACTGAATTGCAATCATCTATGTGAATTTGGCCGACGACCAAAGACAAACCTATGTCCGGCACCTCAGGGTGAAGTGAATATATTCCTCATATTCAAGGGACGTAATAGGTAGGATCTACTTTTGTTGGAGTTTTACAATAGTTCCTTTATCTTTCTTACCTAGAATTCTTTTACTGGCAGCTCTGAATATCCCTTATGAAAAGGTTTACAGATATAGATTACTATATAAAGGCACGATGTTTTACGAATAAATACCCATTCCGTGTATTAGGATAACAAATAAATCCAATCAAAAAAGAAGTTACTTTAAGCAAAATCAAAACATTAATTAATTAAAATATAAATTATTCCGTACGTGTAAGCAACATTTCAAAAGTTTCCACAAACGTCCTCTTCCATCTTTGTTTATTCTTCAGTTTTAACTGAAAGCCATTACTGAAACATTCAGTAATAGTAATTACCTGATAATTACCTCCCTCTTGACTGAGACCAGCAGAGCCGGATAGGTTGCGTCAAAACTACTCTATACACTATACACTATATATACAACTTCCTACTTGGAAACTTAAACCTACGTACTATGGCATTGGGTGGATTGCCATACCAATAACCTTTCGTTGAAGAATTCTTGTAGACTTTAGTAAGGCTTCTCTTGGCTGTTACAAAAAAGCCACGAATTTTTCGGTCCATCTGAAATTACCAAATAGCCACGATCATTAGTGAGGATTAAGAAGGCTCATCTCGCAAGGAATGAAGTGTCCAAAGAGCCACGATCGCTGCGGCAGGCGCTGCCAGGGTCGGGAGGAATGGGAATTTTAAATTCCCTCTCCCCTGCCCGTATTTCTGCCTTCCGTGCTACTACCGCCCCCTGCGATGCAGACCACGCCACAACATATCACTTTAGATGTAAGATATTAAATAGCTAACATCTAACTTTGTTTAAAATACAAATAATGTAAACCATTCATAAACGGTTTACACTATATCCATTTACACACAAGCACTCTCTCCCTTTGTCAAACCAACACCCCCACGGATCACGGATCACGGCACGGATTGCTTTCTTCTGTAACTTTAAAACTTCATGACATGTTGACACATGGCCCCAAATCAAGCAATAAACTCATTTTAGATCCATAAAGTGAAAAACACGATTGCTTCACTGAAATAAGATTTTTCTGTGTGATTTAACCTTTTTCATAAATAAGTCAAAAACATTCTAACCAAATTTTCATCATTAAAAAACTAATAAACCAAGAAAAAAATGAGAAATTTGGGTTTTGTTTATGTGTTAGTTTTGTTTGTTTATAGATAGATAACTAATGTTTCATAAGATGTGTGTCGTTAATATTGTAATTTGATAAACCTTTTTACTCACTTTAGAGTGACCGTCCTTCCACGAACTCGTTTAAGCCCTCCTGGGATTTATTAAGTATTCATTGTCATAACTTTTCATTAGCCGTGGTGTCGTTAACATTGCTTCCTGTATTTTTGGTTCGACTTTCCTTTGGCATAATGTTTCTGATATTTTTATTAAAACTATGAATTAGTTTCAATCCTTGTGGTTTGGGAATTAATATAACCCAAGTCCCTTCAAATTTCGTCAATTTATTTCAGTTAACCTCTCCATAAATATATATAAAAAAGTCTAAAATATTGTGTTATTTTAATACGCATGTGTTTTATTATAGTCTGTTCTATAGTACAGTATAAGTTTATCCATAGTCTAAATTAATATATAGTTAATAGTTAATCATGTATTGTTACCATCTTGTATGATTAACCTAACTTATCACAAGTTATAATACTTTGCTCTCTTAGCAAAAATGGAAACCAAATTCTAAACATAGCCATTGCATTATGAAAAATATCATTAACCTATATTACACATGGTGTCCGTTAATTATGGTATATTTGATGGATTTATCATAATATCAAATATTTAGTATACGATGGTAGAGGTAAAATAAGAATAAAAGTTTATATAAACATAATTCCTAAAGTGTTTCGTTTTAAGTCTGTCTGTTTGTGATTTACATATTTAATTATTACTAGAGGCTTGAAGGGGCTAACAGCCCCTAAGCATAATCCTTATTTACTATAGTACAAAATACCTTCTTAGAAAATAGGCTTTAGGATCCACAAAATCATGATTATATCTAGCATCTGGTTTTAAGTAAACAAACCAGACTTTTTACATCCCAATGGTTTTTAAATGACAGCTACTTTACGTTATTTCTCATTTTATAGTAAGCTTAAAGCAATTTCAGTAGTTTCCCCGAGTCCCTGGGATGGAGACCTTCAATTTCAGCCTCCGCGACCATCATCCTGCGACCTTCCAAACGCCCACAATTTTGGCGCAAACATTTCCCTTACGTAATTATATATATAGCTCATTTGGTATTAAATCTGCATAGTTATAACATAAACTAAACAAATGTACTTAACCTTTTATAATTTTAAATTATGAAAAACTCAAACCCTTCATTATTATAAAATCAGATAATCTTAAATTTAAAATATTTTTTGTTATAGTACATTGAACGTGCATAGTTAGCTGCATTTCGAAAAAAAATCCCACATGTCAATATCTACCATATGGCTTTGAATCAAGCATTAGCACCACATGTTTTATATAAACAAAGCAGACGTTTTTCAATCCCAATGCATTTTAAATGGAAGATATTTTTCGTTATTTCTCATTTTCTGGTATAATTTGGACATAATCTGATATTTTTCCCGACCCCCTGGGGCCGAGACCTTTCATTTGAGCCATCTCCTGTCATCCTGCGAGCTGGCAAACTCTCACAATTTTAATTTTTAAAAATCGCCTACAGAATTAATAATATAGGCTCTCGAATCTCTAAACGTAAAAGCTTCAAACTTGGTACTCGGATGACCACTGCTAAGAACTATTTTGGTAAGAGGTATCTAGTTTCTACTTTCTACTATTTCAAAATGGCGATTTTTTTTGTCATTCAAGCTAAATATATTTAAAATCACCATTTCTTCATATTACCAAAATCATTCAAGATACAAAAAATCAAAAATGAATCCAATTAACGCTGATATTAAGATTATGATGATCGGACTTATGATAACGGAGAAATTGCAACTTTTCTTAGTAAAAATATGGTTCTTCACTATGTACTGTCTAAAATTTGCATGTTTTTATTCGGAATAGATACAATATCTCCTTTATTAGTTGTCCGTTCATCATAGTTTTAATATCTATATATTAATACGCAAGCGGTTTTCTTTTCACAGTCCAACCGCAATAACGGCTAGACGGATTTTAACGTTTGAGGTATCAAATTAAAGGGATTTTTATGTAGATTTGCCAACAAGTCTCAGAATTTTAAAAAAGGGCGTCACTAAAGTACAGTAAAGGGCTGAAGTTTCGGAGCAGTGGCGCTATTCATCGCCATTTGAGCAAGCTCAGTTCACTTTGTTTACAACTGAACATATGGTCAAGCTTTGAACAGTTATACAGGTAAACCTCAGATTGCAGGACTTACGGTACAATCACTAGACTGTGGTATAATTTTTTTAAGAGCAGTTTTTGTTTTTACAGCTGCTTTAGCTTTCAACAAAAAACTTATTACGTAATTCAGGTTATGTTATGAAGTGTTTTTAAAGGTCTTAAACATTGCAGTTACCAGTTTTACAATGTAGTTTTCGATATCTAATAGTGTTTTTTGAAGTTATATTAACCAAAGCCAATCTATTTATGGATTTGGTGCATTTATAATGCCACCGATAAGAAGAAGACGAACTCTGACCGGTCGGAGGAGTCGGAAAGAACACGATCGCAACAGCTGGCATCACACTCCCGATGTAACATTTTTGATGCTCCTTCCAACCTCAGACCAATGAACTAAAAATTTTTTCATTGCGATGAGTTGTATTTCAAGAATGAAAAGACTGGTAGAGATAAAGCGTCATTTACGCGTTTTTTCCACGAAGGAAAGGTTCTTTATAAATACAGCCGTTCCCTACAATATATGTTTTGGCGATAGTTATCAATAAGGTGCAGGGGCAGTCCCTGAACAAAGAAGTCATTGCTCACGGCACAAGTGTTTGCTCTCGGTCAGCTAAATGTTGCTGATCTTTTGCCGGTATTAAAATATACATTACAGAAACAAGAGGACATGGGGAAATGTTCCCTAAAAATCGTTTAAGTTTAACCGGAAAACTCCTGTGGTAGATTAAATTAACTTTAAAAGTTTCAGTTGTTAGGCCATAATTTTGTTGATGAATTTAGCCCTTCGATTAAAGTTTAAATAGGTATTAAACTTATACCAAAGGTATAAGATAGGTATACGTATTATACTTATACTGATTATTGTATATGTTGTTTTGTATATAGGTGCCCAATGTTAAGCATAGGTAGGCTGATTATTCTTCATTCTTTTACTAAATATGATTTTTGCTCGATTTCGAGCTACGTGTTATCTAGTCTATATATTAATACGCAAGCGGTTTTCTTTTCACAGCCCAACCGCAATAACGGCTGGGCGGATTTTAACGTTTGAGGTGTCAAATTAAAGGGATTTTTATGTTGATTTGTCAACAAGTCTCAGAATTTTAAAAAAGGGCTTCACGAAGTACAGCAAAGGGCTGCATTTTCGGAACAGTGGCGCTATTCATCGACATTTGAGCAAGCTCACTTCACTTTGTTTACAAACTGAACATATGGTCAAGCTCTGAAATAGTTCTACAGGTAAACAACAGATTGCAGCACTTATAATAATTCTTTTGAAAAGAGCAGTTTTTACTTTTATAGCTGCTTTGGCTTTATTTTCTAGAGTTTTCTTTTTTTAAATATTTATTATGTAATTTAGGTTATGTTATGAAGTTGTTGAAGGTCTTAAACATTGCAGTTACCAATTTTACAATGTAGTTTACAATATCTCATAGTGTTTTTGAAGTTGTATTAACCTTAGCCAATCTATTTTTTGGATTTGGTGCATTTATAATGTCACCGATAAGACGAAGACGAGCATTGACCGATCGGAGCAGGAGTCGGAAAGAACACAATCGCAACCGCTGGCATCACCCTCTCCATGATGCTCCATTTGATGCTCCTTCCAACCTCAGACCTGAACTAAAAATAAACTAAAAATGTTTTCATTGTGGTGGGTTGCATTTCAAGAATGAAAAGACTGGTAGAGATAATGCGTCATTTACGCGTTTTTGCCACAAAGGAAAGGTTCCCTATAAAGACAGCCGTTCCCTACAATATCTGTTTTGGCGATAATTATCAATAAGGTGCAGTGGCATTCCCTAAACAAAGGAAGTCATTGCTCACATCGCCAGTGTTTGCTCTCGGTCAGCTACATTTTGCTGTAAGCAGAGCTTAATCTTTTGCCGGTATTAAAATATACTTTATAGAAACAAGAGGACATGGGGAAATGAAGGTGTTCCTAAAAAACATTTTTTACGTTTACCGGAAACTCCTGCGGTAGATCAAATAAACTTTAAAAGTTTCAGTTGTTAAGCCATAATTTGGGAATGAATTTAGCCCTTTGATATTTAGCCCTTTAAAAGTATATAAGTAGGCTGATTATTCTTCATTCTTTTACTATATGATATTTGCTCGATTTCGAGCTACGTGTTATCTAGTCAGCGTTAATTAGATGAAATTTCACAACTTTTTGTCCCATGAATAATTTGTGGTTTTGATATATTTAGCTTTGAAAACAAAAACTGTCGCCATTTTGAAATGGTACAAAGTAGAATTGTGATACTTCTTACAAGTTAGTTCTTTATAGTGGTCAAAATGTACCAAGTTTGAAGTTCATGCTTAAAGAGGATCGTGAGATATAATTAAATATTTAAAAATCACAAAAATACACAGAGACAGAAAAGTACTTTATATCCCATGTTTATTCAAACAAATGCTTTTATTTTTACCTCTACTGTCATATACAAAAATATTTTTATCAAAACCCCATACACCCTCTATTTATGGTCTTTTTATAAATTGATGTATGAGAATATCTTTAAAGCTTTACTTTGTTTTGCATGGAGTCTTTGATACGTTACGTTGCGTTGATTGAAATTTATGTTGGTCCACAATTGATGCTGGGCTTTTAATGTAATTTCTTCTAACCTTTGGCAGGTATTAGACTTTCTTTTCACCTTGACTTTATGATCTTACTTATTTTAATACCGGTGTGTGATTCCTTTCAAATTTTCCTAGATCTGATTTTCTTTTTTTCTTCTTTTTTCGTTATTGTTCTGTTCTTTAAGCGGTCTTTAATATATTATATAATAATATTTCTTTTCATTTCTTGATCGTGCAACAAGGCTAAAGAAGTTTACCAATTAAGTGAAGTGATTTACTGCCTTTGTAGAGACCGTATGAAGAGATTTTCAATATTCTAAAAATGTTTATAAAGCTTATTGTAACTCTTCATAAGTCCTGGGTCAAACAACTTTTGGATTTATAATAACGTGATCTAGCATTTCCACCATACTTGTTTTCAAATAGAGTTTAAAAAGGTTATATAAATTAATTAAGTTATGAGTCAATTAGTCAACTGCGTCCCTAATTACTGAAGTAGTGTAGGCAGGGTCAAATAAATCGGCCCAGTCTGCCCATAGTCAGTAACAAGGCTACAGGATCGCGCCACTACCATCACGATCATCACACTCATCCTTCACTCATATTCAGGGTAACGTCCTCCATGATGTACCTGTCTTAATAAAAATGATGAGAAATTTTAAAAATAATACTGATGTTAGATTTAGCATTGGACTTTACGGACTACCTGAGCGGTGTTATTTGACTCGGATTATAGTTTTATTTCTTCGAGATGTAATATTAATGTTTTCCCTAAACACATTAAACCCAAGGATTTGTTGGCACATGAAGCTTAAAACCTTATATTATACTTATGAGGCAATTATTTCTTTATCTTATCTGTAAGTCCGATGTCTGCATAAATCGTTTAATTAAGTCAATCTTTAAGTAAGGAGGTAAGGTAATCTGATTACATTAATAAGAACGATGAAAAATCCAAAGCTCTAAGTTTGCAACCTGCTATTTTCCCAGGATATTAAACAAAAGATATTAGCGAGTTGCCGGGACGGTAATTTACTCAACGGGACCCACGGGACTTTTAACCCTCTTAAACACGAGCGTGGCTTGACTCGGTGATGAGGCGGGTGTCTCGGGGCATTTTTGTGAGATTTTGTAGCTTTTTTAGATTTTAGCGAATTTCCCCTATAGGGAAGAAGCTATTACCGTAGGTCTCATGGTAAGACCTAAGCCCGAGACCATAATAACTTTTCGTTGTGGGGACACTAGAAGCAAAAAACACCATTCGTTCGAATATATACAGGGTGAGTTTTAATTGTCCCCCCCCTTACTTTTTTTACATTTCTAAAAATAAAGATCCCAGACCCTGCCCAAACATTATTGGGTAGTAAGTACCTCGTTTTGAGGGGGTACCCCCCCCCAAAAAAAATATCCAACCAAAAACCACCCGTTGAACCCGGGGACCACGGGGGATGGAACCCGTTTTTAATTATCGTGTTTAGTTTTCAAGATATTGACAAATTTCTAATAAACATTTCCAAAAATATGATTTTTTCAAAAAGTAAATTTTATAGCTAAAAACGGGTTGCGGCATTGAATTCGGCGCAAAAAACTAGTTTGGGTCACAACACCAACTTCATATTTGAAATAACTTACATAATTTCAAAATGGCGAATCCAAGATGGCGGCCAAAAAATTTACAATGGTGAAAGTTAAGTGTAAATCGCTCAATAATGACTGATGGTGGTTATTCGTCACTATCTAGCATTATTTTGTGGTTATGGGCCTATTTTATCAATTTGTGATGTTTAAATTGGTTGAAAATAAATAAATTAAAAGTACTCATATCTTGAGAACGAATTGAGATATTAAAAAACGGATTGCGGCATTGTATTCAGTGTAAAAGTCTAGCTTGAAATGATGGGTCACAACACCACTTTTACATTTGAAAAAATTATTTTGGATCCAATATGGCGGCCAAAAATGAGTACCCACTCAAAACGAGGTACTTACTACCCAATAATGTTTGGGTGGGGTCTGGGATAGTTATTTTTAGGAATGTAAAAAAAAGTAAGGGGGGGGGGACTATTAAAACTCACCCTGTATATATATATATATATATATATATATATATATATATATATATATATGTCTGTTAACACGATAGCGGCAGTAAATATGGTCCGATCTTAATGAAAATTGGTACAGACGTGTAAAGTGGCAATCACTCGGACGAGTTCGTGAACCAGCCCGATCGGACCACCGGAAGGGGGGGGGGGGGGTAAAGGGGGATAAAACCCCCAAAAATGGGAATTTTGAGTTTTTTACATAGAAAAATGAAATTTTTCGAATTTTGTTGGCACCATTGAATTCAGCTAAAAAAATAAAAAAATTTAGTAAGTTGAATCACTGCTCTATGTCCATTGGTTACCGAGATATTGAACGTGGTAAACACAGTACGCTGTCCCAATGTTAACCTTATGGGAAATAAGTAAAATTCTATACCACGCTTATTTATCAACATGTCTGGATAAAACTTGGTTTGTGGGTTCATCAAGATGAGATCTAATGTTTAATAGTCTAAAATCACCAATATTTCCATTTTCGTGGCAGCAAACCTACATACTCATTCCCCATGTTATTCTTATGGAGCTTACCAAGACACGTCAAATCTCGCTGTGTTGGATTGAAATATGTTGTTTTGCATTTGAAATTCACTGAGTACGCAGGTCTGCTGCAACGGGGGTATTTGTTTAATCATCCAACTTTAGACTATGGCGTTTGTCCTACATGCAGCGATGAAGCGGAGAATCATCCTGTCAAGCATTAAACACAAAACAGTACAAAGTACAAGAAAACACAAATACGCCACAATGTACACCCGAAGTTTCGGGTAACTGACAAAAGGGAGTCCTTGAGAGTTATTATTTGTCTGACCACAACCGAATACGAATGCCGGTGGTGAATCAGTGCAAACGGGTATCGGAGGCTGCTACTCAACTGAACCATTTCTTTAATTGCAATTATTTGTTTTAGGATATTTACGCTAATTATACAAATATTTTCCTTACAACCGTGCGTAAAGTGTCAGTTTACGCACCGAAAACCAATCGTAAAACAGCTGTTTACGGAGGAGCGGGCAATAAAGTCTTTAAAAGCCATTGGAGCGAGCGTTAAAGCCTTTAACGTTCGCCACGTGATTACTTTAACGCTAGCTAGCTGATACATTGTTACCCGGCGCGCAACGACGCTCCCTTCCGCTTCCGACTGAGCATGACTTGTTTATAGCCTCAAACTGGCACATTCAGCTACAATGGATGTAATAAGTGGTGACAGATTTGGACTTACCCCACCTGAAATTAGGAATTAGCGAAATAAGTGTCATTATCATTCATTAGAGTTTGTTCATTATTTTTATTCATTGTTTATAACCTCAAAATCATAATGGCGCATTAAAGCTACAATGGACGTGAGAAACTGTGATTTCATTTTTTTTCTTTTTTATAGAGAGTGGCGGCCTCTTTTTCACATTAACTGCGATTGTAATCATCGTTTTGGAAATACAAACTGCAGTTGTATGAAAAATATAGGATGTATTTCGCGTGTGAAGTGTCTTTCTCGCTTTCGCTAAAAAATACCCGATTAGCTCAAGCGAGAAAGGCCTGCTTTACGCTATTTATACTTAAATAACTATTTCCAATGCCTGATTTTAAATTTATTTCCTAAAATTGTTCAGTCCTTCTACCGGTGTTTACTGACGTTTGTATCAGGAACGGTCAAACTATGAATGTTTGCCGTTTCCTGCACGTTTATATTACAAAATAATTCACATATCTCACCTTCTAAATGTTTTAATAATATACAAATCTGTGTAATTTTTTACTAGGCTTAATAGTATAAAAATCTATGTAGTTTTTGACTAGGCAAAACTGCATGATGGATGAATTTATGGCTCAATGAAAAAATTAAAAAGAGATCTTGTTTGTTTGCAAAAGCCCTTACCAATTTTTTTATGTTTCAGGGGAAGTCTTCGTATATAAATTACGAGTCGTTATCATGTAGCTGATTGAGGACTAAATAGAGTTCAGATTGATCCTAGAAGTAAATAATCTTAATCCTTTCCATTGTTTACATAGTGTAAGAAGTGCAAAGTAAATTCAATCAGCAATATTTTTATGCCATCAGAATAAGATTATGTTTCTTAAAATGCGTTAAGGACTTTTTTCATAATGTACTCAAATAGGTGACTGGCAAATTTCATTTTTTAATGAAACGACATACCGTTTTGTGTACTGTAGATTATTAAATTAATTCAAAAACCAAATAGAGTCTCATTCCATTACCTAACAATACCTAACAGTAGGACTGAAAAACTTTCCAAGCTCATTGGTGATAAATAATATGAACTTATTTAAATCCCTCCTTTTATTTACCGACTGAGTTGATTAATTAAATGGAGTCCTAGTTCTCTACAACATGTCAATAAAATATTTTTCTTATTCTTTGTATACTCAAACGCATATAGTTTTTTTGCAATAACATTAATTAATTTTGTTTTACTGTTGAATTAATGCCTTTATACAATATCCCAAAGAGCATACACCTTCAAATTCTGATGCATTCACTGGCTGTAATCTGCAAACACTGTTCAATAAGAATTTTTAAAGTCGTTGTGGTACATAGTTTTGGTAATTTTAGTGAAGATGCAGCCGTCATTGTTAAACAAAGTTGTATTGAATTCAAAAGTTCAACATGTTATGAAACAAAGCAAACAGATTAAGCTGTGGTTCTTAAAAAAAATCTATTTATAAGCACAACCTTTTTTTTCGTCATACATCACCAATAAAAATTTGCGGGTAAAGCATTATGAATGGTCTGCAATTTTACTAAGTAATTAATCCACATTATGCAAAAAAAATTGTTTCGAAAAAATCTTTAATTTGAACAAGTGTAGGCTTATTCTTTATATGAACTAGTTGTTAATATAAGACTATAATGTAAGACATAAAAAGTTCAAATATTTTGATGTTGTTATATCAGGACATATGTTTCGGGATTAATGCGCCATCTTCATCAATGAAGATTTTTTTCCTCATAATATTTTATGATAGGAAGAATGGACACATAAAATGTATGTAAAAAAACTCATCCGACAAGCTGAAAATGAGGTACTGACCGCAAACAATTATGACATGGTATAAGAAGTTAAAAATATTTAAGCTGTTTATGACGTAAGTATTGTCATCTTACAAATATTTTATTACATTTTAATATTGTTTATGTATGTAAAAACTATATACTCATGCTTACGCTCTTCTAACCTCGGAAGTAATCACAGTTAATCAAGACACAATGAGTACATAAATTGAGATCAGAAGAAGACTTTAAGACCAGAAAACGTCCCATTTTGTTCATCCCACATCGATTATGATTTATATTGCCATATTCAACTGAATTTAATTCCTCAAACCTGTTCGTTGGATCGTTAATACAATAGTTGACCTACATATGCTGTATGTTAAAAGTAAGATGCAAGGGTCTAGTTGCACCAATTTCACAGTTACACTCCTGTAATGTGTTTTATTACTGTTATGGCTCCGTCCCCAATTATGAAAGCTATATTCTTTATGTTAATAACCGTTATCACATATTTTACCAGAATTTTAGAATTAATATTTGGATTATAAACGTTTTATTAAATACAATTATTCAATATATATTTAATTAAATATATTTAATTAAATTATTATTTTTTCCTGGTTTATAGTTTTTAGCTCAAGGTATAATTACCTTTTTACTCAGTAAAATATGTTAAAAATCAACCAGCTGAGCACAAAACTGTACAGCACTAGGATGCGCATTTATCACTAATAAAGAATGATAAACACATCCCTAGGACATCACAGTAACGGAGGGCCAGAGATAAACCTGATGATAGTGTTTATAGTCCTTGTAACGATCTTATATACTTGAAGATGTTTTTATACATACAATATATTTTATTTTTTTTAAATGTTCCAAAAAATCCAGGCCAAGAAGCAAGATGTGTAAAAAATCTCTTATCTTACGCATGTCTCTTAACTATCTTTTATCATTAAAAAAGGCTATTCTCGTTTTATAAAAAAAGGTTCCCAATAATATCATATACATGTGAGTTACAGAGGCGACACTAGATGATAATTAGTCTGCTTTAGGCTTCATGTGATTGTTAATACAGTTGATTCATATAAGGTTTTTTCTCAATACAAATATAAAACAATGTTACTGGCCTGCTGCGATTCCCTACAAAATTTAAGGCATCGTAGTTTTTTTTTCATAGCCAAATACTTCAATAATATTCAAACCTTTTATGTTTCATCGATATAAAAATTATGAATAGCATACAAACGTATAGAAAAACCAGAATTACTATGTTACATTTCAATTTTGAAAAAGGTTACGTAACTCTTCGGTTCTTAATTTTCGTTAATAAAGAACAAATCAGAATTTTGAGTATTATGGCATAAAGTAGAATTATCTGGTAAGAAGTGGTGGTTAGCAGGGCATTAAGTGCAAGCAGAAAACGTCCCAAAGAAACAGTGAACATCGGAGAAAGAGTGGAATCTGAGGGCAGAGGAAACATTCTATATCGAATCTGTTCCGCTTTAGCAGCCACGGCCTCCTCTGCGTTGTAATTTTGGAGATATTATTTTGTTATATTTTAGCCATAAAAACATTCAATGTCATTATTTTGTTATGCCTAATTGTACAGATATTATGATCCTCTGGTAATATTTTTGACAATACATTTTCTATACATCGACCTAGCTTCAATTATATTTAATATAAATTAAAGGGTAAACATTTTAACCATTTTTTAATTAAACCTAATAGAAAAACGTTATGGTTTTTAGACACGAAACAAATTCATAATATTGGTAATAATCTTTCATGTTCAGCTTAAATAAAACTTTTTATGTTCACTCACAATGGATCGGTAGATCAATAAACATTCAAGAATCATCCTTGGACGGTTCTATCAATGACGCAGGGCCGAACTGTATAATATGATTTGGTCCAATCATGCAGAGGGGACCACCTGAATCGTCTATTGGTTGATTTTTTACAAAATAATTACTGATTTTAATTTGCAGAACTATTTTTTCTCATAAAATATTATGTACCTGACAAACTAACATAGAGGATCGTAAATAATTAATACACGTAAACGAGATTTAATTTTTTAAGTTTTTATGACCTTACCATTGCTATCTACCCAAACGATAACTAATAATGCTTGCTGTTTCTTTTTTGTTTGGTACCAAACATTTTCAACGACTTCTTGCTGCAAATTATAAAATAATTATCAAAACGATTGAATAGTAATAATAGATCTAGGCTATTATGGTAATAAATTAAGTAAAAAAAGAATGTCCCAAAATGAATGAGATACAAGGTTTAAAATTCTTGATTCGATAAATTTTGATAAACAGCTAATAATTGTAAAAAATGAGATTAAATCATCAAATTTTACAGTATTGCTGGAACTATTGTAAAAAAATAGATTAAATCATCAAAAATATTACAGTATTGCTGGAACTATATTTCTGTTGCCTTATTTTTTAACATAAACCATGATGTTTCACATTATTCATTAAAACTAAGCAATATGTATGAAATTTGATAAATGAAACGATTTGAACTTGAGCAATGTGCTGTTACTTTGCAAATTAATTTAAAGTATTATTGTTTTATTTTTTGTACTAAAAGTTATAAATAGATTAATTTGGATTTAGGTTTGACGTTGAAAATGCATTTGAACGTAATCAATGCGTTTGTAATCAATATAATGCAATTGATTGTCTTACTATAAAAAATATTTTGATTGATTGATTTATATTTAATACTTTTAGGGCACTATGAACCATCTCTATTTCAACAGTATTTAGAGTTTCTTATCTCTGAAATAACAATTTAAATAATGATCATTAATGACTATTTTTTCCCGTGTTCCAAACCATATAACAAAGTACAACCCTCTATTAATATGCTTCTAGCTCGTTGACAGGTCACATTGTTTTGGGGGAAATCTCGAGTAGGATTCTATTACCAAAGGTAAACCCTGGTGGTGGTTAGGACTTGAAGGCTGGTTGAATACCAACCACACTGCAACCAATATTGAAACTAGCAGCGCCCGACGTAACATGTGTCCAGTGTCGATGTAGTTCCTGATGAACATTGGCAGTTCGAACTGTTCGGAACATCGTAAGATAAATATAACTAAACTAGCAGATATACCCGCAGCTTCGCCCGCTGAAAGGAAAGCTAATTTCAATTCAATTATATTATGCATTGAGAAATTTATAGGAATAATTAACAAATGGACTGATTTATTTGCGCCATGGGCGTGCAATTACACCCTTAACATACTCTAATTCCAATCTAGATAAAAATGATAAAGTGTAACGCTTCCTCTAAAAATGTTCCCCTCATGATTAGCAAATGCTAAGAATTAGCTTCCTCCCATTTCCAGAGAGAATGAGGATAACCCAGAATATAAGACAAATAAGACGCTAAAGATGGATTTTCGACTTACAATCAATCTGAATTTAGCATGTTTTTGAAAATAAACCGAAAACTTTAAGAAAAAGTAGAAGGTAAAGGTCTTGGGAAAAAACCTATTTCCCCAAAAAGTTTCTCATTAAATTTTTAAATGTTATTCTTTCAGTAGATTGGTTCACATACCTTTTCTGTTACCTGAAAATATTCTAAAGGACTCCCATCCATAAATAGGAATACTAAAATGGTCGCCATTTTGATTTTTTAAATACTCTATTTTAGCCGTCTGAGAAAGAATATTTTTAAAAGACTTTCTTTTTTAAGCATCTGAAGCCTATAAAGAATAATTGTGCCAAGTTTAATGGCCCAAAGTCGTTTAGTTTTTAAGAAAGTAAGCTTTGAAAGCTAAAAATGGCCGCCATATTGTATTTAATAATACACCATATTTAGGCCTTTAGAGACAAAATATTGCAAAATCCTTTCTTTGTACGCACTTAGAGCCTTTGTGCCGAGTTTCATGGCTCTAACCCTTATAGTTGTTGAGAAACTGAGATCAGTCAGTCAGTCAGTCAGTCAGTCAATGGTTTTTAGCTTTTATACATATAGATAAGTATAGACATTAAAAAATATAATATATTTTAACTGTTTTATATGAAAAATATTCAATATAAAAATATTACATCATAATATTATGAGTGATGAGGTAACAATTTGTTTACTGCTCACAAAAAATTGTGAACAATATACCTTGTCAAGCTCTACACAAATTACATGACATAAATCGAAATCATTAAGTGAACAGGGCATTCTTCACATTAAGATAGATAATAGAGAATTAGGATGGAAGGAATAAAAGTTTATTATGACTTCAAAATTCAACGAAATTAAACTTTTTTTCGTTTTCCTTATTTGAGGGTAAAAATCCGTCTACATTGTCACATTTTCTCCGGTACTTTAATAAAATAGTCGACCGAGCCATGTTCTGAATTTTAATTTTTACTCGTTCATCGAGTTACTTTGAAAATATTTCAGTCTTTATATTTACTTACTTCCAATCTGTATCCTACGCTCTGAAAAGGGAATATATCTAGTTTGCCTAAATTTACTATAGTAAATACCTAAAGAATCATTTTGTTGTTTTTGGCTCAGAATCACAATTTTGAACTATTAAAAAGGTTAAATTACCTCAATCACTAGACGGAATTAAGGTAATTTAACCTTTTTTAATAAATACCTAAAGCTAATTACTTCGTTTGTTCACGATCTGTTGATTGTTTCTTTATCAGTATGCCAACACATAAGGCTTTATGTTAAAATTATTCAACCGTTTTTCACATTATTAGATTTTCCCGACTGGCCTGAATAAAATAACTTTTTGAGCTAAAAATAAGTCATTTATAGATTCGAAAAAAATGTTCGGAGCCGTCTTCATATAATTGTACAAGAAAATATATTACTTATGTCAAAAATTGGAGATTAAATTTATAAATACTAAATATATAAATTTTATTTAACATGACTCTAATTAAATAGCATATTTCCTTACGAATTATGTATTATTACATAGTATTTTCTTATACGTAATATTTACTAAATACCTTTTATAATTTGCTTACAAAATTTAATTTAGATTAATGACGTGTGGAGCTAAAAAACAAGGTCTTAAAAACTGTGTGTTGCGACCATTATATTCTATCATTTGTTATCAAGATTGAATATCTGCAAACAAATCACATTCTGACAGTATAGAACACACTACCGATGCAACTCTGGTTATCGATAAAGATTTATGGATCATAGCCTGTGTCCAATCGACATGTCTGTGTATTGTGCTTACTGACGTCAAAACAGGCAAATTGTTTTCATTGAAAATCTATTTTGTCATCGGATTTTTATTAAGACTTCCGAAGATTTATGTATGAATGTAAAAAGCCACCAAAATATACAAGTATGTTGAATACTCGTTTTTTATTGTAATACAACACGAATCTTTTCAAGAAAAAAATTAGAGGCTAGAGGGAAAATACCACTGTTAAAGCCTCAATGATGTCCCAGCATTTGGACTTACAGGAGAAAATCCCTATAAAAGTTCAAGTGATGTCCCAGCCACTGGAACTCACGGCCAAATGAAGTTTAGCCTAAAAAGTAACATTTTTCTAATTTGTTCTTACAGTTTATAAAAAGATAAGACATAGTAAATTATCTTAGCAGATTATGTGTGTGACAGGTTTTTTAACCTTCCAACATCAAATTAACATTATTATTATTTCAATTAAAGAAAATAAAAGTCATATTATTGTTCACCTATATGATCGACGACTAATCAATAGTCATTTGCGTGTTTTGTGAGTAAATTACAACATGGTCTCACAAGTAAAAATGTTGGGACCCGAGCAGCTTGCGAGGGCAACAATTTTCACGAGGGAGACAATGTGCTATGCTCTCTATATACACACAACATTTTCCCCCATCTGCGATAATAAATACCCAATCATTAAACATATACTTCATTAACTTAGTAATTAACAAAAATATCTATTTTATTTCGATCCGCAATTAGCGCCTGCGTGTGAGTCGCTACAAACCATTCATGCACCAGCGATCAGCTGATTGTTCCAACGTTCTTAAATGGTTAATTCTTGACATTCTCACAGTTGATTGTCATTCTTATTTAATTATTCCTGTCATTAAATCAGCTGATAGCACCTGCATTCGTTGAGCTGCAACAAATCTGAATGTATGCAAGGAAGGCGCTCTAATTTTTTAATTATTTACTACATTGTTATTCTTATGGGTTTACTTTGCCTCCCGCCAGGAGGCAAATTATTACTCTACTCACGCTTTAAAAGTAGTAAAATGTGTCTAAACATAGCAGGCAAGTGAAAAATAATTTTGATATAAAATTATGCTGCTGGTGTGGATTTATGCATATGCATTTTTCAGTTGTATATGAAGGTCCCCATCGGTCGTATAAAATCTTTGTATGAACACATAAATATGAGTTTGAACATAGCCATACGAATCCTATTTGATCGTGTTTTATGACTTAACGTCAAAACGCAATAACTCCGCACCCAAACTTTGGCAAAGCCATCACGAGTTCAAACTGGAGGTTGAAGGCTAATCGGCTTAAGGTGTCCAACCCCATGCACTTTAATTGGTTCAGGCACTGCGTGGTTATGAGTTGTTAACTCTAATCGCTGGAAACACTACCGCTTAGCTCAAAGGTATATAACTTAAAAACATTGTTTTTGTTAGTTAATTGGATCCAATTTTTTCAATGAATAATGACCGTTATACCGGTAGTGGGAGACCCTTAATTCTCAAACCTAGGAAAATGGTTTGTTCGCGTACATTAGATTAGTGTGTCACCAGGTTTACAGCTATAGAATCTTTGTCCTTTGAAATCATGAATAAATCGCAATTAAGTTCTGCCTTTTTGATTATTATTAATTTTTTACTTTGCCAGTATTGTGTTAAATTAAGTCTATATTAGAAGGTATTGCTAGAATTACTACAAGCTCATACAAACAGATCATGAAAACAAACAATATTTAAAAATGTGTACGAATCTTTTAAAAATAATCTCAATAACTATGTAGCATTCGTAAAGCTAATCTTTAAAAAGAAGTTCTACATTTTTATATACTATTATATTTCTGTTATATGCACTAAAATTAAAATACACACACAAAACATAATGTGTAGAGAGGATAAAAATATATACATTGATACGTTTCAACTCTGTTCCAAAAGACAGATAAATCAACAAATCTACTCCCCATCCGCTTTTAAAGTGCCATATTGTGTGAATGGCCGTAAAGTTGATACTCTTTTACTGCAACTCTTATGATTTTTCTTCGTTTTATTTAAGTTTTGTAGGTGGATTATTCAAATATTGTTCATGTTAGCACTGAAAACATCATATCTTAACATCAAATACTTGTTTAGTCAATTTATAAAAATAAAATAAGTCTATTCTTGTAGTCTTCATCAAAAGATTTTAGCGTTATCCAGTTCGCATCGTCATTTATTCATGTATCAAAAAATAGGCTGCCATTAAATTAATAAAATTTTGATAACACTTCAAATTGCGGATTATGTTCGGACATAATTTATTAGAGTGTAATATAAATAAGAAACAGGAAATATTCAAATTGATTGCCTGCCCTATTTTTAAAAGGAATTAGGCAAATTTCTGACGCCCCACTGCAATAAATTAATTGCTCTGATGACATGTAAAACTTACCACCAATAGACTAAAATTTTTCACTGTAGGAAAGGTTAATTTTTTTATGTTTATTAAAAATTGTTTCACTTTTTTTGTTTCAGTTTGGATGTTACCACATTCCACACCTTTTTATCCATCGCACTCAATGTTGGATTAATGGTCATTGAAACGCATCGTTCCACCAAACTTCAGCTATCAGGCCAAAGCTTTGTTAATTCGTTACAGAGTTTATCTGCTATGGCAAGTTTCCAGCGTATTAAAAATTCGTAGGGGAATTTTATTATACTTAATCTGAAAATGCTATTTAGTTATCATCTAAAAATGGAATGACATAAAACCTCCCTAAAAGCGTAATGTAAGGAAGACCTAAAGAGGTCTTATTTGGGCCTGCGTATTTAACCAAAGCTTGCTTAATTTCTTACTGGAAAGAAATGTGCAAGTTTGAATGTTGCACATTAGAATAATTCCTGGCATCAAATTATTTCAAGTTAGGGTGGCGACTATCTACGTTTACTTGAAGATTCAATGAGCAATGCGCAAGTACATTAACTAAAGGTCCTTGGGTGCCAGGATGAACTATTGCACTCCTGGGCCCAATGTTCAGTAGATAAACAAAACCTCTTACTCATGTTTGTATATCAAACACTTTATTCCAATAACTCACGCAAATTAATTCTTCTGAAACTATATTATCTTAAATAAATTGATGGAAGTTAACGTAGGCCGTGTTGATTATTTTGATAAGGAAATACATTGTGCTGTAAAAATATAATTATTAATAAAATATGAAAAATTTCGCAATTAAAATATGAAAAATTCCACAATTGAAATATGAGTAAGTATTGCAGTGAAAATATTCCTGTGAAATATATTTGTGGGATTCACGTAACCATACTGTGGTCTTATTGTGTATGTCTGGACCAATTTGCTCTTCAAATATATTCTCTTCTAATATTTTAATGATAGAAGATTTTCTTTAATTGGTTTATAATTGTCCCTCTTATTTTTTGTTGTACAAAAAATATATGAGGAATATTTATATCGGGAAAAATATCCAAAATACCCGATATAGTATGATGTATTTGCCATAAATAAATATTATGGTGGAATGTCATTATATAGTGGTTTGTTTTGCAAACTTGTTTGGATATGAGTATTTGTATTATCCAAAATGTGGCTAGGCAGCTAAGCAGTGTGAAATTTCAGAAGAAAAAGTAGCTCTCTGCTTGAACCCCCTTAATCAATCGTTTGCCAGAACACTCATTGAACGACTAATTAATTCATTAATAAACAGAAAAAACTGAATTTTGTTGTAGACCCGAATCCCTAAATTTGAGTAAAAAGCTATTTAGTCGTTGAAGATCTGGTGTGAGATTTAAGCTAGAGTCTTAACAGAAAAACTTTCCATATCAATTAACAATTAATACTTGACTGACTGGTCATTAATCCCTCTTTGAAACTTCCTATATGAGACATTATCAAAACGTAACTTAACTGATTTTACTACTGCTAGTTAGTAGATGAAACAATCCAATATACCTTAAAAGCTGGGTTGAACTGTTTAGTAGGTATACAATTATGTCTATTTGTCAATGCACTACTAACACACCAATAAAAATATATCATTTCTAGGATTAAAAGTTTGAATGTACAACGTTACAAGCGCGCTATATTTGCACTAAGGCACCATGTTCGTCCCGCAATACGCATTAAAACGATATGTTTACGCCATTTATTCGAGGCTAAGAGGCATACGTAGTTTATATTCTGGCTTGATATCAAGTGATAAAGGGAAACGTAATAGTGACTTTTAGTTGCCAAGTGGAGCTTCGAAAGAGCCAATTGGAAAGTTTGCCAAAACTTTTCGTGAAAGTTTAAAGTTATGTATACTAAAGAGTATAACTAATAAAATTGCATAATATTCACTAGGCATAACAATTTTCAATTTATGCTAGGTATAAAAATTATATTTATAGAATTTGCTTGAATGTTTTTTCAAAGCAATAAGCAAAATATTTTTCCGAGGAAAGACCAAAAGAAGGTTAAGTGTAAGGTTTATCAGAAAAAGGTTATTACTAAGTGACCTGGCTAAGAACATTCTTAGCCAGGTAACTAAGAATGTTCTTAGCCAGGTCTTTTCCTGGCTAAGAAAATTTTTTTTAGTAAAGTGGTCGCTTTGCATGTAAAGTATCGTATGAGCCAATTCTATGGCCAAAGGTGTTCTTTTTTCATTAACCTTACATAATACATTAATACCTTTTACAATGTAACCAATAAAACTTTACCTCAACGGGAACTACAACTACTACTCAACTACCGTTCAACGGGAAAATAAATATAAATATTTACCAAAGACTACGATGGTGAAAACACGCTTTTGATCCTTTAGTTAATGTATTGAGCGCATGAAGCATATTAAATTTTCCATTCGCCCAAATTTTCCTTAATTTGATACGTGACATAAGGAATGTTGCCTTTTGAAATTTTTAAGTTGGTGTTAGGGTGAGAAGAGGTTGTTGGGGGGACGAACTTTCCATGTGGAATTTATATAAATCCTCCTGCGTTCTTAGATGCTTACAGTGAACAGAACGCTTAGCTTTATTTTAGTTTGAATAAATTAAGAAGCATGTTTTGAAAAAAGAACACCCTGTATTTTAACTATTGCAAGACACCTGAGGATAAGATTTCAATAAATATTGGTTTTAAGCCCACTTTGAGCATTGTTTAGCCACTTTTACTCTTGACCGTATCATCGTTTATAGTTAATAAACACCATAAATACAACCATAAAAAATTTCCCCATCGCAGCACACCTGCATATTCAGCAAATTTCAAACTCAACAGATCATATTTCAATCCAATATAGTGAGATTTAACATGTTTTTGTAGGCTCCATAAGAATAGCATGGGAAATGAGTATGGATGTTTTCTGCAACAGGTATGCTAAAACTGGTTGGTTTTAATTAAATTTTTAGTAGATCTGAACTAGAAGAAGCCATGTACTAAGTTTTATTGAGATATATTGAGGAAAAATCAAGATATAGAATTTTAATTCTTTCCTATAAAGGATAACATTGGGACAACGTACTGTGTTTACCACTTTCAATATCTCGGTAACCAATGAACATAGAGCAGTGATTCAAAATACAAAACTATTTGTTTTTTCGAGATTAATTCAAAGGTGCTAACAAAAATTGGATTATTTTTATTTTTCTACGTAAAAAACTTAAAAATCATTTTTGGGGGCTCATTCCCCCTTACCCCCTTTTGATCAAACAAGCTTTGTATTATAAGGCTTCCGGTGATTTGAATGGGCTATTTTACGAACTCGTCCGAATAATTACTAATTTGCACGTCTATGCCAAATTTCATTATGATCGGACTATTTTTGCGTGAGTTATCGTGCTATATGTATGAAAATTAACGAATGGTGTTTTTTGCTTCTGGGGACCCCAAAACAAAAAGTTATCATGGTCTCGGGCTTAGCATGAGTACTGCAGTAACAGCTTCTTCCCTATAGGGGAAATTCGCTAATAATATATTTCATGAAAAGTGTGGAAAGAGGGAATTTGCATATTCGAGACCTTGCCTTAAAAGTGCGTTTAAAGATAATAAGGTCGAGATTTTGCAAAACACTTTCACTCGTGTTTTAACAATATTTTTCACTATATCTCATTTAAAACCACTGCGAATTATTTAATTTTTTATATTTAAAAAAATGAGACAATCTTTATATATCTATAAATTTTATTCTTCCGTGGTAACCAATGAAAAGATGATTTTCCGCAAGAGCCAATCAAACAACGAAATAAAACAGGTGACATCAACCTGGTGTACACAATAAGAAAATATTTGAAATCGCCTACCGTTCGAAATTCACCCAGAAACTATTTACGTTTTATTGTCACTCTTAGCTTTAATGAATCAAATGGCAGGATTTGTTTACGTTTCGTTGTTATATCTTAACCGACGTGGCAACAATATATGTGTGAAAATTAACGAAGCTCATGTTAATTCTTTTCAGTTTACAAATCATGTTTCTACATGCCTTTAAAAATAATACATTTGGTGATGGGATCATGCAAATGTACAGTAAATAAAATTTTTATGTGTACCTAGAATTTTCTAAAGTTTTTTTCTTACAGGCTGAGAAAAAAGGATCACGAAAACATTCATGTCTATTAATTGTATAGATAAATGAATCAGACCCCACAAAAAATATCTTCAAGATAAAGGTCGTATGTCTGTTGATAATTTATTTTAAAGCTGGATATTCTAGGACGGTGAAAAAACTGGAGGGTTAAAATTATCTGTGCTCTGACCTTGATCGTCAAAGATCCTGTTATTTCATTATAGAAATTCTGCTAAAGTTACTCTCAGCGGTTTAAACCTACCATTTACGGCACACATTGCCTTTTGTATGTTCAATATTTGGTGTTATTTGTTCAGCTTACGAAGAACGCAAATGTATCTACGCTATTGACTCTAGTTATATTTAAATTATTGTGAAATAACAATGCACGAGGTTTAATATCAAATAAACGGGTAATGCACCAATCATAGCTGCCAATAGCAGTTTCGCGTGGTACTAAGTGCTTTTAAATCGTATTTCTTTCATCGATGTATTTAAGAATTATGTATTGATGAATTTTATTTTATTTAATAAGTAAATTTTAAATTCCATCAGTTTCATATTTTTACAAATATATATTTGTGAAGAACTTTGTCAATTTAACAGTTTTAACTCAATAATGCAGAGGTGAAAGTTCGGGGGTTGTTTAAAATCTATGTATTTATTATTCAAATTAAGATTCTACTTTTTTCGTTAAATTGAACTCTGAACAACTGATACTAGTACTGTGATAAATAGTAAATCTTCTTTAAACACTGAAATTAACTAAATATTTAATAAAAACAACTAGGCTTATATTTAATGTTCATTGCCGGAATATTAGTACTTACAAAGGAAAACTACTTCAATTATTATTTGTTAAATGCATTTTCAAAAGAGATTTATAGTCGATTATTATCGACTACAAATTTATGTCGAGGAGAAAATAATCCTCGATAACGTCACATCAGCAAAGGCCTATTCACATTGATAACTGTTAGATTACAACATTCTTGAAGAGTATCTTAAGCTTCAAAGAAAATTATTTTGCTAAATATAAGTGAAAGAAGAGACGCTCACTGCCTCAGGCTGCGTCATATTACTTAGGAACAGGTTTTATAACACCTCCGAGCCTTTTTGTTTATCCTTCTCGTTTTGTATTACTTTGCGTATTTTAATAGTTAATTGTAATTTACGTTTGTAATTTTACATAAAAAAATGGAATTGATTAACTCTCAATCATAAAATGTTTAGAATCAATATTTTGGCAGTTAAGATGGGGTTCCTGTTTGTTAATTATTAATTTTCAATCTGTTAGGGTATTTTTTAACAATCCCAATACATAAAATGCATACGAGACACATTCCATAATTTTACTACAGTTCATAAATTTTAAAAATATAAAAACCATAACCAATTGACCAAGCGCTGACCCTCAAAAGTATCAAATTAAGCAATACCCCCGTTACAGCAGACCTGCACACTCCACAAATTTCAAAAGTGCAAAAATATATTTCAAACCAACATTGCAAGATAAGGCGTTTTCCTATTCTACATGAGAAAAACATAGGGAATGAATATGCAAGTTTGCTGCAACAGGTATCGAAAAATTGGGTTATTTTAATTCAGTATTTGGTAGGTCTAACATAGGAGAATCCATTTACTAGGTTTTATTAAACTATGTTATGAAGTAAGGAATATATGATTTTTTATGTTATAGATAAAAACTCTTCGTGTAATCCTTGACGGCTATTTGCAGTTGGTGTAGTACCTTACAAATTCAACCGCGTATAAGAAAAATCTTATTTACAGTTTCATAAAATATCTAATAAAATGGATACCTCAAAGCAAAACATATGATGTAAATGTTTTAAAAAGAGAGCACGTAAATATCCCCTCTTGTAGCATAACAAGAAGTAAATTTGGTTAACCCGCCGTGAGAGAGCTTAATCTGTTACCCAGAAATATAATAAAACCTTGCATGGTAAATTTTTGACATTATATCCCGTTACTAACGTGGTTATAATAATATATAATATATAATATATATATATATATATATATATATATATATATATATATGATATTTATCTATCAGTAACATTTTCTGTAATTAGATTTTGAATAAAATCACCATAGAGAAAATAAGTTCTCTTGAGCTGATAAAAAATTGTTTATAAAGTAGCTACCACAGCTGTTAACAATTTCATTAAATCTCATAGATTCACTAAAACTATTCCTTATAGTGTAAATTCCATGAAGTGCTCGATTTTTTGCAAAAAAATAGTAATATTTTCAGATTGATAAGTCATTTAATATAAAAAAGGTGCTCTTCAAATAGTAAATTGACAAGCTAGTAAGTCAACAACAACACTTGACAATTTTTAACTATTTCACTACCTGTTGAACAACTGAAAAAATAACAGTTAAATGTTGACTGTAATACTTAAAAAGTTTGTTATAACAACAGGTAACTGTTTAAATGAATGTCAACAACAATACAGTTCCTAAAACTACATCTTTACGGCCAGACGTTCCTATCAAACTTTCCTTTTGCCTTGAACTCAGTTTGTTCCAAATCTGTCCTTTTACCTGAAGTTAGCTACATTGTATAGAGTATTTATAAGCTTAAATTTCTTTTCTTGGCTCTTTCATTTCAGGAAAATTTTTTATTTGTTTCAAGATATACTTAACACTCTTACTGAAAATATAACTTATGCGCCTACTATATGTAGTGCCTTCATAATTATGTAACATATTTACAACATAGTATCACATCCTATAAACGTATTGTTTTGTCTTTTATTACATCAATGGATGTTCACGAATGTTGGTGTAAGACAGCCACCCTCTTGAAGAACAACGTCCAAACCTTTTAAAGAAAAATGATATATTATTATTGATAGAAAATAAAAAATACCTAATATAAAAGGATGATATTTAAATGATACATTACTTGGAATGGCAACCTACCCAGGTAGGTTTTTAAGCCATATATGAATGACAGATGAGTTTGTATGATTCAGTTTATAGTTAAGTATGTTCCATCTTGAAAACATAGAAAAAATAAAGCTAAAAATAAAATAAAATAAATATATGGAGTGACAAATAATCTAATTATTGATTCATCAAATCACAATAATGACAGTTTTTATTTATTTAGGAAACAAATAGAAACCATTTTCCTCCATAAATAGTGGTAGGAAACCTATTAGTCAGAGCTTTAAAACATGAATAATTACCGTTTTATTTATAAGCTATATAGAGCGGCAAAGTAATATTCAGTTTAATAGGTCTAAAATTAATTGAATACACATAAATGCTTCAATGCTATTTAATTATTTTTCCCTTAAAACTTTTACTCCTTATCCATAATTAATATTCCTGTTAAACACGCCACGGTTCAAGTCTACAATCATCAAGAGGCAATCAACATAATTTGTGAGAAACTAATATTTGTGTTATATGCTTTATTATAGCATAAATTATTTGAATAAAAACTAAATTACGTTTTAATCTGCTAAGAGCTGTGAACATCAGTTGTTGAAGGTAAGCGTGTGCCACTTCTTGTTTGTAGGTCGCTTTAAATTCAGTGACAGAGGAAAACATCATGGTGAATTTTAGTTTCCAACTGCAACAAAACAACCAACTTGGATCTTACCCAACTTAATAACATACTGTTTGTCTAGAGTTTATCGTCATTTTAATGCTTGAAAATTGATTGAATTTTTCGTTTCAACAAGATAAATAAAAGTATGCTTTACTACGACAATATTGTTACTTATTAAAATTGTTTATCAAACCAGAACTATATATCATCCTTATTACGGTCAACCCTTCACCACTAATATTTATCTTTTATAGATCCGATTCTTTTTACGGTCATCCATTACAATTTTCTAACAAGAAAGTTAATATTTCCAAAATTTATAAAATGGCATTCAAATTCCAGTTAATTTTTATGTGACATTTATTTCACGATCGTTATACAGGGTGAGTTTTAATTGTCCCCCCCTTACTTTTTTTTACATTTCTAAAAATAACTATCCCAGACCCCGCCCAAACATTATTGGGTAGTAAGTACCTCGTTTTGAGGGGGTACTCATTTTCGGCCGCCATCTTGGATCCGCCATATTGGATGCAAAATAATTTTTTCAAAAATAAAAGTGGTGTTGTAACCCATCATTTCAAGCTAGACTTTTTCACTGATTACAATGCCGCAATCCGTTTTTTAATATCTCGATTCGTTCTCAAGATACGAGTACTTTTAATTTATTTATTTTCAACCAATTTTAACATTACAAATTGATAGAATAGGCCCATAACCACAAAATAATGCTAGATAGTGACGAATAACCACCATCAGTCATTGTTGAGCGATTTACACTTAACTTTCACCAATGTAATTTTTTTGGCCGCCATCTTGGATCCGCCATTTTGAAATGAGGTAAGTTATTTCAAATATGAAGTTGGTGTTGCGACCCACCATTTCAAACTGGTTTTCTGCGCCGAATTCAATGCCGCAACCCGTTTTTAATTATCGTGTTTAGTTTTCAAGATATTGACACATTTCTAATAAAAATCTCAAAAAATATAAATTTTTCAAAAACTAAATTTTATAGCTAAAAACGGGTTGCGGCATTAAATTCGGCGCAAAAAAGCAGTTTGAAATGATGGGTCGCAACACCAACTTCATATTTGAAATAACTTACCTCATTTCAAAATGGCGGATCCAAGATGGCGGCCAAAAAATTACATTGGTGAAAGTTAAGTGTAAATCGCTCAACAATGACTGATGGTGGTTATTTGTCACTATCTAGCATTATTTTGTGGTTATGGGCCTATTTTATCAATTTGTAATGTTAAAATTGGTTGAAAATAAATAAATTAAAAGCACTCGTATCTTGAGAACGAATCGAGATATTAAAAAACGGATTGCGGCATTGTAATCAGTGAAAAAATCTAGCTTGAAATGATGGGTCACAACACCACTTTTACATTTGAAAAATTATTTTGCATCCAATATGGCGGATCCAAGATGGCGGCCGAAAATAAGTACCCCCTCAAAACGAGGCACTTACTACCCAATAATGTTTGGGCGGGGGAATGGGATAGTTATTTTTAGAAATGTAAAAAAAGTAAGGGGGGGGGACAATTAAAACTCACCCTGTATGATTTAAGAATAGAATTGCAATGATACATTGCAAAGATTATGTGTGGAAACAAAGACTCCATAAAAATCAAACACAGTCCCTTGGATAATCAAAATCCTCCAAAGTTAGAGTCTAGCCTATTGATAAAATATTAATAAAAACAATAAAAGCACCGCAATTTAAAAAATTACCACGAAAGAAAACAAATATTATCTATATCCTAGACCAACGTAAGTGTCGAGTTTTCCTAAATTCAGCGCTAGAAAGACTGCACTAGCACTGTTGTCGTTGCCATGGTTGTGGTGTTGCAAATAAATGCGGATTTCGTTCTGGCCAGTTTTGTAGTTAAAGGCATTAAAGACAATCATCCTTCACTCATCTGTCATTCATACTTGGCTTAAAATACCTACCTGGGTAGGTCGCCGTTTCAAAATAATTTATCTAATGTATACATAGGTTATAAGAAACTGGAAATCCTTCAGGTTTTGTAACCTAAATATGACAGTTTTAGTTTAGGAAATCACTCCGCCATTTTACATGATATTGCAAGCCAAGTCCCAGTAGCTACAGTCGGTGTACATCCCCTGTAGCCCTCAGCTACTTTACGCTTTTACTGGGTTGTAAAATCCTTTTCATAAACCAAGTCGCAGTATATAACCTAGTGATTTGCTTATGTTTTTACAGCCTCACTTTTTACTTTAAAAACATACTTAATAACATCATGCGATCGTTTAATGGCAACTCAAACATAATAAAAGTTACTCGTTTTGAGAAAGTTGTAGTTAATAAAAACAATTAATTATACACAGTATTAAACGATGTATAACACAAGCAAATTTTAAACAAATTTCATTAAAATTCAAGTTATTAGGTTTTAAGTTTTTTAAGTCATTATGAGAGTGGGTTCACGTTCTTCAGAATATTTTATATGTCTCTACATTTTTTATTTTTCTATAAAGCGTTTCTGTCATTAGACTTTAAAATCTAACAAAAAACTACCTTTTTTTGAAAGATATACACAATTCCTGTAAATAAACGGGGATAAAATCAAAAATTCTAAAATAATAGCGACCTACAAAAACATATCATTTTTAAAATGACACCAAAATATTGGAAATCATATGAAAATCCAGCGATCAATGAATAAGATACAAAACCCTGTTTTAGCGCTCGGAACTTGAGGTAGACCGCCCCCTTAACAATACAATACCGTTTTATCATCGTGCTCTACTTATTTAAATTATTCCCGTGTTGGGCCGGGACAGAATGTCCAACAGTATCCCCTGCTTGTCGTAAGAGCCGACTAAAAGGGGAGGGGGGCGCACTGGTCCTTTTTCGCGTCTCCTTTTCACAATTCCATTCTCCGGTTCATTTCAATAGTCCGGTTGTTTTTTCTAAATCATTCCGGCCTATTTTCCGGGGTGACTCTGTGTTCTTCAGCCTCCATTGCGCTGGAGGTCTAGGACGAGCAGAGGGTACAGCTTAAAAACTGGGTTCTGCACCTCCCAGGCTGCCGGATAGTACAGGGGCCCGGGTCAGCCCAGCCAGCTGACCTGGCTGCCCTATCAGCCGGCGAAAATCCCTTTGGCCGTGGCGGTGCCGGTTGGCGACCGGATAGGGCCCTGCTGCGGTCACGGGGGGGCTCTGCCGAGGCCACTGCTCGTCTAGGACCGCCGGTGTTTTGGAGGCGGTCGAACACGGATATAGTTTCTCTGGTGATGGGTCGGTCTGACTTTCTCATTGGGGTACGTTTGGGGGGTCAACGCCCAGTCTTGGGGGCCAATCCAGACAACATGGCAAGTGCAGACAAAAAAACGATTCAAAAGGTGCACGAATCAAAACGGGGTACCCTAACCCCAAAAAACACCCAGCAGGATTCTCCTCTGAGTGGGCTTGACGACGGGGTGGCAAGCCCCTTCGAAAGAAGGTCTCGACTCACGAGATCGCCACCAGTCCGGGTCGCGACACCTGCCTCATCGGTGGCCAGAACATCCGCGGCCATTGAGAGGGCACCCACTGAGGACAACGAGCCGATGAATGCCGACTCGTCTCCCTTTGACGCGGTCATCGCGCTCGCCAGGCAGCAGGAGGAGGAGCACCTTAAAAAGTGCTTCGACACCCTGGCTGTAATGAAGGCTGCGACCGCCCGGCAGAAGAACATTAGCAAGGACGTGCAGGATGGCATTGTCCAATTGGAGGCCAGTCTGCAGCACATTGTCCAGCTGAGGAGGTCGTGGCAGTCTTGTGAGACGGTGGCCGCGTCGACCCAGACGACTCCATCGCTGCGGGTCAAGGCTCAGCCGGCCGGTGGAAAGCGAGCCGCTTCTAGCCCCGCCCAACCGGAGGCAGAGAAAAAGCCGAAGGGAGACGGTCCAGCGGAGAAGTCGGACTCCGAAGCATGGACCGAGGTCGTTAAGAGGAAGGGTAAGAAGAAAGACCCTCTTCCAAATCCTAGAAGCCAGCTTGGCACCCAGGACAAGAAGAAGGCGCCGAGGAAGAAGTCCCGCAAGCAGCGGCCGGACGCTCTTCTCATCAAGCCGTCGGAGGGGAAATCCTACGCCGACGTGCTGGGCGAAATTCGCAGTAAAGCGAAGCCCGATGAGAAGGGCGCCGTCATCAAGGGCATGAGGAAGACCCGAGCCGGCGATCTTTTGGTCGAGCTCGGTGACGCCTCCAAAAGTAAAGCCGCCTTCAGCGAGGACTTGCAGACCATCTTGGGGGCGAACGCGACCGTCCGCGTTCTCGAACCCAAGTCGACGCTGGAGGTGAGGGACCTTGACGAGCTGACGACCGAGGCGGAGGTGACTGCTGCCGTCAAATCCGCCATCGGCGACAACGTCGAGGTGAAAACCTTCCTCTCAAAGGCGAACGCTCGGGGTCAGAAGGTGGCGATCCTCACGCTGGGAGCCAGGGCAGCTGCGAAGCTCCTGGAGAAGGGCCACCTGAAAGTCTGGTACGTGAGCTGTCGGGTGCGCGAGAAGCTCGTGGCCTCCAGATGTTTTAAATGTCTGGGGTTCGGTCACGTAGCTAATCGCTGCCCTGGACCCGATAGAAGCAAGCTCTGCTTCAAGTGCGGCGGCCAGGATCACAGGGCCAGCGCATGCAATGCAGCGTTGTCATGTGTCCTGTGTACAGAAGCTGGCTTGAAGGGCGACCAGGTCAAGCATTCCGCTGGGTCTGGTCGTTGCGGGCAGTACAGGCGGGCCATCCAGGAGCTTCGCCAAACACAAAAGAAATGATAAGTGTTCTGCAACTTAACATGCAGAGGAGCAGGACAGCAAACGACTTGCTGTTCCAATTCGCCACGGAGCAGGGTGCTGACCTACTGCTTCTCAGTGAGCAGTACCAGAACCGACGCTCCGCGCAGTGGTTCTCGGATCCCTCCGGCACTGCGGCGATATGGATCTTGGACCTCGGGAAGGTGCCTGTTCTCGATTCCGGATCGGGCAACGGCTTCGTTTGGGTGAGGAGCAGGGATTTCACCGTCTTCTCCTGTTACCTCACGCCTAACCAACCGATCGCAGACTACCGCCACATGGTCGATTCCGTTGAGGATAAGATCATGAACACCTCTGGCGGGGTCATAGTCGGTGGCGATTTTAACGCCAAAGCCGTGGAATGGGGTTCCCCGCGGACCGACACTCGAGGACGTTACGTCCTCGAGTCGGCTGCCAGGTCGGGCCTCTGTATCCTCAACACGGGCGGCATTTCCACCTTTCGCCGTCCGGGGTGCAGAGAGACGATCCCTGACATATCCCTTGCCTCTGAAGGGATTGTCCAGCGGATCTCCGACTGGCGTGTCTGCGAGGACTACTCCTCCAGCGACCATCAGGCGATCCTTTTTAAGGTCCTTCCCGAGGGCGCGCGCTTGCGCGCTGAACCTGCTCCTCTGGCTCGACGCTGGAACATCAGCCGTCTGAGCAAAGACACATTTAAAGAAGTAATTAAAGCCCAGAGCATTGTGAATTTCGCAAGTGCCGAAGATCTGGCAGCATCGACGATGCGACTCATCGCGACCGCGTGTGAGCAGTCGATGCCCGGAGTTTCCCGCCGCCACAGGAAGAAGCCGGTTTACTGGTGGACGCCTGAAATCGCGGAACTCCGGAGGAGATGCCTTGGTCTCCGACGAGCTGCGCAGCGAGCCAGGAACCGCCCTGATGCAAATGCCAGATCGGCTGAGCACAGAGCGGCCCGCCGAGAGCTCCGCGGTGCCATCAACCGGAGTAAAGTCAGGTGCTGGAAGCAGCTGTGTCAGGATATCGACAACGACCCCTGGGGGATGGGCTACAAACTAGTAACCCAGAAGCTAGGGGCTCGCTCACCACCTGCGGTCATGGAACCACAAGCTATGGCCGCCGTCGTCGATACACTGTTTCCCAGCCACCCAGTTCGGCCAGTCAGGGAATTCGGAGAGGTAGGTGCCTTCCCGGTTTTCCGGAAAGAGGAACTCACCGCCGCCGTCCGATCCCTACGACCCAGAAGAGCGCCCGGTCCCGATGGCATTCCGGCGGAGGTGCTCAAGCTCGCTGCGGAGGTTAATCCAAGACTTCTGCTCGATATGTTCAATGCGTGTCTGGCGGAAGGCGTTTTCTTTTCTTCGTGGAAGGTAGCCCGCCTTGTTCTTATCCCCAAGGCGAAGAGTACACCGGGGACCCCTTCTTCTTTCCGACCCCTGTGTATGCTCGACACGGCCGGGAAAGTGCTAGAAAAGCTTTTGCGCGTCAGGCTGACCGAGGCCATCGTCTCTGCGGGGAACTTGTCCCCGCAGCAGTACGGCTTCAGATCCGGTCGCTCTACCATCGACGCTATCCAGGAGGTAGTTGAGGCAGTGCGGAGGGCGGAGGACCACAACCACTGGTCGCGCCGCGTGGTCCTTCTCGTCACGCTCGACGTGAAGAACGCTTTCAACTCCGCCAGGTGGAGCGATATGCTGTGGGCGCTTGAGCATACGTTCCAAGTTCCCTCCTACCTCCTGCGTATGATCGAGGCTTACTTGTCAGACCGCGTTCTGTTGTACGACACGACCGAAGGTCAGCGGCGCATTCCCATCACTTCCGGGGCTGCGCAGGGGTCCATCCTCGGACCAGATCTCTGGAACGTGTCTTACGACAGCTTGCTGAGGCTAGACATGCCCGATGAGACCCGCCTCGTTGGCTATGCTGACGACGTCGCTGCCTTGATCGCTGCGAGGAACGTCGAGCAGGCAAAACTGAGGCTCAGCGTAGTAATGGCTAAGGTCAACGGGTGGATGCGAGACCACGGCTTGTCCCTGGCTGTCAGTAAGACGGAGATCGTCGTCCTCACCAAAAAGAGGATAAACACCGTGTTCCCGGTGCAGATAGGTGACGTCACACTCGAGACTAAGCCTGCTGCAAAGTACCTGGGAGTCATGGTCGACAGCAGACTGTCTTTCGGCGAGCAGATCCAGCGCGCCGCCGACAAAGCCGCTAAGGGTGTCGCTGCCCTTGGTAGGCTTATGCCCAATGTCGGCGGTCCTCGTTCCTGCAAGCGCCGTCTGCTCATGACTGCCGTCCAGTCAGTCTTGCTGTACGGGGCAGAGGTATGGGCTCACGCACTCGAGAAGCGAGTCTTCCGAGACCGGCTTGCCCGAGTCCAGCGTCGAGGAGCTCTGCGGGTCGCTTCGGCCTACCGCACAGTCTCCGAGCCTGCTGTGATGGTGATCGCCGGAGTCATCCCCGTCCTCTTCCTCGCGAGGGAGAGGCAGGCGATTTACCGGAGGAGGCCTGAAGTGGGCCGGGAAGCAGCTGCCAGGGAAGAGCGCGATCGCAGCTTCGACTCCTGGCAGCGTGACTGGGAAGCCGAGCCGAGGGGACGTTGGACCTTCCAGCTCATACCTTCCGTCCGACCATGGGTGGAACGGCAGCACGGCGAGGTTGACTACTACGTGACCCAGTTTCTCTCTGGGCACGGGTACTTCCGAGCCTATCTGCACCGGATGGGCAAAGTCGCTAGCCCGGACTGTCTGTATTGCCCTGGCATCCCAGATACGTCCGAGCACACCTTCTTTCAGTGCGACCGTTGGCACGTCCGCCGAGCCTCGCTTTCATCTGAGATCGGCGTGATCGTCAGCCCAAACAACATCGTTGGAGCTATGCTCCAGGGAGAGGGCAACTGGAACTGTGCCAAGCACTACGTCCAGGCCATTCTTCGGGCGAAAAAGGTCGACCTCGATCGGCCTTAATCCTCAGCATTTCCCCACGGAGGTTGCCCTAGCGGCGTAATATCAAAGGCCTAGCCCGAAGTAATGTGTGAAACAGTTCCAGGCTAGTGTCCTCGGTGCCGAGGGAGGTGGTTTAGTCGGTAGTTCACGGGACATCGAGCTCGTGGGAGTCCGACACTACTGAGGGGACAACGAGCCCCTCAGTGTGCGTAAACGCATTCCACCTCCTACCCAAAAAAAAAAAAAAAAAAAAAAAAAACTTATTTAAATTAGGCAGCAAGGTAGCCTGTGGAATAAAATTATATTTTAAGGAAATTAATGTAACAATCTTCTTGATGGACTGACGGATTTTTAGAATTTAGAAGAAATGAATAAATAATAATTAAAAGTCATGTAGAGTTTCTAGTTTCTAGTAATTATTTAAGATTACGAGTAGCACAGCTCTTTGTCACGATGTAATATTAAAAAATAATAAGAATGATGAAATCAAAACACCGGACATTTTCCCTCGCATCTCGTCTTAAAACGCGTCGAGCCAAGCTCGTGTTTAAGAGGTTTAAAAGTCCCGCGGCTGCCATAAAGTAAATTATATCTTTCTTGCTAACTCGTTAGTTTATTTTATTAAGTAACTTTAGAAGACTTTGTCTTAAAATTGTCCTAAACGATTTTTAAATAATGTAGTTGGATAAGTTTTGTTGTAAATATTGCATCCTCTGTGTTAAAAGATTCCAGTTTATATTGTAGTAATAAAATATAAAATAAGAGAGTATGCTCATGAGTCAAATGAGCCAACTGTAAATGATTCATAATTTCACTTGGCTGTAAAGCTTCTGCCGCTTTGATTCTGGGCTAACTAAAATTTTTGTTTTTCTTTTTTTATTGTGTGTGAAAAGAAAATAAATAACAAATAATATCTCAATAATTATTAATAAACTGTTATGCTGTTTTTTTTATGTAATATTACATTGAATGTTGTCTTCCACAATTAAAACCGTCTTTATCGTAATTTATCCCTTACAAGTTTTTTTGCATTTTTGTTCATTTTGTGTTAGAAAACTTCCGTTGACAATTATTGATTTACGTTTTTAAAAATATAATTTTTTGCATTTCTTACTTATGAGCTTGCGGTATACTTTCTTTTACTGTAAATGATTCACTGTATGCATTCTATGATTGGATTCGTAAATGAAATGAATAATTCGGTGGCAGCATTCTCACTAATGAATCAATTCAGCTATTCTTAAAAATAATAATGAAATAATTCCTATTCTTTAAATTTAAATTATTTACAAAACGTTCTTTGTTTGTTTATACACGTTTCTTGTTACACCAGCTCACGTTCCGTGCGGTGTTTAACATGATGGTTGGTACACCAGCTCGATGAAGACTCTTGTTCTACTTCTTCTTCAGGACTGTTATACTGCAGAACATGTAGAACATAGAGAACATCGGAAGGTATCGACCAAATTATTATTCTGAGCGTTGATCGAGTTTACTTTTTTACTAAAAAACCAAAATGTTACGACTTTATAATATATTCTATACATGGTCAAATTAATCTTAATGCGATTACATTTTTGAGTTTGTAAAATGTTCATTTTACAACAAAGATAACATTATTGGTCTATTGAATTTACGGAATCTATTCAATTTCTAATGTTTGATGTAGGAAATTATATAGAAACTATATTTTTATATGGAAATTTAGGGAAAGCTCTTTCTTACAATAATATTAGTTGAACTTCTTTATAACAAGATGATTTATCTTTTTTGAGAAAACAACTTAAGTGTCTATAAAAACACTCCTCTTCAAGTCACTTATTGATGAAAAACACTTATTGCCTAAGAGTACGTTCATACCGGAGCCGGAGGCAATACTTGTTGGTATCCGGGTTGGTAGTCGGGATGGACGTTTTTGACCCAGGGTTTGACCCTGGCTCAGAGCGAGTGTATCAGCTGAAGTCTGATTCAATGAACGAAATTTCAAATTAAATGTGAACGTTTGCTTATTTATTTTGGTTATGAATCGTAATTTTTTAGTGTTACAAATACTTCATTTATAACTTTATGTTTTCTATTGCCTGTTTCTTTTTTTTAGTTTCATTATTGAAAAGAAGATAAACAACGAATATAACTTTAAATAAGAATATTAATTTATTGCAAATGATTGAGATGAAACTTTAATTTCTTAACCAAGAAATTTACTGAGATCACTGAGTAAAAGACCCTTGTTATTCCGCCTTATAAACGTAATATATCAATAAATCAGTTATGTTATTCTTCAGTTAAAATATTTAATAAATATGCTGATGACATAATAAATATATTGAACAATAGCATAAATTTAGGGAACTTTAAAAAGAAAGTAAAATTATTAATCAAATCAGTGAATTAGTGCTGTTTTATCAATTGTTGGTATGTTCGTTGTTATTTGTTGATCTTTTTTGCACTTTTGATTCTTTGTTAATTTTCATAGATTTATCATGTTATTTATTTATTTATTTATTTATTGTTAACTTGTTATTTTTTTGTTATATACTCGTAGTCAAATTTATCTTACAACGTGCGTGTGCACATGAGACACGTATTTGTTGTTTTGTATTTTTTTATGAATAAAAGGTTTTGAATTAAATTGAATTGAAGTTTTCAATTGAAAGAATCAGGTGGTGGATGAATGAACACAACTTAGGAGTTTTATATCCTGTGAAGAATTTTGAAAGATCATTCTGATTTTTGGCTAACTGAAGTTTCAGGTGATGATAATTGTTTTTAATACGTGAATTCTTTCAGGCTTAAACTGTTTGAAAAAAATGCTTTAATTTCTGTCCAAAAACGTTAATTTTTCAGAAAAATTTATGTAATGGTTTTGAAATTATAGTTATACTTTACGAGTAAAGTTAATTTGTTCTTTTATTTTCCAAGGTAAGAATGTTTATTTTACCAAACTATGATAAGAGAAGAATATTTATTTTACAACATTATGAAATCACGACGCTCACAATAGTTGCGGGGCTATTAGGTTTTAGGCTACGTTTCCACACAGACGACGAGTTGTCTTCCACAACGGGAAGTTAATCAATACACTCAATTTAATCTCAACTTAGTCTAATATAAATGTGTGCAATGGTAACACTCGCATGAAGTTTTACTCTATTTTACTTATTGTTTTACAAAAATAAACTCAATATTATCCTAGAACGTGACGTGGATCTCGGTGGCGGAACTTTGGAAAGGTCGGAAAAGCACGACGGAATTACTCAGGAACTAGGTCGAAATTTGCGTTAAATTCTGCGCTGCAACAACGCATAACCTAAAGAGATATCCTTTAGTTTTTAACTTAACATTTCATTAAGTTAGAATAATGCACTGAAGGTAGTTCTTATATCTTAAATTTACAATGCGCTAAACACTCTTATCTTTTTCGTCGATGTATTTTAATTTACCGCACATCTAATATTACGTTATGTTATATGAGAAAAGGCATTTGAGTTTTGTGCAACCCTAAATGACAAAAGTGGGCTCCATAATAGCCAAAAAAAGATGTTTTAATTTTACTTTTCCTGATTATGTCGATGTAGAGGACTTTAAATATTTTACCTGTTTATAAGTGTGATTATAAATATTATTTTATACTGTGGACTTTTTAAAATCCATCTCTTATATTTATTTACTTTGCATGAATTTAAAACGTCATGTCATAACATTTTCTTACTTACCAAAACAAACTACTTTTATATGACAATTTGTTCCAACTATTTTTTCCTCTATGCTTGTTTTCCTCCGTATCTAAAATTTTCATCTGATTTTACAACAATAGGCTTTGTTTTCAAATAACCATCCAGGCTTGCTCCCTTGCTCTGACCCTGGCTCAGTGCTTGTATCCTATGTAGAACGCTTTCTGATTGGCTGGTTTGAACCGTCTAGTAAGCGATGGAGCGAGTGTGCTTGCCTCCCGGCTCCGGTATGAACGTACCCTATAGCTGCGTCTTTGTACCTCAGACAGGCTCTGTTCCTACACCTTACAAAGATGCAAAAACAATTCCATGTTGAATTTAAGTAAATTAGCCTTTAAAAATAGATTGTTGATTAAAACTAGACATGGTTTATATAGATAAAACCAGGGCTTAAGAAAATGCAATAACAATAATTACACCTCATACCATTAATAAATTCCCCTATCAAATAAATCTTTTTTAAACATTCATTTATTTGTTTATATATATTATTAAATAGGTTTTAGTTTTTTAATGAGTGTTTAATCGCTTGAACATTCTGCCATGAAACTTGGTACACATACATATTTCCTGAATTACATCTTTTGCCATCCATTTCATCGTATCTGAACAGGATCCTAGCTACACACAAAGTAGGTTCCTTTTTGCTATATACTGATTTATTATTTCGTTCGATAAGGAAATCACGCTTTACTTTTTATTCTGGCCAGGAAAGGTCAATACTTCATTTTTTGCATTGGTATTTTTATTTTACCTCTGGTAAAATTAATAATATCAAATTAATGATTCACTCTTGTGGTGAAGTTTATTATTACTGTAAGTCATAATCATTTACAAATTAAATTATATGTAAAATATCAAAAGATTAAAATGTTTGAAATGTGAAACTGAATCTATAGTTTCACGCATTTCACAATATTTTATTATTTCTTAAATGTTTTATTTAAAATGCATAAAATGTTAATTGTGCGAAACAGATATTGTTTAGGTCGAGAGAAACGTAATTGTAACGTTTAAAATAGATTTTTAACAGATTTTGGATATGTAACGTAACATTGAAATTACGATTTTGTAAGTAGCATCCTTCATATACTTTTTGCCGGATCGCAGTAATAATACAAGTTAAAACACTTTTCAAAATGTCCCAGAAAAAAGAGGTCATTCCGTATTGTTTGGAGGAATAACATGGAGAGAGCATTTAAATAATTCAGCTTAGATGGCTATTTAAAGTATTGCCAAAAAAAACTGTTAAATGCATCCCTTATTTGATTGGCCCTTAAGGGTTCAATTGCTTACATGCAGTAAGTATGTTTAACCTTTTCATTGAATAATTTAGACCTTATGTTTTATGAATAGTTTACATATAACACAATATGTATTTACATTTCGCAATAGAAATATAAAAATTAATCAGTTGTTTACTGAGCGTCTTTAAAATTGTATTTGAAACGTGTTTTATAAGGTGTAAATTATATGCCAAATGTCTTCAAGGTCTATTAAAAAATATGATGGTTAAAATTCGCATAATGACGAGGACGTGTGGGTTTGCGTACTATACGTAGCCATCCAAACAATTTAAAAACGTGTTAATGGGAAATAAATTGTTTAATGATACGAAAATATTGTCGCCTACCCATCCTTACGCACGATTTTTCAGCATAAATTTTCTGCCCTTTTTATTGTATTATGAATATTGTGGCACAAGAAAGCGAGGCGCAATATTATATATACACCGCATATCACGCTAGCAGAAGCGCAAAACACGCCGCAGGTTGGTGAAATATTTTGTAATGTGAAATATATAGCTTGTCGGTTATATTACCAATGCCTTTTAGATGAAAAATTCTGAAAAAAACTGTTTCTATGCGATTTATACCTGTTTGCAATGACTGTCAAATAATTGAGTAAAATTAGCATCTAAACCTTTTTATTATTATAACTATTTTACATTCATTTGTATTTAATTTTTCCTATAGGTGCTAAAATAATGACATTGAGCATAGGTAAAAGGATAATGAAGACAATTGAAGTTTGATGATAAAACTAGTCTGTAACTAGTTAGTGATAATTAAACGTTATAGTTAGTGTCTTTTTGTGAAGAAAATATTTCCATTCATTCTTATATTAGGAGGTAACCAAGTTTTAATACCCTAACTGAAGTTCACATAATCTTTGTTAAACTGATAAAACAGTAGTTATCATTATTCTAAAAGCTATTGCCATAAAAGTTATGTTTTAATTTTTATACTAGCCTGTAAGAGCCTAGATCAATTTTCAACAGTTCAAATGAGAGCATATTTTATCTGAACCAAAAAACCAATATTTTATCTATCATGACGGAATAACTGAGTAGGAATGTGATCACTTCACTCAAAAGTCTCTTCCTTTCATTACATTTAACTGTGTAGTACATCTTGCATAATGCAACTCTACAACAACTACTAAAACGTTTTTTTTTTATAAAATACAGTTGTACTCTGCATTAACTTTTATAGATCCGAATCAAATCAAAAATCTGCATACAATTTTTTCAGGACTGCAATTGAGTTTGTTTTTCCTTATGTCAAAACTACTATAATTCACAGGCGAAAAAGTGGCGCTGTTTATTCTTGACTAGAGACGGAAACGGCCGTAGTGAGGATAGGCCCCGGAAGTTGTTCACATCAGTCTGGCCGTTTAGCTTCCGGCTGAACTGGCAATGTGGTGGCTACTTCCGGTTTGTTGACATAATGTTCTCATGAAATATTGGTATTTTAATTGATTGTGCTTCACCACATATTAGTAACTCAGTTAACTCAGTAACTCTGTTAACTCAGTGAATAATCAATCAGTCATTGACGGGGTGTGGACGTGTCCCTGTTCATATTGGTGATTTTTTAATATCTGTGTTTCTTACGTTATTGCTTTTTTTCGGAGTTATTTATTCCCTACATTATCCCATATTGCTATGATTCCGCCCTGGTCCTCCTGGCTGGGTATCAGTCATATTGTTTGTCCTTTCCACCTAAAGGTGGGATCATATTTCTACATCCCGAAACAATGTGAAACTTGTTTTTACTAATCAGTGATGGTAATTGTCAGCAATAATCAAAATTAAAACATAAATGTTACATCATCAAAAGTAAATTTTAAAAAAACTGTAAATTAATAACTAATACCAACAGCCAAAACAACAGCACCAGTGAATAGATCAAATTCGTTTTCATTATTATTGTCTACTATTGATTCGGTAGCTTGAATATATTTCAAAGTTTGTAAACTTATCACGTAATTTTGACAAGATCATGTTATTAATTAATTCACCTTACAATCCGATGATAACTTTGAAATACATTTTTTAGATTGCGTGTTTTCCGAAAGACTCGTATTGTACTTCTCATTTAAAGCATCTATAAGAAAATTACACTTCGCTTATACTCATACATTTTTTTATTTTGTAATCTATTTATGTATTAATCAATCAATGAAATTAAATGTTTTCCAATGCTATTACTAAGATGTTATAGTACAGAGGAACGTTACGCTCACAAGTTTAACGCGGTAAACAGCAAGAATTCGCGTTGCGTGTGACTATAAGCAGCCACTGAGAGTTCCCAGTAACAGCTATAGCGAAAATTCTAACTCTTGGAGACGTTAAAATACGCCTTAAGTCTTGTATGAAACAGTTCTTATTTCTCGGATTGGTAAAGAATTTCTAAAGTGATGAACAATGTTTTTTGTAAAGCCAGTGGCCTAAGTTTGACAAGTTATTCTCATACACTGAATATAAGTTGGTTATAGATTATAAAATTTAACTTAGCTCATTTTTAGGTTTATGAAATTGTTACTATATAAACATCATGTGCTTATGAAATAATTTGCTGATAATAAATGGTTTAGATACTTGTGATTGGATGAAGTTATTGATAATTTGCTTTTATCAAGTGAAATCTTTTGTAATTGATTTAATAGTTATTTATGTATTAAAAGCGTAAAGTAGGTCTTTCTCGTTTGAGCTAAACAAATACAGCGCGACGCGAAGCGGAGCGCGGTATTTTTAGTGAAAGCGAGAAAGACGCTTTACACGCGAAATACATACTAAATTTTTCCTACAACTGCAGTTTTAATTTCTCAAACGATAAATACAATCACAGTGACTCACGTCCATTGAGTTGCGCTCACTCCAAAGACTTTCAAAGACTTAATCGCTCGCTCCTCAGTAAACAGCTGTTTAGGCAACGATTGGTTTTCGGTGCCTAAACTGATAGTACTTTACGCACGGTTGTAGGAAAAATACATTTTGAAAAATGATAGAAGAATTATGAACTGTACCTCTTTTTACAATGCTGGTTAATGTGGTTCATTTTAAAACAGGACTAGGCCGACACCTTTATGTTACGGTATTATTTGGTTTTAAGTGAAGGCTAAAAAAAATAGTTTTACCCCATTACCAATAAATAATTTCAAAGGGAATATTTTATTGTTTGTATTGGTTTAGTTGTCGGAGACTTTACCTAGCATTTTTCTCTAAAATATAAAAGACAATGGAGAATGTTTTCTCTTATTCGATTTTTATAATCTGTGATGTAAACTAATGTGAATCCTAACCACTTAATGTAATATTATTTCATCATATTTTCAAAATATATCTTGGTGTTTTATTTGTTCAATAATACAGAAGTAATAAGTAATCCTATAGAAATTCCTCGATAGAAAGGATATATTTTGAATAGAATTTCCATTTATCTCCCCTAGAAAATATTACTTACATATATGGAACGTTGAATCTAAGGCGAATTAAATCTGGAGAGAGAGGCGGTAAGCTGGGAACGATACCCAGCCACTCAATTATTCATAAACTTCAGCTTGAATATCGGCCGCAGTGAGATTTATTTTCCTCTAATAATCACAGAATCTGATACTCCTATCATTCAATATTCCTATCAGTGAATTCAAATTTAGCTAGACATGAAAAGTTTGTGTCACAGAATTGAATATTTTTGAGTTAATTGCTTTAGTTTGTATTAAAACAGTCTAAATAGTCTTCTGAGTTTCATTCCTTTCCTACTGTTAAGACACGTTTCTAGAAGAGTCAAAATTATTCAGATATTAAATAAAACAATCAAAGCAATGTACGAGTTAGACCACTAAACGAATTAATCATTACTAGTGGTTTGAGGGGGCTAAAAGCCCCTAATGAGGGAAAATTCAAACAATCCTTATTTATTATAGTACAAAATATCTTAATAGCAAACTGAACCTACCTTATATTGATATCTAGCACATGGTTTTCAATCAAGTATCAGTATCACATGTTTTATGTAAGCAAAGCAGACGTGTTTAGATCTCAATGCTTTTTAAAAGGCAGATATTTTACGTTATTTCTCGTTTTATGGTGAATTCCAAGCAATTTCATTATTTTTCCCGCCATCACGGAATAGAGACCTTTAATTTGAGCCCTCTCCCATCTTTCTACGACTTGCCAGACGTTCGCAATTTTGACGCAAAGAATCGCCTTATGAAATTAAATATCATTATTGTATTAGACGGTTGAAAATGTGTACAAGATCAAAATGTATTGACATCATTAGTGTAAACTGATCTCCGAACATAAACAAGAATAGAGACAAGATACACCAAGGGGAATTTTGCCAAGTGCAGCTAAGTTTACAAAAGACTTGCATTAGCGTGAAGAATGGAGGTGTATGCAAATATTAGAATAAAATGCATCTCATTCCTCCATTTCATGATGTTTTCTTTCTTCCCTCTACCCATAAAATTACCCAACATTCAGTATTAGCATCTAGGAAACGTTTATATTGAATATAGTTTTATGTTCAAAACATTTGCTTTGATATGGCCAAGCATTAACCTACCTCGCACACTGCTTGAAATCAGGTCTATCTGAAGAACATTATGTACTAACAATTCCAAATAAATTATTTTTGGATTTTCATATTTCAATGTAAGGTATTTCTAGGAAATATTAATAAAATATGTATTCCATTTTGAATCCAAAAATGGGTTCAATAACAAACCATTTTATTTTATTTTCGGTAGTAAAAATAATCCCAAGCAAAAAAGTTTGTTCGTAATGAATTGGAATTTTTGTATTAAAACTAATTTACGTATAATCATAATCTCCCATAACAATAGGAAGGCAAACTTTTATTTGTATTAGTTTTTACTATTTAGGACACACTCCAAATTATTCCAGGAATTGGAAACACTCCAGGGTTAATTTTAACTTGATAACAGTGATAATATCATACGTTCCTAAGGGACTCTGCATTTTATCACAGAAAGCTTACATAGGTTTTGTTAATTAAATAAATCCTATTAAAGGTTACAAGGATGCAATTATTAATGGTCAACACACGTTCAATGATCATGACACTAATGTCAATCTTTCATTGTGTTCACGATCAGGTTCAACTATTCTTTAGGTTGATGTATGACACCGATCAACATTGAAAATATGCAAATCCGTTTATACAAAAATGCAGACCAAGCTGATTATAAGATTCAATGAAAACCTTCGCCAAATTAATCCATAAGAACTAACAACTCCTTACACCACACAGATTTTACTTTTACACCCTGTAAACGTACAAGTATGTATCATTTATTAATTTATGTATGTGCATGAACATAAAAGCCGATGGTTACTAAATCATCTTTTACAGTAGAGCGCCGATTATCCGAACTGTCGGTTAACTCAACGCCGTAATAATTCATATTTTGAACATGATTCTCAAGCAATTCAAATTCGCGCGCCAAATTCGCGTGTCAGGGCTGAAGCAAAACAAATTTTGGTTTTTTTCTCCGAATAAAAAGTATACGGTGTACTGTATCTATGTATGATAAATCGTTCCTTAAAAATGTATACCCATGTATTCTGATCGATTTCATAATAAAATTACGTGAATAATCTTCGTTTGATGATTTTTTAGCCTTTTCACTTGTAAGAATTACATTATATATATAATTTTTAATTTTGTCTTTTCATGTTCGATTATCCGAATATTCAGTTATCCGAACACCCCTTGTCCCCAATTAGTTCGGATAATCGGCGCTCTACTGTACAATGAGTAAGGGAGTTTCTATGGGTATAAACTCATTAGTAAAATTAATTGACTAATTGGCTCAATACCCAAAGAGTGTGACCTGGCGTACTCTTGTTCTCTTATGAGGACCGAATCCCAAGTGGCCACACTGAACTGAGCTCTCTGTCGCAGCCTGATGAGCGTATATCGCTATTTGAGTATGACAAATCGCCCGCATGTTGTCGCCGCTGAGGGCAGGCAACATTCAAGCTCGCTCATTCATTTTTTATGACACTGCTTTAATCCAAATGCCGGTTAGATTTAATACGTTACACAAGTTCTCTCTTACCTCTTACGCAAGTTCTTACGTTACACAAGTTCTCTCTTACGCAAGGGAATGCGCGCGCATCGCGCTGTTGGTCTGTTGGGTTGTCGCTTTGCTCCGAATTTATTTCGTAATTTGCGCAATTTAATTTGAACTAAAGTTCGTTGAGTGGTTTTATTTTGTTCCCGGAACAGTTCTTACTTACTGACTGGTACTCATGTATCTCAGGGTGTATTACATTGTTACAGACGTGAGTAGTTATACGTGCACTCAATAACATAACCTGTAAGGCAACTAACAAGCCAAACAAGACAGGTGCACATGCTCACGTATTGAAGAACTTTGACAATCGAGAACTTCATAATTCACTTCACAGCGATTCAATAGTATCCACTTGTGGTCTAGTGGATAGAGCGCACGTCCAGGAGCGGTCCTCTACTGGTCACCGCGGTGGCGCGAGTTCGAGTACGATCGCCTGGAACTGATATTTTTGCCCCGACCTCTTGCTGAGTCCAACACTAATTAGCTTCGCCTTCAATTTGTTTGATACAAATCATCTACACATGTGCTCTGCTGTACATTACACGACTCTTTGAATGGGCTTTATTTTAATTTGATAATAATTTACTTTCTTTTTATATTTCGACAAGTACTTTTTTGCATGAAATACCTGTTACAATGGCAAAAATGTACGAAACTGTGTTTGAAACGGAAGGTTCCGATTGTGAATCAAATGAAAGTACCCTTCTTTCGATTGCCAGTGAAATAAACATTCTGCGAGACAATAATCCTGATGTGTGTTTTGAAAATGTATTGCTCCATATATCAAAACTTGTCAATCGTCTTGATAGCATAAAACTGGAGTGTGAAAAGAAAACTATGGACCTAGAATCTTCTTTGGTGGAGGTCGAGACTCTTTCGGCTAAGCTTAGCTATGAGAAGGAGCGTCGACAAGAGGTGCTGGACAGCTCATTCAAGCTAGAGGACGAGACAGCGGGAGAGGTGCAGTCGCTGAGGACGCGGATCCACGCCCTGGAGGAGACACTTCGACAGCGGGACCGTCTCATGAGCTCGACCACGGCGAAAAAAGACTCTTTAATTGCTAAGTTAAATGAATTAAACAGTAGATTTATGAACGTTGAGGATGAATATAAAAAACAGGCTGTTGCACTCAGAAACGTTAGTATTAAGTACAATTTGGCTAACACAGAAAATGTAAATTTAAGTAAAATGTTAAGAGATAAGTGGGTGGAAGATGAAACACTGCATGATTATTTTATAGCAATGCAAAACAGTGTAGGGAATTCAAATGATTATTTGTTTGTCGGACCTTCAGTTTCCCACCTTATAAAAATGGGAGACGAAGTGGTCATAGACACTATTGTACCCTTATAACAAACTTGCAAATTTGTCTTTGTTTGTGTCAACAATAGCACTACTGTGAATAAAGGAGGTTCTGGCTCTCATTGGTCCCTTTTATTTGTAAATAAAAGTTCAATGCATGCTTTTCATCTAGACACTTTAGCTGGTGTAAATAATGTTGCCGCACTTAATATAGCCAGTAAATTCGGTATTCTTAAAGAGAACTGCACTCATATCGACTGTGTCCAGCAGAAAAATGGTTTCGAATGCGGGTTAAATGTTTTGATGCACGCTAAGTTTATTCTTAGTTTTTATTGCATTCCAAATGTCAACATAGCTTTTTCTGAGTGGTTTCCTCTTGTGTCAAAGCCAAAATCCCAAAACGATGTTCATGTTAATGATGACGTATCAGTGGTTGCTGAACAGCCACGTGATGAATCGCCTGTAGAAGTGAAATGCAACGGCAAAGATATTATTGGTAGATCTAAGGTTAGTGTTATGAGGCTGGTTAGAGGTGCCGATGACGATTGGACAATCGTAAAGAAAAAAAATGTAGGAAAAACAAATGTAAGGAATAAAATAAGTCAGTTTAATCACAATGAACCTGACATTGAATGTAAAAATAGATTTGAAGTAATCAGAGAGTCGGAAGAGAGTGCAGATGAGGTTTGTTATGTACAAAATAAATCTGGAAAGTGGAAAAAATGTAACCAAAAAGTTAGAAATAGTGGTAAGATTAGGTCTGAATGTCAGGAGGGTGTGTGTGTAAATAAAGCTCAGGGCACAGCAGATCTTTCAGTAAAGCATAATTGCAATAGTAGTATTTGGGGACCACTAGAAGCGCCACGTATACTAGAAATTGATCCTAAATTTTGTTCTAAATGTAAGGGCCCTAAGTTGCTATCAAATGTCTGTGATGATTCGCCACCTAGTCAGAGCAATCCTCAGCCTCAGCTTGCTAATTGTTTGATAATCGGTGATTCTCTGCTCCGATACTCAGGAAAGCAATGTTCCGACTCTGGTGCGTTGCTAGATATGAACCCCGGTGCTAAGATTAGTGATATTAAAAATAAAATGTTGTCTTATGTAAACAAACAACCTGAAATGATCTATTTTAATGTAGGAACAAATGATGTACCGTTTAGATACAATGGTGGCGAAGGCTACAATGGTGGAGGAGGCAAACGAGCTATACTTGATTCAATGGCAGACTTACTGTACACAACCAAAACTCAATTTCCAAAATCTCTGGTATTCTTGAATAGTATCCCGGTGAGGAGAGACATAAACAATACATCTCTTCGACAACTAAACGAGCAAATAGAGTTAATGTGTTTTAATTTTGGAGTTCAATACATTGAAGTAAATGAGTGTTTGAGGTGGTATCACCTTGCAAGAGATGGAAGACATCTCAGCAGGAATGGTAATTTTTTGTTAGGATATCTAATGCATGAAGTTCTTCTGAATGTTTTTCAGCTCAAACTTAACGTCCATACACTTGAACCTGCAGTTCCTTCGGGAAACGACACATCCGGTACTCCACATCCCTCAACGTAGCTGATGGAGGTGGTGGATTGATCTCCCATAGTGTCGTTTCTGAATTAAGCTCTTCCGTCCCTTATTATTCACATACCTCAGTAGGGAAAAAAGTTCTTCATCAGAATATACGTGGGTTATTTACAAATTATGAAGCTTTCCAGATGTTTCTAGAGGAGGAAAGCCCAGATGTAGTTTGTATCAGTGAGCATAACATTAAACATCCCGAGTGTCTTCAGGTTGATGGCTATGTAACTGCAAGTGCTTTTTGTAGGTCTCACATTCAGAGGGGCGGAGTGGCAATATTTGTAAAACCAGAGCTCTCTTTTTCACCTTTGGACGTTAGTGATTACTGTGTTGAAAGTCTTTGTGAGTTGGCAGCAATTTCTGTTGATTTAAATGGCAAGAGGTGTAATGTCATCTGTGTATATAGGCCTCCAAGGGATGACAAGGACAGTAAGGAAGTCTTTTTTGACAAACTGAGCGCTTGTCTGACTCACACAGGGACGGGTGGCCGTAGGTCTATCGTTCTCGGTGATTTCAACATCGACTTGGCCATTTCTTCCACAAGCTCAGAAATGCTGTTACATGATATGTATTCTTTTGGTCTTCGACAAACCATTCGCTCCTATACCAGAGAGTTCAAAAACTCAAGAACCTTAATTGATCACGTCTTTACGGATGTGCCTGAGGATGAATTTAGGAGCTCTGTGTTAGTATCTTATTTGACCGACCATCATGCTCAGGTTGCTGTTATAGGTAAGAGTCCATCTTCTACATCTCCTTCAAATGTCTCCTATTTCAAACGTGTATTCTCTGAAGGCAACATAAAACAGTTTAGTTATTACATTTCCAATGAAAACTGGTCAGAGATCCATGATTCACCCGATGTGAATGATCGATTTAATTCTTTTCTGAGAACCCTGGACTTTTATTTCAATGTGTGCTTCCCCCTTGTTAAAAGAGAGTCTAGGATAGGTTCACATTCTTATCACAAAGTCAAACTCAATGAAGAAGCTTTAAAAGTTAGGAAAGAACTTAGAATCTCCTACATCGACTCTAAGGATATGCCTTCCACCCACCCACTGAGGAAAGAATACCTATCGCTCAAAAAGCTGTATAGGAACATCATTCTCAAACTTAAATCTGATAGTGTAGCAAGGAAACTTGAACTGTCATCCAACAAAGGCAAAACTCTTTGGGGTATAGTTAATCAGAGTAGAGGCTCAGTCGATGTTAGGAAAGATGGCACACCAGCAATTAAGTCTCAGAGAGGTGATGTGGTTACGGATCCAGTTTTTGTCAGTAATATATTCAACAATCATTTCCTTAATGTAGGAGAATGTTTCAACAAATCTTCCTGCAGCACCCTCTCTGGAACCACATATTCATCACCTGTAAACTCCTTTTTCTTGTTTCCAACCAGTCCTCAAGAGGTTGTAGATGCAATCCGCTCCTTAAAGTGCAAGTTGTCAGCTGGGTGCGATGGTATATCTTCAGCTTTGTTGAAAAAAGTAGCTGTTGAACTGGCCCAGCCTCTTTGCGCTTTGATAAATGAATCATTTTTATCAGGAATATTCCCAAACTCCCTGAAAGTAGGTATAGTTAGACCTCTTCATAAAGGCAAAAGTATATTAGAGTGTTCGAATTATAGGCCGATCTCAATCATATCGACTTTTTCAAAGGTGTTTGAGAAAATTGTTTTGAATAGGCTCTTGACTTTTTTGAATAATAACAGTTTGTTATTCACTCAACAGTTTGGATTTATAAAAGGAAAAAGCACAACCAATGCTATGTTCTCCGTTGTTCAAAATATTGTCGATGCGGTTGACCAGGGTTATTATTCATCCGGCTTATTTTTCGACCTCAGCAAGGCATTCGATCTCGTGGATCACGAACTGTTGCTTATCAAAATGTGCAGCATGGGTATCAGAGGTAGGGCCCTTCAATGGTTTCGTTCGTTCCTCACAGATAGAACTCAGCGTGTGAAGGTTTCTTCTATCAGCCATTCAAACACCCTATCTACTATTCTTTCCAGTGAAGGAGTCATAAAAAGGGGTGTACCACAGGGTTCCATACTCGGACCTGTATTGTTTCTTTTATTTATAAATGACCTCCATACAAAAGTAGGTGATGCAAATATTTGCCTGTATGCTGACGACACTTCACTAACATTTTCTAGTCCGTCTAGAAGTCATCTAGAACTTAAAACCTTTATACAAGGAAATGCTCTTCTAGATTGGCTTCAACAAAACCAACTTATAGCGAATGTCTCAAAAACAGCTCTTTTGGAATTTTCTTTAAGGGACCGCCTTGACAGTTTATTCACTGTTCATCTTGCTGATGAAGCCATTTCTTCAACTTCTGTTGTAAAGTTCCTTGGTTTATTCATCGACTCCAACCTCTCTTTTCACACACATATTGATCATGTGTGTAAGAAACTAAGCCAGGGCATTGTTGTGCTTAGGAAGTTGTCATGTTTTGCCTCCACTGAACTACTCATTGCAGCCTACTATGGGATTATTTACCCATACTTGTCTTATGGAGTACCCGTCTGGGGTTGTGAAAGTAGTAAAACTCAGCTCATTTTCAGACTTCAAAAAAAAGCAATTCGAACAATTTTACACTTGCCAAAGCGATGTTCAGACTACTTTGTGAACAACAAAATTCTGACTTTTCCTTCCATTTATATTCTGGAAACTTTGTCCTTTGTTCATAAGAATTTCCCACTGTTTCGAAATACTTTTCCTTCTCACGGGTATGAAACAAGAAGTAAACTTGGATATGTACTAGGTATACCTCCTCACTCTACTACATTTTTTCAAAAGCATTTAAAATATTCAGGTATAAAATTATTTAATAGTCTGCCACTGGATTTGAAAGAAGAGCGTGACTATGAGATATTTAGGAAAAAGTTAAAGACCAGTCTTATTGTTAAAGCGTGTTACAAACTTAGTGAATTTAATTTTTGATAGACATTAGACTACTTATTTCTTTGCTAATTGTTGCATATTTGTATATTGAATATTTTAAGGACAATATTTTTTCTATACGCTTTGTATGACTTAGCATATATATTTTATGTCAACATGCTCAATAAAGAACTTGAACTTGAACTTGAACTTGAACCTATGCGCTCGAATAAAAAATGCAAGAAAACGTAAAATGTTCAACTTGACACAATTGATTAACTCATACTAGTAATTGATTTAAGGCTTGTATAATCCTTCACAGGTTTTATTATAAAATTTTTATTATGATCTTTTATCTTCCTTTGGAAGGGAATTGTCTCTATGCTTAAATTTTTATCATAATTTTTAATAACATAAGGGATCACATATTCAAAACGTAATAACATTTTCATAATATTCCATTTAATAATTATTACTATCTTTGATTATAAATTTTACAAAGGAAGCATGTTTTAAATGTGAAAACCCAGAGCAATGTGTGTAATAGTAAGAAGAAATCTTATCAGCTTGTAAAAGATTGAATTTTGAATTACAGTATTTTGGTAGGGTACGAAACGTATGGTAAATTGGTAAGCAATAGGCAGGAAATAGAAAATATCCTCTATGCCGGTCGGTGGAAGGGATGGACATTGGGGAAGTTCACTTTGCCATGAGAAGGCCCTAGTGTCACTAGTGTGTCAAAGAAGTTCCATTTTCTATCAATAACTTCAATTTAATTGATTCAAACAATATCAATCTGATACAATTAATAAATCAATCCAATATTTCTATTTATATTAAAAGCCAGACTGCATGCAAATATTAAAACACATTAATTAATAGTAATAAAAACACAGATCTATCTGAGTTGAACACTATTACATCAATAACAGTTCCAAATTATAAATTGTTTGATGGATTCAGGAATTCCCGTGAAAGGTTAAGCCAAAACGTTTTTGTAATGAAGAATAGTTAGTTAGTCTGGGGTCTGGGTAAAAACGTAGTTAAAACACGCCTTTTAATTCAAACTTGAGTTGAAATCTTAACCTCTCTCTTATACCTCTCTTATTCCTCTCGTACCTCTCTCATACCTCTCGTATCTCATTCATTCCTGCCATACGTCTTTCATTCGTCTCACACCTCCAACTTACATCTCGCAGCTTACGCACTACCTTGACGAAGCAGAACCGTCCTTTTCTACTAACGGATCTGTAATACGAATACGATCTATCTGCTTCAGTTTACCTCTTCTTGTTACTATCTTAGAGAATTGCATGTTTTCCTGGTAAACATCATATTAATAATAACCGATATTCAGACTTTCCTTTGTTCTAATCTAACTGCTTTTTAAAAATATCATGAGATAAACTTAATTATGTCACATAACCTGTAACGGCTTGTAACAGCTTCATTCACCCTACTAATTTTGACACATTTTAATTTAACAGAAATTGACACAAAGAGTAAATTAACATTCCGTCAATCTTCCATCAGGACTAGAGGGACCTGCAACTGACGTGTTCACAGAATTAATTATCGCAGAGCTTAAATCTCCTGACGGCTATTGATGTTTCACTTAGGGCCCTCCACATAATCAGGACTGACAATGGCAGAACTACACCGAGTAGAAGAGCTTTATTTTAATGTTAACTCATACGACCTACCATTTTATCTGTTTATTCCTTGTGTTTTTCCTATTCATGTTTTTTTCCTTAAATAAAATAAATTCGTTCTCCTTAATAAGTAAGCAAGTATAAGCACAATAAATACAAAATAAACAACAATTAGAAGGTACGAACAACAGCATAATTACTCGACGGACTGAAAAAATAAATATAGCAGGATCGATAACGATCGATAATTATCTAACAGCGGAATGAAAGGCTAATAATCTCATGAAATGCAGTAAAAGACAGATAAAGTCATAAAGGTGTGAAATCTAACAATTTTCTTAAATGATTCAAAGTAATTTCGTCCAATACGGTACAAAAATGACAAAATGCAAAACTAACAAACAATATATAAAAAGAAAGAAAAACTAACATAAAAACCTTTGTCACTGATTTTAAGAGCTGGTTTACAGCGGGAATTAAAATTGTGTTGGTTTTCATGATTTAGTAGCGAGTTATGTCCCTAGTACAATCCTCATAGTTTGATAAACAAATTTAGGTGTCTGAATTATTGCTAAGATATTATACAACCAGATCAGAGTACCAGGCAGAGAATATTCTTAGCTACACATTTCATAAGTAACGAAGTATTCCAATAACATAAACAAACTATTTCATGGAAGAATACTCAAAACAGCTTGTCTCTGTAAAAGAAAATCCTTCCACGTAAATTAATATAGTTAAATTTTAATCTATTTAGTAACTAATAATAAATAAACAAATATTCATGAAACTAAACAAGGTATAGATTTGAAGAATGTGTTGTCAGAAACCTAAGTACACCTAGACTTACAAAATCAATCAAGAGTTGGAAGTCTTTGATTTGGGAGGAATAAACCACGAGAGTTTGATTTGGTTACCATTGTTCAGCGGGAAACCACACATTCCTTCGTCATCACAACTATCAATTGTTGCAGCAGCATTATTAAAAATAAATAACACTGAAGTTGAATTCAAATTTATTTTGTGTTTGTCAGTGGGTCGTCAGGAAAATAGATCGAAATCTACTTACAATAAACAATCTAACGATATTTTTTTATGATTAAAAATAATTTTGTGCAATACGGTAGGTTTTTCTTGAAGATGTCTAATAAGCCTCTTCCTGTATCTCTGAAAGAAATGGATTATACCTTTTGAGAAAGGTAATCTATTTCAACTGGCGTGACGTGAAACAATTTAAATATTTAGGAATGCTTTTATTTGTCTTTAGGACTCAAGGTCATAAAAGAACCCAAACAAGTGGGTCCTATGAGAACGATACCCATGTAGGTCAAATCGCAGCACAATGAAGGTAAAGTTATAATCTATTTGCCTGTTCAGTATATACGACCCCGTTTTCCCGGCATCAGATTAAACGGTTTTTCATCTTTATGACTTTATCTGACTTTTACTGCATTTCATGAGATTATTAGCCTTTTATTCCGCTGTTAGATAATTATCGATAGTTATCAATCCTGCTATATTTATTTTTTCAGTCCGTCGAGTAATTATGTTGCTACACCAAAACATATATTTAGTTTATAATTTTAAGGGGACAAATACTCGCTCGTAAAACGATTTCCTTGCAAACTTTTCGCTTTACGTGCTTTAAATAAGATCACAATTATAGACAGTTTTGAATTTAATCTGAAATTATTCACCTCAACAATTTTATACAATTTTCTAGGATTACGTTTATAACTCTACCATTATCCTATTATTATGACGGTAGGGGTGTATCAGCAAAGGAAAGTGCTAAGAGTAGGGTTGTGCGAACCTTTTCCAAGTTATTTAGCTGGTCAAAAGAAGAAAAAAAGTTATTACAGTTATGATTCCGCCTATGTTTACCTGAATCCAATTTACTACATCTATCAGGCTGTCTGTTTTTTCACATTATCCGTTATAGCCTTAAAACCAAAATTCAAATTTGGTATATGAATTATGCATAATAGACATTTAGTTGAAGAGAGCACCAAGTTTTAACTTTGTATCATATACAAATGATGGCCAATTTTTATTTTCAAAGCTGAGATCTCAAAGATTGATTGATGAAGCTACTAAAATTTGTTGACAGGCAAAAAAGCTGCTAAATTTTTATAAATTTTGAAAATATATATTTGTACTAGATTTATGAAAACATTACCAACATGTAAGAAAAATCTGTACCTGATCAATTTCATTCATATATCAAGAAATTTTATGTACCGAAAACAATTTCTTCGGAATTTACTGTTGTATGCTCATACAATTAAAATTCTATCTTATATTTGTGTGATAAACCTTGTTAGTATCTTCAAAGTTTTTTTATATCATTTGCTTAGAAAATCAAAAATACCCCAATTTGAAATAATAAAAGCAGAAACTTGAAACTCCGCGTGAAAATGGGTCCGATTATAGGCATCATACATTTACCGTTTTGATTTTAGCACCTATATTAGTGGTTTTCAAATTATAATAGCACCTATATTAGTGGTTTTAAAATTATAATGGGTTATGTTAAAAGATAAATAAGCAGCATATGGGAGTCTAACATTGAGAACTGGAGCGAGGGAAGGCCACTTATACCTGTAATCACATTTTTCGTTTATTTTTAAATTTTTTAAGACAGTCTAAGCTGGACGTCCATTTTTAAATATGTTTTTGAATGTACCAAACAGAAGTGACAAACGAGTAAAGTTTCTAACGGAATAAGGATTGGATAAAGATATCACTGATCGTTCTTCCCACAGCAAACAGTTATTAAAACTTTTTTATAACTAAAACACATAAATACGGCAAAACTAAATCACTACAAAGAATGATCACCTCATAATATAACCAAAAACTTAGGTCTCAACAAAGTTCATAGACTGCCTTAGAAGTAAGCTTCAGGTATAAGTTTAAAACTTGATTACTTTTACTTGATCTGTTACGTTCAGGAATCAACGTATATTAGTTAATTTAATTAGACTTTTTATTTATTTTATTTCAAAATTTTGGGAAATTTTTAAATATGTCTTATGTGTATTTATATATTAAATAGATCATAATGTGAATGTCTTCCAAACAGGCTTATGCCTTGGAAGCAAAATTTAGTTTCCAATTTTAAATTAAATCAATTGATTTGTCTTTAATTAAAAATGTCAGCCTGGCTATTTTATTTTATTATTGTTTTATATCTGTGTTTATTTTAAAGTGTAAATTTATTTTTTACTCATTGTCTTCATATGCCTTGGCTTAGCAATGTATGAAATTGTATAATATTGTATGCTTTTGGAAAATAAAGATATTATTTATTATTATATTGAAATTGTTGAAAAATGCTAATAAATTCAAAATCAATCATACGCAGTAAACTCTAAGATATCTAAGATATCAAATATATAATTTATAAACAGAAACATCGTTTTAGTTCTCAAAATATTGAATCTAAAAAAAAGTAATTCTAAAAATATAAATATTTAATGTTAACATATTTGTTTTTAAATAAAACTTCAAGCCTCCATTACAGCTATTAAAATACACAAGGCTAAACTAAACAAGAAGGATCAACAAAGAGGCTCCGAAGTGCCATAAAAACTGTTTTTAAGTAATAAGACGCAGCCTAAGGCAAGGAACATCTTTTCTGTCCTCTTAGACCTAGCAAAATTATTTTCTTTGAAGCTTAAGATACTCATTCAAGAATGTTTTAATCTAATATTTATCAAAGAAAATGGATAACCTTTGCTGGAATACCGTTATCCGGTTTATTTCCTACTTAAAATGAAATTGTTTTTAATACCGATAAAAAATATGCCTTTTCAAAAAACATTTCTCGATTAGTAAATAATGTATTCCTATGTATGCACGAATACTGAAGTAATAAACCTTAAATATAAACCAAAATTATTTTAATAAATGTTTAGTTAATTTTATTTTGTTACATAAAATTAACTAATTTTCATAGTATTCATAATTTTCAGAGTATTCGTGATTTTTATGGTATTAGTATCGTAAATCTGAGTTCCATAAAATAAAAAAATAAGTAGAATCCTAATTTAAATATTAATTATGTATATTTAAAATAATCCCTCGAGCTCACGGCTTAGCATTATGGAGTTAAAACTGAGGCTTTAATTTAGTTAAAGCCTCAGCTATATAACATAGCTTTATAGATTCATTCACAAACGTATATTTGCAAGGCAAAAAAACCGTTGAAATCGAGAAAGTTACACATTAAATATATACTAAAGTTTACTACTGAAAAATTCTGAAATACATAAACAAAACGATTATGATTAAAAAGCCCTTATAGTTACATGTCCGATACTGCTATTTACAGCTATGATTAGTGTATTACTCGTTTATTTGTCCTAAAAACTCTTATATAGTTTACCTTATAATATTATATTTCATAACAAGAGTGGAAAGTGAGTCGTTGCACATTCGAGACCATATGTTTGAAGTACAAGATTTGTCAAGCACTTCATGTGGTCAAGAATACGTAAACCACTGTCACTCGTGTTTTGAACGATACTTTTCGTTACACAGTTGATGAAAATATAATATGTACTTATTTATTTGTGATGGAAAATCAAAAAAGGTAGTATATATTACTATTTCATAGTACACATTGTTCTTGCATAACAAATAATATAATTATGATTTAAAAAGGTGAACACATAACTAAAACAGGCCTACTCATAGTAGTGTAGTGAAAAACTATTTCAATATAACAAGAGGCATGTAAGAAAATGAGCTACATTAGAGTGATTCCAATCTAAAAAAGAACAACATAATCAATAAACAAACATATAAAAAGTGTTGCCCCAGCTAAAATATTTAAAACAGGTAATAGTTACACTGCAGCAGTATTTATAGCAGGAAATGACGGGTTTATTGACGGCCAAAAGGGCAGAGCCATAATTTTTGAAAAAAAAACATAAGTAATTTTTACACTAATTTTTGGTGATTTTGTACACAGTCCTTGGATCTCAAGTATTAAAATTAATCCTCACTAGCTATGCCAACTTTATTCCAGCTCAAGATATTTTGTAGGCACCGATTTGCTCATGGAATTAAAAATATGGAAGATATGATTTAACTAAAAACTAAATGAAAATTACAGTGCATATGTTTCTTTTTATTGTATTATAATAATTTTTAATTTAAGCTACGGCTCAAAGCCTCTTTTCATGACATATAAAAACTGCAGTTTTAATTATAAATTCCTTTAGCAAATTCCATTCTAAATAGCATTTCAAGTTATGGAAAGTTGTAGGCTAGGGTTAACTTGGTGTAAGACTAAAGTGTTGAATAATTGGTCAGTACGAGGTTCCGCAGGCCTCCAACTCCACCTACCTCTTTCATTCGCGAATTATTATGTGAATAAATTATTTTAGTGATTGTAATATTTTATTTTTAACAACACTAGTATGAGATCACCTTTTTAATTCGTTATGTGTTCATCACCAACAAAAACTCTTTCCATTTGTTACATGGAAAAATAATATTTACTATTGAAAAGTTATGTTTACTATGATTTTAGTTGCTTCTCGATGTGAAAAGATACAGTTGATTTCAATGACGTGTAGTGTAAAATTTCATTCAAAACCGTTTGAACTGTTTTAGGCATACAACTGTGTGTTAACTACTTTCCAGTGCATCAGTAACACTTCAATCAAAATATATAGTTTTAAAGATGTAAAGTATTAAATTGCTTGGATTTACAAGAATACTAGCGCACCACATTCGCCCTAAGGCACCGTGTTCGTCCAACTGTATGCATTAAAACGATATGTTTACGCCATTGATTCGAAGCTAAGAGGCCATACATAGTTTATATTCTGGCTTGAAATCAAGTGATAAAGGGAAACTTAATAGTTACTTTAAGCTGCCAAGTGGAAAATCGAAAGAGCCAATTTGAAAATTTGCCCAAAAGTATGGCGAAAGGTTAAGGTCATGTTTACTTTGGAGCATAATTAATTAATCAAATTTCGCAATATTCGCTTGGTGAGACAATTTTTAATTTATGTTAGGTATACAAATTATATTAATAGTTGTTTGCGTAAATGTTTATTCGTTTTTATATAATCGATTGATTAACATGAGGCTGTCAAAATTCAAATCAGTTTACGTTTTTTTATTGCTCAATATTGATTTAAAATATTATCGTCGTTCAATTAATGTTTTTTGCTGACGATTCTTGTTTCACGGCTATCTCTGTTGTTCAAGAGAGCTGTTTTCCCTTCAAACATTTTAATAGCATGTCAAGAAATGTAAGATTTTCTGGAAGTAAACACGATTTCTTGGGCTGCGGATTAATTTATGGTTTTGTTTTTAAATTCTTGTTTCACGGTCAAAATATCCTGATCGACTAAATAAAATTTGTATGCCAGTGAAGAATTCAATGTTTTTTCGTGGGTTTATAATAATAATAGGATGTACTGGCACATTTTACAACCATTTTCATTTTGCTGAAAAAAGCAACGTTGATTCTCGTACATTCAGCAAGAAACTGCGCATGCTTTGGTTGTACACAACAATTTGATCTCTCCAGGGGTTTATGACATTACTTTTTTAGGGTTTTAGGCATTCTGTTTTTAGATGATTGCAAAATAACCTTTTCAGATCAATCATAATAATTATAGAATTCTCTTGTGAAGTTTTAGTAGTTTGGACAATTCCGAAAACAAATAAACTCGGTAACAAGATATTAAAACTTTGGCCTGATTGTTGAAGTTTGGTAGAACGATGCGTTTTATCGATTCTTAATCCAGATTTGATCCCAATGGATAAGCAGATATGGAAATGATAACATCCAATGTGTAACAATAAAGAGTCACTTTATAATAAACATAAAATAAATAAACCTTTTCCACGGTGAGGAGGGAAAGTCACGGTAAGTATTACATTTTATGAATACAATTGATTTATTGCTCTGGGTAATCAGAGATATGCCTCACTCTTATAAATATAGGAGATAATCAATTTAAATATTTCATCATGCTTGGTTACATTACATTCTAATGATAAATGTCCGAGCAGAATCCGCAACTTCAAGTACCACAAAATTTCATAAAATTAATGGTAATTTATTTTTATGATATGCGATAGAATGAGGGCTTGAACTGGATTACACAAAAAAAGTTTTGATTTAGACTACTATAACAGACTTACTTTTTACTTACCAATTTATTACAAAAATTTGTGATGCTAAGATATAAAATACCTAGTGCTGAAAGAGAGAAAGATTTGAATAATCCACCCAAAGACTAAAATAAAACGAAGAAAAATCATAAGAGGTGCAGTAAAAGAGTATAAACTTTACGGCCATTCACACAATATGGCACTTTCAAAGCGGATGGGGAGTAAATTTGTTGATTTATCTGTCTTTTAGAACAGAGTTGGAACGTATACTACTTTCTATCAAAGTACACTATTTTACCTCTGTAAACATCATGTTTTGTGTATGTATTTAAATTGTTAGTACATACAAAGCAAAGATAATACCATATAAAATGTTAGAAACATTTTATTTTAGAAAAGTTAGCTTCATGAATGCTATACAATTATTACTAAGCTCATTTTATTTTTAAGTTTAATATACATTTTCTGACATTACTTGTTTGAGTTGATATTGCCTTAGCTTTTAGTGATTCTAGCAACACCATATAATGCAAATTTCAATACAATATTAACTAATTCTTAAATAACAAAAACTTGGTTCATTTATTAATGATTTTAAAGGAAAAGACTTCTAAAGGTGTAAACTTGGTGACACATTAATCTAATTTATACGAAAAAACTGTCCTAGGTTTGAGAATTAAGGATCTACCACTGCCATAGTGTTCGCTATTTAACCAGAAAACTGGAAAACTGGATTTTGACAACTAACAGAAACAATATTTTAACTTATATATCTTTGAAGTAAGCGATAGTGTTTCCAGCGATTAGTGTTCGCAACTCATAACCACACAGTGCCTGAACCAATTAAAGTTCATGGGATCGGACACCTTAAGCCGATTAGCCTTAAACCTCCTGTTTGAGCTCGTGATGGCTTTGTCAAAGTTTGGGCGCGCAGTTATTGCGTTACGAAGTGCAGTCCCAAACCATGATCAAATAGGATACGTCTGGTGACGTTAATACTTATATTTATTTGTAAAAATGTAAATATCCCTAAGTTTTAGAAAATGATATCGGTTTATTTTGAGGTCAATAGGAACCATAACATGACTAGAAAATGCATAGGTATAAATCCTCACCACTATAAACAATTGCATTTTTGTTCTGCTGTCGATCGTAAATCGAAAGTTTATAATTATTTTGTGATTAATTCGATGACGTTTTCTGTTCATATTAGACAAATTATTAAAGTGTAATGGTTAAACACTGGTTATGCATATAAAGTATAACAATTTTTTCAAGGAACATTATGAAAGAAATGTATTACGCCTCATAAATCTATAAATATTTGTAAACGAGAGAAAATGATTGATTTCAATTTTATGCTGAACTTGACGCAATCGTCATTTCCAGTAGCTGGGACATCACTGGTACTTTTTTAGAAATCTTTCCCCTCGACCCAAACTTTACTCTTGAAAAGATTCATACCGCGTTACAAAAAGTGTATTAAGCATACTTGTAAACTTTGGGGTTTTAAATACATTTATACATAAATCACCGGACGACCTAATTAAAGAGAACTGTTAACAAAAGGGATTTTCTCTGCAAACGATTTGCCTGTTGTGACTTCAGCCAGCACAATACACAGACATGTCGATTGGACACAGGCTATGATCCATAAATCTTTATCGACAACCAGAGTTGCATCGGTAGTGTGTTCTATACTGTCAGAATGTGATTTGTTCGCAGATATTCAATCTTGATAACTAATGATAGAATATTATGTTACAACTCACAGTTTCAGGAACCTAGCTTTTCGGCCTTACATATTATTAATCTAAATCAAATCGAATGACGAATTTTATTCAGAAAATCATATTTATATAGAAACCAAAATTATTTTATAACAATGTACACTTCCTATGGAAATATCTTATCTCTTTTGGGTAATTCAATATATAACATGATATATTTTTAGTAAATACAAATTGTTTCTCCTGTTGTTTAAATGAACATGTATGTTTGCTGGTTTAACTATCTCTAAAACAGCTCCGGGTGTTTCCTTAAAATTCATAAGAAAATATTTCTGGATAAAAATCATACTCTGTGCAGGTTGCACGGCCAAACAATCTAACAAGATAGAAAACAGTTGACACAAAATAGCATCAGAACTTATAGACTTCCAGGTATCAGCTATCAAATGAAATAAATAAACAACAAAAACTTTAACAAATAAATAATTAGCTGCACAGACGTTTGCAGGGAGTAAAAAATATGCAAATGTTAAAACTCGAAGATACATTCATGTTAATTGGATGAACTAGTAAAATAGAAATATTCAGATTAATGGTCCAGTAGATACTGATACTGGTTTTACAAAAAAACTGGCGAAAATGTTTCATTATAGACTGATTATGGGCCGTTACATTGAGAAAACACGAAATAAAAATAGTTGAATCAAAAGGGCTTACCCTTTTTCACTTTAAGTGTGGTTTGGATTTGCAATCACAATTCGTTGTATGTTAATTTTATTCCATGTATTTTTACCCTTCGTTAAATGAGGTCTTTAATGTGAAGCTCGTGAATGTGACGCATAGCCTCCAACTACTATATTGTTATTTATTTTTTGTATTTGTTATATTACTTGACTAGTTATATTACATATAATTTGTTTACTGAGCAATAAGCAAATTGCAATTTTATCACTCATATTCATATTATTACATGATATTTTATATAAACATATACCGATATATATAATTATGTATATACTTTTTTATTTATATAATAAAATAGATATATTATATACATTGAATATACATCGGATATAAGATTTGATATACTTATTTATTATTTATTTTATGATATACACAAATCAATTTCGAACTGCTTGTGTTGATATTGAACTTGTGTTGAAACTGAACTGAACTTGAATTTTGAACTGTCACTACATTGACCTTTGACACATGCCGGCTGCCTGGTTTCAATATCGGTTTCAATGCGTTTGGTACCCAACGTTTAGATCCGAACCACCATGGCTTACCTTTGGTAGTAAAATCCTCCTCGAGAATGTTTCACTGTCGACGCGCGTCGAAAGAATACCAATATAACTTTTTACATCAAAGAGATACAATTTGCTTTTAGCTTCCGGAACAAGAAGAATATATAGTTATTATTTATCAATATTCAAATGATCATTTCAATAATCAGAAATTCTCATTACCGTTGCAATATAAGCATCTTATATAGCACTGAAAATTTCATTCGCAGGGCTTCATTTTGAATAACAAATTTATCATACATGGGTAATGTGAAAAAACGGTGAAACAGGAATTTTGTTGTTTCGGCATTAACGTAATATTCGATGATGAATATCATTATAAGATTTAGAGTAATTATCTGATTTATTTAAATATATTGGATGAAGATTGCTTTTGCTTTAATACAAATTGAGCACACTAATTACTGTGGGGCAATTAATTTTACTTGACGTAATTACCACAGTAGACTATATTTATTTCTGCTATTTATAGGTTTTGATACTTATTTCATTATTTGCAGTATAGGGCTGTTGTCAATGTTCGGTAAAAAGAAGAAAAGCAAACATAATAATTTATCATTTTGATAGATAACACCATAGTTAAAACTTATACACTTTATAAATTAAAGTATTGCTGACGTTTATTGATGAACTCCATAATGTATTGATACTCCTTTATGTTGTTTTGTAGGCTACAACTATTTTCACGAGAAAAAATACTTTCCTGCAAATAACAATCGGTATTGTTATGTAAATAATCAACCAATATACGATTCGGGTTGTCCCTTCTGCATGATTGGACCGAATCACATTATACAGTTCGGCCACTGCGTCATTGACTGGACATCCAAGCTCGATTCTTGAATGTTTATTGTTCTACCAATTGTATATCGATTAAACATAACTTTTTTTTAGATCAACACAAAATATTATGACCGAATTTAAGAATTTGTTAAATAAGTAATAACCATAAGTAATATCAGAGTCCATAACATGTGTGTGTTTTTTTACTGTCCCACCTTGATATCCCTGGATACTAGACCTAGCCTGGAACCGTTTCTCAGACTACTTCAGGCTAGGTCTAGTGGGTCACGGCATTATCACATAACGAAAAAGCTATTAGTAATTTGCAGGATTTGAACCCGGGCCCCGCTCTAAACACGACACCAGGCATCTGCCCATCATTTCCATGATTACGCACAACACAAAAATAATAATATTTTAGTTTGTAAGGCTAAAAGTTTAACAAAATAATATTTCAAAAATTATGACGCAGGCGAAACCGTGGTTGCTAAAGCGGAACAGATTCTATATTGAATGTTTCCTCTGCCCTGGGATTCCACTCTTTCCCCGATGTTCATAGTTTCTTTGGGGATCTTCTGCTTTGGCCATAAGGCCTTTTTAACTGCCGTTTCTTATTGTATTATTCCACTTTTAGTCATATAATTCTAAATTAAGATTTTATTTTACGTAGCTTAAGTACAAAAAAGTGAATTAGCCTTTTTTATATTGGAAATTAAATATAGGGATTTTGATATCTCATATACGATTGTATATTATACATAATGTTTATGTAAGAGAAATCCTAAGTATATGGCAAAAAAACCTATTGAAGAAGTTTGCTAGAACAGGACTACGCAAGAAGATTAGGTAAGAATTAATAAAATACTGTGAGGAGCCCCAACAAAAATGTTTATTGTTGTGTTTGCATTGAGAATTTTACTTCATATGATTTTACTGCATTTACAATTTTACTTGGCCTAATGTAGACTGATTACCTAGGTTCACCATAGTAACTCATATATATATGATACTGAGTTCCCGTTTTTCATTTAAACGAGAATGGTTTTTTTTTCTATGATAAAAGATAGTTAAAAGACATGCGTAGGATTTTTAAGATTTTATTAGGAATTATATTTACCTTTGCGATCCAACATAAAAAAGTCTGAAATTTAGATGAATTATGTGATTGCAGACATAAACATAGAGAAGAGTGTCTTAAAGGTGGGAGCGGAGCCATAATAGTAATATGGCACATTACAGGAGTGTAACTGTAATGTTGCTGCAACTTCACTCCTGCAGACCGCTCTTAACTAGGTAGGTCAACTATTACATTAACGATCTACTGTAAATAATATTGACATGAGGGCTAATCAAAAGGGGACGTTTCACTTGCTTCTTTGAGTAGAATTGCCTAGCCTCAATTTAGGTGCATACTGTGTCTTGCTTCGCTGCCATTACTTCCGAAGTTAGAAGAAGAGGTTATGCATGAACATTAAATTTTTACCTACCGTATATCATCAATAGAAGTATTAGAATCCATGAAAATAGCCCGTGAGCTGCAATTTATAAGAAATACCTAATAAGCTGGGTTTCATAATACCTATGTCATAAACAGTTCTTTTTTTTCTTTTTTTGTACCATGACACACAATATTTGGGGTTAATATACCATTTCCTGCTGGCTAAACGAGGTTTTTTGCATAAATTTAATGTAGTGTCCAATCAACCTGTGTAAAATCGAATAGGAAGGTAGGAAGAAAAATTAAAATTGGTTAATAGTAGTTTATGCAACGATTGTATAATGAATGCCTTTAAGCCACGAGTGAGATGTAAGTTAGAACACGAGCGAAGCGAGTGTTCTAAATATCTCACGAGTGGCTTAAAGGCATAATACAATCGTTGCATACACTATTTTATCTACGACCAACAATATACGACAAAATTTTCCCCGAAGTTAAACAAAACTCATGACTTTTACTAATGATGGAATAGGTCAACTAAAATTTGAGGTTAGGCAAATAAGCAGACTGAACCATGAATCGTTGTGGAACAATCAGCTGATGGGATAAGTAAACTCAAACATGAATCGTAATGCAACAATCAGCTGATGTGCGAATTGCGTAATTGTTATTATGACACTACTTCTGTCAAATGCCGAGCTCTCATTGGTCTAGAACCAGTACTCTAAAGTGACTCCAGTACTCTAAAGTCGTCATTAGAGCACTGCTTGGTTTTTGGTGTTTTAATGTATATCATTATAATGTTTATTGTAATACCATAATTGGTGCTTATTGCAATGGTCGTAGATAAATAAAATTACTGTATGTGTTCTTAAAACGTTTAACCGGCAGTCATAAAATGTTATGAGAAAAAATCTTCATTTTACCGGATGAAAATAGCGTATTAATCCCGAAACATATGTTCTAATTTAATAAGCGAAACATACTTTAGCTGATTGTGACTTGAGTAATATAGTATTTCACTAACAATACGTTTATATAAAGCATTATCAGCTTACACTCGTTCAAACTATTAAAGACTGAAAAACAAATATTCATCATAATTTATTGTCCATTACGTAAATTTCAAACTGAGTAAAAGTTTAAGGTGTATATTATTAATGCAGACCATTAGTAAGTCTTAACCCAAAAATTAGCGTTAGTGACGGAACAAAATTTGTGCGTACAAATGGTATTATGTTTTCTAAAAATGAAACACAGCATAATTTTTATGTTGTTTTATAACATATTAAACCTATTAACTTTAATACAATAAATAACTTTATCCTCACGCAAATATTTGAATTTATGTATCGTCACAAGAAAAATATGGTTGAGCAAAGTTTCCTGATTACAGTCAGTGATTGCATCAGTTAGTTCGATTAAATCCGAATGATATGTGCTTGCTACTGATGACATTATATAAATACAATATTTTCCCGACAAACAAAATTTATATTATTGCATTTTAAAAATAAATTAAGTCTATTTGCGTATACAAAGTCTCACATCTCGCTGTTTTAGAAATATTGTACAGTGCTTGGAATAGATTTTTAGCTCTTACTCAGGTTTTTAAAGGAGATAATTAAGTATGGATTATTTTCCACCAGCGAGCTTTGAGAGTTTTTCAGTTTTCCTGTTTGTTAAAATAAAGGCTGTATTATTATTCTATATCGAATTATTTTAATAGACTGCAATACACATATTTAGTATTTTATTGTAAAAAACAGAACTTTACTAGCTACCCATTTGATCACATTGACAAAATAGTCCTTAATATCTTTTAAGAAAAATATACTTATTTTGATGGTAGTAAAATATTGCAACTGGAACGAGCATTGTACTTTACTCTCTGTAAGCAGTGCAAATGGTTAAGATTACTTCTAGGATCCATCTGAATTCTGTTTTATCCTCAATCAAATGCAAGCTCATGTCCCGGAATTTCTTGGCTGGGAATTTTCCTGAAATTCCAAAAATATTGGTGAGAGCTTCAGTAAAAAAGATCTCAAACAAATTCATCCATTTAGTCTGTAGTTTTTCCTAGAACGAATTTACATAGATTTTCTCATAGAAGGGATGAGAAATAGATTCTGCAATTGCAAACGTGTAGGAAGCATTGAACATTCCCGGTTTGACAGTTCCCAATACAATCATTAAACATGTCACTGTCGTTTCTACTAATAAAAAAAAAACAAATCATAATGGATTATCTTTCCTACATAAAAAATGCTAGTCCTACTTTACCTACCTATAATTTACTAGCGAAAACTCAGGGAATATTAGCGTTATTTTATCCTTTTCAAATACTTTTGAATATGACTTTACTTGGCATAGGGTATCATTATGAAAATAATTTTGCTAACCTCACTTTAACGTCTCTGTAGTGCGATATTGTAGACAAACCTACAGCAGGATTTATAACAAACAAACACGAATTGTTTATTGTACTATTTATCATTGAATCATGCAAAACTGTTATGTTTGACGCCACGTCATTCGACTCGGGCTGTAAGCACCCGCGGGGAGCCATGAGCTACTTTACGCTTTTACAGAGCAGTAAAATCCTTTTTACTATCTTTGCCACGCACTTGCTAACGTAAAGCATGCAGTTTTATTAATACAAAAAATATTCATTAGTACGAGGTAAAACATACAAAAGTAAATAAATATATATGTAAAATATTAATTGATCAGTCTGTTGTTAATTTATTTGTTCATGGCATCTAATTCTAAAACATATAATTTCATTGATATAACAAAAATGAGTAACAAATGGGTGTTAACGGATTTGACAGTAGTATAAGGACAGAATAAATCATAAAATCATTGTAAAATCAGGCGATTGACAAATATGTTTTTAAATTAGCTTAAATGCCCTATCATAGGATAAATAATAAAAAAGAAATGATTCAATTGAGTAGCAGCCTTCAATTTATTAGTGTGAAGTTTGGGGAAATCCTCTAAATCAGTGCCAGTAAAAAGATTTGAAATTGAATTACCTGTTCCATGTTACTATTAATGGAGTAGCTTCAGAGCAATTGAAAGAGTAAGATGATTCTGTTGACAAATTACATTTGTTTGAACAAAGGAAAATAATTCATTTGGAAATCTAATGAAACAAAACCTTGATTAGCAATTTTAATAAGCATTTATAAAATATATGTAGGTATACACATACCAGGTATACAGGATTCAGGGACAGGTATACAGGAGTAGACTGTAGTTTGATATATTTAAAAATTTACTTCTCATTTTAAACGTGGCATACCGTTTGGGCCATACTTTAGCCGTTTCACATGGTTAATAAGTTTACACAATACCAAATATACCTTTTTTGTGTGATGGCGTGCTTGTTCCTTGGTTCTTTTTACTTTTTTAAGAACACAAATTGCAAATAAGGTATTTATTTCGAAAACACTGTGACACTTCAGGAGGGTGTTTAGCTGGTTCACTGTAAAACTTAATTTAACACTCAATAAACAATTACCACTTAGTAGGGGGGTCTAGGGGCTCCCACCGCGTGGAGGATTGGAGGATTGTGACGTCACAGGTCACGTGCCCCCCCCCCCGAGACCACCCACGAAGATCTGATTAATTATGCAAATTAGGTAATAAATATGCAAATTAGGTAATTAATATGCAAATTAGGTAATTAATATGCAAATGAGGTAATTAATATGCAAATGAGCTAATTAATACGCAAATGAGTTAATTAATATGCAAATGAATGACGTCAGCCCCCCCCCTATTGTGCAATAACTTTCTTTGGTGTTGAGAGTCATTCATCAGTTTGACACGGGTTGACAAGGCTATTAAGAGAAGAAAGACGGTATGTTGATTGTAAAGGAAGGGTGTTATTGTGTCGTGACATTGACGAGGGTTGAATAGGAACATTTGTGTCTCATTAAGTCGTGAATAACGGCTATTATCGCGAACAATAAGCTTCTAGAAGGATCTAGAAAGATCTGGAAGGAACCTTTTCGAACATATAACAATAAGGAACGACGCATTAGTTCTCGGAATTGTCGGTTTCGCTCCCCACCCTTGTGGCGCACTGCTCTACCTTCAGTTTGGTTTGGGAGCTTGTCGACGTCGGTCAAAAAACTCATGGACTGCTGGGACTGCACCATCAGCGACGAGGTATTGGTTCGAGCCTGCGTCGAAGCCGAGAGGATGGAGGTGGACGATCATCAACCAATTAACAACAACTGGATCAACTGGAAGAATGAAGAACCTATTTTTCCACCGGAATATTCAGATCTGGATTGTCGGTACTACATCCCAACATTGGCGGCAAAACTGGATGAATTGGAATCCGAGATAATGTGGCGGAGCGAACGCATCCATTCTATCTGGCAGTCACCACCAACGGACGACAACCTGGATTACTATTTTCAAGATATGAATTATCTGGACTTCGAGTACCACATTGAGTACGAAGAAACCTGGCTACCCATTGAAGCTGAACAACAGTATTTCAACCAGGTTTTGGAGTATTATTTCCCCGACGTCTACCACTTCTGCAGACCCCGTCCACTCTGGTGGTGGCCAAAGGAGAACTACATGGCTTGGCTTCGAAAATTCAAAGAAGAACAAAATAATAAATAAAACATATTTCCCTTTATATCCTTCACCTCCATCCTATCAGCGAAAACAAACGGCCTTTCTAAAGGCCACCCTAAACTTTTAGAGTAGTTAGAATCAAATTTAAATACCGTACACCCGCGCACGCTCTATTTCTTTCCACCTATGACGTCATCAGTGACGTCATCCCTTCCAGTTCTCCCTCGAACTTTCTAGAAACATCTAGATTCATTTGACTATGACAACCGAATATGCGAGGATAATCATCGATATATCGTTTCGAAAAATTATTCATATCGAGTACAAATGGAGAAGTTTACGTGAAAGAGTACTGATTTATAGTGTGTTATGTGTGGCAAGACATTCGTTTACGAAAATTATGCATTGTGGTTCAGAATTACACCGCGAGAATGTACAGGTGCTTGAATACGATTACACGCACTTAGAGGACAGTGCGTAACGTCAGTCGAGTGTGTGCAGTCAGTGCGTGCGGACGTGTTTCGTAAGTATTATGGCGGCTACTATTAATGAAGTGGATGAATCCATTCGTATGCTGATGAAAGAACTTGAAGCGATGAATCAGTCAAGTGTCGGTAATGGTGAAAACGATAATGCGGTATATTTTTCATTACAACAACAACAAGAACAAGATAAGCAGCGAGTTTCAAGAAAAAAGAAATCGAATGACGTAAGTGTACAAACCGACAACAGTACTTCAAATACAATAGAGGGCGGATGGATTATGAGACCGACAAACGATTCACCAGCAATTACTTGGATCGATAGTGGGTTTCAATATACAGTACAGAATCCGGATAATTGTGGGAAAATGTTACTGAAATTACATTTATACGATGGAGGAGTTCCGACATACACATGCGGTATTTATTTCAACCCCGATGATGAGATTAACAACAATTTGAAACCGTTATTGTCATATTTACAAAATATGTGGGTTGATGGAAGTACAGGAGCCCCGAAAATTAACGGTTTAACACAAACAATGATGCCGTTAGCGGCTTGGCGTAAACCGCCAGAGGAACAATGTACAATTGTGTCCCAGCCGACTCCAGTGAAACGCAAAAGATCGTCGTCAACAGCGGTGAGACGAGAAACACGTAGAGACACTCAGCCACGGAACAAAAAGAGACAACAAAAGACCGAGGGTCGGGATTCCAAGAATTAACCACGCACACGTGTGAGAACAAAGAAGGCAGCGGAATGTTCTAGAAACTATTTCACAACAGGGGGAGACGGTTGTCACCAAAACTATAACAACAGACAGAGGGTCGGGATTCCAAGAATTGACCACGCACACGTGTGAGAACAAAGAAGGCAGCGGAATGTTCTAGAAACTATTTCACAACAGGGGGAGACGGTTGGCGCCAAAACAATAACAATAGACCGAGGGTCAGAATTCCAGGAATTAGTCAAGCACACGTGTGCGAACAAAAGGCGATGGAATGTTCTAGAAACTATTGCACCACAGGGGGACGTTTGGCGCCAAAGCTATTTCACAATCCTCCCCCTACCAGCGTCTTCCCCACCACAGGGAGACGTGTAGCGCCAAAAACTATTTCACAATCCTTCCCCCACTACCACAACCCCGATCGCCACAGCACCATTCGCTGCTCAGTTCTCGTACCGTGTGGACGTGTTTCGTATTGACTCTCGTGTCTCGAACGCATTATGTCTTCCATACCGGTTGTGCTTAAACAAAGTATGGCTTCGAAAGTGGACTTGAAGTCGTGTTTGAACTCTTGCAAGCCGGGTGTGCCGTACACCAAAATTACCGATCTCCGCGAAGAGTGCCGTTATAAAATTGCACAACTCGAGCGCATCAACACTCAGTACGGCGAGACCATCTTGGCCACGTTGGAGGGACAGCTCGGTGAGGACTACTACTTGTACGTCTACCTTCCACGTCGCTACAACGATTCCATCACCGACAGCATGATGGAGCAGTACAACGCCGGCTACGGGGATCGCTTACACTTGGTGAGACGTGCAGCAGCACCCGGCAGTAAATATTCTCCATTGGAGTTTGTTTGAAGCAAGAAATAAATTCATGTTTGTAAAGCAAGAAAAAGAAGATATACTTTAAAAGATTATAAATTTTGATAGGTTTCGTAAGCAATATATATAGCCACCTTCATAGCATTAAAACCAGACTTTTTATTTCACAAACCCTTACTCCCTCAATTAGTAATAAGAGTGAAGGTAAGTCGGTATTTGTGATCAGTCTTTACAATGGATCTGAGATGGCAACATCCATTTTCAGCCATAGTAGCCGGACTTTCGGGTTCGGGGAAATCATATTTTGTGTTGAGATTTATCAAGTACTTGAATGTAATGTGTGACACTGTGTTTGACAATATTTTCTGGTATCATAGTCCAGGGTTACAACCGGACATCGATGTAGGTATACAATACAGACAAGGGTTACCGAATATGGAAGATTTTGATGGTACACCGAAATTAGTGATTGTGGACGATATGATGCGTGAGTCATCAGCCACTAGCGGATCTAATGTTATAGTAGATCTGTTTACTAAAGGGTCGCATCATAGAAATCTGAGTGTGTTCTTTATAACTCAGAATATTTTCCATCAAGGACGGGGACAAAGAGACATTTCTCTGAACGCACATTACGTTGTATTGTTTAAAAATCCTAGAGACAGGGCTCAGATAAAACATTTAGCTCGTCAGGTGTATCCGGAAAATACCAGGTTTATCGAAGAGGCCTATACAGACGCCACTCGTAGACCACACGGATATTTATTATTGGATTTGAAACAGTCTACACCGGACGAAATGCGGGTACGGACGGGTATATTGCCCGACGAGAAACAACAGTACGTCTATCAACCGAAAAAAGTATAAATAAGTCCGGGTACACGATGACCGAACAGTCACTCGGTCGTTATGTCGCAGTGTGTCAAGAGAGACGTTGGTCTATTGAGGGCGCTGATACACGCTAAGCCGAAAGAACGTAAAGCGTTGTTGAAAGCTTTTGACGCCAGTCGTATCAGAACAGTGTGCGAGTGCGCATACAACTTGTTACGCGGTAATATCCGGCTGTCGGATAAGCAAAAACGTCAATTGCGTAAACATAAAAAATCGCTCAGACGTCTGGTGAAGCGTGGAGAGAATTGGTCGAAGAAACGTCGATATCTCGTGCAAAAAGGCGGTGGATTTCTATTACCTTTACTATTGAGTACTGTATTGCAGTCTGTGTTACATAACGTGACAATTGGGTTATTTACCGGATAGTAATTTGTCGACAATACCGTTTGCTAAACGCTCACCGAACATCAAGCTAGCGTTTCCAGCCGAGTTGTACGTGTATTGCGACTTGGTGGAACCGCAATACGTCGGTGATACGGTGGCACCGCTGTTGAAAATCGTCAATGTCGACACGTCCGACTACACGTTCGGCGTACAGAAAGTCGTACATTTCACCGATCCGCACTACATGCCGATTATAAAAAGCTCGTTCGAGAGCGCGGAAATAGATATAAGGGACAGCAAGGGACGTCACGTGCCATTCCAGTTCGGCACTACGTGCATGAAACTACATCTACGACGACGTCGAAGAGCAACAGCGACATCGTAATGAATACGAACGATCCCTACCTCAGATACTACCGCAGTCAACAAGTGGGCGGCGGCGGTATTACATCGGTGTACAGAGGTGCGGCGTATCAACGCGGTCACGGTATCGGAAGTTTTCTCGGCGGACTCGTGCGCACGGTGATGCCGCTACTAAGGTCCGGTGCGAGTGCTGTGGGCAAGGAGGCGTTACGATCGGGCGTCGGTTTTCTCGGCGACATAGCCGGCGGCACCGCGGACCCGCGGACCACGGCCGGCGAACGCCTCAAACAATTCACCGGCGCGCTGAAACGACGCGCCGACGACAAAATCGAACGCGTACTTCGCGGCGGCGGCGGCGGCGGCGGCAGCGGCTGTAAGAAGCGACGTATCACACGTGTCACACCGCAGTCTTTGACGAAACTCCTTCGAGCACGGACGTCCGCTCCGGCGAAAAAGCGTAAACGACACGTGCGTAAATCGACGATAAAACGAAAGACGACGAAACGATCGTCGACGAAGCGTCGAGTACATAAGAAAAAGAAGGTGACTAGAAGACGACGACGACAAATCGATATTTTCTCTTAAACAATAGCAGCAGCGGCGGCGAAAATGTCGTTTATACACCAGAAATCATGCGAATGTACAAAGACGGAATTGGATTTATTCTCATTACCGCCGACACAGACCAGTATCGACAGTGGTAAATGGGTACAGTATAAACCGATTTCGTCATTAACGGACGATTCGCCTATCGAATTCGTCATACCCGGTCACGGTGACGAGTATACGGATTTAGCGCATACCTTACTACACGTACAAGCCACTATAGTCAAAGATGACGGGACGAAATTCGCAGCCGGCGATGCCGTCAAAGAATTCGGCCCGGTCAACAATTGGTTACATTCATTATTCAGTCAAGTGGATTTACACTTGAACAATAAACTGGTGTCACCGCAAAACAACACTTACGCCTACAGTGCGTTTTTGGAAAACCTGTTGAACTACGGCACGGACGCGAAAGAATCACACTTATGCAGTGTATTATTCTACAAAGACAACTATAAACATATGGATAATTGTGAAGAAGAAAACGAAGGTCTCAATCATCGACGGTACCTGATTCAACTGAGTCATTATGCGGACATGATCGGACATCTGCATATCGATTTATGCAATCAAGAAAAGTTCTTGTTGAACGGTGTGGAGATCCGTTTACGTCTGATCAGATCGAGAAACTCATTTGCTATCATGTCGAAAACCGCGACCACTTATAAAGTACACATCAAAGAGGCGAATCTGTTTGTACGTCGATGTAAAATCAATCCGAGCGTGTTGTTGGCTCATAGTAAAACGCTCGAGACCGGTACCGCTAAGTATCCGATTACACGAGTCGAAGTAAAATCCATCACACTGCCCAGTGGTATACAGAGCAAAACATTGGACAGCGTATACCTGGGTCAGCTTCCGAAACGTGTTATTCTCGGCATGGTCACTAATCAAGCGTTCAACGGCGACTACAAGAAGAATCCGTTCAATTTCCAACATTTCAAGATGAACTATTTAGCGTTGTATTTGGACGGTGAACAAGTGCCGATGAAAGCGTTACAGCCCGTGTTCAACAACAACACGGATGACGCCTATGTACTCGCTTATCACACACTGTTCAGCGGTACCGGAATACATTTCGACTATATCGGTAACGATATCACAAGATACGATTTCGAAAAAGGTTATTGTCTGATGGCGTTCGATTTGACACCGGACTTGAGCGCTAACGAGTCCAGTCATTGGAATTTGGTACGTAACGGTAATCTACGTATCGAGATCGGGTTCAGTGAGGCTTTAACTGAATCCGTCAATATGATCATCTATGCGGAACTGGACAACGTCATCGAGATCGATCGACAACGTAACGTGTCGGTGGATTTCGGCAGTTAAAAAGCTCAGTACGTCGGTGACCATGAACGAGTAAACATGGATTGTACACCGCAGCAGCAGCAGCAGCATAAATTGATCCGTTCGTCTGTCGTCTTGGATTTACAATGTTTCAAAGACAACAGCAACGATTTCATAGTGAAAGAAGCCAGCGTTATAGACGTGTGTACCGGTACACTATTATTGCACCACATCGCACGTCCACCGTTCGATCGTGATTTTCTATCCGAAGAGAAACTTCGAGAAAGCTACTGGTTGACTAAACATTGTCACGGTATCGATTGGAATCACGGTGATATACCGTACCACGTGATGATGGACAAACTACGTACATGTCTCAACAGTCAATCCGTGGTCTACGTAAAAGGATCGGAAAAGAAACAATACGCTACGAAACATCTTATCATAAACAACGGAAAAGTACTGGTAGTGGATTTGGCGGATATCGGATGCGGATCGTTGGCCACCATCGGAAATCTACTATCCACCAACGCGCTATGTTGTGGTCAACATAAAAGCGTACAACACCGTTGTGCATTGAGTAACTGTATGCTGCTACGTGGTTGGTTACTGTTGACAGCCAAAGAACCACATTGCGGATCGTGTTATTGTTGTTGTCCTCGTCACAAAATTAGATCGTCGGTGTTCAGCAGCTCTGACCTACCCGTCATCCCCGAACTGTGAACACAATTGTGTTCAGACATGTAGCCGCAGAACAATAGATCGAGGGTCCGAATTCCGAGAATTAATTAGTCGCGCACACGTGTTACAACAAAAGGTGATGGAATGTTCCGGTAACAATAGAGGGACGTTTGGCGCCAAACCATGAACACCACAGCCATAAGGAAACATTTAGCAAAGCTGAAAAACATACAACATGTTGGAGTGTTTGCATCGGACTGTCTACCCACATATATCGCTACGTCGACTGCGTTAGTCGTCAACACCGAACCGCATACACAGAGCGGTGAACACTGGGTAGTATTCTACAGAGACAGTGAAGAAAGACAATTCAACAACAATACACAAATTATTGAATATTTCGACAGTTTCGGCCGACCTCCATATCAAGCCGACTTTCAACGTTTCCTGAGACGTAATATCAATTCACGTCTCTTGCGTTACATCCACAACAAGTATCGACTACAAGGCTTGGATACTTCGGTTTGCGGCCAATACTGTCTCACCTACTTGTACTGCCGTACCAACTACAACATGTCGATGAATGATTTCGTCCAACTCTTCGGTGACTCCACTGCTGAGAACGACACGCTGGTCCGGATGCTCTTCACAAGATTTTACTTACCTTCTTCTTCTACTTGATTTATTTTTATGTTTGAAAATAATGTTTATAGCTATAAACACATCATTGTAAGATGTATGGATTTTTTGAAAAATAAAAAGTTATATTTTTAATTATACTTCCTTGTTTTCATTTCTACCCTTTATCCTTTTAGTTTAAGTAATTATTTTTGAATCCAGAGATTATAGGAACTCTGGATTTATTTTAAGATGATAATACATGGGAAAATAAATATCAACACAGGTAAATGAATAACATGTTTTATTTTCAATATCAATATCTACTCACAATCAATATCTTCTTACAATCAAAAAAAAAAAAATAAATAAATAAAAAAATAATTATTCAATTAAATAAAACATTAAATATTTACAATCAAATTAAATAAAAATATTTACAATAAAAAAATTTATTACTAATATTTACAATAAAAATTTGTTACTAATATTTGACTAGAAGAAAAAGTATTTACAATGAAAAATTTATTCCTAAATGGTAACTAATAGTATTTATTTTTAAAAATACTAGAAGAAAATCAATTTGTTCCTAAGTCGAATTGGTTCCTAAATGGCCCACCACGATGAATTTTGAGTGCGATGGGCTCTCATGCACCGACGTCACCGCAAACTGTACTGCATATCCGTTGCTGGATACCTTCTGTGACAGTGTTGGTGGGCGAACAAAGTCACTCTGCGGTAGAAGGTCCAGGTTGTGGGGACAACGGAGGTGGTAACTCAGGGGACGATAGCGGCATTTCTTCGTCTGGCGGTGCACGTGGGGCGATGGCGTAATGCCCCCACGGTAATGTGCTGACGCCGTCATCGCACACATAGCGTTTGTCGTCATACGGCGCCAGCGAGCGCTTCATCACCATGATGGTGTAGATGTAGTGGCGTCTACTTATGAAGCGCTCATTCTCCGTGTACTTGACCACGTGATCTTGTAGACATCTCCTGTAGTCGTCTACGGTCAAGTCACGTTGCACCACTGCACGATTCACTCCCTTAGCTTTCTTGATGGGAGGCGGCTCGTAGTCCTGACCGCTGCCGCTATCGCTGATGCGCTGAAATGATATGCAGTATAGTTTGGCCATAAGTCCGATGAACTCCGTCATGACATGACCACCAGCTTCGTCTTTGAATTTCCCAAGGGCTCTAGCGTTGTCCTTACTGTAGCAGATATGCCCTGGGGGGTAGTTGCTGGTGTCGAAGTCATCGATGTGCTGCAGCATGTCCCTGTAGGCGTTCGCAGTACGGATCATGTAAACGATACCGTCTGTGTCCATGTAGGCCATGTGTATGTTTTTACGTCCGTACCACTCAACCATCAGGTAGTGAAAGCGGTACATCCACCACTTCGAATGGTCCAAAACGCACATACCCACATAAACGGGTTTGTCCAACACCACGCGCACCTTAGCCATATTAAGTAGTGTCAAAGTCTTGTCCAACCACACTCGGTCGCTGAAATTTGACTTTGACACGTACTTAATATATTTACGGTGGTTGGTGCAGATCTTCACGTTTTTGTGTTTACGTACGTTTTGAAGACTCATACCGTACACCGCGTTGACCATGAGCTTGAAGAGCTCCACCTCGAACTTGTTTTTGGCCAACTGACGGAGTGTGGTATTCAGAGTCACGTACGACTTTAACCACGTGGACTGCTTGAAATGCAACACACGATGAACATGACGGATACGCAATCCGTTCTCCAACGCTTGCTGTAGATAGCGAAAGTGGACTACGTACCTGGTCTTGTCAGTGAGGGTGGCCATCAGTTTAGCGGATTTTCCAACTCCGCTATGGAGGCGAACGTTCTGGTCGTATGGCAGTTGGTCGGACGGTGCCTTGACCACTTCTGGGCAGAACGGCAAGTCTCGGTGTTTGTCATGGAGGAGGGGGTCTCGGGGGTATTCTAAATCTACCTCCAAGACGTAACCGTCCTCGCCGTCTACCGCCATACTCTTGATGTTCTCGACCAGACCGGCGATTTCTGTGTCGGACAGCCACTCGAAGCCTCCGTACGGCAGTGGCTCGGACATTGCCCATCCGTACAAATTGTTTGCGTCGAAGTACATGAGGAAAGTGTCGTCAACGTTCTCCTGTTCGCTGTTCCTCGTGTACTTGTTGTCCGCTACAACATGGCGGGTGACGCATTGGCAAAGTCCGCCTCGAATACCCTTTTCAAAGAACAAGTACTGGTCTACGTCCTGTAGGGTATCGAGGGTCACGCCGGTTGTTTTCAGCATAACGTCCCACGCGTACGACGGGAGAGTGATGTAGTGTGCCGGGTCCAAGTTATAGTGTTCTTGGCACATCGCCCGGAAACCCTCGAAGATATCGGCCAGCAATAGTACATCGGTCGTCAGATAGATGTTGGAATAGTCTTCGAGGGTTGTGCAGCCAAATCTCTCCCATACTCTTTGAGCGTGGGCGTAATCTTCCGCTGATACGCTCGCCTCGAAAGCTTCAACGGGGGGAAGGGTGTTCTCTCGCAATACCTCCAACGATGTGATGTGTTTGTAGGGGAACACGCCTTTCCTCCGAAGCAGTTGGAATTCCTCTGGGTCGGTAAAACGGGCTCGCAAGACCTTTAGACGCTCTTCGGGCAGGAGTGAAGCGAGTGTCGCCAACGACTTCGCCAAGAATCGGTACGAGTCCACGAAACGCACTCGTAGCCTGTTGTGACGGCCTGCGTTCGGGTACTCGAACCGTTTCGTGAAGGAAATGTATTTCTCTTCGTTGTTGGCGAGCACGTCTACATCTCCTTTGTCAATTTTCAATGTCCGCACAATAAAATGAGCGTTGTAATTACTTAGATTGTGGAGGTACACGTTCACCGTATCCTGCTCTTTGTACTGCAAATTGCATAACTGGTGAGCGGCACCTCGATACCTGTACGGTGGTGAGTGTTGGTGGTCGCGGACCTTGATGTCGGTCGGGGCGAAGTCCTTCCTACAGATGTAACACGTCGTTGCAGTCTGGAACTCCGCCTCCTCCGCTGCCGTAAGATTCCGGGGATTCCCGGGTCGCCGTCGTCCGTACAGGATCTGCCCGATGGTGTTGATGTCCTTACGGAGCGTCGCCATGAAGTGCTGGGCCGCGTTCTCACCACTGTACAGGCGAAATTTAGAAAAGGTCTCGCTAGTGGGGATGTCTCCATCGTCGACGTCACCATCGACATCATCCCTGTGGTCGTCTCTGATGTAGTAAGCGTACGAGTAAGGGACATGTACGTTTCGGGTGGTGACATGAGCTGATGAGGGCGAACCCCCCTCTCGGGTGGTGGCGGTGGTGGGGGAGCCCGGGTCTCGAGGTTGCCGGGTCCCAGGCTGGAGGGGCCACTGTTGGGGTGGGGTTGAGTGGCCGTTCACCATCGTACGGTACTAGCATACTTTCAAAGTCCGCATAGATGGTAAAACGGCTGCGTTGGGTCCGTTCGAAATGGCTAAACCTAATTTTCTTGTCTTTTGAAATGTCTGTACGGAGCGGTGCGTGATCAAAGCAGTACTCTTTGTGTTGTTTAAGTCGATCCGCACCGCTCAGGTTCAGCTTTGTAGGCTGGTCATCAAAGTAGGCGAAGCACCTTTTGCAAATATAAATTCTCTCTTTGTGCTTCGTCAATTGAGATTTCACCAGCCTTTCGAAATTAGAAATGTAAGCAAAGTGGCATCTCCCTACATCGGTTAAGTACAGCAGGTCGAAATGGTTTTCGAGTTCCTGCTTGGCAACTCGCAGGGGGTACACAAAATATTTGTGTATGTACCGGCCTGACTGTTCATCAAATATCTTCTCCAGGTCCAGGCCGTACACGTTGATACTTACCCCCCGGTTCATCTCTTCGAACTTACCGATTTTGTCCAGCCTCACCGGAAACTCGAGACCTGAAAAGTCTAAATTTGCGCGTGCACGAAGGTCAGGGGTGAAATCTGCCGCCTTCAATCTATGTTCAGGTGTAAAGTTGATGTATTTGGTGAGGACGGCGTACATAAAACATCGCTCGTCCTCGTTAATAACATTAATTACGGCTTTTTTGTTTTCTATTGGGGGCGGTAGCGTGATGTAGGAGCTACCTCTGAGCGGGCGATAGACATTGACCCTGACCTCCATGTCTAACACCCGCACAAAGGTCCAGCCAGATCCCTTCATCTCGCACTGCTCTTTTTCTGATACTAATTTTTGGAAGAAGTCCCCACAGATGTCCTCCATGTCATCAGTACGGAGGACGGGGACGTTTTTGGTTTTAAAAGCACGGCGACAGGTTTCTCCGTGCACGTCCTCAAATTCACATTCGACCCAGAGGTTTATTTTGACGGCGGTGACGAATTCCAATACTCGGTGCATGAGAGCAACGATGTCCTCGAAGATGGTCGTCAGGAACTCCGGCAACGTGAGGCCTTCGGAGTCCGGCTCCCGCAGACAATAGGTTTTCAAGCGTCCGCGGTATCCAGACTCGACCTCGACGAAGTGTGAGGTCTCCGGTGGCAGGTCGTCGGGGATGGCCACCGGAACTTCGTCCTCGCTGCTGCTGCCGTTGCCTCCGGTTCCTGACGATGTCGACGGGGCGGGGGAGTCCAGCGCGATGTCCGTGGCAGGCGATGGTGCAGGCCCACTACCGCCCTGGGATCCCCGGTGTTGTTGTCGAACATGACGTTGTAGACTGTCACGTCTGGAGAAGCACCGGCGGCAGTGGGGACACACGAATCCTTAAACAGAACAACACAACATCTATTACTTACCTGATTGATTATTATTAAAATACAATTATTAAAATACAATTATTAAATCAAACAATGGGGACTAAGGGAAATAAATAGTACACATATAATCCGGCTTTATTTACATAAATCATTATTCGATAAACGTATTTCATTAATTAGTTTTAAATTTTAGAAGAAAATAATAATTCATTATTATTTTACACACCTGTCCGGTCGTCTGGAACGGATGACGGGCCAGGGGTGGGGGAATCCGCAGCGTGACCTGCGATGGGCGAAGCACCTGACAACACAAGATATAATTTTCATTACTTACCTAATTATTAACACCTTTATATTTGAAATAATCTCAGTTATTCAAACTCTGTTTTCATATTAGCCAATTGCAGACACAATAGTTATTGACACTTTAATTTTCAACCAATCCAGTTGTCGATATGCGTGTTAATTTACACTAACCCAATAGTTGGCAAATATGTTAAGTTGAAAATATATTATAGTAAGAATTAGAGATGAAGAACAATAAACTGTGGACACAATAAAAAATCCAGCTTTATCTACACAAGTCTTAAATTTTCACCCACCTATCCGGTCGGCTGCGGCAGATGACGGGCCAGGGATGGGGGAATCCGCAGCGTGACCTGCGATAGGCGAAGCACCTGACAACACAAGATATAATTTTCATTACTTACCTAATTATTAACACCTTTATCTTTGAAATAATCTCAATTATTCAAACTCTATTTTCATGTTATAAATTATTAACACTTTAATTTTTTAACTAATCCAGTTTTGTCGATATGTGTGTTAATTTACACTAACCCAATAGATGACACACATGTTGAATTGAAAATTCATCATAGTAAGAATTAGAAAAGTGGGATAAAGAAACTGTACACACAATAAAAATCCAGCTTTATTTACACAAATCTTAGATTTTTACCCACCTATCCGGTCGGCTGCGGTAGATGACGGGCTAGGGGTGGGGTCTGCCGAAGGGGTCGGGGCGTGGGCCGCGCGCTGGTGCCGCAGAAGGTTGTCCCGCCGCTTGAATGTGGCAGGACACTGCGGGCACCGGTGGTTCTCCAGCACGCCCTGATGAGCCTTCATGTGTCGCCGGAGATTGAACTTCTCGGTAAAGTCCGCGAAGCAGACCCCGCACACGAATCGACGTTTGCAATACATGATAGATCTAAACACAATTATTTAAATTTAATTAATTATAAGGTAAAGTTGTACGTACCGTACAGAAGTCGATAGAAAAAAATAATTTAATAAAAAATTAATTAAAAAATAACTAATAAAAAAATAATTAAAAATAAAAATTAAAAAATTAAAAAATTAACTAAAAAATAACAAATAAAAAATTAAAAATCAAATAAAAAAATTAATTAAAAATAAAAAAATAAAAATTAATTAAAAAAATATATAAAAATAAATTAATTAAAAAAATTAAAAATTAATTAAAAATTAAAAATTAATTAAAAATTAAAAATTAATTAAAAATTAAAAGTTAATTTAAAAAATTAATTAATAAAAAAAATTAATTAATAAAAAGATTAATAAAAAAATTAAAAAAATTAATTAATAAAAAATTAATTAATAAAAAATTAATTAATAAAAAATTAATTAAAAATTAAAAAAATTAATTAATAAAAATTAATTAGTTAAAAAAAATTAATTAAAAAAAATTAAAAATTGATAAAAAAAATATTTTAGTTCTGTTTTAAACCAAGTTTCTAGTTGTAATATTTACTAACGAAATAATTTTAAAGATAAATTCTAGCCGAACCAATTGCAGTAGTTTCTAGTTGAAACATATACTAACGAAATAATTTTTAAGATAGATTCTAGCCAAACCTAACACAGTTTAAATTTATAAAATATACACATAATATCCAGTGACTAACACACAATATTCAGTGGCTAAGAAGATTTATCACTGGTTGGCGTAGTCACTGGGCTAACACTTTATCCAGTGGATAGTAATCCCTATTTTTAAAAATAAATTAGTTTTAAAATACACCTACTTTTAAAAAGTAATTTATATAAAATGTTAAAACAAAGTTTCCATTTGTAATATTTACTAACGAAACAATTTTAAAGATGGATTCTAGCAGAACCTGACACGGTTTAAATTTATAAAATTTAAAACCCGAAATAATTTTTTAAAAAGTAAAATGTTGTTTTAAAATAATATTTTAGTTCTTTAAAACTCCAAAGATTTCATTGAAAGACATAACCTATCTCATGAAAGTAAGTGATGGTGCAATCAACTCGCTACTGTAAGTTTTGGTATAAAATAAAGATATTTTAGCATCAAAATACTAGAAACATGGTTTAATATATTTCATAAATACTTATTACCTATTTACTTACGGTTACACAATTTAATAATCACTTACACGAAATCACAAAGTCTTGCACAACACTTGCACGAAGGAGCGCAGAGACGACACGTCTGTTCACTTCGGACACCAAACCACTTCTGACCAGAGTCGAGCGAGAACGCTACAGTACCGCCAGTGACGTCTCGGATTCCTGGAATTGGCGCGCAGTTCCTATTGTTCGGTGGGACCAGATATTTCTAGATCTTTCTAGAAGGTTCTGGAACCTTTTTGTTACCGTTAATTGGGGGCCGTTAAAAGCCTGTCAACAGTGACGAGGGTCGTCAAAGGCATCTGTTTACAACACGCAGTGCTTTTGTGAAACGTCTCGTTGTTAGCGATAATTGAATACGAGACCCTTCATTCGTCAATGTCACGGCACAAGAGTTTCCTTTCAGTGTTGTGTTCCCGCTAATGGGGTTCCATTGTGATAAGTGCGCAGCAGTCTGCGGCATTCTTTTGTTCAAATAACAACCTGTCAACCCTACATCCAGGGATAATGAGTCCCATTATTGCAAACACGTAGCCGAGTTCGGCGGTCTTTTGTTCAGTTAATAGCTTGTCAACCCAACATCAAAGGGAACACAATGGGGTGACATGTCATCTGTCAATCATCCATCAATCAGCGGGGGGGGTCGACTCCATTTTGTTGGGGGGGGGGGTCGGGGGGGGGTCGGGGGGGGTCCGGGGGGGGGATCGGGGGGGGGGGTTCGTCGTGGGTGGTCTCGGGGGGGGGCACGTGACCTGTGACGTCACAATCCTCCAATCCTCCACGCGGTGGGAGCCCCTAGACCCCCCTACTCCACTTCTTTAGGAATCACTACGTTAAATTGTTCACCTTATTCTGCAGCTAACAAAAAAGTAAAACTATTTTTTAAATAATTGTTTTGGTGCGCTAATACACCGAAAAATATTTTCGGGCATTACCCACCCAAAGTTTATTGCTAATTTCCTATATACAACGAGGAAACCCTAGTAAAATCCTCCCATTTAACACTAAACACACACAAAAACAGTAGGCCTACAAAAATGAATAAAACCCATTTAAAACGCTCCTACTTAATCCCAACATTTCGGGAAACTGTCAAAAAGTGTCCCGTTATCTTGAGAGCCCCCCCTACTCGTCACACTCATCACTGATTCACAAGCCACAGAACAACTTTATTTACAAAACAATTTTCTTATGCTGGAAAGCTAATAATAATAATATAACACAAAACATAAAGAATATTAATGATTTCAAAACTTTTAGAAACACTCTAAAAATTTTCTTTTGCACAATACGTTATATTCCATAGAATAATTTCAAGAGCTACAAGTTTAATATAAGAATTGGGAGTGTAATTGATTGCCACGTTCTGATTTATTTGTGGAGCATATAACATTGTCTAAGCTTAGACTTGATGACGCACATTATTTGTATTAATGAATAAAGATATAAGAATCTGAATCTGAATCTGATTCACCACCGGTAGTCATAATCGGTTGGGGTCCCTCTCAAGGTCTCCCTAGATAATGGGAAACGCTTTTTGTCGGTTTCTCAAAACGTCGGTTGTACAGTGTGGTGTATTTGTGTCTTCATGTTCTTTGTACTTGAGGATTCTACCATTTCATCCCTGCATACAGAACAAACCGATAGCCTAGAGGTAGTTAGCTACCCAGAACTTGTTTTAGCGAATTTCCCCTATAGGGAAGAAGCTATTACCGTAGGTCTCATGGTAAAACCTAAGCCTGGGCCATGATAACTTTTCGTTTTGGGGCCACCAGAAGAAAAAAACACCATTCAATCGAATTTATATATATATTACAATTTTCACAATGAAGGGCTACTTTTATTATTAAAAATATAAAGATAAACTGAGAACCCTTTTTTATTTTTAATATATATATATATATATATATATATATATGTGTGTGTGTGTGTGTGTGTGTGTGTGTGTGTGTGTGTCTGTGAGCACGATAGCGGCCGTAAAAATAGTCCGATCTTAATGAAGTTTGGTACAGACATGTAAAGTGGTAATCCCTCGGACGAGTTCGTAAACCAGCCCGATCGGCCCACTGTAAGGGGGGGGGGGTAATGGGGGGTAAACCACCCCAAAAATGGGGATTTTGAGCTTTTTACATAGAAAAATATAAATAATCCAATTTTCGTTGACACCATTGAATTCAGCTCAAAAAAAAACAAACAATTTAGTATTTTGAAACACTGCTCTATGTCCATTGGTTACCGAGATATTGAAAGTGGTAAACACAGTACGTAGTCCCAATGTTAACCTTATGGGAAATAACTAAAATTCTATATCTCGCTCATTTCTCAACATATCTCAATAAAACTTGGTAAATAGCTTCTTCTAGTTCAGATCTACTAAATATTGAATTAAAACCACCCAGTTTTAATATACCTGTAGCAGCACACCTGCATACTCATTCCCCATGTTATTCTTATGGAGCTTACAAAAACATGTCAAATCTCGCTATGTATGATTGAAATATGTTGTTTTGCATATGAAATTCGCTGAGTATGCAGGTCTGCTGCAACGGAGGTATTTTTTTTTTTGTTGAAAGAGCAACAAAACCTACAGGAACGTCCCACGACATCTCGCCTCATCATCGAGTCAAGCCACGCTCGTGTTTAAGAGGGTTAAATGTCCCGCGGGTACTGTAAAGTAAATTACCTCTCAGCAACTCGCTAATATCTTTTGTTTAATATCCTGGGAATATAGCGCTCTGTTAACTTAGAGTTTTAATTTATTTTAATCGTCCTTAATTATTTAACTAGTTACCTAATTACACTCAAAACATGACTAAATTAAACGATCTTTACAGACACCACGCCGGTTTCATACATAAGGTAAAGAAATTATAAGTTAACAAGTGTTCATCTGCCAACAAGTGTTTGAGTTTAATGTGCTCAAACGTAAAGCATTAGTATAACGTACCGATAATATAATTTGTGTACAAGAGATATACTGGGATTTTTCTTGGTACGAACAGTTATACATGACAAATAATAATTAATAAACCTATTTCTTCACTTTTGGCCTAAAATCGGCTCTTGAGGAGATTTCCAATGTCTTACATACAGTTATCATTAAAACAATAAGTTTAGGTATTTTTGTTTGGTAGTAGCTCTTAAATGGGTACAGATATATTACTTGATTAGTAAAATGTTAACTTTACAATAGAAAAAGGTGATCTGTAGGACCGTTGCTATCGTATACCCAATATAAAGTTATCACAAACCTGCTATGCAGTAATTAACTGAGTCGGTGGCGCAGTTGGTAGCGCACTCGGCCCCGGTTCTGTGGCGGCAGCGTCGCAAGATCGAGTCCCGATGATGCCGCATACTTTTATCAGTACTGTTCATCCCTGTACTGTACCGGCTCACTCCTTGGGTTTGCTTGATAACTTCCACGCACAGGCCTGATGCCTATGTGGGGGGGGGGGGGCAAACGCAAGGTAAAAAGAGGCCACCACCGTCTTTTTATAAAGATAATAAAATATATAAAAAAACTGCATAGAAGTCGCTTTAGTTTATATTTTGAACTCGACATTATGTAAACGTATATTTATAATCAGGTTAGACTCCTTTAATAGTTCTAGACAAAAGTTGCAACGTATACCTTTGTTTCTTAACCATTACGTTGAATAGTTGCTCCTCAAGTCAAAAACCGATCATTTGCATCTCAAAGGAATAGAGATTATAGCTCGCATCAAACAACATGGGCCAGGTATTCCGTAAGCCCGATGGTTAATTTAAGGGGGGTCTGGCCAAAATTCTTGAAAATATAAAAAAAAGTTTACACCTAATTTTTACTTGTTTATTCCTGAATACAAAAAACCACATTTCATAGTTTTTATCAAATTTATTCTGGCATAAAATCCATATTATACGTTGCTATGCAGAAAAACATCGCCGTTTGACACTCTTATATTGTTACTGTGTCATATTTAATATGTAACAATTATATAAATTTTAAATGTATCAATAAATATAATTTTTTGCTTTATTTTGGCATATATTTCCATGAAACACTTCTTTAGAAAACTCGCGATTACCGAAAGTAGCATTTTGACTGTATCTAGCATACAACTTTTGATATTCCAAAAACACTACTGAAGCTTCAGTCTTCAAATTTTTTTTTGGTTATCTAAGATAAATTATCTAAATAATTACGTATTTTGAATAAGTTTGGATCAGTGGATAAGAAATTAAAAAATCTTAAATTTTACTAAAAATTATGAAAAAAGTACAAAGTTTGAAGGAAGATTAAAATTAGTAATTTTTGTCTTACATAACTAAAAATACGTGGTTTTTAACTAAATTTAATGCTGAACAAAATGACACCTTTGAAAATTGTGTAGGTCCAATACTTTTCTTGAAATAACGGTTTTAAAAAAGCCTTGCAAAAATCGAATTTTAGGCCCTATAAAACATGGTTATATACTTAAATTTACCTTTGATAATGATTTTAGGATTTTTAGTAGAGACTCCCCTTAACAACAGACTTGTGGGCGAACTGGCCAGCCAAGTCATTTGACTCTGTCAATAATGCGGTACTTAAGTAATTTGAGAAGTTCTCAATTAACAAACTTTAACATGTGTTTCTTGTCTATAAAACCTTCTGAAACTCTATTTTCAACGAATATTATGTAGTAAAGTTGTGTTAAGTAATTGGAAATCCAAATGTGTGCATCCTAGAACTGATGATGCATTATAAAATCTTAACAATTTTAATGAAAAACTCTTCATACGGTCCCTACAGAGGCAATAACATGACGCCGCTTAACCTGTGAACTCCTTCTGTCTTAATGCATGAACAAGAAATATAGAAGAAATATATTTATGTAAAAAAATATTAAACACCACTTAAATAACCGAACAATAAAAAAAAACGGAGAAAAGAGATGAATAAAGAAAAGAGGGGATTGCCTCTGGGCAAAGTTGAAAGGAATCACGTACTGTACCGATAAAAAGTAAGCAAGAGCTTAGAGACAATATGCAACGAATGTCTAATCCCTGTCAAAGGTTGGAGGAAATTCTGGTGAACTAAGCTCAGGATCAGTCGTGACCCAATATATATTTAAAGCAACGTATACTTCTCAAAGGCTCCAGGCTAAACAAAGTCAAGCTTTAACGATATTCTTATAAATAAATTTATATATAGAAAATTTGTGATAAACATAATAAAGGTGTATTACATTTCTTATAATGCCATGGTTGTTAAGAATTTGAATTTTATTTTTGGTAATACAGCAAAATATTATAACTTTTGATGTCAGGAATCACTTTTTAAGTCATTTCATAATTAAGTATCAACGAGATTTGAATTTTCAGCTATGGATTCTAGCACCCATAATTCCAGCTCTCAGATCTACATTAGGATGAATTAAAAGCAGCTATTGGGTTTTAACTTTACTAAAGATCAAAGTATGATGAAAAAAACATTCTTTTAAAAGAACATAATATTAGAAATTTGTGAGTATTTTGATGAACAGATTAACTAAAATAAATTGACAAAATTAATTAGGTAGTTATGTATTCTTAAATCTCAAGGATTGAAACTAGATTTTAGTTTTAATGAAAATTATTTAAACATTATTTGAGGGAAAATGAATGAAAATACAGGAAGCGATGTAAACGATGCCACAGCTAATGAAAAGTAATGATAAAGAGTGGTTAATACAGGAGGGCTTAAGACGGTTCCCTACCTACGCCAAAACATGCCTCAAACACGCTCAGCGCGGTGTCATTTAGCGCATACAGTTTACAAAATGAAATTTAATTTAACACAGCATTTCAAAGATAAAGAGTAGTAAAATGTTAACTGAAAATACAAAATCGTTAATTTTATCGTATTTTGAAGATACATTCCGTTGAAGTTGACCAACTTTAACGCGATGTATATTTTTAATGAAAGAGCATAAACGATTTTGAAGAAGCAATAAACACTTTGCAACTCGTTATCTTTGCAATGCTAAATCCGAAAAACTTTTATTTTTAAAATTGGAGACGCTAAATGACACCGCTTTTACCCCTGCACCGACTTGTGTGGCGAAAAGTGTACATATTTAACATTGGCTCTTACGGAGCCACTGTTCCAAAAGTCGCCGTTGGTGTCGCAGAAAAACGAAAACTGCCTTTGGTAGGGAACCCTCTTAAAAGAGTTTGTAGAAGAACGGTTATGCTCATGTGAATAAAAAAGGTTGATAAATCACATTTTAAAAACATATTTCACATAAGACATTAATTACACCAGCAATTTAAAACATAAAAACTAACACTTATACAAAAACCAAACTTTTTTGTATATTAGTGTTAAATACTGTGTAAGGCATTATTTAACTTTCTTTTGTGAAAAGGTAGAATCAGAATTCAACACTGTAATCATATTGTCCACTTTATTGACATAAAGTGGGTTTATTGCCCGATAACTGATTGTTTAGTTGGCTTTCAGTTACAACAGAAGAACAAATAAAGATAAGAGAGTAAGATTGTGAAACCTTTTGAAATGTTGCTCACATGTACGGAATAATTTATATCGTAATTAATTAAGGATGTTTCTTTTGAAGTAATTTTTAAGTTTTAAATTAACTTTTTTATAGAAATTATTTAAACTTTACCTAAAGACACGTCTTGTTCACATGTACACATACAAATATGTAAATTGTATTTATTTGTAAAACAGCGTTACCTCAGAGGTGGAATTTCAATAATCTTTATATGTTAACTTTTTCACAAGGAATTTTCAGAGTATAAGAACTCTAATCTAGGTAAGAAGGTTAAAGGAACTTCTGTACAACCCAATGAATACTGATCCTACTTATTACGTCCATTATGAAGAAGATATTTACTTCACCATGAGATCCTGGACATAGGTTTGTCTTTGGTCCTCCAAAATAGCATAAATATATTGCCAAATAACATAGATATATTGTTTGCAACTCAATATAGGAAACTGACCACAATGTTTGTCTCACAATGTCGGTCGTATTTCTTTTCAAGAATCAGTTTTATTTCTCTCGCCTGGAGGGCAACCAATCTGTTTCTTTCCTTTAGAAACAAACTTTCAATTTTAATTCTCTACTCTTAAATTTATATTAAAAGTTTGTAAATAAAGTATTTTACGATTTTTATTTTAATTAAAATAATAAAACCCTCATGAATTAACCATCAGAGTTCTGCAGATTGTTTAACAATGTAAGTTTGTTTGAGTTTCAATGATACTAATTATTAAACTTTGTATAATGAAGTTATTTTAATGCCTCTCAAGTTCGGTAATTTTGTTAAGTCTTTGGCAGTGATTATTCACGCTTAACAAAAACAAATTATTTCTATTCATTCTTCAGCCTCAGATTTGGCATGTCTTTTAACCTTTCAACATGTTAGTGTATGTAGTTTCAAACGTGTTGAATTGGTTGTTAATTAAGTTGATAATTTGACTAAAAAAAGGGTTACTGAATCCTTTTTTATCAGTTTTTCTGATGAAACATTTTGATTCGCTAACAACTGTAAATCTTGCAAGAGACAGTTATTGTTTATGATAAAAGAACATATGTGCAGGACATAGAGGATTGAGGCCTACGTTAAAATTACTAAGATGACAATTAAGCTAGCAAGTTATCATGGTAAAATTTTAAGGATTTTAAAGATGCAAATGCCATTTGATTATTTTAATTTATTTTTACTTCTGATTGAGTTAAAAGTAGTAAAACAAACAGTAAAACCTTTGTGATTGTTTTAAATTGTAGAATAAGGATGATATAACTTTACTAAAAGCTGTAAATGTCATGAAACAAAGTAAGATTACAATTTAAAAACCAGATTTTAAGATAGCAAAATAAATAGAAACTTTAGTTTATTATATGGCATTTATAACAATAATGGTCTTTACTAATTAAGTTACACGATTCAATGATATATGGTTATGTCAAAAAAGGAGCGAAATAGTATAATATTTCGTAACCACAACTTTTCCTATTTACATAGTTGAGGATTGAAGAAGCTACATCAAAATAAGCCTCAACTCTTGTATGGTTTTTACATCAGTAAAAACCCAACATATTACACTAGTTGTCAATAGAGATACTAGCCGAACTTTACCAGTATTTATGGATGCTTTTAGCAAGAACCTTTCACAGCATTTCTGCCAATTTGTCCACGTATATCTTCTTTACTTTAAGGATACAGGATAACCTAATCCACTATGTATTTTAAAGAAAGATTCGTCAAATATAAAATCGGAGTAAAATCTATTTTAAATCAGTAGCACACGCACCACACAACCTCACTAAGATAATTTATGTAATCACAAGTTAGTTTGCGCACCAACAAATGTGTACATATTATTTGTCAATGTCATTCTGTACTCTATATCAAAATCATTTTATAGTTGGTTAAATAATCCAAAATATTATATAGAAATCGTGTTCTGTGTTACTTGAATATCTGTGAAATTTTCATCACCATACTAATTTGAGTTTACTAAAAATAAATGTCTGCCGCAATTCCAATAAAGGTTTTGTGAAAGCTAATACTTATAAACTACATACTCGTGTTTAAACTAATTATACCTGTGTAATTTCACGTAAAACTTCACCAAACAATATATCTTTGTAAAATTCATTCACGCGATTTAATGGCTATAATATTAAGTTTTTCGTCAAATATTAGAGTCCAAGCGCATATTTTCATTCTCGAAGAATTAACACACTTTTAAAGTTTATCGCCAATCTATTGACTGCGCATAAAAATAAGCTTTCTCTTACTGTATATGATTCATTCTTGGCATTCTGGGCCTGTCAAATATATTTTAAAAAGTTCATTTTTTCTCATCTTTGTTATTTGCATTAATCCTTTTTAGCATCCTTGAACGTTCTTAAATGCAGCTCTTGCCTGGGCAATAGACTTCTCGTACATTTTATTTACCGTATTAATGAATCCAAAACTGAAATGTGTGGTACAAGTACATGAGACACAAGTGAGTGCCTATGTTGAATTTCAACTGCAGACGTGAGTGAAGTATACAAGTAACCGAAATACATTAGCCTTTGTACTTTAAATTCTTCATATTGATCTATGGCTAACAAAGTATAACACGATTGACTGAGGTGAGGATGAAGTAAATTAACGTCTTCTTTGCTAAGGAGAAAGAAGAAGGAGTGGAATCTATTTCAAGCCCTGTGGAAAGCAAAAATTTGAAATGAGAAGGAGAAGGATGCGTCTTAGAGAGAGTTTTATTAAAATTTATATTGAAAGTTGATGTGTCTGGTTTTTAGGAATTCGGTATAGTGGTTTGTAGAACGTACTATATTACGCTTATTTACAATGCTTCTCGAGGGGGGCATTATCGTTTTGGGCGCAGCTCATAAATTTATTTTAAATCCATTGTTCATATCAAAAAGCTATTTTTCAGACGGCCTTGGGCATATGTCGGCCTGGTCGCGTACTCATCTGAGGCAGTACGTGTTGATATGGGTGTACTGAGATTCAGGCAAGTTTTTGTCAGGGTAATTGTCTCACATATTTATAAACATTCTCAATTACTTTTTTAACAATCTGCACAAGAATATTTATAAAATGCAATCGTCAACATTAGAATTCCTAAACTTGTTAAAACCTTTTCTGCAACTAATTCCTTTTATTTAGCACACAACATTTACAGAAATTTACCTATTCCATTAACGGGAACTAGGTCTTTAACATTATTACACGTATAAGAAAATCATTAGTAAATGGCTGAATGAAATTGGTAGGGAAAACAGAACAAATTATCAAGCCAAGCTACAAATTTTAAGGGGGAGGGAAGTGTGTGTGGGTGAGTGCGCGTGACAGTGTGAGAGTATGTGTATTGCGTATGTGTGAGTGCGTGTCTTTGTTTGTGGTTAGGCAAGAGACGCCGTTGGAGTCCGTCAATAGCAAAGTCCAGTTTCAAATCATTCCATTATAAAGATCATTCTTGTTGTCTTAATTTAACTTTATTAATTGCAAACTGTTCTAAAAGTCTCAATTTTTTCAAGATTTTTTCCTTAAGTTTCAAAATGCAAAATAAATTACGAGATGTTTCTCATCGATATTTGTTTGTATGTTTCTTAAATTCACATTTATTATAGCGCTCATTCTTATGATTAGGTTTTATAGCCTTAATAATAATTAAATTTCCTTAGCATGTATATATTTTTATTTTAGTTATAATCTATGAAATTCACAAGCCTTAGTTTCAATATTTATGGCATAATGTTAGTATTTATTTGTTTAACTGTTTACTGGAAATAAAGTACTTTTAATTTTGTTTGATTTGATTTAGTTACAGACCATTTATCTTGAGTCTACTTTATCTAGAGTTTCCTGCAAGTCTAAGGACAACTCAGTTTTGTTAAGATAACAGGCGGCAATGCAGGAATCATCGACATTTCTGTTTTGAAAGTTAGATCGGGAAGATTGTTGGAATAAAACTGGAAAAGAGGAGGTGCTAATATAGGTTCTTGAGGAACCCCTGAAACTATTAGGAAGTAGCCACAGCTACTATTAGCTATTAGCTTAATTAATACAGAACTTAATTGGAATAAATCTTTAAGAGAATGAAGTGCCCTCAAATAGAATCAACTTTAAAAACGTACAGAAAAAGCATACATAAATTATATTTATGAGCGTACTACCAGAAATATTCGAATATATTTTCGAAACACTTAAGATGAAATACATTTAATATCTAAGATTGATAAAAGCCAAGCATAAAGTAATGAAATAATCTTAATTCGTTACATACAAATGTTTCTAAATATTGTAATGTTAACTTCAAATTTACAGCAAGGCCACTTTTCTATCAAACTTCCCTCTTAGCAAATGCTGGGTCAGCACCAAACTTGTTACCCATGAAGTGTATAACTTGGAGACCTTCACTGGCTACTTTAACTTACATTTTATCTACACTGTAAACCCTTTAGTTTTCGGAAAATATTTTGCGGACAGATTCAAGTCTTAACCTTGTGAGAGGGATCATAATTTTAAAAGTAAATCCAACCGTAAAATAAGAATGTATGACTTACTTTCCAAATAAACTTCAATTACAAAGATGATCATGAATACGTGAAAAAAGCTGAAATTTGAGTCTGACCACATATGCAGTTCAGTCGAATTATGATTATCCTATAATTGCAAAAGTGATGTAATACCAAATGAGAAACAAGCTCTACAAAAAAGTCGTTTTACCTTTTTTACAATTACAACAATCAAAAAAACTTTATTTGTTCAGTTTGTTGAGCTTCTGTTTTCTAAAAATAGTGTAAACAATTCGTTAGGGCCTTCTACAGCTACATAAATATAGTTATAGGGAAAACTCGAGTGAGGCCTACAAATTATTGTTTTTAAATTTATATTTTTATAGATGTTTTCTAACAATCAAGTGTTGTAGAAAGCCTTTCCACTGGTTTTAGATGCATTAGTTTGGTTGAAGAAAAATTAGTATGTATGACAAACGTTGATAGTTTAGGGTTTTTTGTGGTTATATTCTTAGGAAAATAAAACTAAAGTGAAGAGATAAGTTGATGAATTTTCTTAGTAGGGGACAACGAAAAATTAGTGTTATGCTTTAACTTATCAATCTTCATGTACTAATGGGATGAAACATATTTTTACAGGGGATTGATAACATGCGGGGTTTTAAATATAACCATTGAGAGGTGTTAATTCTGTGTGGGTTGACAGCAGGTAGTTTATTCTCCTTTAAGTCTTCTCCAAAGGCATTAATTCCATTTTAGGCGTTATTATGTCTAAACTACCTTTATATCATAATACCAGGAATGAGTCAAAAATACACTTATTATATAGTTTGCAACTGTGGAACTATCCACAGATACAGGCAATGTTCCAATCAACGTCAAGACTAAACCATCATACTATTAAGCACGAACTTTAGGATAGATACCCCTTTTATAGCGAAAGTATCAACAAAAAAGGATATACTCGTAAATTTCTATAGGGCTGCATCGTAATCAACGTGTGCATGTGTGTGTTTTGATATGAAATAATGAAATAATGACTTTATTCCTCCAATAAAATATACATACAATAACACTTGAAATCGCCTATGAACTACGTTGTCACTGCTTCAAGTAATTGTGACAACGTTTATTATGGTCACCCAGCATATATTATGGTGAATGCTTTGAAGCCGATCACCATCAGCTAGTACTAGTTTAGCCTCTTATAAATTTGACTCATATCTTCAAACTAAAACCCTAGCCGAAACTTAATTTAAATAGTTGTCATTATGTATAAATATTCATAATAGGGCCGGTTAGAGATTGTCTGAATAAAAAAGTCAAAATTGAAATTTAAGATATAAAGAACATTTAAAAATTAACAAAGTTATTATATACTTATAATGTAAAAGTAAGCTTTAAATACAGTTTTTCTGAAAACTTAATTCTGAAACAAGGTGCATCCATCCAAATTACTTACAATTTAATATGATATTATGTAGTATACAACTAGACATCGAGTGTTAACAAATTAATTCATTTGAGGGAATTTGAATTCATTGGAGAAAATATCTGTATGGGCCTAAAGGAATAACGCTATTGGTGTTTTTCCCAAAAGGTCCGAGGCAACCTGTGTGGTCGATTTATAGGCGAGTTGTGAAAATGAATCCTAACAGAAATAAATTATAATTAATCATAGCTATTTGAAATATATGGCTGAAAAATTATTTAGAAGACTATATCAATGGTCTAATGAAATTCTTAACTAATAATATTCAGATTAAACTTAAAAATAAAAACCAAATAAAAGAAAGTATGTATTATTGCCCTTTAAAAATATTTGTAATCATATGTAAAGTAAGTAATTAGGTTTAAAGAATGTTAATTTCTGACAATCATTATCTAGTTTTAAGATTTCTGAGTACAAAATATGAACGTCTAGCCGAAGTTTTCTAGGTAAAGTTTCCTAAATATAAAGCTCCTCCCACAGCTCAAAGTTAGTTCACCACTTCATTACACCTATTGTTTGAGCTTCATTCTACAAGATACTTTCTTCCAAACTTTTCCTCCCCTTAGAGAAAATTATTTTCTTTATTGTAACATAATTTACCCAAACTGATAAAATAAGGTTTGAACGACCAACACTTTTAGTAATTGTCAGAAAGTGCATTTTTATTCTTTGACCAACGACTAATAGGAACTTCAAATAGTATTTATGCTCGACAAAAAAATATTCAGACAAATATAATAATTACAATACTCGTAATGCAATTAATTGGAGTTTATTACACCGAATTTTTAATCTGTATATATAATTACGAAAGTGATATTTTTGTGCAGAGATTGTGGGCGTTCAGGAAGACGCACGTTTATGGAAGAGGGCTCAAATTGAATTATTGATCTCAGGAGCTCGGGAAAAATATTGGAATTTCCTTAATTTTATTTTAAAATGAGAAATAACGTAATATATTATCTGTCATTTAAAAACATTGGGATCCAAAAACGTATCCTTACACTAAAACATGATGTTTTCTGATTTAAAACCTTGTGTTAAATATTAACATAAGGTGAAAGTAAAAGCATGTTCACAATGAAGGTATTTTTTATTATAAGAACTGATTTTTAAAATTGTTGATATTATGATTAAGGGCTATTAGGCCATATGAGCCACTCATTCGTATATAAATTGCTAGCCAAAAAACCTCAGGTGTAAAAAGCACCCCACATGGGAGTAGTATCTTGGGTATGCCACCTGCATTAGGATTTCAATCTACTGCCTTCATTCATTCTCGGTGATTGCATATCATGTGATCTACTACTACTACAACTGCTACTACTGCTACTATTTCTACAACTACAGAAAAGTTTTAGGATAGTGAATGGCTGAATCAACAATGTTTTCTACCTCGAACGACATTTATAGTTTTCTGTATGATGAAAACTGGAATCAACAATACAGTAAGACTTAATAAATCGGGTATTTTTGTCAACTTAAGTTAACAAACAATCAAAAAGCTAGTAAAATTTAAAAATGAAAACTGATTACATAATAAAAAGCTGTGCATCGCGGCGTCACCTGCTCGGAAGTCACATCGGTCGTTATGATTGCAATGATGTAGTGTGATGTAATCCAATGAACTTTTTCAGTCTATAAACTGATCAAAGACACAGATAGAAAATCATAAAGTTATTTTTTCAATTTAATGCGACAGAGAGTTAATAAGGATAGTGTATGTACCAAGGAATATCTGAAGATCAGATTAAACATAAAAATAAAATGAATTGCAATGTTGTTAATGTATTTCTAGCGGAAAAGTAGATATTGCAATATCGTAAAGGAATCACGAAAACTGTGTTAAAAATTACAACCATTTATTTTCTGAAGGAAACGTTTTTTTATCTGAACATCTGAAAGCCATAATTCTGTCCATTCCTATTAATACTAAAATATTTTTTTAAATAAAATATATAGTTCGTTACGGTCGGTAACAAATTATTTCAATACTTTTTTGGCAATGGATATTTTACGCTGTTATAGCACTTCTAACAAGTAATTCAAGCAAATATATGATTAATTATAAAATTCGAAACATAGAATTTATTGATATGATTGACGTAAAAGAGCTTTAGGAGAATAAACTAGGATATTACTTCTGTATTTTGTATACCTTTAGGTATATAAACTGATATATACATTTTATGAAATTTTAATTATGAGTAAAATAACTAGCTACAATTGAAAAGGAATTATTTCACACAAGGTTTCAATATCTCCTGGGGGACCACCCAATAACAATTACTTGATTTATTGACTGAAGATACTGGAACGATGTTAATACAACTGAGCAAGCCAATTCGGGAACTATCCTAAGGCAAGTGTGAAACATCTAATTTTTTGTTTTGATCTGATTCGGTACTCTCGAACTTCAAGATGTTCTTTTCAAATAAGAGTAAATGGTTGAGGCAAATTACCGTAAATGAACTCAGCATTCAGTCCAGTATTAATAGGAGGCTAATAAGAAATCGTTCATGTATCAGCATTAAAATAAAAGCGACTTTTCTACTGTTTTTACTTTTCGTATTATTCCGTTAGGTTTTCAAAATATAAAATAAACGAGTAATATTAACTGTTAATTAAATATTGTTTAACGGTTAGGATTAAACCTTTTTCGGAAATGATTTCAGTCAAATGACATGCTAGGTAGGTTAATTATATCGAAAACGTATTTTTAAAATAATGTACATTTAATGAAGTAATCATTAACCATTTATGCCATAGTGATTATAATAAGGTAGATAAGGTAACAAGAACTAAGATAAATAAAACAGATTATAATAAGGTAATATTTTCCTCAAATTAAACATTTTTAAGTTTAATAAAAACAAAGTTTACATCTTGTTCCCAATTAAATTTAAAATACATTATTACTCCTAAATATTTATTTTTGATATAAGAGCTTAGCTTTGGAAATGCCAGTACCAATAACATGATTGAGGAGACATTGACAAATAAAATGACAGGAGCATATGGTAGACCGATTAGAAATTCATTAAAACAGTTTTTTTACCATTTCTTACATGTGTTATTGAAGTGAGTTTTATGTTTAGACTGTCGTAGTCTTTTCGATGTGTTTTTGTCTGCAATATTGAAATATTTTCGAGGCACGATTACAATTGATTTCAAATCAATAGAAGCTTTAAGGTCACTGAGCTACCTATACCAAACAAACTTCATATGATGTAGCTTTCTCAGTTAGGTAATTGTGCATAAGTATATTGGAGTAAGGGATGTTCGACATAAAATTATAGGCTTGTTTGGAAATACTTCCAGTATAGTAAATGCATTGTAAACATATTGGTCCCTAACTGTTTGGACCAATGCATTAACATATATATGCATTAACATAACTATATATGCATTAACATATTGGTCCCTAATTAAATTTTTAGTAAAATAAATATTTCCATTGGTACCAAATATTTGTATGATTGGCTGTTGTTTCACTTTTTTACAACATTGGAAGTTAGGTTATGCTTCTTGTTTTAATTCTTTTTGTTTCTTAATTTTGTTTTCTTTTAAAAATAGTTTATTTATAAATAAAACCAAAAATTGATACCTTGTATATTTTCTTAGTTCTTTGTTTATTAATTTTAGCTTTTTTGTAATTTTCTGATACTGTAGGACTAACTCTTTTTTTCTGAAAATGTTTTAGCTGACTTGATGATGTCTACACAATTTGACCAAGCCTATTGTATATGCATTAACTGATTAACTGATAGCAATAAATATTTTCAAATTTGAGTTTTGATTTGATTATGTATACAGTAGCTAAATAAACAACACTTTGGACGCAGAGTCATTACGAATATTTATAGCTCTTAAACGATTGCGGTTGCCGGCAATTTTGAACTTTGCCGCGCCTCATAAATATTAACTTGAAAGCTGCTCTTTTAATTAAACTCACTGACGAGAATTAATTCTGTTATCAATTGCTAAAACTGGTTCCTCTATAAAATTCCAAAATATTTTCAGAATGAAATAACTTTTAGGAAGTTGATTAAATTCATGAGGTGTTAAGCCGCAGTTCTTTCAGCAATTATATGCAAGATGATTTTATATTTAGTAAAAAATGTCAAATCGTGATAACACTACCCTAAACCCTAAACGGATGACCAAACTTCATGAAAAATGTTTTACAAGTTTTAACAAAGTTATGCGGATAGTAAATCTCCGCATAGTCAAAATCTAAACATTAACTTTAAACTGATGACTAGCTTAGCTGTTACAATTACCAATGTACTTAATGAAATATATCAGTTTCTTCAGCATTCCTCATTTAAAAAATATCTGTGGGAAAAGCTTGTATGCCTACTAAAATTTTATGTCAACACAACGTCAGTGGAAGACTTTGATATTCTATAGTAAATTAACTTAATACTCCTGGTATTTAAAGTGAAAATACTGTAGCAAATTAAATACATTTATTGAATATTTATATTTTATCTCAGTATATTTGGGATTTAATTACGAATCAAAGACAAATTACTTAACAATGAAGCATGTAATTTATCTCCTAATACAGCATTAGGATCTAGTAATTCAAAAAATTGTTTTCATATTGGGTACTAAAGGAGACATATTATGATGTTAAACCTAACTAATTATAGCTAGGGATAGTCATTACAATTCTCTTCAATATTAATATTTAAAGTTATTAGTAATTCATGATTAAAGTTATATACTATTATTTTTGAAACATTTAATTTTTGTGAAGCACTGGGAAGCTTAAAAAATGTAGAACCACAGGAATTTGTTCATTACATCAAGAATTTATCGGTTCCCTTTGATGGTCTATTGTAGTTTTTATTTTCACTGGCTCCAAAAGTTTCGTTAAATGTGTTTTTTTTGTTTTTTTTTAAATAAAATTTTCAGTATTTGAGTTACGAAATCACTTAATACAACTATAACAAATGTCTATACAACAGAGTTTATTATAGGATTGAATTAATCGATACTGTAGCTGTCGTTTTATTTACGTCATTATTTTATTACTTTTGTTTAAAATTGCTTTACCTAACATCAGTGTTTATTCAAATACAACTCTGTACTGTAAGGTTGTAACAAATATCAAGTTCTCAGATTCAATACATTGACATTATTTGATTCAACTTACTTAAAACATTATTCCTTCAAAATTAACATAATTATCATTATACTGTTACGATCCGAAAATAGTTTCAAAGAGTCATAACATGATAATTTTATCAAACTAAGAATCGAGAAGTTTATCTTAGATATCGTGGGTAAATTGACTAAGGCATCCGAGAATTTAACAAAGGAATTTAAAATTTAAAATTATCTCACGCATTTTCTATTAGTTTGATTTTGCAAAGAGAGAGCGTAAGGGAAAAATAATAGAAGTTCCCACAAAGGAAATGAGGTTCCATTCCAATTGAGGTGTGTTGTTATAGCCGATCAGCCCTAGAATATTTTACCTATTACACTTTAGAAGAAAAGTCTTTTAATTTCGCTTGAGTAGAGATTTTGGACTGCTTTATATTAACTAAGCCTTAAATGTCATTTAAGTGCTTTAAACGTATTAAAATTGGCTTTAAAATATGTTTCAATAAAAATTTACCTAACATTTGCATTTTTTTCTTCAAGAGACTGAGCAGAAAATGGAAAGAATAAATTAATATAATTTTTAGTATACTTGTACCACTGTAGTCCCTAATAATAAAATATGCCATTTAGTATATTTGTACCACTGTGGTCCCTAATAATAAAATATGCCATTTTAGAAGTAGTAGTTTACAGGAATACTTAGATTAAAATATATTTGAATTTGTCCAGTTAAAATCCTATATGCTTGGTATTTATATGGGTTTTTTGTGCAGTTAAAGAGAAATCTTATATTGCGAGAGAATATTATCCCACCACAGGACCAGCAAGACAGCCCTGCGTGCACTACCCTACGCTATTGCAATATTATACAGAGTTCCCCTTTGGAAATAATTTAACGTTAGGTCCCTCGTTATAATATAAAACATATATTTAATGTTTTATATTTTTCAGCCATAGCAGTTTGTCAAGCTAAGGATAAAGTCATTCCCCATTTAAAACACGTTCCCAAACTTAAATCACTTACGTACGTATACAGGGTGTTTCCGAAAAACTCTTCCAGACTTTGGGATATGGCTACTTACATCAAAACTAAGAAAAATGTTCCTCTAAACATGGGTCCTAAAATGCTCGGATAACCGTCTGACGGTATGTATGCGTTTTTGCATAACTTTGGAACATCTAGAGATATCAACCTCAAAGTGGGTACGTATATGTTGACTAATAGGACCTATTTTTTAGCGGAGTATCAAGTTTCTACTTTGTACCATTTAAAAATTGCAGTCATTTTCATATTTTGAACTTAATATCTTAAAAAGCGTAAACTCTATAAAAGTTGTACAAAAGAAAAATTTCGCAATTTCATTTTCTAAAAAATTGTACTAATGTTATTAAGATCGCACCACAGTCAACGAAGTTATCGCAATTTGTATGCGAAAATGTGCTGACTACCTGAAACAAGCATGTATTCTGTTAGAAAAATAGCAATAATTCCTTTCATTGTAGTTTTATCTTAATAATCTTAATATGGCTTTTTAGGAATTCAAATTGCGCAACTTTTTTGTCCTTTGTAAAATTTACGGTTTTTAGGATATTTAGTTTTAAAATATAAAAATAGCTGCCATTTGTAAATGGTACAAAGTAGAAACTTGATATTCCGCAACAAAATAGTTAATATTAGTCAGCATGTACGTAGCAATTTTTAAGTTGATATCTCTAGCGGTTCTAAAGTATTAAATAACCATATCCCGAAGTCTGGAAGGAGTTTTTGAAAATTCCCTGTATATTGCAACTGAAAATTTCCATTAAAGCTGTTAAAATTTACAAAGATATACTTGTTATTTATTTTCTAGTCCCTATAATAGTGAACATGCTGTTACTATATTATCCTGTAGGATCACTTTCTTAACTTCATAAAGCCGTCATGACACTGATAGTCTTAAATGATTATTTCCCATGACAAACGCCTAAAGATTTATTATACACCAACGTTCTTTTGTTTATGGCATTATTCTGATTATTAAGTAGTTAAATAAAAGTGACTTTCCAAAATCTCCCAGAATGAATTTTGTCCTTACGTTCCGCTCGCATCGCCTCGTTTAACGTGAGAGTTTCCTTTTTTTCAAACAAAGACAATCTTTTTTAGCTTACCAGGATATATTTTAATCGAAATTTGATTAAATAGACAGCTGCATGCACATGCATTTTACAATAAATACTCTGAAATAGGATAGATCCGTCATACTTAATTTTGAGCTAATATAAATTTTTAGTTCATCGCTTAACTGTTTCATGAGTAATTGTTTAAAACAGTTAATATCTATTTCTGGTTTAGATTAAATTAATTTTTTTCTAGCTAGAACCGATTTTAAAAACTAATGTTAATAAGCTTAAAACACTGGAGACAGAGTTAGGAAGCTTTTATCTAACAGCCATTATGCAAATGGTTCACGGTCGCTCCCACAATTAGGTGACGAAAAGTTTTATGAAATTAGCTAACTAACCATAACCTAAAATATTAATGTTTAACTCATATTAATATACCCGTAATATATATAACTATATACATAACTAATTTTTGAACTCACCTTCGGCCTTAATTATAATATCAGCCTACACTATGTTAGTCCAGTAAGTATTATTTTTACCGGACAAGCATTATAGTTCATGATTTTCAAGCGAGACAGATAAAACTTATCGGGCGTGTTATGTAACATACTTAACAATACAATGCAAAAAAACTAGAGATATCAACTTCAAAATTGGTACGTATGTGTTGACTAATAGGACCTATTTTTTAGCGGAGTATCAAATTTCTACTTTGTACCATTTAAAAATTGCAGCCATTTTCCCTGTTCGGGTTTTTAGTTCTGTGAACTTTAATTACATAAAATATAACTGCTCCGACTGTTCAATTATAGAAACACATCTCTTCTAAGGGTAGGTTCGTGCTGGATGACAATCTCAATTAAAATAGATAGCTAAAATATTAATTTGGAAAAGATAAATTTTGAGTTTTACAACAATGCCAATGAAGCTTCAATCGTAAGATGGCCGAATTAGGTAAGTCACTGGTAGTTTATTCAAATTTAACGCAAGTTTTGGTTCGAGAGAATGTAAGAATAGGTTCTCTACTTTAGGGAATGTTCCTACTTTAGGAACTAGCAAACAAAACTAGTCCTTTGACTTGGGAAATACAAAATTAGGATCAGTGTCCTAAATATTTTACTGAGATTAACATATCCCTCTCTTCTGGAAGCTAGATTAGGAGTCTCCTCTGGTAAGTTCCCTCAACACTTTGTTGGTCATATGGGGTTCACACATCTTGAAATATAATTATTCTTAAGATCACTTCACTGCAATTTGGATTAATCATGAAGCTGAATTTAAAAGTTTAATTTTAATTCTTTATGATTGTAATTTCCGTACATTATATATATATACATATATATATAGATATATATATATATATATATATATACATTATTAATTAACTTATTTAGCAAATGATTATTCAACTATTAATTATTTGATAAGGAACAAGGTTTATAATTAAAATATAAATTATAAATTATTAATTATTATTTAATGAAATTAACAAATATTATTCTAACTGATTGGTGAATTTCTGGGGGTGATACTAATGTATCTGCATATTTCATACATATCTGCATATATAGATACAGTGGTATATATTTGGCATATCCATACTGAATGTCTAAATTCATTACTTGAATCATTGACTATTTATTACTTAAAATACAATAGAAACAAACATTGTTTAAAATAAATATGAATGAAATGGCATGAAACATTTCAATAGAATCTTATATCAGGATTCTATTACTATCATTTATCATTCGTTAAGATCAAAGGGCTTCGCTGGCCTAGGAGTGTTTTTTACATAGAATTATACATGTATTGCTTATGGCAGGGGCAATATAATTACATTTAAATAGTATCAGCATTGTTTTTTGAAATTTCTTATGCATCTCAATACTAACTTTTTTAGAATTCTACTTGGCCCCTAAAAGATAGCCATTCACAATTTTTTCGGATCTCTGATGGTTGATTGAAAAATATATGGATACACATGGACTGGAAATGGGTTTTTCAAGATAAACACAGTAGGGTTTTTCTGGGACTTTTCACATCTTAATAAGGGACGTTCACAAACATCTGTGTGAAGTTTCGACTTATTCAGGATTTGTTAGGTCAAATCACATTTTATGCCTAAAATTTCGGGCTTGTAACGAAAAATTTTTTTTCTTGAACCATGCATAGTTCATTTCAAGTGCCTTACTTAAATTTTGTAAACGCTGATGTCCCTTAAGGCAGTAAAAATCGTTATTAAAATATCAGAATTAGAATTTCATAGTGAAATTTCGATTTATTTCACTCGTTTAGAATAATGTTAATCTTTTATTACTTTGTTATGTTTGCGTTATTCTTGTTAAGATATGCAGTAAGGCCGAATAGTTCCCACTTTATAATAAAAAAATAAAAACAATAAATGTAACAGAATAGACGAGTCTTTACACTAAAACACAAAATTAAAACAAATTATCATCGTGTATAGGAAGTTAAATTTTAATTATTAATTGCATTATTCCTCTACGTAAGGCATTTTTACAATCGTTTATTAAAGGTTGTATCTTCGGATAAATCTGATTAAATCTTGAAGCCATGGTTTGATATTAAATTTCATTCTCGTAAGCCTGATGTAAAGCGAACGGATTATTTATGTGGAACAGATTTTATAACAGCGCAAATACCTCCTCCTACTCTTACTCTATTTTTCCTTCGTATGTTTTTTTTAATTCTTGTCTCTATTTTTAAAGGATTTAAAATGGTCCTCCTTAATAATGAAGGTCTATTCTGTGAGCAGATCTGAAATTTTTTTTGCTAGTAAAAATATCGAGTTTATTTAAATTATTTCACTTTTGAGAAATACTTGTATGAGGTGATGCTCAATTCACAGTTCTATAATCAGGGCAGTCAGTATTTGTGTTTGTTAATAGGCATAAGTTATACAGTATACTAATTTCAAGGAAAGAATAAAACAGAAAAATAGGAACTTACAAATATTGATCATATTATTACCCTATGACTTGTAACTAAAAGAAATCTCATTTGTTTGTTGTTTCGTTGTTGTAAACTTGAAGTAATGATTGGAGTAAACTGCTAATTTGCTGAACATCTAATATAAAGATCCAATCAATTGAGGTGTATCGGTTGAATTTAAAGTTTTTAGGGTTTTTCCACCTCACTCCCCTAATAAGATTCAATTATCTTTAAAGTTTTTTTTTTCAGTAGGAGAGGATCTGTTAATAGAGAAATTGATGTGATTTTTTAGTATTAAACGTATCTAATCGTGGCATTGTAAATTTTTTGGTCGAATCTCCAATTGAAAAATGAACAAAAATAATAGTTTCTCCAATCTTGGCTCGTTATATTTTTGAATTGATAACTCGCTTTAAATCGATAGCAATTAACTGTACATAGCTTATATTCATGGGGTCACCAATTTATTACTCACACCTAAGGTAGTAAACACTTCCTATTCAGCAAGCTGATATCCAAAATTTAAATTCAGTTTCCTCCACCTTACATCTAAAGTCGCCCTTTAGTCTCTGGAAAAGAATACTAAAGTACAAGTTTATACTCAAAGTATCTAATTTTTCTCCCATGGGACTAAAAGTAATATCATAAAAAACTCATGGAAAAACCGGCAACTAATGGACAGAGAGAAAAGATGGCAACATAGTCGATTTTCATTATTTGCGTACTCACTTTTGCTTTGCGTACTCTAAATTTTATTTAAAAACTTACATAGCATAATATGCATAAATTAAGTTGGTTACACTGAGTATAAACAAATGATCTAGAGTTTGTTGTTGTGGAACGTTTTTGTAAACATAATTGTTTCTAACATACCAATTTTGGGGTGTATTTTTAAATTAACAGGCAGAAGAAAAAATTTGGTTTTGAAACAAAATTGAGTGAAAGAGCGAATCGAATGGTCAATAAATAGCCTACATACCTTCTCTTATTTATTATATGTAGTACCAATCAGTTATTTGTTGGAGAGGATCTTATGAAGGTTTATATTGTAATAGTTATTGTTATTGGTGTAGGGGGAGGTGAAGTTTGGTGTTTATTAAAAGACTACAGTACTTTAGTCCAGTGTGATTAAATAATTATTAATTAAGATTATAATCTCGACTCAATAAACCTCTTATTGAAACCCCTTATTGAACTAATATATTAAATACCATTCTCTGCAAGCGCATTCATATTCAATGGATTAGGTCACACCTGGAATGTATCCTCTATTCAGAATAGATAAAATTATTAATAAAACTTCTCACAGGCGTATTTCAAAGTGATTGTTTTCAAATCAATTGAAGTCATCTTAAATCACATTGAATGAACCTAATAATATATTCAATATTTACTTTTCACTTTATGTCTTGATTCTGCACTGAATGCGCTATAAGACCTTCAACCTTTATTTGCATATGTTGAGTCAAATATTGTGGCCCAGTGTGCCTATTACACTAATATAAAGTTTAGCACTATGGTTTTATAAAGCCTGAACCAAGTTATTTAACTCTGATTTTTCACCTAAACTTATCTGATTTTTTTCAGTACTTTTAGCTGTACTGTTCATCCTTTTACCGTACCGGCTCACTCCTTGGGTTTGCTTCATAACTCCCACACATGTAGAGGGGGGGGGGGGGGAATGCAAGGTAAAAAGAGGCCAGAGGTAAAATAATCTGCGGACCGAAGAAGAAGATTTTTGACTAAATATCGCTATTGTAATTATTACCTAAAACTTTGCTGATCAAGGGAATTTATGAGAACCTGTAGTCAAAACGTGTTATAGCACTAAAAATTAATGTTTCTCAATGAGTTTAAATAGGTATTATATTAAAAAATCATGCTTCATTTCCATAAAATGTTCAAATATTGTATATACAATTTTTGTTACTCGGTTTGGTACATAGGCCTTAAATACAATTTTCAAAACTTATGTTCCACGTAATAAGAGGATTTTTGCGGATATTTGCCATCACTGATTAGTAAAAACCAAGTTTCAAGACGTTTCGGGATCTGGAATCTGATCCCGTCCTCAGATCAGATTCCAGATCCCGAAACGTCGTGAAACTTGTTTTTTACTAATCAGTGATGGCAAATGTTCGCAAAAATCCAAATCAAAATATAAAATCACCATCACCAACAATGAATTTCAAACAAAGAATTAATAAGAGGAGTTCTTATCGCACAGTGAATATTAGGACCATTAAAAAAAACAAGAAAATATATTTTTCATCTTATTTCCTATAGACTTAAACATCAATGTGAACTGATGGCTCAAATTTGTCCCTATTAACACTAAATGCAATGTAAAAATTACACTTATACTATTGTTATACGAACATAAACTGAAATGGGACTATCCTAACGTTCCATCGATTGGATTCCTGTAAAATAGGAGCGGATTACTCGCTTTTTCGAATTTTTTTGAGAAAGCGGCGAACAACAAAAGGGATGAGGTGATATTCCACCCTGATTTAACTATATGTGTAGGCTATTTGTATAAAAAAAGTCTCTTGCTTTTTAAGAATAGATTTTTTATCACAAGCTTTATCCTGTAAGAGCATATTTTGCTCGAAATGTCCTCATACAACATAAAAAATTTGTAAACAGGAGCTAAAGTAGTTATTTGCTCTTATAAATATCCATAAATTATTTGATTGCACATGATTTTTGCGACCACTTGTTCTTTTTCTGGGTTTGTTTCAGCAATGAAAAATATATTACAATTTATTTTATAATTTTAATTTATTGCACTTAATTATTAACACTTTCTTACTAGTAAATCAAATATAACTGTTTTTATATGTCACATTAAATTTAAGTATAATCAGTTAAATTGTTTCATATAATCCTAACATTGAATCGAAATTTCATCATGCTGACAAATTAATAGGTGCTGGTAAGTCAATTAGAGAGTAATTAACAATTGAGATCATCTTATTTCTTTTTCGTAAAGGTTTATTCATATTTTGATCGAAGTGGCTTACACCGCCAAAACCGCCACCGTTGCCGCTTCTTTATTGCTTGTTAACAACGAAGCAATGCGAGAAAAATGAAGCTACGAGACTACGAGACAAGTATCAGGAAGATGGGTGGCCTATGTGTCAATTTGTTTATTCAAATATAATCTTACATCCATTATCAATTAGTAATAAATGTTCCTTCATTACATGTACTTATTTTGACATATTATGCGGTTTTACTAACGGTGAAAGTTAGTAATAGCCTTTGAAGAATTAAATGTTTGATGCAGTTTTATCGACCTACATTCACTGATCTCATTAAAACTTTTCCAGTAGGTTTAACCTCATTTCACAAAGTTAAGAAATATCGATCTCTTTGTTTAAAGCTATTGAAAATGAATTATGAAATGTTAGACAAAAGGCAGCGAACTGCCATTCATTTTTCATTATTAACAATATTAGAAGGGCGTATTTAATAAACTTTTTTGCGATGGAAATTCCGATTTCCTAAGCAACAATTAATTACAAAATATCAAACAGATTTATTTAACAACAATAGGCTATTATTCAAATATTACATTCCAACGTATCATCACGCAGCCCAAACTAGTCGTCCTCAAACTTTCAAAATTTCATTGGACGTTCCTCTTAGGACACAGTATGAGCGTCCGTTGACAATTCTTCATTTTTGAAGTGTATATAGCGAGGGAATGGTTTGCAATTTTAATTCAAAACATAATTAAAACTGTTGATTAATGAGATATCTCCGTATTTTGTCTACTTAATAAGATTAGTCTATGTACCGTAAAAAAGGTTCCGGTTTTCAAGTTAAAACCACTTAATTTTTTATCTTTTTGCAACTCTTGATATAAATGTTACCAAGACCTAATATGAAAATAAAGAAAGTTATAGATTAGTGAACAATGAACAACAAAAACTTATAGTCTGCTCAACGCCACATAATTTAGTATAGGTACTAATACAAATCGAAAGAAATATTATAAAGATTTTTAAAGTTAAGGAGTAGACCTTCTAATCTAGTTCAAAAAAGCTTTTACGCAAATAAGACTTAACATTTCTTTTTTGTTAAATTTGGCAAAAATAAGCAACAGAATACCGATAAATGCTTGCTGTAATGAACGGATTCCTGTGGCTCCTCATTTTTCGTTGGTATTTCAGTTTAAATATTTCCGTACATCAAAAAATGTTCTTAATAATTATTTATTGCCACGTGAAATAGATCAGGAAAACTAAAATTAAATTCAAGTATGTAGAGTGATTAAAAATAACTGTTTATTTCTCAAATTTGAATATTTTTGGCTGCCCAAATTAAAATTTTTCATTTATAACAAGGAATATTCCTATACATAGCAATCATTAAAGTAAGATGAATCCCTCTTCATATGCCGGGAGTACGATCATTAATCTCAATACACTCAGGAGGCTCGTCAAGCACACACTTCAAAGACAATGTCCTTTGTTGCACACAACTTCTTTACGACAACATTATTAATTTATGCTATTTCCATAAATAAATTTTCCACTTTTATTTTGGACGTGATTAATTTAATTATGATTTAGGGTTCTTAGACATTACCCTATATTAACATTTGAATTGGGTATTGTTGTACATAGAGATTTTAATAAGAAAGTTTAAAATAGTAAGGCTAAATTACTTACATACCGTCAAAACAGCTCAAATATTATCATCATCCTAAACATGAAGATAATATTTTGAGCTGTGTTGACGGTTTATGTAAGTAATTTAGCCTTACTATTTTAATCGCTCAGCTCAGTGGCTAAAACAATGGATATTCAGATAAGTTTATCTGTTTACGACAACAAAAATCGTAGCTGATGGTTTGTTTAAGGTAGCTGTATTAAGGTACCGTAGCTGTATTAAGGTTTTACTCCCCTAATACAAAAATACCATTTAACGCTAGTAAACCCCTGAAAAAGAACATATTTGGCAGCTTAGTGCAAAGGATAAATAATCTCTATTAGATCACGTTAAAATAACAATCATTTACTAACCACATTGAATATGAAGAAAAGTGAAATATGTAAACTGAAAATCGGTCAATAAAAATGGACTGAAAATTGATATAACTTTATTAAATTCAATAATTATAACGGCAAATTTTTATAGGTTTAGACTAGTACACTCGGGATCCAAGTAACACGCAACCATCTATCTATCACTACACCCCAGAGGCCAGTTGATTACCTTCATGCATTTCAACCAACATAAAGTTATCGTTTTCACAGTCATTTTAGTCAGATAAATTTTACTCAATAAAGTAGCCGTCATAAGTGCAAATGGGCGTATCGTAAAAGTATTTTCACGTTACATGTTTCATTAATTTAGTATTTCACTGAATCTCGAATTTTGCATAATGATAGGTTAAATTGATGCAAAGACGGTGAACTAATTTGCAAAATAATTCTCAGGGGGGTTTTCAGATAGAAGGATGGAAAGGGGTTGGAGAAATATCTCCTGGATAAAAATCAGTTTATCATCAGCACCCCCGCTGCTCCGCATCAGGTTGACGAGAATGTAATTTAATATTAATCCTTTGTTCAGGAATTTATCAAAAACGTGTAATACTTCATTACAGGCAAATAATTCACTAATCTACATTCTATACTGTTCTTCACAATTCCGCTTTCTTAATATTTAACGACACAAATTTGTATTGATTTTACCATTGACATGTTGGTTGAAAATATGAAAGTAAATAGTGATTAACACGGTGATAGAGCAGTAGCATGTTAGAAAGAGTAACAACCTAATTGAAACAGCTTTTAGTAAAATAATATTACAAACATAATTTTGGCAAATGGTGGTTCGATCAATAAATTAAATATAATTTATAAAAATAATTTACTCATATTCAATTTATTATTACCGATGCCAAAGAGGGAATATATTGAAACAATCGGAAAAAAGACACCCACCTTAAAAACCCCTCTAGAGAATGTCTTATTAAAAATCCTTTTTTACTTGCATTTGTATTTTGCTTATATAATTTATTGCATATATAATTTTATTTTATTTAATCACCCACGTTCATGTGCTATCTTATGATTTAATAGTATGTTTAATACCTAAGATCTTCAGTTGAGCTGATGTGAAATTTTATTATTTATCTGTAATATATAATTACTTAGATTTTTATAGTTACCAGAGTTGAGATTGAAAATAAAAGTAGCAATGAACAACTATTATCTTTTTCTACCTGAAAACAAATTGATTCGCTAAAAAGTACAAAAATAATAACTTTTTAAATTAATGAATTTACACTTTTTTATTTATTTTAATCACAATTCTTTTCTCTCATAGTAAACATCATATGTAAAAATTATAAACATATCTTGTGAAAATTACAGGGGGAATTTGATTGTCTTTTTTAATATCAGAGCATTATTTAAAATGAGAAGAATAAAAACACTGGAAAATTTTTATTTAACCAAATGAAATGTTAAAGCCAAAGGCGTGTACGACAATGCACACTGCCTCTAAGGTATTTAACCGACACACTCCTGCATGTAATAAGATTAAAGGTCTTATTTTATTTAGCATAAAGATTACACATCTTAACACAGCGTTTGGTCAGCGAGTGCATGCATTTCATATAGAATCAAATTCTTATAAACAAGTGGAATTAATTCACAATTAAAGACATATAATTCATAATTTAGATCTAGTACAATATACTAGATCTAAATTATGAATTATACTATATATTAATTACATTTCATTAATTATACTCGTATTATTATAACATAGTTGTATGTGAAAGATCTGTCAGGATATGTGTGATAATTGGTGTAGTGACCCATTATTTTCAACTCATTTTTCATGCAAAATATAATTCTATAGTCCGTTTTATAATATATTTTGTCAACTTTGAGAGATCGCTCTTTTATTCATAATTTCTAATAATAGTGATATCTCAAAAACCAAAAATGGCAATACAAACCTGATCAAAGCATAGAAATCAGCACGAAAAGTAAGTTGAAAGTGAGTAGTCACACCACCACCTTTATATTTGAAATTACTTAGTTCATTTCGAAACGGTGGATCCAAGATGGCACTCAAAAATGCCATGTCCATTAAAGTGACGGGAAAATGGCTCAACAATTACTGCTGGTGGTTGCTTTCCATTATCTTGCTTTATTCTGAGTTTATGTTTTTTAACCACTAACAATATTAAAATGCGTTGAAAATAATATTTTAAAACTCACCAGGAATGTGATGAATATAATATTTTGAAGGAATTTTTATAAGTTAATAACATCAAATTACCTACTATAGATCTGTAAAACTGAAGCTTACACGAGTAACTGAATAAAATACATGTTTGTGAAATGTAATTTATAAAAACAATTTTAACTTGGATCAACAAAAAAAGTTATAGTTTATATAATAAAAAATAAGTTTTTGTAAAACTTAATAAATTAATTTAAAGACTAGTACTAAGCGCTTTGTAATCATAAGCTTATGAAATAAACAAGGGAATAGGCTGTCTAAGCTACGTTTATTTAGCCAGGATTATTGTTGTAATACAATCCCAAAATGGAAGAAGAATTATTGTACTTGTATTATTATGCTGAAAGAATACCATACACTTAACTAATACTGAGCTTTTTAACTGTATCGAAATGTATGTATTACTCTGCAAACCAATTTGGAATGTGTTTTACTTTTATAATCGACAGGTAATTAAAAATATTACATTAAATCTGATGCTAATATCAAAAACCTTTTTTATAATTTCTTTTTGTTTGTACAGTATAACTCTGATTGGATTTTTTATACATATTCATACTAAAAGAATTCCAAAAAAAGAACGTGCAAGAATGCAGGAATCTGTTCATTACTGCAGGCATTCATCGGTTGTTGGCGGTCGTTAAGGGTTTAATTCCCAATCCTCTCTTGTGAAAAAGCTTACATACTACATACTATACTTATTGAAAACAAATATTTCTCAGTCTATGTAACAAGCTTTGTTTTATGCTAATTTACAAATACATGGTTTAACATAATGCTAACGAAAGTTCTGCTTATATTTTAATAATTTTATTGGAAAAAAGGATTTATAGGGACCAAACGAAAAAAGGGGGAAAAATTACTTTAATTTAATGGAATCCAATTAAATTACAGTTAACATGTGCCATTTATGTTAAACTTATCGGGCTTTGAATAAACTATAGAAGACATTAATTTCTTTATACGATAACGGCTATTTAAATGGCATCCAAACGGGCAAGACTACTATTTCCTAAATCTCTTTGTTTTCATAATATTTCGTGTATGCAGATTTAATCATATTGAAATATTATATATTTAACCCCTTAAACCTTCCTTGATTAAATAAAGCATGCCGAAGTTTGAATTAATTTCTCTCTTTTATCTTGCTTCAATAGCCCATCCAATAATGAAAAAGTGTATAATCAAATGTTAGGTTAAAAAAGATGATATTCAAATAATGATTGGTACCAAAGCCAAAACCCAGATGGAAGGAATTTTCATTTCCTTTGCGGAACTTTCCAACTTCCACTCTGCCTTGCAAAATTAAACCAACTGAGAAAGCGGATATTCTTTTATAAATCAAGTTTCTTTGTTACATTTTCCCCTATGAACAAGATGAAGTATGTTCTCGGTAGACAAGTTGAATTGCTTATTTCTTTCCAGCTCACATACACTCCAATGTTAAAAAGTAGTTTCCTCGTAGTTCCTCATTTTTTCCTCGAAAAATATTAAGCAAGGAATAATGTACAAGAGCGTGACTTATTTGAATGTCCACTCATCTTGTATCTAACTATATCAGTTGCTAGGACAATGAAGAAAAATACGTTTGAAATATAATTCTTTAGCATAGTTCTTCATACTGCATTTTACTCGTTATCAAAAAATACACGAAAACCTTTGGCAAAACTTTTACAAGAAGAATCTGAAAAAAATATGAATGCAAATCTTGCTGTTTCGCGGGAAGTAAATTCTTTAATTGCGTCAAATAAATCCGGTGAGTTTTAGTGCTATGAGCGGATTCCTGCGGACCACCATTTTTATAGCGTTTTAAGGTTTCGGTGAAATACAAATGCAATTATGTTTGCAGTTAGAGTGTTGGACCGATCGCTATTCAAACACTAGACACGCTTAGACACATGCAAAGACACATTTTTGGCCTTGGATTAAAAGAAATAACATATGTACTGATAAGTGTAGGACTGTACATTTTTATGAATTTACAGCAAAATCCTCGGATGCAATTTAATAAGAGTAATAACTTAAAAAGACATTAACAAATTTTGCTATGTCGCTATTTAATTATTTCCGCTGGCTTTCATGTAATTAATATTGTTTTATTTACAGTTAATTACTGCCTAATTATAGTAATTGTGAAGGTTAGCTTATAAAATCTTAAAACATTTAAAAACAATTTTGTTATAACGTTTTTTCTCATTTTATAAAAGTTCTAATCATACATAACTAGTTTACATTCTAAAAAGGCCGATGATATTAATGTAGCTTTTGCAATGATGATGTAATTTATAATATAATTAATAAGTACTTTTTATACTCCTAAACGACTCAGGAAACGTTTCCCATTCCATAGAAAACAATATGAAACAGGCGTTATTCTCTTGGCAAGACGTAAGTCTACATTTATATTGTTTATTATTTCCTTTTGCCGTGAGGGTATTACACTTTATTGTGCGTTATATTCCAGTCTCAAAAATAAATAAATTGTATTTTTTACTATCTCGCCTTCACATCCGAAGACAATAGATGTAGCCCGGAACTGTTCTGCGAATTGCTTCAGGTTGAGACAGGTCATGACATTACTGTATTACATATGTAAAAGTTCATCGGTGGTGGTCAGTTGACTTAAACCCGGACTCTCGAACCAGGCCGCCCCCCAAAATAGCAATCACTTGTGGTAATAATTTCAACCCCTTTGTTATCACTTTACCTTTAAAAATGTGATAACTTTAATTCAATTAATTTGTTATGCGTTTGTGTTTTAGTTGTAAAAATAGCATATAAATAATTGTATCATATCCTTAAATATTCTCACTGAACTACTTTTAGACTTAATTGTATCTCATTATTGGTGATTTTTCAAATAAATAGTTGGAAAGGTGTAATCATAGACAATTATAAACGTAACAACACTTACGAAATACGTAATAATACGTTTTATGAGTTTTAGTATAAACCGCAGACCGATAGTAGGGTAACAGGGTTAGACTTTTTTTATCAAATAAAACGTGTCTGCTTAAATGAAGGGCTTACGTACGTGGACAGGATTGCAAATCCCAATTTTTTCTGAGGAAGGTTTAAGTATTTAACTTAAACTGAAATCTTGGTAAATGCTGCTCAATTTATAGTGTGTGTAATTTTACATCTAAGGCAACTTTTTTCTTGGATATGTAAACCAGTCATGTGCCTAAGACTTGCAACGAAGGAAACCATAACACATGATTAACTTGGAAAGATCGCAAGCATTATTCAGCTAATTAAGAAATCGACCGTAAAAAACTACTGTACTTTTTTGAACAAATCAAATAAACGTTTTTTTAATGACTACATAAAAATAATTTGCCTGGAGTAAATAAAATAGGTCCATCAAACTGGAATCTCGTTCACGTTAGAATATGATAAAAAAATAAAGGCGGATGTACAGGCGCTAAAAATTGACGGCCCAAAGTCTGAATAAACCAATCAACATAGCGGACAAAATTGATTACGCAATTTGAGGCAGTCCTGCTCCATAGCGGATTTGTATTGCTCTGTAAACACTGAGCGTACTCGCTTGGTTTGATTACTAACTTTTGATAGATCGCATATATTACTCGGCTACAAGTTAGAAATACAATAAAAAATTACTACAACTTCCTTAATTATAATATTTTGCTTCTACGTATTGAAAAAATCAGCCAATATTAGATTTGAAGATTATGGCCGAACTATTGGGTCAACCTAACCATATAATGTTAATTGAATATCCTTGGTATCTAGATGTGTCTTTTGAGGGTGTCAGATCAGCGGAAATCAGTGCGAGAACCCAAAAACCAGAAACCATAGGGAAAATCTCAAAGTAGTTTTGTCCCATTTCGGTAACAGTGGGCAGCGAATAAAAATCTTTTCCATATGCAGCTGTAGTCTCTATATGCATACCTAATTAATTAGTACCCTAGGAATTGTATTGATTGTATTAACTGTCCCCTGACAGATCCAAACAGATTTTAATAATTTAGGTGTCGCTGAAAGAGATTCGAGTCAAGTTTTGTAGGAAATAAACTTACGAAATTTAGACTAAAGGGAAACGCCTTAGACGTCCTACAGTTTCTTATCTGGCCATAAGATTTAGTATGGGAATATAAACTTCAAGGAACAGCTGATTAAAACAAACATTGTGCATCAGCAGACTAAAAAAAAACTTAAAGTCGCTGAGCAGCGTGGGTTGATAAGTGTATAAGAAACAAGCGGACATCTTATTTACTGTCAAAGTAATTCCTTTGAAACACAGTATTCACGGTTTCATGGTCTTCCTTGAAGTACGGTCCTATTTTCCCTGTGGATTAATACGAAGAGTTTCAAGCCACCACAATGTATAAAGGCCTTAAGCTAGTCTCATCACTCAGATCACTCTTATTCTGAACTCACAACCATGCGGCTTTACGTCACTTTGTTTATCCTTCCATTTATATTTTAAACTAATATCACAAATGCTAACTTTTAATGTGATGTTTTACGTCCGTTGCTAACCCACCTAAAACCTCGACATACATAGCTTAATAGATACAAAATATTTTCTAATTACGAATTAATACTAATTATTGTATGCATGGCACAATCAACTGAATGTAATTACATTTTCTGGAATATAAATCTGATTTTTGGTGTTAAACTCGATGACAAAATTAGAAAAATAAAATTCAATCTAAAGCCAAACAAACGTTTCATTAATTGTAAAAATATAACGGTATAAAACTTATGGAGATTCACATATTTCTATCGAACGAATAGCTGACTATCAGTTTACAATAATTTTAACTAAAAGAGAAGGTTACAAGTTATTAATTAGAAGGAACGGACAAATTGGAAGTTACCGTCTGACAAAGGCCTACAAATTTTACTAGAAATCCTGACACTTTTCTCGAGTCCCTGGAATCGTTATCTTCAATTTGATACTCCTCCCGCCATTCTCCAGTTCGCCTAAGGCCCACAATTTGGTTATTATATACAAAACCGAATGGTTAGTTAAATATGTAAAATATGGTTTAATAAGGTTTTACGAGGTTCAATTGACCTGAATTACGAAATATTTTCAGTGAAATTTAGTTTAATGTGATCTGTATCTGCAGCAAAGCGCCCTGCATGCAGGCGCTCTCAACGCATTAAAAATAGCGTCTACTATGAAAGGTTAGAGGTGTAATAATAATTATATAAGAACTCTTCTTTCTCTTTTTTTACATACTATTTCCTGCCAATAATGATAGTAAAATATGTTCTAAAAATATTTGCGCAATTTTTTTAACCATATTTACTACACAATATTATTAAAAATACGTTACGCATCACTTAAGTACTAGAAATATATTTATAAGTACAATAAAGAGTGTACTAATTCTACTATAAAGTGTTTTTGTAATCATCTAGTAAGTTTTCCCACTACTTAATTACTATTTTAAAATCTCTGAAAAGTAAGGGAAAGGATTTTAATGTATCGAGACGGTAAATACTTTGTATTTCAATGCTAGTTTGAATTTGTACTTTAAATTAAATTTAATGAACCACGCCAACATTACGATGGAAAACGATGTGTTTATTTAATTATTTAACTGAATCGACTTTAGGTTTTATTGACCTGGTCTCACCAGATTTGTGTAATCATTCTTGCTATGTTGTAAGGATATCACAATATGTTTCCATATGAAGACGGAGTCAGATTCCCACAATGTCATGGAACATAGTTTTTACTAATCAATGATGAAAAAATCCGCAAAAATTTAAATCAAAATATTAACTCACTCTCACCAACAACTAAATTCAAACAAAGAACTGTTACCTTTATTTATATTGTTGCCTACGAAAATAAAACCGCTATCAACTATCTCTTTATATGAAATATCAGAGTTTAACATTTAAATACCGCTGATAAAACATATCAATAAAACGTGTTTATACAACACAAAACAAGTGATAAGATGTCACACATTTGCCTTAGGAGGGTTTTCGCATTTCACTCGCTCAGTTGTACCAACATTGTTCCACCGTCTCTTTGGCCAATAAGCCGAAGTTGTGTTTGTGTTGAAAGTGTTCCCCCGGGAGTTGTGCGGATCTATAGCTTTACCTCTCTCCACGGCTAGTAGTAATTTATACAATTTCGTCTTCTCTTCCTTGTAAATTATTGAAATCTTAAAACCATCATGCAATATAATCTATGATAACAAATTCTGTGTAATATACTTATACTTTCAGTTTAAAGTTTATTTATAATTTCTTACATTAAGGCCGTGCTTGATTTCAAAATTTTATCCTCGCAAACTTTTATATCCTTAGATTGAAGGGTTGAACTTTATTTAAAAATCTTAGGAAACGTCTCAAAGATCTGGTTTCAGAAATATTTAAGAAAAAAGAGTTTTGTAGAACCAAGCTTAAACAATCGCTTTAATGAAGTGATGAACTAACTTTGGGCTGCCCCTGAAACTTCTCTGAGAAATTGACCAAAAACGTCAAAAATTCCATTACGATATCTAATTTTTTGTTAATACTGAATCAGCTCTTAGGTTTAGCTTTGTTTTGTTAATCTTAGAAACAAAAAACCTTTCAAACATAAAAAATAGAAAAAATCCCTTCACACATCCACATAGATCCTCAGAGTTTGTTTCGAAGTAAAATAATTTGACATATTTAATTCTAAGTAGAAATAGACTCTCAAAAATTTATTGCAGATCTATTCAGAGTCAATTATCTAAGGTTGCACCTAAAACTGACACGACACTTAAAGCTGACAATTAATCCATTGATAATAAGGAGCCCTAGGATGGCCACATTTCTCAATTAGGTCATCTGGACACTTTTGAAGTGGTCCAGTAGCCTGTTGTTGTTATTTTCCTTTTGGAGGGAAATCTTATCTGGGTATTTTTTCCTCTCTGAATATACTCTAAGCCAAATCGAAACGTTAAGAGGTAACTTCGTTTTTTATAAGGTCTCAGCTATGCATTATATGAATAAGTTAAACAAGCTTAATTTTTTCTTTTGCGATACAATGTAATTCAACCACAAATTTGTCACTTAGATACCATGTCCTGGAATTATAAGCTCCAAAAACGATGTCAGGTTTAGGTTCTAATCCTTCAGCTCAGTCCCAAAACCTGACACTCAAGTGGAGCACTTGTATTTTTTACCCTAAACTTAACACTCAATTTTAATTTTGATACATTATACAGGGTGTCCCGAAATTATGGTAAAATATTTTAGTATATGATAGTACAGGTAAAAATAAGAAAAAAAGTTCATATAAACTTAGGTCCAAAAGTGCTTCGTTTTCCATCTGTGTGTCTGTTTGTGATTTTTACATATTTAATCATATCTCATGAACCTCTTAACGTATAAACTTCAAACTTGGTACATGGATGACCACTATTAAGACCTATTTTTTTATGAAGTATCAAATTTCTACTTTGTACCATTTCAAAATGGCGACTGTTTTTTGTTTTCAAAGCTAAATATCTTAAAAACCGTAAATTTTAGAAAAATTATACAAGAGACAAAAAAGTTGTGAAATTTAATCAAATTAACGCTAATATTAATAATATGATGTTCGGACCACTAATAACGGAGAAACTTTAATTTTTCCAAATAAAAACATGGACATTTCTGACAGTTTGTTCTAAAAGACCATGTTTTTATTCAGAAAAGTTAATATTTCTCCGTGATTAGTAGTCCGAGCATCATAATCTTAATGTCAGCGTTAATTGGATTAAATTTCACAACTTTTTTGTCTCTTGTATAATTTTTTAAAAGTTACGGTTTTTAAGATATTTAGCTTTGAAAACAAAAACAGTCCCATTTTGAAATGGTACAAAGTAGAAATTTGATACTACATACCAAAATAGGGCTTAATAGTGGTCATCCATGTACCAAGTTTGAAGTTTATACGTTAAGAGATTCATGAGATATGATTAAATATGTAAAAATCACAAACAGACACACAGACGGAAAACGAAGCACTTTTGGACCTATGTTTATATGAACTTTTTTTCTTATTTTTACCTGTACTATCATATACTAAAATATTTTACCATAATTTCGGGACACCCTGTATGTGTGGCTACATTTAATAAATAGCACATTGAGCACATTTATAGGTCCTATATGTTTGTCAACCCAGCCATTTTATTTAAATACAAAATCTTAAAAAAATAATTCGTGAATGATGTAAAAACTTAAAAGATAATACACCTGTTGCAGCTGATGTTGATATACCCCTGTTGCAGCTGACTTCATAACTAGCTAATTTAGAATCCAAATATTAAATCACAAGTTGAAGCATTGAGTGAAGTATCATCAACATATTTTTTTAAATAAACTACATACAAAAAATATAAAACAACAAAACATATAAAACAAAAATATAAAACATATGTTAAAATATAAAATATAAAACATATGTTGTTTTAAATCAACATATGTTTTTGGAGTTTGAATTATCCTCAAAAACACATAATGACATGGCTTTAGAACCGCAGGTTTCTTGCGTCAGGAATGTAAAAATTGCTTATTTTTACCCAAAACTCACTAGATCTCCTGTATAAGAAGCCACATATTAGGTCTTATTAAATGTTGAGAAATAAGTGAAATATAAAACAGTATTCATTCCCCATAAGGTTCATACAATAATAGCTTCTTCCATTCTGAGGATATTAATTAATTTTATTTATATTAAAATAATTATTTCAAAATTAACGTAATTTTACTGATTTTATTTTGAGAGGTAAAATATTAAAACATCATATCAACATAATCTATCATTTAAATATATTTAAGTGTCAGGTTAAGGTTCCTTAAGTTTCACCTTTAGGTTCCTTGCTGAATTTAAAAAAAGGTATTATAAAAAGCTTAATTATTTTTTCCTTTACTTAAAATAACCCTTTTATAAACTTTTATGGGTTTTGAAATATGTATTAGAAAATGTTCGCCCATAAAACGTTTACCATGAAAATCATGTTGGTAGTTTAATATATTTAATGAAAGGGAAGTATTTTTAAAAGTGTCAGGTCAAGGTGCCTTTCATGATAAATCCAAACCCTGGATTACAAACATGTGTTAAGCTCGTTTTAATAATTTTTTCACCAACTGCAAGAACTGGAGAAGTGTACACTCCAAATTCAATGATTACAAGCGTGACTCCTGTAAAAGGTTACGACACCAGACAAGTTCAGTTACAGAAACCCAGCATCTCCATTTCAACCAATGCTCTTAATCAACGTTTTAATGGAACGTTGACTGTTCCATCAACGATCCCTTACTAGGTAAAGGAACACTCCATGCACAGACCTTCCAAGGTTCATGAGTGATGTTGAAACTATTGCGAGCAAATTTGCAACTAACCGTACTGTACTTGTTAGTTCAACCAAATGATCAGCCACCAGGCAAATGATCAGCCACCGTTTTTTTAATATTTTTTATTGAAAGGAGGGGAAATGAGCTGACTTCTGCATTAACAAGAATATCAAAAAGAGCGTGTAGAGTCAAGACTTCTTAGATCCCCCAAAATCGAGTCAATTCCTTATTCTTATTTACAACAACTAACATCCATTTCAGTTCCTAAAAGCAAGAACTGTCTCGTTTGACCAATTTTCAATATTTGGATGGTTTCACGACTTCAAGACAAGATTCCCAAGACTTCTACCAAGACCACTCTGCCACATCTATGGTTATTTGAACCAATACTGTTCCCCGTCAGTTCCAAACATTCCTGAAGCTCAAGTTCACGAACCTCTAGAGGCACACAGCGAGCAAGACGTTTGCTGTCCTGATTTAAGGTGATAATTCTGGCTTTGTCCGAGATATTCTTTGCTCTTATTGGAATAGTGCTGCATTCTGTTGGAAACCATTGAAACTACTTCAAACAACGAGATACTAGAACCTTATTTCAAATAGAGCATTGCATATTTGAAATAGACAATTAAACTATGACGTAGGCCCCTTAAAAAAAGTCCTTATTGTAAAGCCCTAAAAATTATCGAAACCCAACCACGATTATGCTCATCATGAGATTCGAAGCTTTAATTTGCAAAATATTATGGAACTGCAGTTTGACCATTAATGTGAAAAAAATTTGTTGTATATTGTTATATGTTTTTATATTTTAAGTCAAAAACTAAATTCAAATACAATGAGCTACTTTGACCTCGTTTTGACGAGGCTTCGTATTATACCCTGGTTTTTGTTTGGAAAGAGAATAAACCTTTGGATTCGTGCAGAGTCAAAAGTGAATTACAGTTGAAACCGTGATTCAATGGGAAATGAGAAACGTGCTTTACGAAAAATTCGCCTTCTTTTACAATTTTATTCTTGAGCTCCTATTTAAGTAAAGTTTATACGTTGATATAATATTTCATGTACGTTTGAGAGGTTCAACTTTAAGCTTTCATTAAAAAATTACATTTTAAGTAACGGCGTTACTAGAGTATAGAGTTTGTAACCATCGTATACAGGGTGTTTACGAAAAACCCTTACAGACTTCGGGATATGGCTACTTACATCAAAAATAAGAAAAAACTTCCTATATACATGGGTCCTAAAATGCTCGGTTATCCGTCTGTCGGTCTGTATGTGATTCTAACATGATTTTGCATAACTTTGGAATTACTAAAGATATCAACTTCAAACTTGGTACCCTGACTAATGTGAACTATTTTGGTGCTGAGTATCAAGTTTCTACTTGTCCTATTTCAAAATGGTAGCCATTTGTATATTTTAAAACGTAGTATCTTAAAAACCATAAGTTTTACAAAAACTGTTCAGGGAACAAAGAAATTGCGTTATTTTATTTCTTACAAAACCATATCAAGATCATAAAGATCGAACCACAAATAACGTAGTTATTGCAATTTTTCTAACAGAATACATGCTTATTTATGACAGTTATAGTAAATACTTGCATGTTTTGTTAGAAAAATTGCAATTACTCCGTTATTTGCGATTCGATCTTTATGATCTTTATATGGTTTTATAGAAAATAAAATTACGCAACTTTATTGTTTCTTGTACGATTTCTGTAAAATTAACGGTTTTTAAGATATTAAGTTTTAAAATATAAAAATGGCTACCATTTTGGAATGGTACAAAGTAGAAACTTGATACTCCGCACCAAAATTGGTCCTATTAGTCAGCATGTACGTACCAATTTTAAACTTGATATCTTTAGTAGTTCCAAAGTTATGCAAAATCATGTTAAAACACATACAGACCGACAGACGGATAACCGAGCATTTTAGGACCCATGATTATAGGTTAAGTAACCATATCCCGAAGTCTGTAAGAGTTTTTCGTAAATACCCTGTATATCCATTAACATACTGTTAATGTTAACATATAGTATTATATAATAATTGTTAAATACTAGAGTTGTATTATAATATCGTTTTAAAACATAACTTTCTTAAAACCACGAACAACTTTCTTATTGGATAAAGAATTGATTTTATAAAACTGTGTGTGTGAAATTGAGATTACAGGGGCTACATTTACTCGATTTGGTTTTACAACATACACTGCTCCCTTAGAAGTAATCAAATCTTGCTTGTAAACGCTTCTTCTCGCCTCCCTTAAATTGTATATCTTCATTAATTTTTTAAGGCATACGAACTATTTTTAAATATAAAACTTTCATTTGTTAGCATGGCTATACAAAACTAAGATATGAAGATGAAAGTTTAATATTTTTAGCAAAAATAGTTTAAATTAACTTGCTTCTTTCAAGTAGTCCTTGTTTTGGTATCCACACTACCACGGTTTCGAACCTTTCATAGGTGTTATAGTGTTATAAAAACTAAGCAGTCATCTTCGAATGAGAATGAAGTTGTCAAATAGAACTAAACAAAATAATCCTCATTCAAAAATAACTTCTTAGTTTTTATAACACTTGAAAATGAACCTACGAAAGGTTGGAAACCGTGGTAGTGTGAATACCAAAACAAGGATTACTTGATAGAAGCAAGGTAATTTAAACCATTTTCGCTAACATTTAGTAATCCAGAAGCTATTCAATGATGAAATTAACGTTTTTGCCTATGTAATTAAAAAAAGTTATTTAGGAACGGCTATGTAGTTTTGAAATTCCTTTCAAGTTTCATAAATTGGATTATGTTCGAAGTTTTACAGTTTTAGCCATAAACGTGGACAAACTAAAATATCCAGGCCTCAATTATTTGTCATAGAAGCAGGATATAGTTAATTCAGAAATATAGCTGTGCTGCCAGTTTTTTAAATTCAATCATCATTGAAAGAAGCTTCTTTTTCACTTCGACTCTAAGTTTAAGTTATGACATTTTTTATAAAAGCGCTTTTGTAACTAACTTAAATAGTATAATAATTTTTCAGAAATAATTTTTTGTTCTGATCTCGAATGCAAACTTTTTCTCATTCATTTCCGTAATTTTTGGTTAAAGAAATCCTTCATTTGGATATTTGTATACTTTTAAGGTGTTTAAGTTGTATTTTAAACTGATTTATAATAATGGCCTTACTATTGACATCAAAATAATTACAATACAAGACATACAGAAAAAAACATTTTATGGTTGTCTAATCCAAGATGTGGTTTGTTTATGTATTCTTCCGGAAAATTTTATAACGAGCTACCAGAATATATTAAAACTGTCCTGCGATAGGAATTTTGAAAACTTTTTTAAAGAGATGATTATTTTCTCAAAGTTACCATGAGATTGAGTTGCTTTAATATATAGTTGTATTCTATCATGAGTTTGCCTCTTATAGTTTTAAATATTTGATTATACAATTAAAATAGGATGTGCAATGTGTAATATTGCTATGCCATTAATTTATATTTTATGATGTTTTTGTGATAACTTAACAAAAGTATTAACTGTTGTACATTTTTTATTTGTTATGGGACTCCCGATCATATCAGAAGCTAGTATTTTAACTGGTGCATATATATCTCTTTGCTCTATGCACGACATTTTATTTCATTTTATTTGGATGTACTATGTGAACTATTGACATGTACTGCTCTGAATGAGACAAACAAAGGATTGATTTGAACGTACTCAATAACTTAAAAATAACGGAGAGTAATATCCATTGTTTTCGGTAGACCACCGCAGATTTACAATTGGCGGACATTATATTTCATCCTTTGTCATCAGAATACGGCCTACTGACCAATTATGTTTTGAGTTTTTGAAAGATATATCTTATCTTTCGTTGTTTGGAATAGGCAAGGTTGATGGTAGGGTTGACTATCAAAAGGACCGTTTCATTTTTGTAAATGTAAATCAACTAATAAAAAGAATGTTTATAAAGCTTCTTAATAGGAATCATTTACAATTGGTGAGTATATATGATCAAAATAATTTTTATGCACGAAATTTTTATAAAATTTATCGTATAAATGCACGAATAATTTATAATTTGTACTTTTACCCTGATATTTTTGATAAACAAAATTTTTTTTAATATCCTAGTATAACATCAAAACAATGCACCATGTAATCACTATGGGTACATAAAGTACTAATTAATGTAGCTTTAAATTATTTAAAAGTTTTAAAACGGCTTGAAATTGAAATTAATAATAACAGTTCCAAAATATGTATGAAAGTCAGTACCGAATACGTTTGTGCAAACTAAAAAACGCTACAAACCAAAAAGTTTTTTTTCTCAGATCGAATTTGTGCATATATTTAAATTATCACTGGATTCTTCAAGGTTAACCGGTATCATTGAGGCCGCATTCAAATTGAAGATTTAATCATATATTTTTTTACTACTAATGGACTTTACTAAATATAATATACAAAAATACCCCCGATGCAGCAGACCTGCATACTCAGCGAATTTCAAGTGCAAACCAACATATTTCGATCCAACATAGCGAGATTTGACATGTTTTTGTAAGCTCCATAAGAATAACATGGGGAATGAGTATGGAGGTTTGCTGCTACAGGTATATTAAAACTGGGTGGTTTTAATTCAATATTTAGTAGATCTGAACTAGAAGAAGCCATTTACCAAGTTTTATCAAGATATGTTGAGAAATAAGCGAGATATAGAATTTTACTTATTTCCCATAAGGTTAACATTGGGACAACGTACTGCGTTTACCACTTTCAATATCTCGGCAACCAATGGACATAGAGCCATGATTCAAAATACTAAATTGTTTGTTTTTTTGGGCTGAATTCAATGGTGCCAATAAAAATTTGAAAAATTTTATTTTTCTATGTAAAAATCTCAAAAACCCCATTTTTGGGGGGTTTACCCCCCTTTACCCCCCCCTTCCGGTGGTCCGATCGGGCTGGTTTACGAACTCGTCCGAATAATTACTACTTTACACGTCTATGCCAAATTTCATTCCGATTGGACCATTTTTGCACAAGTTATCGTGCTTAAAGACACATATATATATATATATATATATATATATATTTTTTTTTTTATTATTGTTTAATTCACAACTTAGGGCTGCTAAAAGTATTTGTAAAAATAATAATAAACTTGAGCACCCTTTTATCATTATTTTATTTAAAAATCACGACACGTGTTTCGGTAATTATACCATCATCACGGTGAATGAAAACTTAACCTTAAATATAAATAAACATCAGTCATATGTATCTTCCTGATAGATAACATTTGTTAATTAATATAATGTCCTGGGCCAAGGTGGTTGATTGATTTTCTTTATATTTAATATCTTTTCAAAAATTTGGTTTTCTATTTCATTATTTGCTACATTTAATATGTCCGTTTGATTCTGTTTTCTGTGCAAATAAATTTGTAATTCTTCTTTTGTGTCCATTTTCGGACCTTTGACTTCGTAATCTAAAATTTTTAAATTTTTATCAATGCACTGGTAATTGTGATTTGTTTGTAAAATATGCTCTGCAAAAGTCGATTTTTGACTGGTCAAGTTGTTTGAGCGTATGGCTTGAATATGTTCATTGAATCTGGATTTAAAGCTTCGCCCTGTTTGTCCAATATAAAACTTGTTACAGTCACTGCATGTTATTTTATAAATACCAGATTTTTCGAATTTATTTGATAGTGAGTTTTTTGGATTGGTGAGCTTGTTTAACATTCCAAAAGCGTTGTTTCTTGTTCTGTAGCTTAATTTATAATTTGAATTTGTGAATGTTTTTCTGATTGCTTTGTTCAAGGTTGAGCTATATGGTAAACATATGAATTCAGCTTTTTTGTCCTCATTTGTGATGTTTTCTTCTTTTTTCTTTTTATTTTTAATCATTTTGTCGATTAAGTTTGGTTTGTAGCCATTTTTCATTGCGATATATTTTATGGTGTTTTTTTCTTGGTCAAAGTTCTCAGGGCTCATTGGAATGTGTAATAATCTATTAATTAGTGAATGAAAAGTTGACATTTTGTGACTCCAAGGATGATTTGAGTCTGCAGGAATTATTAGATTTGTTTGGGTCTCTTTTCTATATATTTTAAAGGCATGTTTATCATTCAGGTTTGTGATGGATAAATCTAATAAATCTAATTCCTGCAGACTCAAATCATCCTTGGAGTCACAAAATGTCAACTTTTCATTCACTAATTAATAGATTATTACACATTCCAATGAGCCCTGAGAACTGTGACCAAGAAAAAAACACCATAAAATATATCGCAATGAAAAATGGCTTCAAACCAAACTTAATCGACAAAATGATTAAAAATAAAAAGAAAAAAGAAGAAAACATCACAAATGAGGACAAAAAAGCTGAATTCATATGTTTACCATATAGCTCAACCTTGAACAAAGCAATCAGAAAAACATTCACAAATTCAAATTATAAATTAAGCTACAGAACAAGAAACAACGCTTTTGGAATGTTAAACAAGCTCACCAATCCAAAAAACTCACTATCAAATAAATTCGAAAAATCTGGTATTTATAAAATAACATGCAGTGACTGTAACAAGTTTTACATTGGACAAACAGGGCGAAGCTTTAAATCCAGATTCAATGAACATATTCAAGCCATACGCTCAAACAACTTGACCAGTCAAAAATCGACTTTTGCAGAGCATATTTTACAAACAAATCACAATTACCAGTGCATTGATAAAAATTTAAAAATTTTAGATTACGAAGTCAAAGGTCCGAAAATGGACACAAAAGAAGAATTACAAATTTATTTGCACAGAAAACAGAATCAAACGGACATATTAAATGTAGCAAATAATGAAATAGAAAACCAAATTTTTGAAAAGATATTAAATATAAAGAAAATCAATCAACCACCTTGGCCCAGGACATTAATTAATTAACAAATGTTATCTATCAGGAAGATACATATGACTGATGTTTATTTATATTTAAGGTTAAGTTTTCATTCACCGTGATGATGGTATAATTACCGAAACACGTGTCGTGATTTTTAAATAAAATAATGATAAAAGGGTGCTCAAGTTTATTATTATTTTTACAAATATATATATATATATATAGATATATATAGATATATATATATATTTATGAAAGTGAACGAATGGTGTTTTTGGCATCTGAGGACCTCAAAAAGAAAAGTTATGATGGTTTTAGGCTTAGGTCTTACCATGAGACCTACGGTAACAGCTTCTTCCCTATAGGGGAAATTCGCTAATATAAGATAAAAAAGACTATGGAGAAAAAAATATCCTAGACAAAATATAAAATGACGGTTGTGTGGGTAAATAATAATTTTTTGAACATACTTTATTTTAAACTTTTCTTAGCTTATATACGTTTTGGTAACGTTTTGGTTACGTTTGGTAACGTTTTGGTTACGTTTGGTAACGTTTTTGATCGACACCCTGTATAATTTAGTTTCAAGATTTATTTTGTGGCGTACATTATCAGTATTTTTATAAGTTTCTAAAAAAAGTCGCTAGTAAATGTTTCAAAAAGTTTAATAAGTAAGCCTGTTTCCAACACAAAGACGCAGCCCCTGGCAAGACAAGTGTCTCTCCCGCTTTTTAAGGGGAACTTACACCGAAACCAAAGAAGAAATTTGTCTGGAGAATCGTTGTTATATAAAGGAAGTTAAACATCAACCCTGAGGTGCTCAATTGTGTTAGCTATACAACTTGAAAAAGCATTTAAGTCTGGTTACTTTTTTTATTCAATGTGTTGAATTGTTAACTTTTTTACGGGAGATTGAAAAGCTTTCTCAAGTTTTACCAAAATAACAAGATATTCAGCGAAAACCTTTCGAGTGGATGCGTCCAGAAGAAGAAAAAGTCCAAACGCCTAAGAAATATATGCTTAACATAAAGTATATATCGTTAACTTTATAATAAAATTACATAACACTAATTTATGTTACGAGCCCGGCAAACGTTACCGGGCGAATTGAGTACGGTGTGTCACTACGAAGAAGAAATCCTTGATCAAACCACATTAATAATTCATGGTAATATTGTATAGATGGATCAATAGCTGTGATTTTTAGCTTGGGTTTTTCATGCATGTGCATAGAGTGTCTATTTATTTTGCTGCGTGGTGTTGTTTTATGCAAGAAATGGACTTTATAATTTATGAAGAAACCTCTATTGTAATCCTGATGTAGCCAATTACTTGTACAGTTGAATGGCCAAATAAATAAATAAACAAAATATTTTCATCACCCTGGATTGAAAATGGAACCCCCCCCCCATGATTACTCTTATTTGTAATTATGATTACCTATAATTATATATTGCCATATATTATTATAAAAACATATGTCATTATTTCAAAAATGAATATCAAACAATACTCTTTGCATGAACCACTACGTTTTTCAACTCTTTAAAACCTAAAGAACTTTTTTTCTACAATTTAAAAACACTACACATAGCATTCAGCTATTTACTTACAAGCGTTTATAATCAAAAGCGCACAATAAGTTAGTTAAAAGTGCTCGAAGGATAATCAAAAAAGTTCGGTAAATTTCGCGTACAGTTAACGGTATAGAGTAAATGCCCAACAACAAGGCTCAGAACGTAGATGTTTCTGCGTATTAAGATGTAAGCAATCTTTCTTTCCGTTACTATCGACAACGCGACATTAATAAACTTTCATAATATAGGATCTTTTCCGTTATACGTATACCGCTGTTTCGGGTTTGTTTTTCAAGCTTGATTTTTGTAAGTTAGGTTTAAGAATTAGATTGATAAGATAACGAAACCGCAGGTAAAATATTCCTAAAAGGAATTTCCGCTTTAAAACGATTAATAACAATTATTGACCTAGTTTATGGTGCTTGTTTAAAAATCAATTCAAGCTTGATTTTGGTAAGTTAGGTTAGGCTAACCTAACCTAACCTAACCTAACCTAACCTAACCTAACCTACCTAACCTACCCCAACCTAACCTAACGTAACCTAACCAACTGGAAGTGGGACCGCTAGACGGCCAGACGCTGGCTTATCGCGTCTAGACAGAGAAAACGGTAGATAAGATAACGAAACCGCAGGTAAATATTCTTACAAGGAATTTCCACTTAAAAACGATTAATAACAAGTATTTGGCCTAGTTTATGGTGCTCGGTCAAAAATCAAGCTTGAAGGGTAAATTTGGAATGGTGGTATAGGTATAACGGAAAAGATCCATAGTATACTTTACACTAAAATTCTTATAATTATTAGCCAGTATCTAAAATGACTTCAATATTATGCTGTTTAGGTACAGTTTGATTGCTCAGCGGTGAGAGAGTAAGCCTAATTCACAGAACGTGTAAGCCTCGCAGTGATTTACACACACCGGAAGTCATAACGCATCAACTCGCCTTACTTCCGGTGTGGGGGATGAAATCGAGAGAGAAAGTATTTATTATTTGTTTACTTTTCTCTTTATACGTAAATTTTCCATAACCTTAAGCCAGTATCAAGCACTTTAATTAAAACTGTCTGTCTTAACTCGTTCTTACAAGACATTTTATCTAGATAAAAAGTATAAAGAAAATTTAATAATGATACTTGAAAATATGTTTCTTAATTTAAGTAATTTATTCATTCAATTTTACGTACTTTTTTATTGACGAAAGAGCTAAATAAAGAATAAAAATGTAAGCAAACTATTAACATTTAAAACTGTCTCCAAGAAAATATGTCTTCTTTTCTTTAATTTTTTCATTATTATAATTTGAAATTATCGAACTAGGTAAAATGGATATCTTATAACTATGAAATTTTAAACAAATTTGAAATTGAAGGATTTTTCCTTCATGATAAAAGGATTTTTATGTTACTTGACTTATTATATTTTTTAAGGTTTAACGCATCAGCAATTTGATTTTTTCCGATTGAAAATGCAATTTGTCCTTTTAACTTTGCCATCCGAAGAATTCCTAATGGAGAGAAATATTATACAAAATAATACATTTCCATGCGTGAATCTCGAAAAAGAAATTTAAAGATTGAATCTTAACTAGCATTACCATTATTCTTTGGGATGTCATTCAACCAAATCTTTTTTTCTGTATACAGACTTCTAACAATTTCCGGATGCATTTTAAATGGGGAAAATCAAGTTCTTGCCACTGAGTAAATAATGAAACATATAAAAATTCAACATTTCAAAGATTTCTGTCCTACCTTGGGTGTTTATAGTCATCTTCTTCCCGGAAATTAATTCGCGTCGTTTGGTAATAAAATATTAACTTTGATGCTAGTTTGCCCTGGATATTAAACTAAAGATATTAGCGAGTTTTCGGGAAGGTAATTTACTTTGCAGAACGCGCGGGACTTTTAACCATCTTAAACACGAGCGTGGCTGGACTTTGTGATGAGACGAGAGGTCGCTCTGCATTTTATGTTTAGCTTAATTTTAATTGCGTTATTTAATAAATATGGATCGAACAATTGAATAATAATAGTTTTATTTTACTTTTTATCAAGCCAGTAAAATAATTATTTATTCTTAATTTAGAACTTTCTATAACAGTAAAAATAATTTTTTATTATTTCAGAAATTGTCAAAAATTTCTAGTCAGTCAATCATCTTTTTTGGGTTTTAATATTTCAACAAAACGCAGTTGAATAATTCAAATTAAACAATATAGTGTCTAGTCCAAGCAATGAACTCAAAAAAAGGTATAGAGGGAATTGCATGGATCACAATTTTTGACTTTGTAACTTTGTTTGGACTAGTTCGGAGTAAATCACATCAAAAGTCCCCGTCCCTAGCCCTTGAGCCGGCAGGGCTGCAAGGGCCTAAAGGTACAATTTTTTGGTTTTTCCTAAATACCTTGAAAACTATCAACTTTTAGTATTCCCTATTAAATTTAAAAATTAAATAAAATTTAATTTCCTGTAAGAAAAATACATAATATGTCTACTTTTGTCCAACCGTTTATAAGGTAAGTACTAATTTTATTAATATTTTGAAAAAATAGCCCTTCCATAAGAAATACATGTAAATTTGAGGGTAACTTAGATGCCCAATTGGGCAAAGCTTTTTTCACCTAAAGGAAAATGAACAGCATTCAGGAAATATTGACAAAATTTCCAGTAATTTGACACCTCAATCATAAAAATTGGTCTAAAATTAAGGTGTTGGCAAGCTCACAAAAAACGTTATTTTTCAAGAAATTATAACAAATTTCCTTGAGAAATAAATTTTTTGTGAGCTCGCCAACACCTTAATTTTAGACCAAATTACTGGAAATTTTGTCAATATTTCCTGAATGCTGTTCACTTTCCTTTGGGTGAAAAAAGCTTTGCCCAATCGGGCATCTAAGTTACCCTCAAATTTACATGTATTTTTTTATGGGAGGGCTATTTTTTTTTCAAAATATTAATAAAATTAGTGCTTACCTTGTAAACGGTTGGACCATATAGACATATTATATATTTTTCTTACAGGAAATTTAATTTTCTTTAATTTTCAAATTTAATAGGGAATACTAAAAGTTGATAGTTTTCAAGGTATTTAGGAAAAACCAAAAAATTGTACCTTTAGGCCCTTCCAGCCCAACCGGCTCAAGGGCTAAGGGCGAGGACTTTTGATATGTTTCACTCCTATCTAGTCCAAACAAAGTTACAAAGTCAAAAATTGTGATCCATGCAATTTCCTCTATACCCTTTCGTTGCCTGGACTACTATGTATTTAATATATAAAAACGAAGATAAATTACTACCTTTAATTATAATCATGCGAATTATCACTATCGCTATGTAATTAGTAATTCTCTTAGTCAAAACTATCAAATTAAAACTTTAAATTTAAATTCACTGATGTACAACAAACAAAAACACGTATTCAACTTTATAAGAATGTAGTAAAGAGCCATTACGTTAAGGTACTGCATGGTAGTGTCAATAATTGTAAGACTTTATTACTTACGTCTAAACAGCTCAATAATTTTCTTGTTCAATCAATTTATTGTGATGTTTGTAATTTTGATGACAATACCATAGAATATTATGGTAAATAAACCTCATGAATTCTACCAGCTGAAGATTATGTGTTCACATTGAAACATGTTTTGATTGAACAAGAATATATTGAGCTGTTAGGACGTTAGTTATATAGTCTTACAATCATATATGCAGCTCAGGGGCTAAAACCATGGATTTCAATAGAAAGAGCCAATTACTTGCTGCTTGAAAGAAAGTTTCTATCATTTTAAAATTCTTAATTTTTAAATTTTAATTTGGCCTGAAGCAACAGCTTGCTGCCAAACCAAACGGGTGTTTCAAGAATAGTGTTTGAAGGCCTAGATAACTAAAGGCGGGTTGACACGGTCCGAGTAGTGTGCGATTATTCTCGGACCGAGTTAACTCGGACGATGCTCGCGCATCACTCGGACGCTACTCGGATCGCGACAACAACGTATTCGAGTAGCTCGTATGTAAACAACTCGGTCCGAGTTAATCGGATGGAGATATTCTCTTTGATAGGAATTTTGATTTCAAAGGATTTAACATTGAATACGTTTCACAATTCAATCTGAGTGCACCAGCTAGCTAACAAGTTCGGCCCGAGTAGATTCGGACCGATCGAGCCCTATAACTCGGACCGAGTGCAAATCAAGCTCCGTCCGAGGTTAATCGGACACCACTCGGACCGTGTCAACCCGCCTTAATTGTTCTAGGTATACCATCGAAAATCTGATCGGAAACTAAAGAGCAATTTGAAAAATGTTGTTTGTATTGGAATGTATAATAAGAAATGCATTAAATGTACATTTGTAGATGTACAGATGTATATTTGTAATGCAAATCTACAATTTCTTTCGTATCTTGTGTTTGTAACATAACAGTAAAAGATTTTGTGAAAGAAATAACGTTGATTTCAAATGCACATAAAATACAGTGAATTTTTTATCCTTCCATATACTTAAATTGCTTCATTATGCCGATTGAATGAAATAAAAAGGCAAACATTTTATCATAAAGCTTTCCCTGCTTTTATTAGCAAGGAAAGTGACAGCTGCACTTTTCACAAAACAGTACATTACAGAAAACTGTGTTAATGTTTCCATTCCGTTATAAGAGATCACATGTCAAGATTAACAAAAAGTCTATTAACATTTGTTTAATATTATTATATAAAAAGAGTGATTTAGTTCAACATCTTTCGTTGGAATGCTCTTGACCAATGCTGACCTTTTATAAGATATAAATAAAGTAAATTTTAACCAGAGTATACCTAACGGCTTTGTAATCTCAAAATTTTTTACTTAATTTTAGATTATTTTTGGGATGTTAAATTTTTATTTGCATACGTTGCGTTGGCTGGCGACCGCAGCAGAAATAACAAACTTTTAATATCTGAAAAAATAATCAATCAGGGAAAATAACTGAAACAGTGTTTTAGACTAGGATTTTAGAATCTATAGACCTTAATTATTTTGTGCTGTTCAGGTTTTTTTGTGCAGATTATGAAATGAATTACTAAAACAAAAAAAACAGATTTATGTATCAATAAAAAATGTATTTACAAAAAGTTTTTTTTTCGTATAGGAGGTTTGATTTTTTTATATAATTTATACATAACATTTAAAATATCTGATAATACTATCCGGTTAGTTTTTAACTAAATGGTTGAAAGAGGCAAATAAAACTGAAATTTAACTTTCAAACTCAAATCTAAAGTTGCACAACAGTTTACAAAGTTCCTTAATCCTTTAGACTAAGCGTGGGTAGCTGGAGATATTGTCCACTTTCACAAATAAGTAGGTTTGCCTGAAATGTTCTCTTTTATATGCACATTTAAATGTACACATATATCCTGATAAAAAACAATTTACTCACTCACTTTATTCCAAAAGATTTATTTTTAAATATAATCTGATAATTTTTTATCAAGGTTCATAAGACTGATGTATTAGATAGACTATATAGACTATATATTACATATTTTTATGTTTAGTAGCCAGTTATTTAATTTACGTATTCTTGCTCTTACGTATTCTCCTCTCGTAACTTTTGTATCGTTAAGTGACAAAAATAAATATTAAATAAATAAAATTTGTACATGTTTATTATAAAAAATAGGCCTAATAACACTTTTTTCAAAAACTTTTGCCTGTGTCTGTGTTTCTAAGATGTGTTTCGGGGGATCAGTGCCGACCATAGGCAACGCGAGGCCCTGGGCGAGATATCCTCGCGAGCCTCTCCCTTTTCAGTGACTACCCCCCCCCCTCCCAATCACTATGTCGTGTCGCCCCCCGATTTCACACCCTTTTTCCCCACCCCTCCTCCTCCTCCGGCAATTCTGCCCACATCGGTGGGTCAAAAGATAAGTGATCCATCATGCGACCAGTTTTCCCTCTGAACTGTAAACATTGCAACAGGAAAATAGTGAACTTAAATTAAAACATATTTTATTACTACACAAGCAATACATGTTGGATTACCTAATAAAGACAATATTTTCGTAAACTAATATCGTTGATAACTTAACATCTTTAAAAAAAATCCTCTAAGCGCGAGGCCCTGGGCAGCCGCCCCTGTTGCCCCCTCCCCTCCCTAAGGCCGGCACTGCGGGGGATATTAATCCAGAAGTTTACATTATTGCAAAATGTAAACATTTCTTCAATGACGGTTAATTTTACAGACCTTATCATGAGTGCGTAGAAGATTATTTACTATATATTTCCGGAAATAATTTCCCATGGAATGACAACTTAAAAAGTGGCATCCACTCTTACGCTTGCTGCGTTCATTTAAAATTGTTCATAATTCTTTTAAATTGAAAAGTAGATCCATTACTTTTAAGCCTTCAGGATTTTTGGTGAGTTTGAGCATTTTAAATTTAATATGCCTACTTTTCATTTATTTAGTTTTTCTTAGCTTTTACACGGTCCATGTATCCTAATATTACAAGTAACATAATTTTCTTGAGTTTATAACGTAACGCTGGCGTTGTTTCGGAGCTCTCTAGATGGGCGCCACATTGCCAAGCCTCCTGGCAGCTTCACCAACAGAGTAATGTGTATTACTTCCGTTCTCCACTTTTGCTGCGGCTTTTCTGCATGCGTACTGGATAATATATCTAGTGTGAACTACCAATTCCAACATTTAGGCCAAAATACGCTTTAATGTAAACAATAATTTACGTTTTTTATGATCTTACTTATAAATTTCACGATAGCTTCAGTTCTACTAAAAAGATATAGTAAAATTATTTGAATATAGAAACGTTTTGCTGTCATTGTGTTATGAATGTTTTTTAGTACGAAATAGCGTTATCAGTTCTAATATGTATTAGTACATGACCGTACATGAGACGTACGAATACGTGCATGTCTTAAGAGTTTTTTCCAAAACCTTCGTAAGAATAAAAGAAATTGCTGGAGGGTTTAATTAAGTCGTTTGATATGTTAAAAAAATTTGAACGATTTCTGGTGAAAGTAAAATCTAGTGTAAGGACAGAAGAACATCTCCCGAAAGAGTGTAGAATTGTATCAAAATTATAAGTTTTATGGATCAAATATATATTTATTATTGACATTTTTTAACTGAAGTAAAAAGTAGCCTGTACTGTAGTACTTATGGGAACATTTATAGACTTCAACTGGACTTTATATTTATTTGAGCCTGAAAGAGGTAGGTTTCTAAGCATACCTTCAGAATTCATATGTAAACAACTTCCATTTGTTGTAGACCAGAAACTTCGTTATATTTCTGCAGTAAAGCGTAAAATAGGGACGCTTTATTTTGGACGCTATACTCTTTAATAAATATTCGCTGCAGTCAAGACGTCTTACAAAGAATAATATTCTTTCCTGATATTTAATCTAAACCTCAAGCGAACATTCTTAGCATCTTCTCAGTTTAATTTAAGTTGTGGCTATTGTTACGTTCAATTGCATATGATCGGATCGTGTTGAGCGCTTTCTAGGATAAATCGCTGATAAATCATAGGTGGTTTTTACATACAGGATTAAGTAAAATTGTATACAACTAACTGCTTTTCGTAACCGATTGTTCTAGAGCTGATAAAGCTGGTATAGTACGTAATATGTTTCAAACATTATCACTTGCTTTGGGGGCTGTATGATTCTAAATTCTAAGGATAGGCTTCTTACATAAATACAAGTTTATTAAAACCTAAATCCTTGAAATTTGATAGTTATAACCTTAGTGGTATACTGTATTCGACGAAATTCAGTATCAGTATTTGAGGTCGTTTCAGTAAAAACTTAGTTGCGTTCCAATTACCTAGAAAACCGGTATTAAAGTATCTCGAAGTCTCAGTAGAGATAATAATTACCATTCTTAATAATACAAACAGCACATTTATAACTATTCAAATTTAATAATTAAATTAAAAACCAATGGTAAACATTAATTGACAATTATATAAGTAATAATTATATGTATATAAGTAAATAACTATCAATGACTTCAATGCAAAATACAACAGTATATTTCTATATCCGTAAGTACTGTTTTACCAGACGTGCATGATAGTTCCCGCGCGAGCTAGGGGCGAGTGCGTGATTTTCATTCCAGTACGGTAAAACTTACCTGGTGTGTGACTTACAATACTTTACATAAAAATATCATATTTTTAATTTGATGTAATTTTGTCAAATATTTTGGCGTATAGTTTTATTAAGCTATTACTCTCTGGATTAAGAGATAACGTGAAATAATTATGTATCATATTCCCCGTAGGATAAACATTAGCGAAGGGAACAAAAATTAGCGTGTTCACCAAATTATTTATACAGTAAATCCGTTTTTAAAGATAAATTTATCAGCCACTATTAGCTTGTAAAAAAAGTACAACAATCCGTACCTGTCCTTAATACCCCGAATCTATCGATAATGAAGTTACATTAAAGATTGTTTACAATAATCTTGATAACAATGGTAATTCTGCGGGAATCACAATTTGACATTGTACCCAAGAGACGCGGGGGTCAGACCTGTTCAGACCTCCCACCTGAATACAGTTCATTGCCTACTCTTATTTATATTTTACACCACCTGGTTAGACTTTCTCCTTAATAATTTTACTTTTTATAAAACAGCCGAAAGTATTTAGACTTGATTAAGTTAAAATCTCGCACTTTGTCATAGATTTGTTCAAGATTAATGACCAGATAAATTTATGGAATAGCCCTAGTAGTCTGAACATTTTAGGGTTTTACAATTTTCTTTCATTTTTAATTACAACCTTTTTTAAACTTTTTGACAACATGCTTTAGTTTGAGCTGTATGTCTTATACGTAAGTTTTAACTCCCATAAGTCGTTATTAAAGTATATCAGATCTTACGCTCTTAAAATAAGCCATAATTTATTTGAAACGTATTGCTTGAGTAAAAGTATTTTACTATCTCAAAATATATTTAATAATATTAAATAACGTAAATTCCATTCATGCAATTGTAAATATATAAATAAAACCTTTAATCTATAAATATACATTTTTCTAATATATCAATGTAGTTGGCAAAACCACAGAGGAGAATGGCAAAACTAATATTTTTGGCAACAATAGATAAGAACAAAACTAAGAAAAGCAATTTTGATTGTGATTTTTTATAGTGAAAAAGCATTTGAGTAGTCGATGCATTCGATGTACTTTATTGCAATCAATATATTATTGTGTTTTCCTAATGACGTAAGAACATGTAATTGATATCAGAGTTTAGTGCCGACATTAACTTAGGCTGAACAAAAAAGGATTACAAGCAAGAAGCGAACAAAAGAGGATATCAATGAGGAAAGGATCGATGTCCTTGATGAATAGAAGTCATTAGCTTATAAGGAAAAAGATTAATAATATCATGTGGTGAATAAAAACATTAATTTAGAGCTTTACATACTAGTAAGTAACCATTTGATTTAGCAAACGGCAATGCATACATTATATCTATATACGTTTACTATATTAACAATTTTTCTATTTACATAATGTATAAACTCGGAATTATATACGTTATCATATACATCTTATAACTCATCTGTTCCTAAAGGGTTTGCAGTTGCGATCGTTTTTGATCATTCTCTTCCTCTTTTATCTCATTCTTTTTTGGATATAACAATTATTGAAAATAGCAAGGGTAACAACATGTTGCATTTTAGTTGCAAGCTATTGAATTTTGATTACAACGAATGATTTGTCTATTTACCCAGCGATTACCAGTAATAGTTAATTAAGGGATATATTTCTATGGTAATGCGGTCTTGACAGGTAGATGGGGTTTGAAGGCCTGAAGCACATCCTACTGATTAATTATTCAGCTCGTCTTACACCGGGGGGGGGGGGGTTCTTTCCCTTGCTTATTACAGCCCATAGGGCCAAGTCTCTGTCTGTAATATGGCTAATTGTTCACTGAAGAAGCCTAATTTACGTTCATGCCATTAGAAAAAATAAAAGTATACAATTTATAATATTCGTTGATAAAAATAAAAAAACAAATAGTTTTATTATAGTAGTTAAAAGGTTTCCATCTCGCAACTAAAAATACCCCCCTTGCAGCAGATCTGCATACTCAGCGAATTTCAAATGCAAAACCATAAAACATAGACCAAAACAACATATTTTAATCCAATATAGCGAGATTTGACATGTTTTGGTAAGCTCCATAAGAATAACATGGGGAATGAGTATGCAGGTTTGCTGCTACAGGTATATTAAAACTGGGTGGTTTTTATTCAATATTTAGTAGATCTGTACTAGAAGAAGCTATTTACCAAGTTTTATCAAGATATGTTGACAAATAAGCGAGATAAAGAATTTAACTTATTTCCTATAAGGTTAACATTGGGACAATGTACTGTGTTTACCACCTTCAATCTCCCAGCCACCAATGGACATAGAGCAATGATTTAAAATGCTAAATTGTTTGTTTTTCGAGCTGAATTCAATGGTGCCAACAAAAGTTCGATGAATTTTATTTTTCTATGTAAAAAACTCAAAAAACACATTTTTGGGGGGTTTATCCCCCTTTACCCCCCCTTACAATGGTCCGATCGGGCTGGTTTACGAACTCGTCCGAATAATGACTACTTTACACGTATGTGCCAAATTTCATTCCAATCGGACCATTTTTGCGAGCGCTATCGTGCTCACAGACACACACACACACACACACACACACACACAAATATATATATATATATATATATAATTTTGAACGAATAGTGTTTTTGGCTTCTGGGGGTCCCAAAACGAATAGGTATAGTGGTCTTGGGCTTAGATCTTACCATGACACCTACGGTAATAGCTTTTTCCCTAAAGGGGAAATTCACTAAAAAGAAAAATTTAATGGAAACTTAAATAAAAGATCCCTCTCCACGACCGGCAATATTTATTGAAATACAACTAATGGCTAGTAAACCAATCATAGCTGCCAATAGCAGGTTCACACATGCAGCTAATGGGAGTTTCAAAACTTGTGCATTATTTTTTGCGTGATACGTTTTGGGTTAGTGTAATGAGAAATAACATTTCGATACAGATTAATGTTTTTGGTTCGAAGTTCATTTTTCGTATTTTAGTTAAAATATCTGCCGGTTTTCTTTTTGCTTGGAGATCTTAAAAACTTAAACTCAAATAGAAGCAACATTTGAGCATTAATCATAATAAGGCTTCAAAAAATTGCAGGCTATATCGAATTTTCTTACTTTAAACTTTGGAAAATCTTGGCATATTAGCAAGTCGCAACTTCAGAAAAAATTAACTCTTCATCTATTTACATTTTTGCCATGATAAAACTGAACATTATAGTTTAATGACTTTAAATTAGTGTTGTGGCCTGGAATCGATATTAATAAAAACATAATGATATATTTTAGAACATGTAAAAACTCCGTTTTATTTCATCCACTGAAAACTTAAAACTATAATCATAATAATAACAAAAGTACTCAGCTGATATTTAAAAAACCATTATATGAACAGTCTTTTAGAAATATATAACAATTCTCCCACGCTTTAATTTCTTTGATTTACGTACAATAGTCTTCAAGGTGTTTCGGGGGGATCCTAATTCTTGTAGAGCGACGTAGTTCTATATCTTGCGTTTGCTCACGATTTGGAGTATCTGGTTGGTTTGTCAGGATGCGCTGATGCTCGTCGTTGAGGGTTGTTCGTTGATGAATGACAGGCAATAGTATAGGTGCAGGTGTGGACGGAGCATCTGATGATATATTGTCAAAATCAAGGGTGACGGTCTTCTTTTTGATTTCAGTTTTTCTTAGCTGATTTATATGCCTTTTTACTTCTATATTTGGTTCATCGAGGCTGATTATGTAATGAAGTCGTCCTAAACGTTTTTTAACTGTTCCAAGCTTCCAAGTAAGTTTGTTTTTGGCATAATGTCGAGCTAATACTCGATCTCCCACGCTTATTTCTCTTATCTTGTGTGTTGAGGTAGAGTTTCGCTGATAGGTGAGAGGTCGAAAAGCATCTAACTGATTGCGGATATTACGTTTAAGATACATTTCTGCGGGTGTTTTGTTGTTGGCTAATGGGGTTGAGCGGTAGCGAAACAAGATTTCCCGTATCTTATTATGCATGGGTTGGGGGTCATCAGTCATACACTTTAGTCTATTTTTGATGGTTTGCACATTTCTTTCAGCCAAACCATTTGTGGCAGGATGACCCGGAGCAATATGTTTTTGAATGATTCCATTCTGTGTGCAAAACCTTTTGAACTGATCACTGACGAATATCGATGCGTTGTCCGACACCAAGATGCATGGAAAACCGTGAATAGCAAAAATGCCCATTAATAGTTCCATTGTCGATTCAGATGTTGGTGGATTTCGACAGGGTTTCACTTCTGCCCAACGCGATTTGGCATCAACTAAAATGAGATAGAAGTAACCTTGAAAAGGGCCGGCGTAATCCATATGAACCCTTTCCCAGTTTTCCATGGGTTCATCCCATGGGTGAATAACAACTTTAGGTGGACTTGTCTTGACTTTGGCGCATGGTTCACACGACCTTGATAGGCGCTCTATATCCCGATCGATACCTTCCCAGTATACATGTCGACGAGCTAACTGCTTCATCTTGGTCGCACCAATGTGAGTCCTGTGTAGTTCATTTAGCACCTTTGGCTGGAGACTCTTCGGTATAACTATACGCTGGCCTTTGAAAAGAATTCCACTTTCTATTGAAAACTCAAAATATCTTTTCGTGTCCCTGTCAATCTCGTCTCTCAACTTATGAAGTTTATCATCTGAATCAGTTGCCTCCCGGATCGTCTGAGCAGTTATAAATTCTGAAGAGATTCTATTTATGGAAGCTTGACATACTGAAGCGACTTCTTCATTCATAGCCATGTCACAACTTCTTGATTTCTGGGAAACAGGAGCCCTAGAAAGACAGTCTGCATTAGTGTTGAGGATACCTTGTTTGTACACCACTTCATAGACAAATCCCGATAAGAAGCTAGCATAACGAAGAAGTCTACCTGATGTCATTGCTGGTAACTTGCTGTGATGGTGGAAAATCCTAGATAATGGTCTGTTATCAGTTTCTAACTTGAAATGACGGCCATATACATAGCTGAAGAAATGATCGACAGAAAAAATGATTGCAAGGGCTTCGCGATCAAGCTGAGAATAGTTGCGCTCAGCTGGAGTCAATGAACGAGAGGCAAACGCTATTGGTTTTTGATCACCATCTACTTCATGAGAAAGAACGCCCGCTACTCCCACCGGTCTTGCATCACAAGTTATTACAAGAGGTAGGACTGAATTGTAGGGTATGAGCGTTCGATCGCTGGAGATTTCATCTTTCAGCCTAATGAAAGCAGCTTCGCAATCAGCAGTCCACTTGAATTTTTCATCCTTCCTTAACAATTTCCGTAGTGGATATGTGATGGTTGAATGATCCGGCAAAAATCTGGAGTAGAATGTTACCATACCCAAAAATTGCCGTACACCATCTTTGGTGATTGGCCGTGGCATATCTTTGATAGCTCGAACCTTCTCAGGACTTTTGGAAACTTTATTGAATTCAATAACATGTCCCAAATATTCGACTTTTTCTTGAAAGAACTTGCACTTGGATTTATTGAGATGAAGGTCATGTTGTTCAGGTTTTTTGAGACACAGTTCCAGATTTTTCTGACACTCTAACTTTGTGGCTCCATGCACCAGAATGTCATCGAAGTAGGAAATCGTCTTGGGTAATCCTTAAAGTACTTGATCGATAATTCTATTGAATTCACTTGGAGCTGTCTTTATCCCAAAAGACAATCGATTCATCTTATAAGTTCCTCTGTGAGTCGAGAATGTTTGTATTTGTCTGCTTTCTTCATCTACAGGAACGTGCAAGTAAGCCTTGTACAAATCAAGGTGACAAAAATAACGAGATCCCTGAAGGCTGTTGATTATATCTTCGAGGCGTCGAATGGAGTAGTTAGCACTGACTAACTGTTTATTTACTCCAATTTTGTAGTCGACACATAGCCGTACGCTACCGTCTGGCTTTGGAATAACGACTAAAGGCGAGCCCCAATCGCTTGTTTCAACTTTCGAAATTATGTTTTGAGCTTCAAGGCTGTTTAACTCTTCTTCAACCTTTTGGCGTAGAGCATACGGGACAAGTCGATCTTTGATAAACACGGGCTTTGCATTTTCTCGAAGATTCAATGACACAGTGAAGTTAGGGATGCATCCAATTCTTTGCTCAAACAAGTTGAGAATTTTGAAACAATTGCCTCAACATCTCCAACTTTCAGTACTTGAAAAGAACCATTGTCGTCTGGTTTGAGTTGATCGAGCTCATCAAGTTTGATGTTGAGGTGACGTATCCAAGTACGTCCCAATAAGGCATCATACTCCTCAGGGACAATGTACAGTTCTTCAGTAGATTTAACACCCTTATATTCTACCATCACTTGAACTTTACCATCACATTGAAAAACGTTTCCAGTGTATGAACGGAACGCTAGTTTTGTAGTTTGAATTTTGTTCGGGAGATTCAATCCGTGGAATTTATCACGTGGAATAAACGTGAATCCTGTACCTGAATCAACCTCAAAATCGATTGAGTTTCCTTCTACATTTACGGATGCTACATACTTATCCAAATCGGTTGAGCGAATATTTTTATGTTGGTAAACATCGATGATTTTGTTAACATCAAAATCGGCCAAACAGTCGTCCCCTCCATCACTTTCGGTGTCAGAAACACGATTTGTAGACTGCAAGGATTTTCGATCACGGCTGTTTAAAGTTCGTTGAGCGTCCATCAATGTTCGAATACATACTTTCTTAACATGGCCTCTTCGATTGCAGGATAAACATTTTAAGTCCCCTGGGTCAGTCCTGCAGTCTTTTGCAAAATGATTACTTTTACCACACCTCACGCACAAATCTTTTATTTCAAGTTGTTCAAAGTCAACTCGACTTAAAGACCTAGAAGCCGGACGTGAAGAAGCTCGAAACTGATTATCAGAGTTACCCTTGGACCTGGATCGACTTGAAATTGAACTAGAACGGTTTCGGATGATCTTCAGAACATTTGAAGTTGATTGATCTTCTGGTTGCAATTGGCCCGCAATATTTCTACTGTCTAGTCTAGATACTTCAAGCGCTAAAGCTTTCTTTAGAACTTCATCAAAAGATAATGACTCTGATTGCAATAACTGTTCCCTAATAAAATTTTCCTTAATACCACGAATAAATTGTACTCGCATAAACATGTCAGTGATTGGAGAAGCACATTTACAAGGAGACTTGAATTCACAATCAATAGCAATGCGGCGTAAAGTCGAAACGTATTCTGTGATACTCTGATCATCAAGCTGGTATGTCTATAAAAATTTGTGTTGTGCAACCATAACATTCCTCCTGGGGGATAAAATTCTCTCAAGTTCTGCGAACAAATCTTCATAAGATAAATCGAGTGGAGAACGAGCAGGTGACACCTGGGATACCAACGAATCATAATGCTTAGCACCTATTGAATTGAGAAGCAATTGAGAACAGTATTTTGGGTTGTTAGTGATGCCAGCCATAGAAGTATAATTTTCGAATCTCTGGCGGTAATTCTTGAATGATTCTTTTTTAGGGTCAAAATTTTCAAAAGAATGTATGTAGGCTGGACTAGATGTCGAACTCAAAGTAGAACTAGGACTGGCCGAAGTTGAGGTAGCTTGCGCTTGTAGAAAACTTGTAATCAACAATTGCTGTTGTTGAAACATTGTCATAAATTCTTCAAATTGATCCTTATCCATTTTTGAAAATTCAATGTACAGTAATTGAACACGTAACAAGGACAAATAGAAAACCAGCAGAGGTCGCCTGATATAACAGAAAAAAAATTACTGTCTCAGAACAAAGTCACATAACACACAATTACTGATAACAGTTTCAATCACTTAGTGTTCAGTTTCAAATCGAAAAGACAAATAACTACGTAAATAAATGCATAGTTTTACCAAGTCGCCAAAAACTGTTGTGGCCTGGAATCGATATTAATAAAAACATAATGATATATTTTAGAACATGTAAAAACTCCGTTTTATTTCATCCATTGAAAACTTAAAACTATAATCATAATAATAACAAAAGTACTCAGCTGATATTTAAAAAACCATTATATGAACAGTCTTTTAGAAAAGATATAACAATTAGCATCCTATTATTCACTTAAAAACTTTGAACAAGAATCATTGTCGGTCGTTTCAAACTATTCATCCTGATTTTTGCATAATTATTTCTCATTTATTTCACAACGTTTTTTTGTTTTTTTTTTGGACGCGCCTTTTAATTCATTGTGTCCTACAAGAGATAACTAAATTTGATCGTTTGAATCGTTTCACGTCTTATTAGTGTCACATGAAAGCAGCCAGAAGTCCCTACTTTACGCACAGGCAACCAATGTCTGTTAATTTTTAGAGCTTTGACTCGAGTATGAACCCAAAATGATAACCAAAACGATAATTTGGCCATCAAAACGATCTCTTCGATATGCCAACTACAACATGTATGTAGGTCTAGGCTAATTGTTATTCAGGATCTTGTTTTAATACATCTGCAGCGTTAATGCCTAACAAAGAGTTTTTATTCATTATTCATAAGTAGGTTGTTCGTTTGTAGGCTTTCGAGTTTGCACTGATATGATTGATGTATAAATACGTGTTTTAATATATGCTTTTTACCAATAAGTTTTAACATTCACGATGATATACAAATTATACCTAAAAAATATACAAAGAATGAATAGTGGCGCCAGAATGATTTTAGCCAGTAACACTGCTCGTCATTGGACGTCAGGGCTGTCAGAGAGTATAAAGAATGTCTCTTTGAGCCGACCGATGATCGATGTGTCATTAATATTGACTCGGCGTTTCATAATCATATCCTGTAATAATATATTCTTTCAGATAAATTTTGGATTTTTAGTACTGAATGGTTTGATTCGTACAATTAATTGTCACCTCTCGTTAGTAAAACGTCGTTTGGCGTGTATAATTAAAAAAAAATACTGTCAAATAATAGTTTAGTTATTGTATACTTTTTAAATATTTTGAAACTCTTAAAAATAGATTGTACTGAATGATTTGATTTTTACAATTAATTGCCACCTCTCGCTAGTAAAAACGTCGTTTGGCGTGTATAATTAAAAAAATTACCATCAAATAGTTGTTTAGTTACTGTATACTTTTTAAACATTGTGAAACTCTTAAAAATAGATTGGACTTATTGAAGGCTGATGGATTTAATTAGAAACGTTTTGTGTCAGATTTGGGATTTAGATCCAACAAATAATGCTATTCAAGAATATAATCATTAGTAATAAATTATTAAATGCCCGCAAAAGTAAATGTGTCGATGGATTAATGAATAACGACCTCATGAAACGCAAGATAAGTAACAGGTAATAAAGATAAAAACTCATTCATACTATGCCGGAGGTAGACTGCAACGTTCGAGAAAAAGAAGAAAATGAGCTGTAACTAAAACCTCATTGTTTCTTTAATAAGCAAGCTCACGGTGTATTTGTTTTTATTTGAAAAAAATAATTTTGTAAAACGAGAAGTTTGAATTTCCTGAAATCGTTTTAAGTACCATAAACCGTATACATACTACAAAGAACTAACATTTATTTTTTGAACCAATTATTGAGAAATAATAGCAATACAGTAAAGTGAATTTACTGTTAGTTACCTGTGTTCATTCAGAAGTATGCAGTCAGAGTCAAATAACTTGGCTCGGCTGTTAGCCCAATCCCAAAATTAAAATGTGCCTTATGGAAAGACTGGGCAGGGTTATGTGATCTGGAGTTTTGTTATTTGTTTATTTATCAATAGTCAATACAAATTTAAGAAAAAAAATTTTGTGAGTTAAATTTATTGAGTCGGTGGCGCACTCGACCCCGGTTCTGTGGCGGCAGCGTCGCAGGATCGAGTCCCGATGATGCCGCATACTTTTAGCAGTACTATTCATCCTTGTACTGTACCGGCTCACTCCTTGGGTTTCCTTGATAACTTCCACGCTCAGGCCTGAGGCCCAAGTGGGGGGGCAAATGCAAGGTAAAAGAGGCCGCCACCCTCTTTTAAAAAATAAAAGAAAGAAGAAAGAACAGTTATTTAAAAACATTAGAGTTAGAGTTTTTAATGTACTAATTATATAATAAACTACGTTCAATACTCCCCACAATATTCCCATAGCTATCCCATATTTTTAATGTGTTTTTATGTACGAGTACCTGGCGGACCGAGCCTTGCTCGGTGTTATTTCATGTTTACCAGTTCATCCAGTTACTATAAAATATTTCAATGTCATAAAATTGATAAATATAAACCTTTTTTATTGCTCCATGGACTCTTCATCCCACTTACTGTATTTTCCCTTGATGGCTGTAGATTCCAAACAGCTGTTATGATTACATCATTTGTTTACACTTTCCTTGTTTATTTTTGTTGCTATCACGGCAACCCATAAAGCCAATGTTAAAATTTTATAACTTTAAAATTCGATTTATTACGTTATTAGATTTTCTCTGGCCAATAAATCTGCATAAAAAACGTTTTTGAATCATAAATTACTTATTTACAGGCTTTGAAGGAAATCCTCGGAGCCGTTTTTGAGATCGTTGTGCAAGCAATCTAGCATACAAGAACGAACCATAACATTGCTCATATAAGAGTATAGGATTAAAATATGATACTTTGTGACGTTTTGCTTTTGGTATAGAACACATCTTTATGCGTGTAATTCTGTAAATATTTTGTAGTTGAACAGAAAGGAAAAGCTATCATAAATGTAATATTATTAAGTTTTCACAATGTTACTTTGCTTTAAATTAGTTTAAAAGGTGTTGAACTGAAGGACAAAATTGTTTTTAAGCATTCTATCTTCCATGAGTACTTGCTAATTCCAGAATCTTGATCGAGTGGTGGCGTCTAAGTGAAACATCAATATCTGTCAAAAGGTTTGAGCTTCCTGATTACTTGTAAAAGCTTCTGTCGACGGAAACCGTCAATGCGTAACTCTAAGATTAATGGAATATTAATTTGCATCTTAATCTTACAGCATTAATTTATTTTTCAAACATTCTATTACCAATGGATATAGTAATATATTCGTCACACACAAGTTCATGAGTGAGACAAAGATTTTTGTTGATGAATGCAGAAGAGATTTTAATGCAGGAAAGATACAGTATTCACTTTGAAAATTGAGCCCAATGTTTTGAAAAAGGTTAAATTTCTTTTTTTCAGTCTTGTCATTCTGCAATCGGTGAATTAGATCCCATGGTTCTGCAAAAATTGTGCCATCTTCAGATCTTCAACAAAAACTTTAATTTTCCGAGTTTCTCTAACGTAACCCGATCCAACAAACCCTAATTAATCTAATCTCACCTCACCTATGAACAAATAGATCTTCAATTACATCATTGACGTTAAAAAAAAAAGTTAAACAGGAATTGGGGGAGGTTTTCGCCCTATGGAATTTGCTCTCAATTTAGTAAATATAAAAAGTTTTGAAAAATGCATTTACTGAGTGAAGGGAAAAGTTTTATGATGATGCTATGTCTCGGGCTCCTCACCTATTGGTAGATAGAAAACCCGCTGTTTGCGCTGCCACTTCCCTTCCCCATAGCCGATGGCGTAGGCAGTTCTCCCGCCTTACAGGTGGCTCCATATGGGACCCTTTCCTCCCTCCGGGAAATAGTAGACGAGTCTGTGATTCCAAAACAAAGTTTAGAGGACTTCAGCTTAGGAGTAAGTTTCAGGCTATGGAGCACACAATAACACGTTGGAATTCTGCCAGTTACATGAAAATAAGAGTTTTTTTTCAGGTCTCTCTGTCGTTGGAGATTTACATACAAATAAATTGTAAATAATCACGTACGAATTTTTAAGCGAGCCATACGTAGAACTCGTACGGCTTGTTTAATTTTATCAGCTGAATAAATTGGCATGAAAAATGAATCAGTGAGCGTGAATGTCGGCTTCAATAGTGACAGCATGTGGACGATTTCTCATACTCAAATGGGGATATAGGCCCATTCTAGTACTGATATTGGCCCAGGCACACGCTCATTGCAATGGGATAAGCGACAATCAATACTGCCGAGATAAGATACAACGATCAAAAAATATTTTTAATTACATTAAAAGTACTTAAAGGGAACTATCTTGGTGATTAAAAATCTTCAGAAAACAGACCAAAGTTTATTTAGAATAAAGAGAGAGGTATTTGAAAATAAACTATGTCCCCAATTCATTGTAATATCTAGGCCCACGATAATATTTTAGTCTGATGAAACATTTTTTGCTATAGTAAATTTTGGACCACAGTATTCATAAAATTGTACAGTATAATCATAAAAACCGCAAGTTAATTAACTACTCATAATAATTACTATTCTTAAAACGTAGTAAACAGATTATGTTTAGAATTTAAAATTTACACAGTATGTATTTTTAAGTTATAATTAAATCTCATACTTTAGTTATAGCTTTGATACGGAATAAAAATGTAAAATAGTAATTATTATCTGTTCCTTAGAACAGCATTACAAGAAGATGTACTGGTAAGCCTAAGGGATTACACGACATAAAGTTGTGAGCTTCATTGGATAATATAAAATGAAAAAGTGTAGTTTAGTTCCCTGAAGGGAGGCTTAAACTAATTCCGAAGAAGAATACCCACGTCAGGTTGGGCTAGCAAGAACATCCCCGATGGGAGTTTATTCCCCTTACAAAAAACATGTATTAACTATCTGTCCAGGGCTTTGACTCAGATATTTACATGAGAAAAAATTAACTTATGCAATAACCTATATCGTGGCAATATTGATCAAAACTATATGCGTAATATTGCTATCCTTCCCCCCCCCTTTTAAGGAATTAGTAAATAGTAATTAGAATTAGTAATTGCAAGTAAAGTGTAAAACTGTTCGACTAAGGTTCACTGTAATTTTTTTTTTATTACTAAAGAAATATAAAATACTTTAATTTGAGTTTACTTAACAATATGAGATAGTTAGATTTTTTCGGTTTTCATATCGAAATACAAATTGATCCGCCTTTTATTCAATTACATTTTATCATATAATATTTCCGTAAATCAGGTATTTATCATTAATAGAGCAAACAATACATATTTTTTGCTAAAAATATTTGATAAACTGCTCAGAATATGTTATAACATAAATGAAATGAAAAAGAAGGTAAAGAACGGAAACAAAAAATTTTTACATAAGTCATGAAATTTTGGAAATAACTATTGAAATTATAATTTAGTAACGATCAATAATACATGGTATTACATATCACATATGATATTTTAAGTGAATGTAACTCCAGAGATGCCAAATAAATCATGTTTAAATTAAATAGGTTATTCCTTCCCAATAATTCACTCTTTCAGTTAACGTTTTCATAATTAGTTTCTTCCTGATGTCTTCTTATTAACATAACGATCAGATCATTGAATGAGAGGCAGTAGCTTCTGAGGTTTTCGTTTATCGTCAATCCTTGGTGGATTATAAAGATTCTAATAAATATTTCAACCTTAATAATTTATATTTACCTATAAGCTAGAAGTATATAAATAACCTAAACCATAACCTAGTTAGAAAGGCATCCTATTTAACAACAGCTAAACAAACGTTTATGTCTTTAAATTATTAGTGTTAAACTACTTTTCGATTATGTTTATGATCAATTTATAGGCACGAACATATAAACTTTACTTCACTTATCATCTTCCTCCTAGGCCCTCTTGAGAGATGGCTCTGAAGGCGTCAGAGTGTCCATATAGTATCCATTAGGATCACTGAGTAGGTAATAATTGGTTTTAGGCTGTAGGTTTTATTAGATAAGAAAAAACGTAGAAGGTTTTAAGGGGGGGGGGGTTATAAAACAGCAAACAATACAATAACAAAACAATTGTAATAGCTTCTATCCAGGCACTCATTGTACTACGTAAGTGCCATTTCTAAAGTAATGACATTTTGTAGATTAATATAGTTAGAGTATCCTCATCAAACTAATATTACTACTACTAAATTTAAATGCAATCTTTCTGTCCTTGTCATTTGGCCAAGAAATTTCTCCAAGAAATGGCAATTTTTTTTGAGATCATACTTTCTAATTTCAAATAGAACAAATCAATATGAATTACTGTACGATAGATAATACCTTTAAGTCGTAATATCCAATCAAATACCCGATAGTTTCCAACATATCCCGTAGGCAGCCACGATAAGTCAACAACATAAACCTGTTGTAAAGCTAGTGGGCTGTAGAGACAGGGTCAGTTTGATTTATGACTTGGCTAAGCGACATTTATTACTTGAACTGAGTACAAAACTTAAACTACTTAAACTACTTAAACTACTTAAACTACTTAAAACTCAGTTAAACTACTACCACCTGTTTGCTAAGTAAGGCCCAGCTTCAGGTATTCATTCATATTGGTTCATTTAAGTGGTTGCAATTATTAGATGACAGTTTATGTCTTGATAAATGGGTTTGGTTGTAATTCCATTATTTTTTATATACCTCAATTCTGGATACAATAATTTTATTAGGTTTCTATATTCGTTAATCAATAAATAATTGAAAAATGCCATTTCTTTCTACTTGTGATGCATATTATAAGTAACCATTTTTGCTACAGCACAAGATGTCTTAGTTTATTTCAAAACCCATTTTATAGGTTGGCCGGACTCTTTTTTCGAAATGAAACATATCCCGCTCAAACCAATATAAGATATGAAACGTATGAATAATTGAGTGATATAACGCTTTCAGCCTCCACCCACCACCCCCACTCTAAAGCCACAGATTTGAGGTACATTTGAGCACTAGGTATAAATGGAAATTCTTGTCCAATTATGCTTTTATATCAAAGATATAATTTTTATTACATTTGAATAGTTTATCATACTTTTAGTTGTTAGCGAATTTGTAAATAATTGGTACATGAAGGAATATTTATTTGATATTAGCCTTTGAATCAGCATTTTATGTTCTTTGGATATTTTTAAAAGTTCTCTCATTTTTTTCAAACTACAATAAGAATATGTTGGTTTGTATGACAACACGGCCTCCGAACCAGCAAATCTGCGGGCTACGCTTTAATCTTCCTCAAAAATAATAAATGACTAATAATAATAAAAACTGCTGTCCCACAGTGTTTTGATGTTTCCACGATTTGTTATCTTGGTCAAATGATATAGATTCTGATCGAAACTGAAATATGCACGAATAGGTTGAGCTTCAATAATAGCTTTAAGGGCTTCGCCATAGGACCGCTTGACAGGGACCCATGTTTAAGAAGTAAACATGGGCTAGATTTGTTTATTATCAAAACAACTCCCTGGCCAAGTAATATTTTGGTCGCAGTTTGAAATAATTTTAATGGTTGCCAACAGAATGCAGCACTTTCGTGTATATAAAGCGCGTTTAAAAAATAAAGCGTTTAATTTAATTTAATTCCACATATTAATCTAACAGTCTCCATAAGAAAACAATCTCCTGAGCAAAGCCTCTCGGGGAGGGGGGGTTACGTTTGTTCTAGATAATAACCCGTTACTATCTAGAATAACCGTAACATTATTAAGTTATGTGATATGTAATACGCTTTTTTACGGAAGGATTCGGTAATGCTAATCATCGGTAATTAACTGAAAAGGGCTTTTAAAAGCGGAACGTTTTCTTGAAATCAACGAGAAGTCAGAACTCAGACGGGTCACGGAGTCAAACCTTCTCGGTAAAATTAAGTATTGTTAAATATAGCGAATTCACTTGTGAGACAACTTTTATGTTTAAAAAAACATAACCAGTGGGGATGAAAAATATATTACTTTTCAGTGATTTCTTGACTGAGGTCATCACTTAAAGCGCGAAGGTCTTGTTTTCATCGCATTTTGCCAGCTGGAGCATTAACTCGTGTTAATTTTAAGGATAAGTGAGGAATGATTTTTGAAGTCGAGTGATAAGTTTGACGTTGTCATGCATTTTAAATGTGTTGCGGCAATAAATGATTTGACTTTGACTTGACTTTGACTTTGACTTTGTTAGTTTTAACCATTAATTTCCACCGAATGAAAAATAAAATATTGTTTAGTTCAATGCTGGTAAATGCGGTTGAATGAAAATTGTTTGGAAGGTAAAATTCCCGACATATTGGGCAAGTTGCCAACCATGGGATACGTTATAACAATGGCCGTTTTAACTGACCTAGATAATGGACATGGCTGAAACCTGATTGCTGAAAGGAGATCGCCAAACCTTGCGACGGAATATTACGTTACTAGGCCGGGAAGTATTGTTTTGCCATACCAGCATGATAGTTACCGCGCCAGCGAAAGCGAGTGCAGGATTTTCATGCAAGTACGGTAAAACTTCGCGGCCGTGTAACGTACGATATTTTTCATCATACTACGCAAAAAATTATACTACAATCAAAACGTAGTCCTTACATAAACATACGTTTCTCGAACCTTCAAACCTAACCTATAACAAACAGAGCAAACATTTGCTACGGATGCAGTGCTGCCACTGCATTCCTCTAAAAATAAACCAATAAACCACCAATAAACAAGCATTAAAAGTCGATTTTCTGCAGATCAGCTGATTGTTTAGTTCCGTTCTTTCCGACTTAGGCCGGATAAGGGTTTATCCGGCCTAGGTCGGCAATGGGTCACTTTCGAGCCAACAACAGGGAACTGAAAGCAGATGTTTCTGTGTTAGTATGATGAAAAAATATTATATTTCTTAACGCTCTAGAAACTTAAAAACACTGTTGAATAAATGAAATAAAGGTTGCCAATTAAAAGATAACCACAAGAAAAACAATTAGCCGTTTTACTTAAGTTTTCATTTTCATTACTAGGATCCAAACGATATAGCATTGCCTGTAACTGTTATTATCTGATTAAATATTATCTAAGGACTGATATCTTATCTTTTCTTGCCTGAGGTCACCACTTGAAGCGCGAACGTAGTTCTTGTTTTCCTCGCATTTTGCCTGCTGGAGCATTAATTCGTGGTAGTTTTATGGGTGAGCAAGTATTGGTTTTTGAAGTCGAGTCGAAACGAGTTTTAAAAAATACTCGCGAGTTTCGAGTTTTTTCGAGTCTAGTATTTTGAATGGTAGATGTTAAAACGATCATACTTATTATTGATCTCGTAAAATGTAGTTTTTTATATTAAACTGGGAAGTTTTCTATTTGTTAAAAGCAAACCTGTTTTCAAATCAAATTAATAATTTAGGCCATCTTTAACATAACTTTATATAATTACTCAGTATTTTATTAAATTTCTTAGAAGGTAAAAATAAGCTACATATGTACTTGTTTGCTTTAAAAAGGAGTTTTTGTAACATATTTTTAAAGGTTTGAAAATCGCAAAGTTAAATCAGTCTCACTGAGCATAAGTAGGAAAATATCTCGAATTTTAGAAAGGAAAAAATACAAAACAAAATTCATTGATATTAATATATTGAAAACCACTTTAATTCAAGTAAAATGACAAAAGTTTTATGGTGGCTGTTCATGTGAAAAACTGGTGTTCGCTTTGTGAAAAACGGCCGTAAAATGCGATAGCGCGTATCAATTTCGGGTAAACGTCCGGGGTAAATACTCGACTCGAACTGCTGAATATTCCTCAAAACTTCGAGTCAAGTGGTGTAAACTCGGCTCGAAAAAAGCTCGATAATCAAGTACTCGCGCACCGCTAGTAATTTCTATTTTTGTTTTTCTCTCAACTTCAGAAATATTTTTCTTAATCGCCTTAGGAATATCGGTCCTTACTGAAAACATATTAATAAGTAAAAAGCCATAATCAATCAATTTTTATACTGATTTATCATACATATCCTATTACTTTAAATTAGCATTATATTATACAAAACATAATACCTAACAAACTATATTATCACATAATATCAGTTAACGGAACTACTCAGTATTCTGTGTCTGAGGATGTATACATAATGTAAACTTGGCTAACAGCTGTAAGATCATCCCATGGGGCCCACCGTCATCTCAAGACAGCGATTTATCACGTTAAAAGCGATGTGATGTATTGCCAAAGAAAAAAGGTTACATACCTTGAATAACTGTCTTCAATTCTTGCAGTTTGAAAACAGTTATTCAAGGAGTGTAACCTTTTTTCAGGTATGTAATCTATCAATTCTGGAGGCTAATCATGAACATGTATTGCCAAAGCCTTATTTTCTAAACACTAAAACAACAGAAATTCATATAAAACCTCTTTTAAAAACGTTTGACTAACAGAGCCTTCGCTATTAAAACATTCATCTAATATTGTTATGAGTTCAAAATTATGTTGTAATTTATTTTTACGACATGTTTCCATGAATATATTCAAGAGTGTTAGTAGGTAATACAATATTGAGAGGATGTTATACTCTTATGGGGTCACAAAATTATTTTAGTTTTATTTTTCAACAATTCTCATTGATTTGTTGTAGCTTTAAATTTTGACGAGGAAAACTTGCCAAAAAAACAGCTTAAATGTTTATTACAAACTAGACAAACAACCTTATACCTCAAAAGTCTTAACGTACATATACCAGAAAGCCTTTCAATACTATAAACATTGCAATAAAATTACGTTTTGTTGCAATTAAATTTCAAAATTGGCAAATGTCTTATCAAGGTGGTCATTAAATTTTTGGAGAGTTGACGATTTTACTTTTAGTAACAAAAAACAAATGTAGTCAGTTTGCATTTTTGCAAATTTACAAAGTAATACATTCATTTAAAAACTTTCATAGTTACTAACCCTAGAATAAGTAATGACATTGCAATTTTGATCGTTTGTTTTGGAGCTGCAATCAATGTCTGCACTGTCTTATGTATGTAACATTTCCCCAGCTAAAAATGATCTAATATAATTGTTTTATAAACACCTTTATAAATTGATGAAGTTAAAATCCGATTACCACTCTTCAGTTAGTCATGGTTTGACAGTTCACAGCGTTGTGAGTTTATGATTAAACTAACACAACTTCGCTTAATTCAACATAAATTATATTTTTCAAATTTACAAAAAATTATATTTTACAAATGATGTAAGTGTTTTTGGTCACGTTTGGTTTGTTTGATAAGCCTTTAATGATAAAAAATATATGAAAACATGATTAAGTATATTAAATATATTATGGTGATGTTCTATCATCTAGCTCAAAACCACATGATAGCAATTATGGGTATTGAACTGATAAGTAATTGTAAATTATGCATACCAATAAAAACATCGTGATTTAACAAATACTTCGGCCCATATTTGGTGCAGTTGGTGATTAAATTTAAATTGGTGAAATTGTTGAATATTTTGTGAACTTTCTTTAGTTTATTTACACATACAAAGAATATTAAGAAATCATCCTTCATATCAATGCAATAAGAAAGCTCACAATGCTGAATAATATTTGTTTTACTGTTTTGGCATTCACTTTCAATACATTCCAAATAATATTTAGACTTCAGGAAATAACAGCTTATTCTCAGCTGCATTTAAAAATTGTATATTTTGTGCAATGTGTAATATTTTTATTAAACCCAACAATGTCAATAAAGACTCATATTAACTATTCATTGTTCATTATTCATATCCTAACCTTGACAATCATGGGAAGTCAGAGAGAAAATTCAGTATATAAAATAAAAAATGTAAAATGTATTCAGGTAGTTGAATAGTACCCTGTCGTACTAGTTAAGGAGCACAGAGAGTTTATTTTTATTGAAAACTCCCTACTGAGACAGGGTTTTTAATAGTGATGAAAAATTATCATATTGTCCAGGAATTGCCCTAGGTGAGATGGAGTGGATACAAAGTAAATATTGGAAATTAAAAGATTATACTTATTTGTTTTAGTCCTCTTTTGATATTTTATCACGTTACCAATATTCAAACGCAGTTTTAAAGTTTTTTAAAAGGCGGAGATTAGATACTACAATAAAGGTTCGGTTTAAAGGTAGCTCTCCAAAGTAACATTTCAAATAAGTAAAAAATAATAATAACAGTAAAAAAATAAAATACATGGTGTTTGATTTCATCAATTATAAAATCAACGAGTTTTTAAAAGCACTGATGTATTTTTTTTTTTGTTAAATTGATTGCTGAATGACAGACAGTGTAGTAGATTTGGTTTGTTAGCTTATTAGTACTGAGGTAAAGTGATTCTGGACGGAAAGAAACGAGATTCACTTAGATCTCAAGTTACAATCTCCAAATGACCGTGGCCTTAATCTACTCTGCTCAATTTTGACAGTGTTTGGATTCTAATTCCACTATAAACTATAACCTTTTTATAATTGATTTGATAATGTGCTGGGTTATAAAAAGTTATCATTTATATTATGTGAACTCGCACAGCAGTAAAGTCTTAAATTAAAATATTTTTTTAAGAGTTAATATAAGATTCATTATTTATTCTTTTCATCGGCAAAAAAATCACATTTTTTACGTCAGCTGTTTGTATTGCTGCATTAAATTTATAAGCAATTAACTAAAGATTAGTAAAATAAATGTAGGGATAAAAAAGATAAAATATAATGATATGATCTGTGGCTGTAATTTTTTATGTAATTAAAACAACGTCTAATTGAGCAATTTTTAAGTTGATCGTTGAATAGTCCTAATCATAGTGAAGTTCGAACCTACGTTCGAGGTACAGTTCGAGTCAAATAAAATGGCTGTTTTGGATAGAATAGGCCATGTGTTTTGAATCCACATATACTTTTAAGCCATACGGTTGATTTATAATGACAATCAGCAATACCGTAAGTCTGAATGAAACGGTGACCTCGAATCTTTGATTTATCCTTACTTCACGCCGAAGGATAAAAATGTTGAAGAAGATAGCCTCAATAATTTTCACAACAGAAAGAAAAACGTATCAAAGGGATATAAAGTAGAAAATATCACCCTGGAAAGCGTTTCAAATAAATAGTGAAATTAAAGTATGATAGATTTATTTTCAGAATCCTTTCATCCGTCCGGGACCAATTTTCACCACCTCGTGGTCTCCTATATTTTTATTCTAAACAACCCTTTGATTATAATTGTTATTTAACTTTAAAGATTGGGCAACAGAGGTGTTGCGATGCACCTTCAATGACCGAAAGTAATTCACTGATATCGACAACCAATCAATCGATCTCTTCCCACGCAATTGCTTCCCAAGCGAGCCAGACTTAGTGTGAGGTGTCGCACTGAATTTTTTCGCAGGTAAAAAAATATAATTTCTTTTTAATTATTCTAGTAATAGTATCATAATTTGCAATATTATATCTATATTTTCATTAAATAATTCTCGATTAGCGTGACTCATGACTCATCCTCGATTAGTTGTCGTATTCACTCGATATAATTTAAAAAAGTCAACACCTAACATTTGTAATTTACGATTATACCTACACCTATACAATATTCACTCTTACATTCTATTTACAAATAAGATGATAAATATAGAAAAATTGTGAAAAATTACAATCGATTTCGATTGGTGACATTAATTATCATAAGGCCCAGTGAGAGAGTAGCAGGATGGCGTCCATCCTTTCATCCTATTGGCTGCTGGAAGTTCCTCCGGCCAATAGAATAAAGTGCTGGTCTGCTGATCGTCATGTTCGGCATGGCTTCATATGCTGATCACGTGCGATCGATTTTTTTAAGGCAAAGTAGATTTCACTCATCAGAGCAATCGTATTTTACAATTGTATCGTCTCCATTCCTCACCATTTTCTTTTTAAATATCTCTTTACTTTGTTCTTTTGTATTTTTTGTTTTGTTTCTACTTCGTTTCGAATTTCTAGTCCAGATAATCAACAAATTCGGAAAACCGCGGTTCGTATTAAAGAGGTCCTACCGTATTAGACTGTTACATTTAACGTAAAATCCCATAACTTTTGCCCGATTTGAAATCAGCTCACCGATTTTATTTTTACTTCGAACTTATGAATACGTATGATTCCTACAAAATTCGCTGTATACGTTTGGCACTGTTTTTATTGCTTATTAATTTTAACGCTGCATAGTACGATTTGCTCAGTAAAACTGTTTTACAATTAACACGAACTGATAGGACATTTCCATTGAAGTTTTTATTAGGCTTTCAATTATTAGTTGTAAGTAAACAAGTACATACGAACCTTAACATCCTATACTTGAAAAAATCGAAAAGAGAATTTCCTCAGGGCTTTTCTTGCTGAGGAAAACCAGTAATTTAAATAATGTCAACCTTTCCAAAAATGTTTATTTTAGTTTAATAGAATCTCACATAGTTTATTCAATAGTACTTTGGGGTGGGCTTAAGACTCACTTAGACAGAATTTTTGTTTTGCAAAAGAAGGCCTTTAGGGCGATTTTCAGATTACCACCATGGGCTCACTGTTCTAACTTATTCAAAGAATTAGGTATAATGACTGTCCCTAGCTTATATTTTTACGAACTCGTTCTATATGTAAGAAACCAACATCTCATGGACTATGGAAGAAGAAACCACAATTACAGTACTAGGTTTAAGACATCATTTGCCGAATCGCATAATCTAGCCATCTTTGAAAGAAAGCCTATTTACCAAGGTCTAAAATTTTACCACTCTCTTCCTAAATTTGTAACGGAAATAGTCATTGATCATGGATTTAAATCAGCTCTGAAAACCTATCTGATTAAACATTGTTTCTACAACTTGAACAGCCTTACAGACCATTCCTCAACATGTTCACCCAATTGCCATTTTCTGAACTGACTATATAACCTAACCTGGCCTGCCCAACCTACCCTACCAACTCCTGTTGGCCATGAAGATGCCACATGTACGTGGAACTTTCGGACCTGTTTACAGCCCCTAGGGGGCCTACGGACGGAAAAAAACAAGTATGCAAGTAAGTAGTAAGTATACTTAAGTATTTTTGGTCAGCTCACGAGACCCCTCAGTTAAATAAAGTTATTGTGGCACGACTGATGATCTTCTTAACAGTCGAAGGCAATGGGTCAATGGTTAATTAATATATTATATTAATTGACATGTAAAAAAGAGGGTGGTAAGGTTTTTTAATGTAATTTGACTGCTATTACTTGTTTGTCAATAGTATATTTCATAAGAAGGGTGGAAAGTGAGCAATTACATAACCAAAACCATACAACACAAAATACCACCAAAAACCCAAAAACAATAACACAAAATAACACAGGAATCACAAGTATCAAGTTCTTGATACTTGTGATTCCTGTGTTATTTTGTGTTATTGTTTTTCTTTTCAGCTAGTGTTTTGTGACTGCTTTTACAGTTCTCTGTTTTAGCTGTGTTTTTGTCCAGGTTTTCCTGGCTATGTGTTACTAATCTTGTTATGTTCTAGGTTTTCTTCCACCTGAAGACGGGATCAGATTCCAGATCCCGAAACGTCGTGAAACTTGTTTTTTACTAATCAGTGATGGCAAATGTCCGCAAAAATCCTAATCAAAATATAAAATCACCATCACCAACAATGAATTTCAAACAAACAAAACCATACGTTTGAATTTCGAGATTTCTGGAGCATTCATACCGTCAATAATTTGAAAATTACTTTCATTTGAGGTTTGAAAGTTACTTTTTACTACACGATTAGTTGATAAAACAATAACAATTTTTGTATTTGAAACTGATAAAGAAGGGAGTGAACATTAATTTACACAGTAAATAATGTAATGAGGAATTTATAGAGGTGAAAATAACATAAAACATGTGAATTCATAATAGTGTAACAAAAGTTTTTTTTCCTGGCCTGTTTATGTAATGCAAGTCACGATCTGCAAATGTAAATCTAGTAAATAAATATATTCTATTGGTTCCTATGCTAAAATGAAATCCACCCTCCATTATGTTTTACTTCGAAAACAAAACATACCAGATACATTTCGTGTATACAAATTAAAAAAATATATTTTTCTGTTATGATTAAAATAAAAAAAGCTATATTTATTTATTCTTTGTAATTGGGTTCTAAGAGCGCGTCAGGACCCAAATTGTATTAGTATAGTGCTGCTGGAATCTGGGACTGCACTGTATCAGCAGTGTTTTCATCGTTACTTCAACTGCTCAGCCAATATCACTGCAGAATATGCTGCGGAAGTTCATAGACTAACAAATCATAAAACACCGTTTACAGTGCTTTATATGTTGCTACGTATTATCAAACATATATAAAAACATTAACGGCGAAAATTGAGGACTATCTTAGTCAAAGTATGTAATAAAATTACAATAGTAATTGGTCCAACAAAACCAGTTTGCCGAAAACTTTTATAATCGATAAAGTACAGAAATTGCTAATAATGGAGCCTTAATGGTACCTAATAGTTGAAATGCAACTAGGTTTGACATTTCGAAGAAGTAATCATCGGGCCTACTAGGATGCACAAGAATGTAATCTTCAATTGGCGCATCCTACTTCAATGTAGTGAGTCGGTGGCGCAGTTGGTAGCGCACTCGGCCCCGGTTCTGTGGCGGCAGCGTCGCAGGATCGAGTCCCGATGATGCCGCATACTTTTATCAGTACTGTTTATCCTTTGTACTGTACCGGCTCACTCCTTGGGTTTGCTTGATAACTTCCACGCACAAGCCTGAGGCCCATGTGGGGGGGGGGGGGGGGAAATGGAAGGTAAAAAGTGGCCGCCACCCTCTTTTTTAAAATCAAATAAATAAAAAAAAATTAAAGGATTGATTAGTTCATAAAAACGTATAGACAGACACGGACAGATGACATGATCATTAAAAACAACTCTTACCTGTAACATAAAACATATTTAAGGAGCGACTCATCCCGGCGATGTTTTTGATCTAGGGACTATAAGTCTTCTAGAGTTAACAGAGGTATAACAGAAGAAATGAAGAAGAAGGGGAAGGAAAAAAGAGAGGAGAACGAGGGTAAAATGAGATTTAATAAAGAGAGTTAAAATAGATTTAAAACTTAAGGTAAAATTCTGAAGGTGAAACCAAACTGAAGGGCTTGCAGGGGCGTGTTGCTAGCCTAAAGGTTTGTGTCTTAGACTTTGGTTCAAGAGGTCGCGGGTTCGATTCCCGGCATGCCCTCAAAGATTTGGAGCTTGGACCGCTTTCCCTTAAAAGCGTTTGTGTATCTCTTTACCGATTTCGAAGACAAAAAAGAAACCGGTAAAATAAGATAAAGACACATTCTGAAGAAAAAAGTAAAAGACTATCATTTGCTTATATAATAACTGATGATAAAGAATCAAAATAATATGATGTAACTAAATCAACACATATTTTATTCTATGAGCAAAACAGTCAGAGGCTTTTATGCTTCATTTATGTGAGTGCTAGTCACCAGTCTTTCGTAATTATGTTGATTTTGATTAGTTTGATAGTTTGAAACAAGTAATATGTTCCCCTTCACTGAACGTAACAAGCTGGTCGGTAAACTGTTTCCAAGTTCTGAACAATCTTGCTTTACACATCGTAAACATCTTTGTTGCCTTCGCCTTCTTGCTGGCAAGGTATGCATAGTATTTCGAATATTCAAAAGGTTGATTACCAATATTAAGTGATGACGTTTTAGATTTGTATGCAAACATTTGTCTGAACAAACTAACAATCCTTATAACTAACCCATGATCCTTTCATCAAAAGTTCCAACAATAACTTTTTCATTAGTTTTACCACGTATTTTTACAAAATCACAGTTTTTCTCAGGTACTTTCGTATAAACCCCACCAATAGTGTAATTTAAGTGACATGTGATGAACAATAAATATTTAATTATATTCTCAATATTTAGTGTTTATTTAACAAAACTTAAATAATTGTGACAAAACTACCTAATATGTTTTGCCGTAGGAGTAAGATTAAATACAGTCGATTCCTGGTTGAAGTTTATTCACTTCACCGGTCTACATTATCAGAAGTAAGAAGCAAAGTGATATGTTGCAAGAGATGCAGTCAACTAGAATAACACACTTGAGAGTCGTGTTTTTCTCCAACAAGCCTACAGGTCCCGACCTAGTGATCAAAGTCCATTACTTCCATTTCCTTCTTCTCGTCCTATGCATTACCTTTTCCGATATTGATATCAAACATATTGATGGAATTTCCACCAAGTTCATTTAAGTTTTTTTATGCGTCCAGTAATTGTTAAAATTTGTCTTATTTCCTTTTCATTACGAATGTCTTATAAATAATTATCATATGTTCTAACTTGGTAGTAGGATTATAAAAATTCCACTTTCTATAATTTGTTTATTAATGAAGATTTAAATTAGAAAAATCTGTGCTACGTTCGATAATAGGTTGAGTCTGTTAAATAACCGAATAACTAAATTTACTTCTATGTTTTCAGAGTAAGGGTCATGTTTATCCTAAGCGTCTGGAGGTAAATATTTTCGTGAGTAGCAATTTCAGCTTACTGATGGAAACATAAACACATTTTTACCAAATTTCAACCAAAGTAAGAGTGGATATTTAACATCTCCATTCCGTTCCGTTTAGGGTAGAAACATACAGTTTTTATCGATGCATGTTTATCGATCAAACATACATCGATATTTTTTTTTAAATCATTGATCTTTTTTAAAATATGTATCTACGGTTTCCTATGTGAGCGAATATATCCTGTATCTTCCATTGATATGTGACCTTGGGCAGGAAAATTACTCCATTCATCAATGTAATACTTCAACTACGAATGTACACCGACACAGAATCAGTATCTGAAGCTGTATGTTTTTTTTATTTATTTTTGATTCTATAAATTAAGTAATAAATTGTAATAAAGAATATTTTATCGCAAAGGCCAAGTTAGTGGGCTGAACGTGTACCATTCTTTCAAGTACCACTCATGCAGTTATTCAGGGGTCGAAACGACCACAGTGAGGTCGGGCCGGAAGTTGTACTCATCAGTCTGGCTGTTCTGCTTCCGGTCGGACTGGCAATGTGGCGGCTACTTCCGGGCTGGTGACATAATAGTCTCTCTTAGCATCAGTATTTATGACGAATGTGAATAAGATATCAATTAGTAATTTTTAAATCCATTTAAGTTATCCATATTGATGTAATGCAAACAAAATTTTGGATTTCATTTATTAAGAGAAGGGCAAATGGCAAATGTTCTGCTTTTGTGTTTACACACCTTAAGTTAGCATATGTAAGATATTTTTAGGTTGTGTATCATCCTAACTTTAAAACTAACCATATGATCAAAAATAACATTGCAATTTTGAAAGACAATTAAAACTAAAATACTTAAATATAAAATGGTCTACGAAATTTCTTATACTTCATGTCCTTTACGATGTATTTTGTTCGCATCATAATCGTCATTGAATTAATGAACAGTGAATAATAATATGATGAATTTATTTACAACCATCCAAAATAACATGAGGGGTTAATACAACGAATGCTCTTGAGTTCCATTAAAAAAAAAACTGGATTAATAAGATTCTAGGTAATTTAAATAGGTTCCTCTGTTTATAAAACACTAACAATGTTATAATATAGATTTCCCACATTGATTACCTCAATTATTATTCTTGTGATGTAAATATTGTGCGATATTTTTAGTAGTTGTCTTAATAAAATTGTTGTACAGTAAATGTGACAGTAAAAGTTAAAATAATAGCTCGTAAAATCATCTAATATCTATTACGCAACATAAACTTTGCCGTATAATGGACATGCAACATCTGATAACCTTACATGTATTGCAATTTAAGGCAGAACTAACCATAAAAATCCGTGGCCATCCGTGTTCCGTGGCTTCCGTGTCTCCTTGCTTTTTGCATTGATATGTATCCTGTGTGTATTTCACAGCCAGGATACATATCCACTCCTGTCAAGTTCATTGAATAATTAATTACGTTTTGAGACGAAAGTTATTGGTCTTTTTAATTTTTAATAGTGTTTAATAGTGTGACCCGTTTAATCGGTGCCAGAGATAAAGTATCGTTTTTACTGAACGGACTTTGAGGTCGTTGTTTTACCTTTATTTTACAGTTTCAAGTATTTAGAAAATAAAGAAGGGTTAGTTTTCACTATACAACATCGTTTGCCAAGAAAAATGTTACCCTTTACAATACTAGGTGTTCGTATATTCAAGATATTCAGTTACAAATATAGATTTTAATGATAAACAAAAATTGTAAAGATTAAGCTTTATGGCGTGTTGGGGAAAAACCTCAATAAACTTTTTCAAAACCTCTGTACCGACCTTTTTATAGTACATTTTAAACGTTTCGATGCGTGATTTGATTGCTGTCAAGTCATCACTTGAGAACAATGTGTAAGTTAATATAGTAACCCTATTTTTATTTAAGTAAAAAATAAGTAATGAAATGTTTAATAAATGCACTAATATAGTATGAAAAGTAAATAGCTATTTATACTGGGTGTCCTATGTTTACAGTTTACATCGGGTAGGGGTAAAGTTATTTTTTACTTACTCACATACTCATACTCGGATGGAGCAATGGTTAGCCGAATCTAACTCTTTGCGGATTTTAGCCGGTTACAACCACATCAAAGTATTCACCTCAAGCGTTACTTAACGGAATTTCAAAAGTAATTTCACAGCCAGGATACATATTCACTCCTGTCAAGTGTAGTGAATAATTCGTTACGTTTTGAGACGAAGTTTATAGTTCTTTTCAATTTGTAATAGTGTTGATTTAAGTAGAAAACACTTACTATCTGCTACTACTAAATACAATTTTCTTTTCCACCTAATTTAGTGAATCGATGGCGCAGTTGGTAACGCATTGATGTCGCGTACTTTTATCAGCACAGTTCACCCTTGTAGTGAGTGTACTCTACCGGATCTCACTTGCTTCGGTTGATAATCTCCACGCTTAGGCCTGAGGCCCTTGTAGGGGAGGGCGGATTTGAAGGTAAAAATAGGTATTCACCCTCTTTAAAGTAAGGAATAAAAATCTTGCACTTAATAAAATAATAACTATGAATTAACTAATAAATTTTAGATAGTGTCTGTTAACTTATCCAAGCTGCATAGCCTCCAAAGCTGATAAGAACGAATATAGCAGGTTAGGCCTAACTTCGTCTTCACTTTTAATATATCCGATGAAGAACCACTATGGTTTTAAAAATACCTTTTCATATTCATGTATAAAATTAACAGGTTTTAGATGAATAATTATTCTATGGATGCAACTAATTACCTATTATTAATGCAACGAATTATTATATATTAATTAACAGAATAGATTTGATAGGACAAGGAGTAAGGACCAAAACAAAGGAATCCCAAGTACAACAGTCCATTCATAACTTTTTCATCCGGCTTTTCGTCCGAAAGTCGGCGTTAACCTACCGGATGGTAAGCGTCAGTGCACTTTCTTTTGCTTTAAATAATAATCGTTTTCGCTTTAAGCGTTATGTGTTACTTTTAAATCTTTACAACAAACTGTTTGGCTCTAAGAAATCGCACTTGAAGGTGGAAAAGTGTTTTTGAAACCTTGTTAGCCCTGCATCGAATTTATTATAGCTAAAACGAAGATAATACAGGGTCTCCTTTCTTTTTTATAATCCATGTATAAGAAAGAATAATGCAAATGTATGAATAAAATACATATTGTTTTGTAATCTTTAAATTCTATACAACATATTATTCCAGTTTGATCACATTTTGCTTTTATTAAGTGTTCAATCAATCTTCCACGGATATTTATACAAAGTTGTGCTTTCTCCATCAAATTCCTGAACACGTTTTGGAAAGTACCTCTTTCAATTTCTTGTACAAAATTTGATAGTTTCTTTTCAGCTGCTGACTATCCTGGGTGTTATTTTCACAGGCCTTAATTTTTATTCATTCCCAAAGAAAATAATCTTGTGGGGTCAAATCCGCGGATCATGGGGTGTATAACAATTTCACTGAAAAAAAAAATTCGGGTTGCGTTAAAAAACCCTTTACAACAGAAATATATATGAAGGCAAATAATGCACTGGATCGACTTATTAAAGTGAATAACTTCGTTCATGCAAGAAGGTTGATCCTGTTTTAAATAAAATAATTTTAAAATAGGAATATTTATAAGGCGTTAAGCTTTATATTTTTGGTAATATTTTGCCTGACGTATATTATCACAAATAATCGTCCATTTTTAAAATCCCTCGGGACTTAACTAAAGTGATGTGAGGGTTGCGCGGAATAGCAGAGGATTAAGTCAAAATAAATAGGCCCACAAATCCCATAAAATATCGTTTAAACTATGCTATTCGAAGCATTAAACGTTATTAAAAGATAATAATAGGAATACAAATATTATCGCCTGTAAATTTAATGCCCTTCGTGTGTCTTTGTTAGGAAAGAGCTAGTTAAGTTTTTTTCATTTATTTCAATAAATGCTTCACTCATAATATTCTAGGATAAAAAAGTTTAATATTTTACAAAAACAGTCCTAGATGCTACGCTTCAATATCTTGATTATTTACAGCGTAACAGATTTTAATTTGTTCCCACTAAATTGTTTCTATTGGTTCAATTATAAATTCTAAGCATCCTCAAAACCCAATATAAAAAAAGGTTCTCAAAACTGTAAGCAAAATATTAATTTCATTATTTAATATAATTTTGTATTCAAAATGCTCGTTTCATTTAAAAACGAAACCTGACGTTTTGGAAAATAGTACCCATAAACCGGTGTCATTGATGAGATTCGCAAATTGAATAGTGCTCAAACAGGTCTGATAATTTGATTGGACAAAGTCACCCTGCTTGATAAGCAGACGTAATCTCTTTGATCTAATACGCTGCTTCTCGTGAAAACGCTATTGCTGGTTAATGCATTTAATTTACTGTAACACCAGTTCAAGTACAAAATGTTGAACATTTATTTGTTATTGTTCAGTAGAATGTTGTCATTTTTTTAATCATGTATGTAAGAGTATTTTTATAACTAACACGTATTTTTTCCACGATTACATACATGGGATTCCAAGAATAAGAATACTGTAATTTTTTATTTTAAATTTACTACTTATTTATTTTAGGACATGACGATTTGACTAACCTAAAAATATCTTATTAGGTGAGGGTTTTTTATACTTCATTCAATCATATGTTAGTTTTTTCTGACATATGTGCACCGTTTTGTCTACAATAATTCTTTCGCACTAAATGCTGTAAAAAGATAAATGCTGTAACTAAAACTAACTTGTATCATTTAAATACTCAGATACACTGAAAACTCCTTCCTAATCAAAAAGGTCCTCAGAAGCCTTTTAAAGGTGACCGGATCAGTAATAGATTTTAGGTGGGAAGGGAGGGAGTTGAATAACTTAATTCCAGAATAAAACGTTTGGTTTTCAAAAAAAAGTGGTGTTGTGCTGGGGAATGGTTAGGAGATCTCGCCTTCTAAATTCATATATAGATGAGAGATTGGACTGGAACAGATGTTTATTTTTAACAAGAAATGAGAGGCATTCGAAAATATAAATGCAAGGATATGTCAACAGATTATTACCAGAAAATACACCTTTGCATGTTTCAACCCTCCCCAAACCAAATATTAATCTCAAAGCTTTCTTCTGTAATATGAATATCCTCTTCGTTCTGACAGTTTCGGCTCCCCAAATAGGTACACCGTAACACACATGAGGATACACACAAGCGAAATAGGCAGTGAGAAGAACCTTCCTATCAGAAAACAAAGCTAGCCTGCGAATAGTGAAAATTCCACTGTTCATTTTGCTTGCAACCTTATCAATGTGATTTGAGAAATAAAGTCGAGAATCAATTATTATCCGATTGTCACTGTAGACAAATACGTTTGGAGGCCATCTTCAGTCTCTTCAAGGTGTAATTTACATTTTTCCTCTCCGTTTGGAGTGAAAGCCATCGTTAGTGTAAAATAAATCACATTTTTGTTCAAAAACAATAAATTTAAACGTCGACTTTAAACCACAAAAGGAAATCAACGAAACATTAATAGGAGAAGCGAACAGGCAATAAGTACTTTGGACACCACTTTCAACAAAATCAACTCGTTCATTTGAGCTTGTTCTATTTGATTTTTTAAATCATCTCATATATCAGTGCTTTTATATTATATCAATCCCAGAGAAAATCTATTTGCAAAGAAAATGTGGATATTTTGTACGTGATTAACGCAATTTCAGCTACTGATACAACTTGCTTTGTAATATAATTATATATGAGATAAATAGTAACATTGTTGTAAATAGCATAAATACCTACAGATAATTTATGCAAGCACTTTCAAGCTGACTCAGCAACATGTGATCCCGATGTTGGTTGAATCAGTGTTACTGTGAGGAATAATGTGATGAATCGAACCGAAATGCCAAATGGATCCAAAATTTTAACTAGATAATAGAGGAACAATTATCTGAATGCGCGTGAACAATTATACCCAAAACGTTTGTACATGAAACTGAATAAACCTGCTAAACCTGTTTAATCTTTATAAATTTCACAACTTTCATAATAACCTACCAACACACACTGATGATTATATAAATTAAACATGGAATATATTGATACCCATAATTTTATTAACAGACTTCCATTTGTTAAATACATAGAGAATATTTAATCAATATAATAGCCAGATGAATTGTTACATTTGATAAACAAATATCGGTTTGGATCATTGAATGCTTTACAGAACCATAAAAATGATTTTATATGCTATTTATAAGAAAACTTGCTACTTGTAAATTCCAATGAAATGCTCTTTCCTCATTTTGAATTAACAGTTCAATGTGAATATTATGTAGATCACTGGCAAATAGAAAAATATTTTCAATTATTTTAAAATAATATTGCCCATAAAAATAATTAATAATTTAATTACTCCTCACGCCATTGAACATAATTTGTATCCGTCAACTATCCCTAAGTGTTTGAGTTAACTTGAAACTGATCCAATTGTATTTAGGCCTAAATCGAATTGTATTTCAGCTGTGAGCTAGCAGAAAATGACGCTACATATTTCCCTTCTCACTTTTATGTCTCCTTTTTGTGGTTAAATTTTATACGGCTATAAAATATGCTGCTGAATAAGGAACAGGATTTCACTTAGTGTAATCATCGTTAGTAAAAATTATAACAATTATAAAAGTACTTTGCCCTTGGAAAATTTCTATTTAACAATCTTTCCCGCAAACAATGTTTTACTTTAACATACGAAGTAATTTAGTAATTATCTTTTTGCTACATGTTACTTGATGAGGGTAAACTTACAAGACCGTTTGGTTAACATGGCTGACATCAGCAGGGTGAGGCCTGAATTGCCTCTGGCGACTGACATTGACCTGCATAATTACAGCAAGGCACTGCTCAAGTAATGTGAAAAGCTAAGCTATTAAAATAAGAATTAATTATGAATCATGTTCACTGAAATGTATACTAATAAGGTTATGGGTGGTCATAAGGAAAGATTTTTTACTAATCTACATGAATATTTAGTTTATTAAAACACTAGGTAGGAATGGAAGATTTCTTTGAATAGTAGGATGCAAAGAGAAGTTGGCTGAACAGCCATTATGATTACTTCATAAAAAATACCATCGTTTGTTTGAAAACAACCAAAATCATTGAAACACAAACTATGAACTTTGTAACAGAACTATTTTTAACAGGGTGACTATATAAATAAATCCTAAAATATATACTTATGAAAAGTTAAAGTAAACACAGTGGAAACTGAATTTATTATTTGCTAAAAAAATATACTGAACAAGGATAACACAGGGTTATGGTTCTTTTTTATATAAAACATTTCCATTATTTCACTGAATAGTAGCTAGTTTGGAAAAGCCTTTTCTCCATGAATATAACAACCATATATTCATGGAGAAAAGGCAATCTTTTTGTAGTTATTTAATAAGAATGTTTTAAAAACAACTATTACCATTTTTGCTTAACAATACAACTAGATTTTAATGTTTTCTTTTTTGTTTCATCCAAAAATACTTAAATATTATAAACTGTAAAATAAAAACATTAAGTAAAATGCTGGTTGAACTAGAGCATTGTTGTATCCAAATCATCAAAGGGATATGCAGTCAATTCAAGACTCAAAAATAATAGCCAAGTTGTGAAGTATTCTCCTATCACTGTATTAAAAGTTATAACTGAATTAATATTTTGTAAGAACTATTTTGCATAGTTATTATCAAATATGATATTAATAATTTGTTTTGAAATTTTAAAAAACTGCACTGTAATGGTAAAACTGAATATATTTTTACTTCACAAATATGCACTGTTGTTAAAAAAAATCTAAAATTTTCCACATTTTTGAGAAATTCCGTCCAACTGACAGAACGCTAGCAACTCATTTTATACTATCAATCAAGCACCTTTTATTGACAAGCGTGATTGATAACTTCCAATAATTTACCTCGCCTACCACTAGAATTAATTTACTACCTGCAAGAAATTACAAGCTTTTAATAAAGATAAAAATGGTTTTATTAGGGTTCCTTTGGCTTTAGCAGTGATATGCATAGAAACAACTATCCAGATTCCCCTTTTTCATCAGACCTGCATACTCAGCGAATTTCAAATGCAAAAATGTATATTTCCATCTAACATAGCGAGATAATATGACATGTTGTCATCTCCGTAAGAATAACATGGGGAATGAGTATACAGGTTTGCTGCAACAGGTATGTTAATACTGGATTATTTTAATAAATTATATAGTAGATCATAGCTAGAAGAAGCCATATACATGAATAATGAAGAATGAATATGCATGTTTGCTGCCACAAAAATGGAAATTTCGAGGATTTTAGATTAATATACATTAGATCTCATCTAGATGAAGGCACAGAACAATTTTATTAAAATATGTTGATAAATAGGCGAGACATAAAATTTACTTATTTCCCATAAGGTTAACATTGGGACAGCGTACTGTTTTTACCGCTTTCAATATCTCGGTAACCAATGGACATAGAGCAATGATTAAAAATAATAAATTGTTTTTCTTCGAACTGAACCAACCAAAATTGGATTATTTATATTTTCTATGTCAAAACCTCAAACAAAAAAAACATTTTTGAGGCGCTTTTACTACCGTGGTTAAACTACTGGTTTGAAAATGTATACCCGAAAATAACCAATTGGCTAGTAGATGCTGTTTGAATATTTATATGTGTTTAATCGAATTGTGTTTTTTGCTTCTGGGGGCCCCAAAACGTATATTTATCATGTTCTTGGGCTTAGGTCTTACGATGAGACCTTCTGTAATAGCTTCTTCCCTATAGGAGAAATTCACTAAAAGAATATTAAGAAAATAAATTTACACTTCAACTGGGCAAAGTGTAGATTTTAGATTGATAAACTTGACAAGGATGTATTTTTCTTTTTACATTTTGTTTGCAGTCTCTACAGGCGTTTTCTTGTTTTCATTTAATTTACATATATCCTAAATGTTGTTGATATTCAAAATTTAGAAGCCCATCAAGTACCGAAGTCTTGAAGGATATAATTTACCTAATTAGGACTGAAATCTTCAGAGGCAAGGAAGGTTTTCGGAACATATTTCCAAACCTTAAACGATTTAAGGTCCGAACCGGACGATTTAAAATGCATCGCGGATAGTAATGTAAATGGACAAGCATGCAATCAGATATTATTTATTTGTAAATATACGTGTATACACTATATACCCACCTATATACCTTACCTATGTGGCCACAGTAGGTTTTTGGCCTCACCAACAACAAGTCGCCATCTCTCTCTGTCTTCCATCCAATCTGTCTCCGCTCTTAGCTTTCCCATGTCTCTTCGCACTTGGTCCTGCCATCTTAGCCGTGGTCGTCCTAGCGGTCGTTTTCCCCGAGGAAGATTTTCAGACACCATTCTTAGGATTGAATATTTTTCTCTTCTTTTCACATGGCCAGCCCATCTCAGTCTCCTACTTTTTATTTGGGCTATTATGTCTGGGTCTGTATAGATTTCCCCTAGTTCTTTGTTTGGCCTGATTCTCCACACACCATTTTCGTTGATGGGGCCGTTAATAGTTCTGAGTATTTTATTTTCAAAAACAATTAATTTCTTTTCTTGGTTCTTTGTCAATGTCCAGATTTCAGAACCGTAGAGTACTACTGGCTGTGTTATAGTTTTGTAGAGTTTTGTTTTGGTTTTCCTTGACAGGAGTCTACTTTTTAGCAGTGATTTAAGGGCCCAACAACATTTATTCCCCAGAAACAATCTGGCATTCATCTCTACTTCTTCTTTATTTTCTTGGTCTATGGTCACTCCTAAGTATTTAAGTCCTCTCAGATTCATAATCCAACTCTTCCAACTATTAGGTATTTTGTCTTTTCTTCGCTGATTTCTAAGCCTACTTTTCTAGTTTCTTTAATTAGAGTCTCTGCAAGAGTTTTTAATACCTTATGACAAATAATATTTATTAAGGGAGTCTGAAATTTAATGGTCCGCTGTGTCAGTGAAGAGCCCAAGTTTGATCAAGACTAATTACTGCCTGTTGACACAGATGTCGCCACTAGCCGCTCTGGAGACTGTTGCTGACAAACTTGAATCTGCCAATTCATAAATACTAGTAGGACTTTGTGTAAGAAATATGTCTTAAAGTTAGCATAACAACTATTCATTTGATCGTTTGGGTGTTATATCGCATTATGATATCCAACAAAAAGCTAATAAACTGTATAAACTATAATGATTTTTTTTAATCCATGAAAGCGAAAGATTTGTTATTAGTATAACATTTTTTTTAGATTTTCCCTGGAAAACCTTTAAATAGTAATAAGTAGAATTTAAGTAACGTTAAGAAGGTCACTTGAAAATTAGTTGAGGTTTACTATCGCTCTAAATGTATGTAGTTTAACACTAGAAGTGAAAGGATAAGTTAAACAAAAATAATAACAATATACTATATTTTTTGAACCTGTGTAAAAATAAACCAAAACCACGCACAACTATAACATAATAATTATAAAACTTATTGATAATTTATATTATTATCTTACATATACTACTTTTTATTTATATTATTGATATTAATTATTTTTATTAATTTATAAAATTAAAAATATAGTGGTAGTTTAAGAGCAGCAGTGTGTATTCTTAAACACCATCAAGTGAACAAAAACGTAAATGATTTCCAGTGATCTCTTACTATCTAACAGGCCAATGCTCTAGGCTAGAACGCTTCTAAGCTATTAAATTTTATTAATATTTGTCTGAAGAGAATTTTGTGTCTTTTTAAATATTTTAAAACATGATTAGAGCATAAAAGGAATTTCTATTTAGATCAAATATTTCACACACTTTTTCGAAATTAGAAGAACTGAAATTAAAAACTTGCCTAACAAAATATGAAAATTTTTACAAATAAATCGGAATGATGCCTAGTAGGATAGTCCAATAACCAACATGGTTTAAGTGAGTTTATAGTGTCAAAAATGATACCCCCTTGTGATTTCAGTTTGAATATTACTTGATTAATCAAACTTTAAAATATGCTAACAACATTACTATTTTATCACACCTACTTTAGCTATTTTAAACAAAAGTGGGCTATATTTTTATGGCTGTAATTATAAAAGAATACACTACCAAACATAAAGAAATATTATAAACAGTTGTATATTTATACTTAGCAATATAAAGCAAAAATATTATTTCAATAACCTTTTTATTGAACATTGTTTATTTTTCCGCTATAAATATCTATTAAATTAAACGCTATATTATTTATAATATAAGTATCTAACTATAGAAAAGCTATGAGACTTTAACAAAGCCAATTTAATTAAGTTTATATTTCTTAGTTTCTGTTCATTCTTAATTGAAACTGGCTTATCTCAATTTAGCACAAAAACCATTTAGAAATATTTAAAACTAGTGGAGCTCTATTAAAATACCATTTGTCAGTAAATTATTACTTAAAGCAGAGGTAAGTTACTTTTTAATGACACCTTAAATTTTCGGAAGACATTTCATTAATCGGATTTGTCAGTAAAAAGGTGTTGTTGATTGATGGATCTTAATGAGTTTGAGAGAAGAAAATTCTCATTATGGACATTCTTTATTGTTCAATATTATCTTACAGTGAAAACTAACTTCGTAAACGAATCATATAATAATAGTTCCTTATACAGGGATTTTAGTTTGTACAAACAATGAAGAGTATTTTGTTTTCTTTAGCATTCATCAGTATACTTTGTATGTACCCTAATACTTTAGATAATAATCCTAATACCATTGAACCTTTTATTCTATGCTGTATTATGACATTATGCTGCAAAACCTGTAACATAATCAAACGAAACAGTTGTAAATCGAAAACTTGAAGAAACAAATTTCGAAAATTTAATCAGGCGGAGAGAGTTAAAGAGATTGATGCAAAGTACGAACCTACCTATAAGTGCCGTTATTTCTCCTTGAGAAGATCTATTTAAGTCTCTTTCCAGACAAGTAATGCTCATTATTTTCGCTTAAATTGCTTTTTTATATCTAACTATCACCCTGCTATATGTAATGAAACGTATTAAAATTAAATTATAAATCAGCTGAAATAACAGGCTACAAATCATAGCTGTACAGATCACAACTGTTGCTCACCCTATTAAATAAATTAGTTACAATGCAGCCAAAGTGCAGGTAGATCGGCTTTTCCCTGAATTTAAAATATTAAGATCCGTCTGTGTGTAAATATGTCACACAAACTTTTAAATAAATCCAAACTCTTTCTCATTTCAGAAACAATTTAGATACAAATTATATATTAATACATTTTCCTTAGTCGCAGCTTAAAAATTTAATTCAGTTTCAAAACATGGAATAGAAGCTTATAAACTCTTAAATATTTAATAAATTATATTAATGAATTCAGTGATTTAAGTTGTTCCAATTTGATACATGATTTTTCAAGCCCCACATCAGCTTAAGTAATGCATGTCTGCTGTAATGTGAGAGCACGGAGTGTACCTTGTAATTATACAGATTTATGTTGAAGTCCCCGAGTGTGACGCTGGCAATTCGGCTTAGTAATTGGACTCTTGAAGTCATAGTGTTTGTGGAATTGTATATCAGGTCAAACTTTCAATCTGTTTGAAAGCTGCATAATGCGTTCAGTTTTTTGACTGCTAATTTGTTTTCAAATCTTTTTTTTTTAATTATGTATCCCAAAACAATAAAATGCAAAAATGAATTGAGATTATTTTTGAACGTGTTTAGGTGTAAAAATGTCATGAAAACAATTCACCTTTAGGTTACTTGATATAAGATAGAATGCACTTCAGGTTCCATCAAGTAGCTAAAATTGTTTCTCGGAAAATATACACCTTCAGGCAGTTGCATGAGCATACCAATAATGTTGTTTTTATACAAGCAAAGTTTGCGTCATGTGATCAATAAACGTCTGATTTATATTAAGGCTACTGATCCGAATTAAGTAAATACCATTTTTATTTATTACAAACCTAAATTTGGAAATAAAACACAGTGCAATCGATAAAGGTTCTGATGAGGAACTTAAATAAAAAGAGTTAAAGGAACATTATTCTTTAAAACTTCAGTTTACTCAAAATATTTCATTACTAAATTTATAGCCCAAAGTCTAGAAAAAAGTTCTTTCTATTTAAAGACATTATTTTGAGTCCTGTCTCAATGAAGATATAGTAAATAAATCGTTTTATTATTAATAAAATGCAGGCCTTAAAAGGTAATTAACGCAGAAAACGGTCATAGGCTTTATTCACTCAGGGACCTGTATAGTGGGGGATTTGGGAGTGACAACAGGCCGAGCTAAATGACGTGACCTAGTCTGTCCATTAGCCCATTGCTAATGTTAATTAACGTGGCACTTTTTACGGACTTGGCCACGCCAATTATAACTAGAGCCAAATCTTAAGGCTCAGTCCGCGCAGGGGGCGGGGAGTGGGTAGGCTGGGAGAAGAGAGTAGGAGCGGGAGCGGCAGTCGACGGTGTACAAGCCTGGCTGCATACATTCGGCAGCCAATAACCAAGAACTTAGAAGAGTTCCTGGTTCCTGGTTCTACAATGGTTCTGCATACCTCAACGTGGATTCTATTCGAATGAGAACAGATTAAATCGAACATCATGCACATTAGGCGGATTAACAGATTAACATCAGAACAGTAGAATTAAAACAGACCATTAATCGTATATAAAGGTCAATGGTCAGTCGGTCAATGTGTTTTGGACAACATGTAGTGACAGGCGATTGTTGACAGCTGAGCGCAAAATGACGGTGCTGCGCGCTCTGGCGACGCGTTGTCGTACTCAGCACTCTTGCAAATTGACTAACTAAAATAATTAAATCAAAGGTTCTTTTTAAATTCGCCTTTCTAAAATAAAGGTATCAAGTTTATAAAACATAATGACCAGGTTCACTACTGTTTGGGTATAAAGTAAATACTTGCATACTTGTATTAAGACAATTAACACGTTGCAATCTCTCAATATAAATACAACCGTAAGAAATGTGACAACTAAATAAAGTAGCCTACGTGGAGGTCTGAAGTGTGGAGGGAAGACACAATGTGTCGTGAAGAAGTCGGCTGTTTCTCAACCCAAATCGGTTTACCGCTCCTTCGGGGGCAAACCAGGTTACAATCCTCTATGGAATGTCTTTTCCTGTTTGTTTAGCTTAATTTGCGGCTAAATATGTGACACGCTAAGGGAAAAGGGACCTTATCTTCCCAGACAAAATTTTAGAGGACAGCAAGTTTTAGAGGATAGGGTTAAAAAACACATTTTCAGATTTTTATTGATTCTTGATTTCTATATGTTTCTAAACAATATTTGAACCACCTTACACCTGAATTCAACTTTTAATATGGTTAAATTATTTTTGTCAAAACCCTAGCAATCTGGAGAACAAGGACCTTGACTTCCCTAATGCTATTTCAACGCTTTGAAGTTGAGAAAATCGAAGAGTTCTGTGAGGATTAAATGCAGGCCTTGCTAAGCCCTGATCCAGAAATCATATCATGAAAATATACAGGATCTTCCAAAAGAAGTAGTCGATGACGTAGCTCCTGGACCAAGTGAAGTTTCAAAACAAACAAAAAGTACTAGAAAGTTAACAAATAAAAGGTGAAAACTCAAAACACCTATATCATGTCATATTTTGTTAATATTTTCATAATAAATTCTTATTTGAGTATAAAATTAAAATTAATTTTAGTTTTCATCATGTAACAAGACATTTTGTATTCAAAACGTTGTGTTTTTTTTTTACTTCTGTATATTTCAGCAACACTTGACAAAAAATGCAAACAGTTGACACAAATTCAATGGTGGATTCATATTCTGCCTTAAATTTCTGACAAAATGATATATAAAACATAACCAATAATGTAAGTAGTAACACAAATTCAGTTTAGAAATTTGCAAAACTTTAGACCTCGATTTCTTAAAATTGATGTTTTTAATATTTCAAATTCAAACATTTATAACTCTGGCACTTTTTAAGATATCTTGAAATTTCTTTCACCATTTTGTTTGTTTTTTAATGTAGATTAAGGATATACAAATAACTCAATTTCGAAAAAATGGAAGTTAAGGTCCCTTTTCCCTTGGCGGGTCACTTATAGGCTAAACTAATTTGAGTCGGCCAGAAGAGGTATGGAAAACCAAGTTGATTGTAAATCCAGTTCAGGAGCTAAACACCCATATGATGAGATTAAGATTGTTGTAGTCAAATCAAAGAGTGCTCGAACATGACTCAGATGTAACTAGATTTACAGTGGTGTAAACGGTGGTTTACGATCACTTAGTGCATGCATGTATTCCTGCAACAACATTGGTGTGACGAACAAGCAGTTACTGACGTATGAAACAGTGCACTTGTATTCAACAGTTGTACTAAGCTAATGCTTAGTACCGGCACATTGTTTCCAGTTATTCATATCAACTTATACATAGTACTGACAGAACGCTAACAGTTGCACCAAACTGATCCATTGTACTACCACATTCCTTTCAGTTGTATTGACTGATACATTAAAAAGTCACATTGTACCAAACTGGTCCATTGTACTGACACATTGCTTCTAGTTGTATCAAGTTAGGAAGCAAATCAATGCATGTAAGATATGCATGTGTTATTTATTCTTTTTATAGGTATTATCAAGGTTTTATTTTGGCGTTACTACCTGTTTATTTGTTTGTTTTTTTTTTACTTTTATATGAATCAAAGCGATTTTAGCTTTTGTTGTTAAATGTGTAGATTTGATATTAATGTCACTTACTAAGGTCTAAACAAACTGTTAGTTAAATAGGTTGAATACAGGTAGAGATGATAATTAAAAATATATATATCATCTCTACCTGTATTCAACCTATTTAACAATACAGGTAGAGATAATAATTTTTTTTGTAGTAAGTGACAGTAGAATCAAATCTACACTTTTAACAACAAAAGCTAAAATAACTTTGATGCATAAAAAGTTAAAAAAAAAAACAAATAAACAGGTGGTAATGCCAAAATAAAACAGATGATAATATTTTACTGATTAAAATAAAATATGGCCTAGATTAAATTTGGCCGAATAAATAATTGCAAGGAATGAGAAGGAAATCCAGTAGGATAATGTATTAAGAGGATTAACTGAAATTGTAAAAGTTTTGATTGAATAACAGATATTTATATTGAAACATTGTGCTGGCACAGCAGTGTATTAGTATCACGGCTTTAAATACGACAGCATACTCAGTACTAGTATATGAATTGCATACACTAATATTACATAAGGAGAATATACAATTGCTTTAGATAGCGTGGCATTGGAATGTGCTGTTCTCAATATTTATTCCCCACTTTTCGGACTCCATAATTTATTTAGTCACAAATTTTTATGGATATTTTTGTACTGATTAAATATATTACTTTCGTCATAAACAGCTTAAAAATTAAAATATTTTAGTATTTATTTCAGCTGTTTGTGACGTAAGTAATGTAATCTTCCTTATAAATCACAGATTAGGAGCTATTACCATGGATTCTTAAATTAAAGAATAAAATAGAGGATTTATAACTAAAAAAAATAGTGTAAGTTTGTTTTTCTCTACATTTATAGTTTTAATTACGTATTTAATACGCTATGTAGTTTTGAATACTTGTAAAACATAACAGAAACTTGTAATAAATCTAAAATTACATTCTCAATCAAGTTTTAAAATCAATATTTTGCTGAATCTCACAGATTTTATCACTGTTATTCGTCGTATATTACACAAATTATGTAAGTAAAACAACTTGTTCGTAAAGGAAAAAATATATATTGGGACATGAGTTATTTACTTTGTTTGATACTACTTAAAAATACTCTTTAGAATACTAGCTATGCTAATCTACTCTACAACTCCATCAAAACTTATCTTATTATGCAGCGTTGGAAGTGAGAACCAATAAAAGCAGCGCTAGATGTATGCGGTGAGTTTTGCAGGTATATACATAATAAAGACACCACTACAGCTAGCGATAACATCCCTCGAGGCATTACATTATTTGAAAGCAGCGATTTGTATGAAATAAGTGTTTGAGAGCATATACTTTGTGATTTTTGAATCCTTAACAATCTTGTAAGAGGAAACAGGTACATAAGAGACAAAATAAAATAAAATTATAATTGTTGTTTGTAGTTTATTTTTATATTTCCAAACAGTTTGAGATTTCTCTTTCTGTGGAATTACTGTATATGCTGTGAACACAAAGTGACCCTTGTACTTATCGTTTTTCGATGCACACATAGCAATAGCTATATGCAAACACAAGAAACTGTACAGATAATTACATTTACAAAATTTTAAGAATCCCACTACGGTTAGACTCTAATATAATATTCCGATTTAAGAAAGTCAGTTTTCTTGGAGCCTTAAGGAAATTCACTTTTCAAACTTTCATTGTATTAACGCAGTCGTGCATAAAATTGAATAAGTTTCGAGAACGTCTACCCAAACATTTATATTCTGGACCGCTTATAGATATTTCTTTAGTAAACATTTAATTAGAAATTTTGTAAATTCTCACTAAAAAGTTCACAGTCACAACACAAAAATCTAAAAATTCTGCATAAATCAACGGTTGGAATAACGTGATATCAAAAGTAAATTTTAATCTATTTAACAAAAATTGCATTCAAGGGAGGACAATTTAATCCATTTAAGGTTGGGTCCTACTATATTTTAAGCACTTTACTTGATTATTAGTTTAGTCCCAATAAAATGTCAAAACATAATTTGTTATGTCTACTCTATCAAAACCTAACTTGAAAATCCTCCTAACCTTACCTTTTGAACCAAATCAACCTTGACAATACCCTGTTCTCGAGAAATGCGGAGGGAAAGAAGAGTAAGTGAAGTGAAGTGATGGTTTCAGAGGACTTTGATTGCTATAAAAAATTGCCATCAATTTTGTGATGGTAATTTTTAAGAAAAATAAGAAGAAGAAATGTTACAAATTTGTGACATTTCTTAACATTATGATTTCTATGGAGAGATAACGTGAAAATGAACTTCCAATCCAGTTGAAAGTGAGAGTCAATTTCCATATCGAAAAGCCCTTACACAAAGAGCCTTAAATTTCAATTTAAACTTTGAATAGGTTTGCTTATCATAAATATTAAATTATTTCGAAATTTAAACATTCGTTCAATTATCAAGCTTTTTTTACTTACATTCCTCAGCATATCGGTAATTTTTTATAATACATTTTTTTACCGGCCATAATAAAGTTTATTTTACAAATCTGAGTTGGGTTGTATGATTTTGTTGATGCTATTTTTAATAATTAACTTAAATTATTGTAGCCTAACTGAAATATATAAGCTAATCTAAATAGTTTTTATGGCTAAAATACATCCATTAATCACAAAAATGTCATCACTTTATACAATACTGACCAGTCCCTTCCTCGGCAAAGAGTTCCGAGACTCCTACAACCGACGCTTCATTGTTCATCCTCACCACAGACAAAGCTCATTGTCTTCCCATCACTACACTGAGGTCATAATCCTACTTGCTTTCATCTCTTGGTTTAGGGGAAAACTATTTATCACTTAGATAACCTAAGAGTGATGTATTAAAAATACGAAACAAATATTCTACCGATTTGAAACGAATCCATGAAAAAAATGAAAACATTCATTGTTTAATTTGTATGGTTTGGCATTTTATGAACAAAATTTTAAAACTCACACTTACAAAATTATTTTCCGTTTGTATACCGTTTCTACACATAACCTACATCTAATCATGAAATTACATACTTCCAAATTACTTAATAAACTGATTTCCTTTGTAATTCATTGGTGGAGATTAGATTATATTATTAATTAATAAGGTGAGAACTTTTATTATTAATTCGTATAGAAAAAATCCAGAGGCTAAGATGATTGATGATGGAGATTGGCTGTTTAAATAATTCGAAAATCGCAACTTCATGACTATTAACTAGCTTATATTTCTAAGTTTTACAGAAAATTTTTAGATTATTGTTATAAGTTATGAAATATCACCTCTTAAAACTCTTTTTAAGAAATCAGCTCGATTAATATCTTCTGTTTCAAAAACTAAACATCAGAAATTTTATTAATGGTCCGGCAATACTTTTCTCATACAAATGTAGCACGTTTACATACTTACAAAATATATAAGATTTTACGATTTACAATTCTTTTACGAAATGTTTAGTGTGAATCACTTCAAACGGTAGTGAGTCGAGAAAAAGAATAAAATTTTACAATAAGAATAACCTAAAAATATATAGAATACATCGTCAAAATAAACTAATATAATTTTAAAAGACAAATGGATAACCGGTACTTTGGTATAACACGGAGGCCACCCTTATATAGCGCGCTGCGGCGGTTATGTTCCGTTACAAATCGAACGATACCAGATGAGTCATACCTTCACGCGCCAAATCCCTTCCAAGTAGGACTAGGTCAGGTTGTTGACCGGAGTGTGTGCATCACTTGCCTACAGGCGGGCGAAAGTATGACCCATCCGGTATCGTTTGATTTGTAACGAAACGAGTAAAGCCCTACAAACATATTTATGATAACCTAACCTAACATAACCGCCGCAGCGCGCTGTATAAGGGTGACGATCGGGTGTTGTCGCTAGCGGCGGTGACGCTTTACCTCGCCGACATCGCTGCCTTCTGGGGGGCATAACACAAAGACCGCTCATCATAATTATGTCAAATTTGGACAGTAAGTCAATTATAGTATGTTCTCTCCAATTATGTAGTTAGTTTTGGTATCCAATCAAAAAACCTCTCTAAAAATAGTGGCCCCCGTATAATACCAAAGTACCAGATAATCTGTACGTAGCATCTCAACAGATTCGGCCCGTTGGGAAAGTAACTGTGTGGGGAGAGAACGATTGATCGGTTGTCAATGATATCATTGAATTACATTCGATCATTGACGGTGCACCGCACCAGCTTTGTTGCCCAATCTTTTAAGGTAAATAAAATTTAAAAGATGTGTTAAAACATAACTTTCCATATTGACATTTAATCAATTGGAAAACAGTTATGGATAAATTCTTTTAGGATACTTCATACGTAATTTTATGTTTTAAAGTTTGTTACGGTAGCCACCCTAGAACGTATATTTTAAAGATAGATATTGATGAAACATTCCTGTTAGAGAAATTGTGAATTATATAATTGCAATTACATATGTCAATTGAAACAGTTGTAGATGGAGGTAGAGTAAAAACGTAGGCTAACCATAATTTCTAAGTGAACTAGTATGAAAAAATTGACACATTTCCTAATAAAAATAATGAATCCCAAGTAAAGTGTAGTTTTATTATTCCTTTTTTGCAATGATTTTTCAAATAAACCTGTGATCAACGCAGGGTGATGAAACCAATTAGATCCATTATTAAGTTAAAAGCGATGTAACATTTTCATTTTTGTGTTATACAGGGTTGGGCAAAGTCTGGAATATACAAAATAACTTTTATATTATTTTTCAGAAAGTGATGAAACTTTACAGTTGTGTATCTAACACAAATAGAAGTATTTTGGCATATTTTTTCAGTTTTTAGCACAATGAGGGGACGGCCCACGCTGGAAGTCCTGAAATTCTTAAATGTAAGCATACCTCGAGTTATACCTCATTTTAAAGGTCCTAATTAGTAGATCACAACAACGCAAACCGCACCTCAAAAGGTTGATTCAATCAGAAGTTACAGCTCCTCAAAAAGTTTAATGTTGGTCATTAAACAAGCCTAAACCAAGACTAATATCTTTATCAAGCTGTAACTTCTGATTGGACCAACCTTTTGAGGCGCGGTTTGCGCTGTTATGATCTACTAATTAAGACCTTTAAAATGAGGTATAACTCGAGGTGTGCTTACCCTTAAGAATTTTTGGACTTCCATCGCGGGTCGTCCCCTGGTCATGAGTAAATTTTTTTTAATACATCAAATTATCCTCATCAATGAGAAATACATGAATCTAAAACCAAACTACATCGTTCCGAGTGCTTTATTAGTAATTAGACTTTTTTCCCTGATTTTAGCCTTGAGTTTGATGGCCAACATTAAAATATTTGAGGAGCTGTAACTTCTGATTGGATCAACCTTTTGAGGCGCGGTTTGCGCTGTTGTGATCTACTAATTAAGACCTTTAAAACGAGGTAAAATTCGAGGTATGCTTACATTTAAGAATTTCAAGACTTCCAGTATGGGCCGTCCCCTCATGGTGCGAAAAACTGAGAAAATATGCCAAAATATTCCTATTTGTACTAGATACACAACTGTAAGGTTTCAACACTTTCTGCAAAATAATATAAAAGTTATTTTATATATTCCAGACTTTTGCCCAACCCTGTATTTTTTGAGTTTGCATTTTCAAATTAGATTACTTAAATAAACCTTTAAATAAATTAAGTTGTAAAATATATGAAAATTTTTAATAAACATTGAATTTAGCAACGGCCTTATTTTATCTTTTAATCTTAATCATATTATTCCCTTTTTATTTATACTTTAATAATATCACTCTTACAGCGATAAAAAATACTCTTAATCGAAAGCTGAATTCTTCATAGTGAATCTGAAATCGTAATACTATCATCAGTGAATAGAGTAGATTAAGGCCATGGCCATTTGGAGATAATTACTTCAGATCAACGTAAACCTCGTTTCTGGCCAGTTCGGAATCACTTTACCTCCGCTCTAACTAACTGAGGGAATGTTCCTTACATATTTGTATCATCCAGCAAATAGTTTGATACCAAAATTACTTTAAGCGCCTGGGGTCTTTAAAGGATTCGAACACAATATATCCTAAGTTTTCTAAGGTTTCATTGTGAGTGTTTGTTCAAAACTAAATCGTAGGTAAGCTATTACAGAATCCTGCTATTACAGAATCCATTATATTTAACACAGTTAAGATTTCCTTTAAAAATCCTTAGACAAATCGTACAAATATGAAGATTGTGACAAAAGGCTAGAGAAGAGTAAAACATGAAAAAATAATCATCCCTTTGCCAAGATTTTCTCAACATTCACTTCAGGATTATCTTGCAGGCACTCTTCCAGGATATCTGGCTTTTAATTTATTTACTACTTTAAGTACTTTATAAACAGTATCATAGTAATGTAAGAGATATAGTAATCCACAAAACAATTAGTAGTTATGTAAATAATATTTTTAATATAGTATAATACCAATTAATACTATGAGGCTTACCTCTCTAAGCAAATCATGAGCACATTGACATCAGTATCGCTTGTAATTTGCATAATTTACCATTGTCTTGGAATTTTGTATAAAATAAAATATAGAATATAAAATAATTTATTCATTACCGGTAACAGAGACCATAAAATTAAATTTGTAAACGGTAAAAGTAACTATGTACAGTGTATAACACGTTCTGCATCCAGATGCTGCCAGGCATAATTTAAAAAGACATATGTAAGTGTTGTAATAAAATTAAAATAATTCAGGACAAAACATATGTAGCCTTTCACAATATTTTACTTTAATGTTATTAAAATACTTATTAAAATTTATGTTTTTTCCATTAGAAAAACTGTATTATTAAAAATAATACTTTTTTATTAAACAAGATTATGTTAGTCTAGGATGTATTTAAATACCATAGACTTCATTGTAATTATGAAGATTGGATTAAAATGACCAATAAATGCGGATTTAAAACCCTTAGGCCTGATTTCACCAAATTTTAAAACCACCGTCAAGGCTCGGTTAGTTTAATTTCATCAGCTGTTTAATACTATTTTCCTATCTTTAACGAATGATTTACTAACCGACCCTTAACTGATGTTTGGTGAAATCAGGCCTTAATGTTTTGTCCGTGTTATAAACACTACCAGGAAGTGATATTTCTTTTAATTGAGGGGGAACTAATTTAATAGTTTATATACAGTGATTATTAATATTCATAAAAGTGATTCAAGTTTCAGCTTATAGCAGTAAACTATGACTTAATTTACTATGACTTAACTATAACATTTTATGACTTAACTATGAACTATAAGTTATCTATCACTTTTACTGTACCGGCATCATATATTTGATATAAAATAGAGATAAATGCTATAGCTGAATATATTGAATTGATTTCCGCTTGAATAAAGAGTAAATACTTAGATTATATTTACATTTTCAAGCCAATGTACAGAGTTTTTGTTCAATTTTCGAAACGTTTTAAGCAAAATTACAGACACAATATCAATAAAAATATTTTAACACGAATCTAAAGCAAAACTCGAAGACGGATTTAAGAAATAATGGCTACATAGTTCAAAATTTAAAAAGTGTGTAACTTGTCTCTCGGTGTTTATAAAAATAAATGCTTTGGCAGCACATCATGTCGCTATAAACATGATAAATTGTTATCTTGAGATGAAGCCTTGTCCCGTGAGATATTCTCACCAGCTGTTAGCCAAGTTTACATTATATGTAGCCTTCAACTTCAGACAGGGAATACAGTGCGGGATTCTGTTTTCTTGAGATCGTAAGTTATTGTACAGCTTAGCTTTCTTTGGTGTAAGTTTGAAATATGTTATTAATAAATCGGGAACCAATATTACTTTAGAAGGTTTATCGTGCCTGTAAGGGCTACTTTCTCCAAACCAAATTTGGAGAAATCGGCACTTAGTATGTCAAACTTACTATTGTGTGTATTTTCTGGATATTCGTTAAGTTACAGAAAGACGTTTACATAGTTTCGAGATAATGGATGAACCAGGAATTTGTTTCTTATTGCATTCGTTAATTCTCTGAAACATGTTAGTCGAGTATGGAAAAAAAAACTGGGATTTAGCTTGCCTTTGTACAATATTCTAAAACATGGAATGGAATCAACTTACAATAAGTTTGAACTAATTCCGTAAATCGATCATGTAATAATTACGTAAAGCCTCGTTAAATTGAAAGTGAATTTAGTTCATATTTTGTTTTTTGAGCAAATAGATTATGTAAAGTGTAATGAAAATCAGTTTTATATCATATATATTTACTTCTCCAAGATCATTAAAAGCTTATATTCTTTACGCCTTAGGAGTACGTTAATTACAGTAAACATTATTTAACAGCTATGATACATAGCATATTGATTACAGTAAAAATTATTTAACAGTTATGATACATAGCACAACCTTTCATATAATTTTATTTGTCATTATTATACCCTGCAAGATATAAACACTCCAACAAAACACATACAGTTACAAAATCTCTCAACACTTTGTACATAATAAAATTTAAATAAAATTGTAGTCACTACTCCAAGGTAATAAAATAATTTTACATAAATAGGCTAAGTTAGCAGCATAGTAAGTACTACATGACATTAAAGTGAAAAACATAAAGCGTATGAGGACATCAAACTTTTATATGCTTAAGTAATTGATAAGTCGTTTCGTCAATCAACTTAGCCTCAGAACTAAAAGTGTGGACTTTTGTTACATTATGTACGTTACTAATTAGTAGCGTCGATTGAAAGACGCTTTGAATGGGCAGAAATAGTCCATACAAGAAACATAAGGCTGTTAACAAAATTATTTTAAAGTAAATTATATAATCAACCTTTAAACTACACGAATTACGGATTTCCTTAACACAATTTTCCAAAAGGTAATATGTTATTATTTTTAAATTTTAGCTGGATCTTTAGCATAGTAATAAAACTTCATGATATGCTATAAAAGTGAGTTTATAAATCATTGATTTAATAACTATCATAATTATGATAGTTATCATAATTATTCAATTGTAATACGTAAATTGAAGACTTAGGTACAGTAGGACATGGTGTTTGTCAGTGAAACTAAAATTATTTTCAAAAATAAAATACCTAGCCATGTCCATTATCTAGGTCAGTGAGAACGGCCATTGTAGTATCTTGTCCAATACTTGGCAACTTGCCCACGATGTGGCAATATTGTCCTTTGACTAACCGAGGAATTTTAATTGAACTGTAACTCATCAGCCATAGAGAAACATGCCTTGATATTATTTATGCTATGTTCAAATATATACATATTGGTTAAAGAAAGGAACGTTTAAATTTAATGTTTACAAATGTAAAGTCTTAAATCAAATTTGTAATTGTTTTTCTTATATAGAGGAAAATATTTTAGTTTATCGAATGATAAATACTGTAAAATACCGTAATCCTATTATCTGGCTCAGGTGATTTAACCCTAAACGAATTTGCTTATCTCAGAGGATCTGAGGCATGTATAAAACCTGAATCACTAACTTTAACTTAAACCTGGTCGGCCAATACATTGATTATAAGGAAATCCCAATCAGATTATTTTAATGAACAGATTTATCCTCCTCAGGAGTACGAGGTTTTCTTACTGATCTACTTCAACCTTTATTACTTCTTAATTTACATTACAGGTTTGCAGTCCCTGAAATAAATCAAAAAAAGAGTTAAAATTTTATAGAGGGGGAGTTGCATAATTTAATATTCTGCTACTTTTTAAGTGGGAAGAACTTTAAAATATTTTCAATGTACTTATTTATGGTGGAGCGTAGTAGCGTATTGCTAAAACATTAGTAATGTGTCATTTGATGATGAGGCAATTTATTTCCTTACTACCCAAACCAAAATTTTGCTATTGGTTCTAGCGAAATTGTCTTTGATTTTAGTTCAGCGGTTAAATAGAAAGACGACAAAAGTGTGTTGAAGGACTTTTCATTTTGACCCAACCCGTAATCTTTTGATACGTAGGATCGCAGTAAGAAGTGCGGTGATTGTTACGGCTGATAACCAGTGGGTCCCCTATAACGGTTATTTCTAGCATTACGAGATGATTTGCTATAACATGATTTGCTATAGTATTGGCCTATAACTTATTTAAATTAATGTAAGTTTTATTTAAATTAAAAGAACTTCCCTTCATTTTTTCAAACACGTACCAGGTGTTTCAAATTTGAAATCTCGTGCATACGTATCCAGAAAACAGTTCTTTCCGGCCTAGTAACATAATATTCTACAGTACAGTACAACAATAAAGTCTTTAAGATGTTTGCATGAGTATATACAAGCTTTATAAGTTCTCTTAGTCTTTTTAAAACACGTGGAATATGCGGGTTAAATCTGAAGTAAAACAGGAGGCAGAGAACTGTTTTGAGCTGAGAGCGTTCCATTCACTCAATTATTCATCAACTTCAGCTCAAATATCGGTTTGAGTTGGATCAAGTCTCCTTCATAATCATAATTCCGACCAATTTTAAGATGTATGAAACATTTTTAGGGCACTCATCACAATCATTGTCTTTATCTTACATCTTACTTTAAATAAAAGAAAAATGTCTTTGTTTAGAATTATGATACAAACGATTAATAAACATAGAATAATTCGAAGGTATTAATGAACAGTAATTGTTGGTGGTGGCGTTTCTCAGTAAGCAGTTGGAAGTCATAAAACTAGTGTAAAGTGAGGGGATTCTGTTGCAGTCATAAATGTTGCTTGACAAGTCATAAATCGAATTGTTTCTGTCTGTAAACTCACTAACATTAAACAGGCTTCATTGTACATAAATACCTGCCACACTGTAAACTGCGTAATATTGCAGCTCTTTAAATGGCATCATGGTAATGCATTTATGACTATGTACCTGGCTTAAGTATATTTTATTACCACTAAATAACAATATTTAAAAATGAATATTTCTTTTTTAGTTTACTATTTACTGATTGATTTCTTTACTTTTCTTATATTGTTATTAGTTAATAGCTACTGATCATATAGTATACTATTTGAATGGTTGAACAAACTGAGAAAAGGAACAGTGAAGAAAACATAGAGGGACGATTTAAAGATTCAATGCAAGCAGAGTTGACAGCTCTTCAATTTACATGACTGAAGTGACTTCGTAAGGCCCAAACAATGTATTGGAACTGGAGAAAATAGTTTAATACGTTTTAATAACTTTTGACCAATGACACCATAAAATATATTTTACAATTCGTGGGGTTTTTCCCAAATGTGTGTAGGTTGTGGATAAATTGAAAAAAGAAAATAAGGGTGTCTAGTTGGAGAATGTTACGGTTTCCCCGAATTTCAAAAGAGTTGTATTATTCCTAACCTCATTACCTAGTCCTGCAATATATCACACGTGATTACTTCAGCTGGTAGCAATATATATGGAGATCCTCAACTTTATATTCCTGCCAAATGCAACAAAATCGGACACATATTTGTTTTGCGGTTTTAATTTTCAATCTATCGATATAGAAATATAAACTGTATTTTTAAAATTCATAATAGCGAAAGATTTGTAATTATTATTTAATTTGTTGGACTTTTCCTATCGCTTCTAGTGTTTAAACTACACTACGTTTCGAGATGTATTGAAACTCCTCTCGTTTTTAAGTGACCCTACTTAAAGTTTAGGGTCACTTGAACTTTAAGTAGGGTCACTTGAAAACGAGAGGAGTTTCAATACCTCTTGAAACGTAGTGTAGTATAAACACTAGAAGCGATAGGAAAAGTCCAACAAATTAAATAATAAAAAATATAAACGTTATTAGTGTAATCGTTCCTAGTGTTAACATTTTTATCAGTAGCGTAGGGCTGTCATACTCATGGCATATCGCCATTTGAGTATGACAGATCGCCCGCATGTTGTCGCCGCTGAGGGATACATTCACGCTCGCTGATTCATGTTTTATGACACTGCTTTAATCAAATTGCCGGTTTTATTTTCACTGTCACGTGTCCTCTCTTTACATTGTGGCGTAAGTTTGACGTCATGTTCTTGAGATTCGCCTTCAATAATATGAAGGCTGAGCAAGAAACAATAGGCCAATAGCTTTGATTTTACATTCCCAAATGATTTGTATTTAATTACTGACTCTTAAGCCTCTTAAGACTCTTAAGCAGCTGCAAAAAGTAAAGAGGGGTTTGTTTTTCCAAAGAGGCCGTTTAAAATAGTAAAGGTTGAGGCATTGTATAAATGGAAAAAATAACAATTCTGACAAATATGATCAGCTAGTGAGTGTATAATAATGCTACATTATATAGGGTTATTTTTAATAATGTCACGGCCCACATCTATTACAAAGCTCTAATTTTCTCAATTTATTTCATACTATTTTCACACGAAAACATGCCGTATTCAATTCAAATAGTTAGCTATACAACAATCTCAAAAACCTATTAAAAATCACTAAGTAATCTGGAAAACTAAGTAATACTAGATGCAAAACTGTTAAATCTAGGTGTCATTGTTATTTGGCATAGTGCAATCTCATCAAACCCTACGTAATCAAAAAAGAGTTCAAAGATAGAAAAGAAAACTATTTATATAAATTCAAGATATAATACATTACTTGAAATTCTAGTTGTTACAGCAGTTTTAAGATACCTACTATGTGTTTCAAGTTGATTTCTGAAGTAAATTTAAAACCACATCACTATTAGGGGTGTTAAAATTCTTTTTCATAATAAAAAATATAGTAAAATTTGGTGAACCAGTTATTTTTAAAAGAGAAGAAAATTATACTTTTATATGTACCTCATATTTTACGAAAAGTAATTTAAAATAAAATTCATATTTTTAGCTAGTGCTTAAGTTTAATATATTTTCTAATAGATAGTCTTTTCTCGAGAAGGAAGTAGATGATTTACTCAGTGTTACTTGTTAAATCCTGGTAACCCTTTAAGTTAAACGGCTTTTGAGCACTTTCTCTTAAAAGTGTTTTGTGTATCACTTAGAACGCCTTAAATGGTAACACAACTTTGGACAAATTTATGGTGCAATGAAAGCTTATAGCCTGATAAACATGTGGCAAGTCCGTTCACAATAGAGCATAAATCAACGGCAACGTTTAGTTCGCCTATAATTAACCCACTTAACTCACTGGCCATAAACTTTTTCCTTTAGAGTCACCACTTATCGACCAACTCAAACAAATAGACTATTTAAGTGCAATTTTACATGAGATGACACATGTTAATAGTTATGACTATGTTAATCTGGTGGTTTCCGAAGAGATATTACATAATAGTTTGAACTGTCTTTTACTACACTGCAATTTACTTGACTTAAAATATTTAAAAGGGATTATGAGTAAGGGTTAATATCTAATAATCTTTACTAATAATTAGAGTTCTTAAAATTAGAACAAGCAATTATTTGATGGTTTAAAATCTAGATGGGAAAATTATTGATACAGCTACCAAGGATCTAGCCACCTTCGTAGTCGATGTATGGTTGTAGGACAAGGATAACAATCAACTGTAATAAATATGATTGTTAGAGCCATAAAATCGTACAGTAGGTTTGATAGTTGATAGCGTAGTGGTTTTGATTACACTTTATTTATAGCGACAATAAGCAATGGATATTTCCCAACTTCTATTTAGATTAATCGACACATTTGAATGATCTCCTGAAAGGAACAGGAACTCCTTATTGTTTTTATGTGTAACCCTTATGCTCTTGTAACAATCCACTTATAGTAATCAAATCAGATGTAGTTTTTGTGAACGAATTAAGTAACAAACACATTTGTCCGTTCAACTTGACACAGTTGTGGTCAAGTTTTTTATGGATTACCCTATTATGTATCGTTTGAGTCATCTAAGTTCAGCTGATACACGATATTTTTACCGACATTATTTGTTCTCATAAGCTAAATACTCTTAGTTGTTCAAGCAGCTTAGTAAACTTCATAATAATTTCAGTTTGTAATATCCTAGACTATATCATCGTTAATGATATTAAGGTAACGATTGATAAAAAGAAGGCCCTACTAAAATTTTCCTTGCGCTGGCTGGCCAGCTCAATTCCTTTGGATTGGTTCAAACAAAAGATTTTTTTCCTTGCTTGGAAAGTTTACATTATGTTAAAATTATTTTGATGTTGTTATTATTATTATTATTATTATTATAAGGGGAGAAAGGTAAAATAGATCTTTGATCTTATTTTTAATTTATTTGTATGGCTCAGCATATTAATTTATTAATTTGGCATGATTGTGTTTATTTTTATATTTGAAGAAATAAACAAACCAAATAAAGATAAACTACAACATTTTAATGGTACCCGGTACTACCACTAATGACTATTTATAAAATGTCCAATTCACGAAGTTGGAAAATACACAGAAAAGGCTATGAATTAATGTAAAATTAAATGTGATTGCTGATGTTACCCTGAACGGATATTTATTTTTTGTCCGTTCTCTAAAAACGCACGGTAAAAGCTTATTCCAGAGGAAATTCGCTAAAATGAAAATGGTATTAAGGGAAATCCAAGATTAAATGATTTACCATTAATTTAATACAAACAATTAATTGTAATGACTTTGGCGACAGTCCCTTCCGCAAGATTGGACCAAATCACATTATACAGTTCGACCGCTGCTTCATTGATTGAACCATTCAAGTTCATACTTGAATATTCATTGTTCTCCCACTGCTGGTTCGGTGATAGTGGATCACAGTCAAATGTTGTTGGCGCTTCTGAAATTTGATTGATTTCGATACGAGCTCTGCGTGAATGCTGATATAATGATTTCTGACATTTGATGGCTTCTGGTGAAACTATCCAGTTAACTGTTCCAACTGAATTTAATTTTTGATCATTTTAGTTTTACGCCGATATTTAGAGCCTTTTTTGTGATTTATTGTATATTTAATGGGCATTTACCTGGTGTGAGGGTAATGTTTCGAGTTTTGTAATTTTGTCTAAAAATGAGAAGCTTTAGCAAGTACGGAACAAAAGAGTATTTTGATTGTGTCACAAAAAGCAACATAGGAATACATTCAATAAAACATAACGTTAAAAATCTGAAAAAGTTGGAAGTACGTGTATTGCTAGTGTTATCTGTGTTGAAAAAGAAGTAGTGGTATTCAATGACAGTATGTACGATACATACGATGGACAAAACAAACACGATAAACATAGACCCTTCTGTGTATTGTAAATTCAGTTTTTTTTTTGTTTTTTTTTGTAAAAGTGTCTATAAATCTATGTTTTATGAGGATTGTTATTAAAATAATATTTTTTATGTTATCACAAGTCATATTTTAGTTCTCATGTCAGATTTATGAACTATAAATGGTCAACTTATTTATGAGTCCTCTAGTTGCTGTCTGTGAAGGTAAATATAGCTTTACACGGTTGAAGGTAAATATATCATAACAAAAAATGATATGTTGAGATAAACTGGCCATCTGAAACCGAACGGACAAATGGGTAGTAACTTTACCTGTTTTGTTGCGATTTGACCAACACAGATCGTTATCTGTATTGGGTTTGTAGCTGGTGGTGGCGCTATTTCAATGTAATTTGACAACATTACTGCGACGGCAATTTGACTAAGCGACGGTAATTTTATAGTTTGGAATATTATAATGATAAAACGTTTAAATGTTTTAGAGTACAGTAAATAGGTATTCCTTAGCAAACACATTGCAATAAATTAGCAAGCGAAGAACGAAAGCACCGTAAAATCGAGAAAATTGACACAAAAACTCAAAATAAAAATGAATTTTAGGATTTTTTTCCATGATTTAAAAAAAGATTGCCCAAACAACATTACTTTTACAGCCTTCTCATGTTTCTGCAATTTACTTTCCAAAAAAATATGTTTTTAACATGAAACTTTCTTGATTGTATTTTTTTTTTCAAAAAGTAAATGTTTTTAAAGCTGAGTAATGGTGCCGATTATGGTTTCGTGAGAACTGTGGTACTATTCACAATCGTAATAGTCAATTAATTCATCGATAACTTTTTTCATTCACGCTCAAAAGTAGTGTTCTAGGAAAGTATTCTTAACCTGTTTAATTTACTGTTGAGTACTATTGCAAGAAAAAAACATACATGTTTGTATTTTGAATTATTATATCTATCAAAGGTGATAGAAAAAACATGTTATGGCAGACTATTTACGATATGGGTCCCAAATGGAAGCGAACATTGTGAATCATTTGCAGTTATGACACACCTTTGTCATCCTGCTAGGAGATTGATGTGGTTAAAATCGTCCCCAATATTGGTAGAAATTTGTAAATATAAGTGTTGAAACTGTTTTTAATTAAAATGTTAATTTAATTAATTTTTATATAACAGAACAAAATCACTTTGCTATTCACTTAATAATAAAGAAAAACTAAACGTTTGAGCTAGGATTGTTATTGCTGTTTACATTCTTCTACGTTTTAAACTAAAGCACTTATCTCAATTTAAAATATTTATTCTAAAACTAGGAATTAACCTTGACGATTCAGGAGCTTTTCTTTTGTTTTATCTTCATTAGCTTTAAGGTATAAACTATAAATGCAGTTCAATATATCTGTGTAGCGCTAAAAATTAAGGTGTAATAAGACAACAAAACAGAACTAAGGTAATTTTCAATGGTAATGAACAACTAAAATCTCCTAAAAATACGCACTGGTATTTACTTGAAGTCCTTCATTTCCATACCTTTATTTTGAGGTAGTTAGTAACCTGCAAATTTATTGAATGAGTACATGTAAGTATGTGCTTAAATTATACCGTAAAATAAAAATTGCAGCAACAAAACGTCACAGAATGTCTCGCATATCCCGCCTCATCACCGAGTCAAGCCACGCTTGTGTTTAAGAGGGTTAAAAGTCCCGTGGGTACCGTTAAGTAAATTACCTTCTCGGCAACTCACTGATCATCGTGATAAAATTATACTTTACAAACTTATAAAATTAGTTAATTTGTCGTAAAAATAACTCCTTGAGATGAAGAAGGAAACAGAATATTATGTACTTGAGGAAAAGTATACATTTATGAGCATAGGATTAAATCTTTGAAAGACAAAAAAATAAATTTTATCACGATCACAACAACAACAAGTTTGTTAACACAAGTTTGTTAACAATTGTAAACATTATCTATTTATAACGATTTATAAATATGTCTTGACGACAATGATGTCTTAGAAAGAATTATGTGAAACACTTTAAAATCAATGTTTGTAAATTTTTTTATCCAGTAACGAAAAAATACTGGACAAAGATATTTACTCTCGAGTAAACATCTTTGGCTTTCACGAAAATTCCCTTCAAGAGCAAGAGAGACGCTTTTCTTTCCTGGGGCCTCGTCTTTGTCCTCGGAAATAGGCTCTCTTACACCTTGAAAACCGATTTGTAAATTTATTTAGCAATATTACCAACAACAACTAAAGAAAATTGTTCATAAGTATATTCATTTGAAAATACTCTAACTCATTTTTACTCATTATCAAATAAATTATTTAAAATTGAGAAGTGATATTAAAGGATACAATAACTACAAAAGCTTTCACTTTAAAAAAACCTTCAATAATATTAAAAATCACGTACTGTCTCCTCATGAATTAGTCCCTAGTAACAGCAAACTTTATTACGGCCTCCACGAGGTAGGCCTACTTGTCATGCGTCAAATCTAATCAGCAATGTTGAATTATTCTAACAAAAAGCTCGGAAGATTTCGAGCCGATCCTGACTTTTTCTAAGTCATTTATTGAATATATTTTTGAATTCTACGTGGTCACAAAAAGTGTGTTCTAGTTATGTAGGAATATTTTTAATTTGTTTGTACATAATTTCCTATTTAATCCTTACTACTGAAATAAATAAGATGCCAATAATAGGTAAAATCCCAATAGTTAACCTTTTACTGTGAGCGCTTCCTAAAAAAGGATTTGACTACTTTGTTGGTTGGAGTGAAACGGTGTTAAGAACTCAGGGTTGTGTAAGCCAGCAATTCATAACAGCCATAAGCCAGTTAGTATAATATTCTTTAAATCTGTCTAAATTATTAAATCTTACAAGACATTTACACTTTTAAAAGTATAATTTAATTTTTATTTTATTTTATTTAAATTTTAAAGTAGATTTGGTTTCTTAAGCTATACTAATAATGAACGAAAGTGTAACGTACTATTTTTTGCACTACACAATTCAAATTAAAACAATTTATACAATAAAAATAAATAATACAAATTTAATAATACAGTAAAGTGTGCAAATTTAATCGTATTTCCGAAAGATGTAACCTATTTTTAGAGTCGTTTATTGATTTATATATTTTTATATTTCTTCTATATACTAAAGAAGTCTTAAAATTACATACTGAATTTTTTACGAAGTACAACACGGTTAAAATATAAATTAATAAAATAACTTTTAAACAATTTTGTACTTATTATAGAATAATTTTGTCTCTGTAATATTTTAGTTTATATATTCTCTTTAAAATAGTAAATTGAATATATAAATAAATTTCAAATATTTAACATAAACTTAATTTTACTTTATTTATTATTTTATTGCTTTTGCAAGTTAAAACGATTACAAAGAAAACTAAACTGAAAAACTAAACGAAAATTAAATTGAACGAAAACCTGAGTATGTTTTAAAAACTGCATTGTCATTAATTTTAATTAGAACGTATGATTAATTTTGATATTTACCTACGGGCTAGACAGGCGTGCCTTAGTGTAATTATGCAGAGTGCAGATGTCCCATAGTGCTTTTCGCGCATACCTAAGTGGTAAAAAATAAAAACGTTAACCATTAGTGTCTATGATGTTTCGTCCAAATTTTACCATCAAATATGCAATGAAAAAATCACAAAGTTACCTGAAGAAGAAACATGCTAAAAAAGCCCTCGTTGGTTCGCCGAATGTCCGAGTACATTAGGTTACACCTATAAAACATATTGAAATAAATCTGTGTATTTTATTTTATGGATCTAATGGCATTCCTTACAGCATTTGGGTTGTTTACCATCTTCAAGATTGAGGCATAAAATTGCCCTTATACTAGCTCAAAATCAATCAATAAATTTCAGGTAATGAACAATTTCAAATGCAATAATGAATTCCTTTCTTAATTCAGATTCCCACAGCACTCGATTATGTCAGCTCAACTAATGCCTCCGGAAATGTGAGAACACTGAGTGCACCTTGTTGTAATTATGCAGATTAATATCGGAGTCCCGAGTCTGGCGCTGACAAACCAGCTTGGTAATTGGACTTGTTAAGTAGTGTTATAGTGGATTGTATATGAGGTCAAACTTTCAAATAAATGATGACTGTAAAATGTAATAGGTTTCAAACCATATTATACACGCTGTCACAACTTTAGAAGCTTTGACTTAACAGCAATTAATCACTTCGGATTAAAACGTGACCAGCTTGCAATGATGTGAAACCAAGTATAATAAGTCTTGATCATTTTACCTGCTCTTTAAATATTCTGTGTTAACAAAAGATCCTAGATCGGGTTAATAGCTTTCAAAATTAACGACATTGTATTAATGTGTTTCTTAAAAGACTCGAAGACAAATTGTAATTAGCAAGACAAAAACAGTACATCATAGTAATTTACAGGTGGGTATATCGATATATGGAAGGCACTTTTTGGCGAGGCCAAAACCCTGCTGGGGTTCAAATGGCCGTGGGAATAAGTAAGTATATCAATTTGAAGTTGCATGAACATGAACTTTCATTATGCTCTCATAAAGCGATGTATTGTCTACCGAGCATCAATTTAATTATTGCATGCACCATCAACAACATTATTCCTCTGGCAGGGACAATAATTGAACAAACATCAGCAGAGTTGCTGCGTCAAATTAGTGAGAGGGTAAACGCGGAGGAAATAATGTCAGCTGACAACTGCTTGAATAAATTTTCTGCAAGTTTCTACCTATTTTCATATTTTACATGTTTTGGAATTAGTTAAAACATAAGTAATTAGTTTGAAGTTAAAGTTTTTTCTGGATATTACAGAAATGATTAGGATTCAAAGCTTAAGCATTATATATGCCAAAAACCATTTTGTTTTAAAATTATTTTTAGGCCAAAAACACCAAGTGATTGCAGTTTTCCTGTAATGTCTAACAAATGACTCATTTAAAAAGTTCTAATTAAAAATTTAATGAAAAAAGGGATAATCATTTGCGATTTCAGGGTTATATTTAAATAAATGTATTAAAGACTGTATATTAAAAAGCCAAAAATTAGTTTTCTTGACCTTTTGTCAAGATAAATAAATATAAAAATTATTCCCAAGCAACTAACAGCCATCTCAATAATGAAACGTAATTATCTAAATGATACTAAGAATGTAGTTTCCAGGGAAGAGAACCCACATAGCCAGTTAACGGACCTGATTCGTTATGTAAGTTGCTAGCCTTGGAAACAACCCAAAAAACGGAAGCGTAATTTTCAGTTCTCTAATTAATTTATTGGCAAGGCGACTTTATCTGCTATTCCTCTTATAATTTTTCTTGAGATCAAATTATAATACTTATGTTTTTAATTTATATAATTTGAAATAGAATTTATTTTACGCAGTGTAATATACTGCAGCTACTTTTTGTATGTAATTCTAGCAAATCCCAAAAATTGCATCATCCAGGGTAAGATGTGTTCCCTAATTATTTTGGACGTGATGAATTTAAAAATTTGTATATTATCTTATTTTTGAATCAATTGTTCACGTTACCTGTGTAGTGAATTAACCACTGTTTAAAGAAAAGTACAAGAAAAATTCTATTTAATTCCTTTACGAAACAACGTCAACTGTGGCCTGATGTTGGTGTTCACGCAACTTAATATTCAAACCATTAAATATTATTGCAAGCAGCCAAAAAGTTTCATCTCATCGGACAGTCTATGTCTTGCCAAATAATTTTACCTTATAAAACATCAGACACTTAATTTACGAATGTCATCAACATCACCGGTTAATCGGGGCTATTCTCTGGAACGTTAGATACTGTTTTAAGGGAAACTAGTGTTTAGCTATTTTAATTTCATGTTACTTTAGATGTCGTGTCAAGGTATTAGTTAAAGACTAATAGAGAACTTCGTCAGTTTTTTTATAAACCTCATCTGCCCTCAAGGCAATAGTCACCTGAGCCAATCAGAGGTCTCCTGGGACCGCTCATAAGGGAACAGGAGTCGCCCTAGGAGGATATATTTGGGAGAGGACACACACGGGTTGCGTTGAAGTCAACGCAGCGGCTGGCCGGCCGGCCGTACCGCGCGGCGGCGATGGCGGGAAACAGCCATCTTGCTCATTACCACTTACCTGAATGAACACGACGTACCGCGCGGTGGCGATGGCGGGAAACAGCCATCTTGCTCATTACCACTTACCTGAATGAACACGACGTACCGCGCGGCGGCGATGGCGGGAAACAGCCATCTTGCTCATTACCACTTACCTGAATGAACACGACCATGTTAATATTTCACAAATGATTTTGGTTAAAAACATTTAATCGGTTCAATGACGAAAACTGTTAAACACAATCATTAGGGTGTTGTAGGAAGCAGGAAACGTAAGTTCCATTGACTGCTGGAAGTTTTTATATTTTTTCTGAACATATTCCACTCAAATATGACTTATATGGTATCAAATGATCGAGCATTTAAATGGTATTAAACTTCTTATCTTTTATTATTTTTATTAAATTCTAACGGTCATAGGTGTAATTATTGCGAGCGTGATTTAGAATTTTCCCTTGAGTTTTCCTACGTTCATTTTCATGTCTAACTCATAATTTTTTTTAAAGTAGCATAAAATGCTATTAAAGGTTCAAGAGTATTATAAGGAATGTGATTTAAGCATTTGTTTCGACTTCCAAGATGTGTTTTAATTATTAGCAAAATGTTTGTGAACTCGTCAGAAGCAAATCGAAAAAAAAATATTTGTTTATTATAATTTTTATTACAATTATTATGACTGATAATGGTGAAATTTAGTATTGATACGTCGGGTAGTTCTTACGAAACAAGAATAAAACGTTTATTTTGATAAAAACTTAATATTTTGTCCATACAAGTTTTTAAAGTGATCGCATGTTCATAGTCCGGAGTAATTATTCTAACTTTGACCTCCTAAAATAAATAGAAAACAATTATGTTTATAAAAATGAATTGCACCATTCAATAGCAAATTTAATTTACTTTAAAATGCCGCCGGCGAACATCATAGGTGTCCAAGTTTGGCGGCAATTTTAATTCGAAGTAGCGCGCGTCGCGTTTTTCCCTATCTCGCCCACGTTACGCAGAGCCCTTTTTCCCTCTACACCTCGGCGTTCACCTCTAGGAGAGGGGAGCGGCTGGCTTCACCGCAGCATGTGTATTCCCATTAACGTGCCCTCTCCTAATCATTTATCTTCCTAGGAGTCGCCTGCCGCTAGGGATCGAACCAGTGACGTTTGACACACAAGCCAAAGCGCTTTACCCCTAAGCTACCGCCTGGGTAGCTTAGTTAATTAGGAGTAGGTACTTGTAGCAAAACATCAATCATTGTACATTTGAGGAATGAGGAATATCTTTCAAAAACATAAGAAAGCAAAATAAAAATAAAATAACTCTTTTAATAACGTATTTCGTTACCAATAAAACTAAAGATATTCGTTATTTTTAACGTAATCCCTTATCAAAACAAAGTTATTGTGTGTAGGTGGTTCTGTAACGCTTTGTGAGGGCTCAAACCATTCGCCATTTTTATTTTCACCTGATTTCCCCTGCAATGTAAGCCAACCATATACCATTAAGCTAATTCCCATATCTATTAATTTAATTGACTTCAAATTTGTGACATCCATCAGATCACTGCCAGCATAAACCCGTATTAAAACTACTAATATAATTAAAGAATGTTTCAATAAAAAACCTAGATAAAGGCTTTATTGTAATGGAATAATTAATTTTTCTCACACTCTTTGTGTAGTGTAAAGATATTTCTGTATGTAACTGAAAAGTAATTTATTGACTAAATTAGGGAAGGTTTAAGTTTAAATTATGATTAAGTAATTTAATTTGAATTTCAATTTATTAAAGTGAAGTTAGCAAACTGCTTTAGTTCAAGTAGAGTGTCTAAAATAAACCCATTCAAGACACATTTCGTTTTACCGGTCAATGAAAATTGTTAAAACACACTGTAAAAATTTTAGGTAGAAGCAAAAGGTTAACAAATGAGTCTTCGCCATTTAATTGATCCTGTTTTAATGACACGCAAAACGCCAGTTATCAATATGTACAAGGCTAATAAAGATAAAATACGATTTTATAGAAATGTCAACGGGCTTGCAATCGAAAATCTATTGGGTCATTTACGAAAAGGTTGTGATTGATAGCGTAGAAGAGACAGCAAATCAGTTTAAACTCCAGGAAACCTTTCAATCAAACGCCAAGTGGCTTCAAAGTTTTTGAAAAATGTATGCTATTGGGCTGTACATTTATTACCATATCTATTTTGAGTGTTTTAAAGTAAAACGGTATTGTTAAAGAGCAATAAATATCTAAGAGGCATTTAGAAAAATTTAAGACTAACCTCGACAGGCATTGGCGCATTATTTAGCATTTTTAGAGACGTTGGCATACGTTGTAAACTTACTCTTTCTAACTCTAACGTGTTTATATTACGTCTTAGGACTAAGCCGTTATAAATTAACAGATAGAGAAAGTTTTGATATCAATAATTATGAAAGAAAAACTAAACATTTAAGGTCATTTACATTGAACTTACTCCTACTGATAAAATATTCGACCCAGTTTATGTAAATTTCATGATATAAAAAATGTTGATAGTTTTTAAGCTATATTAAACGTTGCAAACGCGCACCTGTAAGAATCTTTCTTGTTAGCAATTAACTGTTCGTCATGTAAATTTCTACAACTCCTATAAACTTTTAATTTCCTACTAAAACAAATCTGTGAAGTGCAAAACATTTAATATTTGAATACAGCAAGTCTTACAGAAGTGTAAGCAAAACACATGAACCACTCCAGCTGATGGAATCTCTGGGGAGAGTGTCTTGTGCAGGATGCGATTTATCACGCAGTTTATCACGGGATACTAGGCATTAACTTATCACGTGGTAATTACATAACCTATAAGTACCTAGTGATACTTACTGATCAGATTAAAAACATTGTGACAAAAGTGAAATGCAACTATAAAGAGATTAATTGGCACATATCATTCTAAACAAAAGTTGTAATAGATGTAATATGATGAAGATGTAGACTGAGAGAAATACAGAACCTGTTACTGACCATGTATACATGCTTTGCCTTTTAAGACACAGTGTAGTTAATATAATGGAGATAGATATGTTAAGCTAATTATTCATGCGTTTAGGTGTTGTAAATGGTAGATCCAACAGTTCCACACTGAGTGGGTGTAAATAGCATCCTTTCCTTAAACCATATTTGGATAATAATGAATATTCTATAGAGATATTTTATGCAATATATTATAAGATGAAATCATGGTTATTTTGAATTGATATTTGAACAAGTGTGGGAAAATTAGGGTGTTGGAGTCACTTCAACCATATTTTGGATACAACAAATAAAATTCCATTGTTGAAAATATTAAAATTTAAAAGTGCATGAAAATGTTTGATAAATATTTTCATTCATAATATGAAAAAAATTAAGTCCCGTCTCAACCATAAAAATGTATTCATCATCGGAGGATTCTGAGGTCTCTATTATTGGAGGCTGCATCATTTGACTCTTTATCAGGAAATATGTAACAACAACTAATCAATTATTCGAACTAATTAATCCAACTGATTAATCCCAATTAATCCAATTAATCCAATTGAATCCAATTAATCTAATTGAATCCAATTAATCCAATTGAATCCAATTAATTAATCTCGTTCGAAGTAAGATTTTTTATGTATAGTAATTACAAACTTCCCTGAGCTCCAGGCACTTCGGGCTCATATTGTTTGGCTAGTTGGGAAATTTTTCTTTGTTCAGTACAATACTAAATTTTCTCTCGATACTCCGTTGATCAAGTGTTTATTATTTTATTTTGTAATTTTTCTGTATTCACTTGAAATTGTATAAACGCATTTAAAACTAAACCAGCCCAAAAAAAACTAATCATTGCAAAAACCTGTTTTAATAAGTGTAAATATTTTAAATTTAATAAGTGTCTAGGCTAACAAATACTATAGTTACGCAGCATATCGAATTATCAGCGTATTAAATAATACGCCATAATAATAGTTAACTAGGGCTACATAGACTCTAATCATTTATGATGGTGTGATGTATGTTTTCGTTTTGTCTCCCAGCTTCCATGGATAGCGGGATGGTTTGTCGTCTACATAGTGTCACCTATCCTGTAACCTCAGAGAAAGTGTCTTCGCTCCACTAGTGTTAAACCACACCTTCTGAAGGATATAATTTTATATTAACTGAAAGAGCAAAGTGGTCCTGCTTGGTCAACCAAAGACGATATATTTGGGTGCTAGAGTACCCGGAGTAACGATGAATTATGTTGTATGTCTATACTATTCTTACCCCAACTGCGTATTTTTTCTAATACAGAAATTTGTAATTACTAATCATAAAAAATCTTAGTTCGAACAATATTAATTGGATAAGTTGGCGGTACATGTTTCCTGTTTAAAAGTCAAATGGTGCAGGCTCCAATAATAATTGTTACCAAGCCCTAACCAAGAACTACCAAGCCAAATGTTGAGGAAAGGCTAACTCAAACACAAAATATTTACATTTTTGTTTTTTGTGATTTTTGTTTTAATAATTATTTTTGAAGATATTTTTACATAAAAAGATTGAAATTGTACATATATCAAGAATATTAGTTAATTAGTATCTAGTTGTTTTTTTAGAAATCACAATTATCTAATGACTGTGTAGAAGTGTAACACGAAGTACAATGAAGCGAAATTATTTAGATCTACAATGACAAATATTATGTTATAAAAAATTCTTTCTAAAGCCAGGTTCCATATAAATTCGAAGTGAATATTGATTTAGCATATAAGAGGATATTGGCTAAGTTTGCAAACTTCATCGCAGATTTCCCTCTTGCAAAGTGCACTTTCGTACTCTGCAGATTCAGTTAGTGGCCTGTTTTGCATTCAGGGACTTTCGTATTCATAGACTGAAAAAATACAAAAGTATTTCAACCACAGTGTCAAAATTAAGAATGTAAAATACTCACACAGGGCAATAGTACATATTTAACCATAACTAAAAGCTACTTTTTCATTTATGATCTGGTATGTTATTCCTTCGACGTAAATAATTGCATGAACACTATGTTCATAGCCTGTAGAAACGAACAAAGGTTAATGACTGAAAATTACTAATCTACATCAATTTTGGTTTTGTCGTTTGCTGAGCCGAGTTTTATTTCTCGGTACATTTTTCCTGTGTGTATTACTGACTGTAAAATATTTTCTTCGGTAACAACTCGAATCAAACTAAGAGTAACGTAGTAAGTAACGAAAATAGTAACGTGGTGTAGCGACTTAACGTAAGTGTTTTGTGTTTTCCATACTTTAGTTTTTAACAAGAAGAAACAAAACTACGAAATCTAATTAAAATTGTTTATTGTTCAAACTATGATATTGGTTAAAACTGGCTTAACAGATTCGTGCCCACGCTCATGAAATAAAAAGTCCTAATCCTACCCAAATACATTGTTTAACTGATAAGAAATATCAAATTGAATCGGTAAAAGTCATCAAGTAATTTTAAATAATATAATATTAAATTCTTTGTCAATTTCATACTGGAAATATATTTTGAGTGAATAATGAATAAACACCCCCATCATCCTAACAGTAAACCTGGTTGAGGTGTTTGTATTTCGTAAACGTTCTTTGTGCGTTTAGGCTCCAATTCAGTAAAGATTTGCGGTTGTCTAATAATATACTCATAAGGCACAATTAAGTTACATTAATAACACATTTAAAATCCGGAAGGAATGTTAATGTTTCCTCAAAATATATATTAAAAATCTTATAATAATAAACTAACAAACCGTAAGAGAATATGATATCAAGTTATTTAAAATCCCCAGTTCCCCGTAGATTTTCTCCTAATGGACCTTTAAAAGGTTCCAACTTCCTTCACTCTCAACCGAGCTTTTATCGAATACATCCTGTTGGTTTTTTATCAATCAACCTCAACAGCATTAGTAAAATATTTTGTGAGAAATACTCACACATTTTTCCTCAACTTGACCATGAAATAACTCAAAATGCCCCGGACTAAATCAACAATATCATGGGATTTTAAATTACATAATTAACTGAAGAATATAAGCAACAATAGTTCATAATAAATATAAAGTAATTAAAAATTTAATAATGGTTTATATTCCAAAAAAAGCTATTTAAAAAAGTATTTAAAAGCTCCCTTTACAGATTGAAAATACTTTGATAACTCACTGTAAATTATAAAACCTTAAAAAGGAAATGAAAAATTGAGATGAACAGCAAACGAGCACGGACTTTCAGAATACATTTATAAAAAAAGGCATACAGCTGTCCTTGCCATTTTCCTGTACGAGAAAATCGCTTTCTTTAAAATATGTCGTTCTTAAATGTTGCAATTTTAGGTTATTTGATCAGTAACAGTCCCAGTTTAGTGGTTAAAATTAACAGGCAAGCACCCCCAACTCTCTTGGTAGGGAGGAAAATCAACTTTCGATTTATCATGAGTTTGTTTTTGCTTGTAGGCCTAACACAATGGTGACCACTCCCTTAGCCAGTAGAGACTCCAGCCTCCCACCTTCCCTTTATTGTTCGCCCCCACCACAGACAAAGCACCATTGTCCTCTCATCTCTACACTGGGTTCATAATTTCACCTGATTTTATCTCTTTACCTTAGAAAGATTTAATGTCAATTAAATACTGGTAGGTCTTATAATTAGGACACAAGACGTTCTTAGCTTTATCTTCATATTGGATTTTGGTATAAAAAAATTGATTTCACAATTAATTACAACTAGAGATAGACTCAACAGTTTTTACTCATTGCTCCAATAACAGTTGTGAATGCATTGGTTAATTTTTCATGTTATTCCGTAACCAAAATATGAAAACTCATAAGCCCATGTATTTTCTCAAATTATGTTTTTTAATACTTGACAACTTATAATGTGATCATGCATTATCATTTTAATGGTCATTTATAATGTGATCATGCATTATCATTATAATGGTCATTTATAATGTGATCATGCACATCTGCATGAAAGTACTCTTACAGTATAGTTAGTTTTGTCCTGCATTGCACACGCAGGCTGAGAAAAAAAAATACCGGAATTTTAATTAAAAAGTCGATGTTTGTGTGTTATGTGCGTCTGTCCGTTCGTATTTCGTGTATATGTGGAATGATGGTTTTTTATCAATCCTGACGACTTCCACTGGAATGAATTTGATGTCCATTATTGCCTGAAGAAGATCTCAATGAGGTCGAAACTGCAGTAGCCTATAAGACTACAAAGGATCACTTTGACAGTACAAGGTATTTACACCATTATTAGAGAAAAAATTATCACAAATTCCACGCTTGCCTATCAATAGGTAGATAGACAAATAATATCATGAATTTTGTTTGTAAAGTATTGTTTTGACGGTTATGTTGTCTGCTTGTTTTTATCGTAGCTGGTGTTTTAATTTGTAATCCAGTTAATTTAAATGAGCCAAAAAGGAATTTCGAGCGATTCGCAAGCGTTTCTAGGTCCTCGTGCTGACTTGAAACCATTAAAAGGCACATCTATACGTAACTATACGTACGTACGTAACTATACGTATCTATACGTACTTTTTTCAAACAAAAAGTTAAGTATTGACCTAATGTTTGACCTAATGTTCAGAGTTGCATGGCCAAATCCTTTAGCTAGAAGGTGGTTTTTTTTACTAACGAAGAATATCGCTTCCAATTTTACAAATTTTAAAAACTGCCATTTAACTGCCGTTTGGCTGAAAAGTATGTATTTCTAAAATAGTTATACATAATCTAAGATGTAAGATTGATTATTTAAATTATTTAAATTTTAGGTGATGTTTATTTGTCCTAAAAAGTAAAGGAAATGTTTTATTAAGAATAATTCATTGTTTTCCACTCTAGGGTAGTATAAAACTGTAAACGTTAAACGTTATTTTTTTTTAATTATGCTAAAAAGATCAAACCAGTAAGTAAAATTGTCGGTTTTTCATTCCTAAATGTTTATTATTATGTTAAATACACAATTACAAAGTGTCATTACATTTTCAGTAGTATTTAAAGAGATGTGCAAAATATTCCAAATTGTTGCCTACACTATCAACCGTACCTGCTTGTAGGAAACAGCTTTTATATTTAACTACTGTATTGCAAGACCCATAACAATAAGATTTTTCGTTTACATTCCAGATTTGGGTTTAAACTTATCTCGAACAGTAACATAGTTTAACCTTTTTAACCCTTTCATCATTAATAATAAACAAAATAATTACAAGATATGTAATAGTTTGTTTTATAACAAAAGTCGAAACTGGGAATTTGCATATTCCAGACGATGAGTTTGAAGTTTGAGATTTATCAAGTGTTTCTGAAGATCAAGAATTTGAACGATATTTACACACACGTCATTAATATCAACTGCATTCGTTTATTTGTTTGTATCGGAAAAGCTAAACAGATTTGATTTACACATCTGAACGTCTATGGTAAACATTACTTATCCATAGTAAACAGTATTTTTCCGTGGTAAGCAATACAGGATACATTTTTGCAGATGATAAGCACATAACGAGAAAAAAGAGATGGTATCAAATTATTTATTTCTATAATAATTGGGGATTGATAAGCGGTAGGTAGAATGTGGGCGTCAGGCCTGAGGCACCTCATTATGATCAATTATTGAGAACTTCCGTTTTACATTGAGTAGACCTTAGCTTGCTACTTTCCATTACGTTAAGTAAGCTGGTTGAAATGAAATTTTTAATTAAAAAAATCTAATTATTCACATTAAAATTGTTTTATGTATTAAACTAAGCTTTGAGTCGTAGCCTAGGTTAAAAGAGTATCTAATGTTTAAACAGGTTTTCTACCTCGTTCCTGTTTCCATATATGTCGGACTGTATTTATTTTCCACATAATTCGTCATTGTTTTAGAACCACAAGTAAAGGTGCCAAATTCAAGATTAGTATATGTCTCTAGTGGGAGCTATTTGTACGCGGGATTTCACGTTTGTACGGTGTATAATTTAAAAATGGCAGACATGTTTGATTTTAAAAGCTGAATATCTCAAAAACTGTTGAAGTTACCAGCATGGGCCTATAACACGAGTAACAGAGGAAACTTAAATTGCATGAAGAAACAACAGGAAAGGACCAATTCAAGCATTTCTTCAGATTTGAATGTAATTAATTAGGTATGTTCTAGGGTATTCTTGTTATATAGATAATCAAATATATATTCTCAAAGTAAACATTAAATTTTGCACCTTTTTAGTCTGCTTACAATTATTTTTGGTAGGTTCATTAATCAATCTTTGAGATACTCAGCTTTGAAGATGAAAAATTGTTGCCATATTGAAATGGTACAGAGTAAGAAATTGATGCAGCTTATAACAATAGCTTATATCCTATAATTTACTATCATTTATGTACCAAATTTGAATTTGGTACATAAAGTGGTTTTAAAATTGAAATTAATTAGTAATGTGAAGGTACACACAGTCTAACAGAATAACAGAGCGAGTTAGACCATAACCGTAATGGTATTTTTTTTTAAGTTTTGAACTTCTGATTAACTTAAAAAATTTCGGAAAACGTACCCTACCCTTAAACTATAAATTTGATGGTTGAATTTAACAAGTAAACTTAGAAAATTATACTAAATATACTAGCCGAATAATTACGTATAAGATTCTAAAGCGTCTATAATTTGTGACCTTATATTATAAAACACCGTGCAAAGAAATTAATTTTACGAGAAAATAATTATCACCATCAAATTATTAACGAAAAGAATGTTATAGCATAGTATTATAATCAACCGACGGATTAAATAACAAAATGTGAAGGGATTGATAACAATCGATCATGATTATAACGTTGGATTAAACGGCTGATAATCTCGTTACATGCAGTAAAAGTCAGGAAAAGTCATAAAGATGAAAAACCGTTTAATCTGATGGCGGAGATAAACTGTGTCGTATATACTGAGGGGACAAATAGATTGTAACTTTACCTTCATTGTGCTGCGATTACCTACATGGGTGTCATTCTCATAAGATCCACTTCTTTAGGCTGTTTTATGAGCCTGACTCAAATCTTTTTTTATATTTTAATTATTTTACGTAACACTCATTGATATGGATTACCTTCACCAAACCGGACTACCCAATTCTTTAAGTGACACCGTAAAAGGCACCAGAAATAAAACTTAGTTTTGTGCTAAATGACATTGAATCATTAAAGAAAATAATTAGATTGTTTTTGTAAATAGGTTTTAACTATTTTACTGACGACCCACTGACAATCAATTTATTTTCATTCATCGACGGTATTATTTAATTACTGATACTGCCACAATAAATCTTAGCTTTAATAAGAAAGGTACGAATGTGTGGTTTCCCGCTGACCAATGGTTTAACAAGTCAGTTTCATTCATCCCACATCAAAGGCATTCAACTTGTACCCGATTTTGTAAGTCTGGGTGTACCTATAAGCTTTCTGATAACACATTCTTGTAATTTATATGTTGTTGATTTTAATGCTTGTGCTTATATTATTTAAAATGAAAAATAATGTCCATTTACTTGGAAGGATATTTTTATATAGACAAATCGATTTGATTTATCTTCCTTGAAAAATTTGTTTAACTCATTGGGATTCTTTGTTACTTATGAAATGTAGAGGTTAGAATAGAATCTCCATATAAATATGATATGTTATTAAAAACTTAGCAATAACTCGGTCCATTTAATGTGTTGAGTTTTGTTTATTGATCAAACTCAGTACTACAGGCTTTACTCGCCTGTAAGGTTTTAGTGTTAGTTTAATATTTTTTATATTTTGATTATATTAGTGTACTTACACTTATATATTTAAGGAGCACGAAATTATTCTAATTAAAGGAAAACATGAATAGGGAAAACTAGGAATAACTAGGCAAAGTGGAAGGTCTTATGAGTTATTTTAAAATAAAGCTCTTCTTCTCGGTGTAGTTCTGCCTCTGTCAGTCTTGATTATGTGGAGGGCCCTAAGTGAAACATCAATAGCCGTCAGGAGATTTAAGCTCGGCGATTATTCTGCGAACGCGTCAGTTACAGGTCCCCCTAGTCCTGATGGAAGATTGACGGAATGTTAATTTGGTCTTTGAAAATGTTTTTTGTCAAAATGAATAAATTTGCATTAAAATTACATCAAGGACAAGCTCGTCATGTAACTTTTCGTGAAGCTCGTTATCTTTTGTCCTTCCGTGACATAGTTTTTGAAGGTTGCGTGATGTATAAGCTTAGAATGAAGGAAATTCTAAATTTCAGTTATCAGCTATTTGATTTGTACCAGGAAAACATGCATATTAAGGCAACATGATATTATCTAAGGTAATATCAGGAACAGGTGAAACCGAGCTGATTGTTAGAACATATTCGCATCACAAATCAGTTGTAGAAAAGATAACCGTTCTGCAATGTCGAGGAATTAGGAGAGGTACGAGAGGTGTGAGAGAGGTACGAGGCACGAGATATATGTGAGAGATACGAGATACATAAGAGAGGTGTGAGAGAGGTATGAGATATATGTGAGAGGTATGAGAGAAGTTCAAGATGTATGAGAGAGGTACGAGAAGCCCAAATACGAGGTCAAAGATCGGGTGCTTGAGGTCCAAAACTGTTACACGAACGTCTGATGAACATCAAAAATCATATCACTATCAGTCACCAGCTGATCCTGCTAGATACTTGACAAAATCTTCGAGGTACTATTTCAAACTTTCAACTCTGGAAAAATTTGCAATTTAAGTGTGATGAGTCATGTCATAAGTCATTTATTTAGCCAGTTTAACAATAAATTGCATTAGCCAAGTCAAATCATACAATATTTCTTAACTAAAAATTCTTTTTTATCATGTAACAGCAACTGTTACATTTAAAAACCATCAATAAATATTTACAGGTCAAGGCAGCATTCAAGGACTACCAGTCAGTAATCACGGACGCAGTAAAGGACCCTTTCCAGAAAGAAGGATTTTAACTTATTTCTAAATTTCCAAAGTCATGTTCAGTCATTTGCCTGAAGGAGGAAGGTTAATGAACATTTTGTCTGCGTTGTATTTGAAGTGTTTTTGGAAAAAAGAAGTTGAGTGGCGGGGAATGGCACAGCTTTTCGATTTGAAGCGTATCGGAGTGGATAATCATGACTAGCAGAAGTAATAAATGATGTAATATTCTTCTTTGTGAATGACAAAGTTTCCAAGGTATATAAGTTTCCAAGATGATCAAATAATATTCGCGTCAATTTAGAAATAAACCAGTTATTTATTCATAATACTGTAATATCAAGCGATGTTAGAATCGGTTTAAAGTTTCTTTATCACCTGTCTATTCAAAAACTACATTTATTACTGTTTTTTAGCTTTCTATAATTTAAACCCCGATCCTTTTAAAAATTTAGATAGCTATCATTTTAAGTTTACTCACATCTTTAAACCATGTTCACAGAAGTTACATCTTCCTTTACATTACATGTTTATTTATAGATATATTTTATTTTTATGGATAAAAATGAGTTGGGTAAATTTTTCTCTTACACGCTAAAGAAATGAATTAGTGCTAACCTGAAGCAAATGCTACCTGTATACTTTAGACAAAGACTTTTCCTCGTGACGATGACAAAGGTGTTTGTCTTTGCCGTCATTTCTATTTTGCAAGGTAGTTTGTCACCCGGGCTAACCTGCGACTGCAACACGCTAATCTGAAGTGACTTTGAAACAATATAATAACTTACCTTGCTGACATCAAAGCAACCTCACTTTTGTTTTTAATTACAACGGTGGATAAGAACAAACTTACTTGAAGTATATTGAAAATTCACGCGGGTTTTCTTTGTTAATTGTTGATGGAATGTAACTACATAGGCTTCTTCATCACTTGTTGACAGTTCATCCACTCAAAATCCATGACAGTATATTATGCGTGAATATATTGAATTTCATTAACCATATCAATCATGTCGGCTAAACTTGAGAATCCGTGTCCACCGTTAAAATCGATGATTAAATCGACATTTTCTAATTTTAAATAATTTATCGAATTCTTTAATGAGCATAAAATGTTTTATTCTTGTTATTAGCATACAACTTCTTTATGTATTGACAAGATTGTCTAAATATTGCTCATTGGATATACTATTAAAAGTCTATCACGCTCATATAAACTCACATATTACTTTTGGGATTGAGTTATATGGTGCGGCCAATATTCAAAATTTGGAAAGTATTTTAATTCTCCAAAAAAGAGCCATTCGGATAATGTTAAATTTAGGCCCCAATGAATCTGCTAAACCACATTTTTCTAAATTAAATATCCTCACTGTATTCGGACTATATATTTTAAAAACTATAATGAGTGTCAAAACATCTTCAGATACATTGCCGAATTTAGGAATGAACCATAATTACAACACTCGAAATAAAAATTATCCAGCCATTCGTGGTCATAACCTGGAGTTTTATAACAAAAAGCCTACTGCTGCAGGGACCAGATTTTTGTATCACCTTCCGAAGGAAATTTATGAAATAGAGAACATAAAACCATTTAAAAAGAAACTTAAAATGTTTTTGATAGAAAAATCTTTTTATTCCATTAAAGAATTTTTTGGTGAGCATTGAAATGAAATGCAAATGTATTTTATTTATTTTTTTAAGTTTTAATATTTATTTTAAGCTAGTATTTAGTTAATAATTTACGCCATTCTGTATTTATACATTGTTGTTATAAATCATGAATAAAGTATTTCTGTCTGACTCTGACTCTGACAACCTATTGTAAACAAACAATGTAGGTTATTATTTTTTAAACGTCGATTCCAGTAATTATTAATATCCTACTACAAGTACAGAAACCTTTTAGTTATAAGGTCAATGAAGAAACCGACAACCAAATATTTAAGGAATGGAAATATTTGGTTTGCTAACTGATTTGGTTTCATATTAGAAATGGCGATGAGTCTATGAGTGAAAAGTGATAGAAGGGATAGATGAATCCTTACAAATTTCGATAGGATTTATTAATATAAGAGATGTTATTTTTTGATATTTAAAAACCTATGAAAGATCTGAAATATTAATAATGTTTAAATTAATTATTTTAAACCAATATTTTATTTTTGTTAAAAGAATTAATTTATACACTATCAATATTTTAGATTTAAACTCAATAGCATTTTAAGACGAGTTTGATCCAAGCTTTTCCCCCAAACTAACTATCAGCTACTGCAGGTAACGGCAACATGATATAAGATAACGGCTCTAAGATAACTCTAGGGTGTAAAATTAGGCCGTGTATGATTGAAATTTGTTTCTATAATTTGTCTTTTACATCTCAAATTACCTCTACATATCCTAATTATTTGTTATAATACTCTATATTGGAAATAACAGTTGTGGGCAGATAACGGAATTTGACCCCGAATCCCAAATGGCCACACGCAACTGAGCTCTGACGCAGCTTGATGAGCATTTATCGCTATTTGAGTATGACAAATCGCCCGCATGTTGAAGCCGCTGAGGGCAGGCAACATTCACGCTCGCTCATTCATTTTTTATGACACTGCTTTAATCCAACTGCTGGTTAGATTTTATAAGCTAGACGTCCTCTATTTTCCGTGTCTTGTGCGCTCGAATAACAAATACAAGAGGAAGCAAAATTTCCAAGTGAACATAGCTGATTAACTCATACTAGTTATTGATTTAAGGCTTGTGATTATTTTCATTATAATCTATTACCCCCCTTTGAAAGGAAAAAAGATACCTATGCTTGAAAAAGGTAGGAGAGGTTAGGTTAGGTTGGATTAGGTTAGATTAGGATCAAATCTAATCTAACATTTAATACTGCATTTTATGGATTAAGTATACCTAACCTAACCTAACCCAACCAAACCAGTGGCCAGGGCGGCGATGCGTCGTCGATGTTACCGTTATCTGTATGTCTGACGGTGACTCATAAGGTAAGAGCGACAACAATACCGACCGAATTACTTTAGAAATTATTCCGATATGCTTGGCAAACTATCCAATAACCAAAAGACTTAGCCATAAAGCGTATACAGCTAATAAGAAACATTTTTTCAGTTGTGGGCAGATAACAGAATTTGACCGGAATTCGGTTCTCAGATGAGAGCAAGAGTACGCTAGGTCATACGCCTTGGATATTGAGCCAAATAGTTACTAATTTTATTAATGAGTTTATACCCTAAAAGCTCCCTCTCCCATTGTAAAATATGATTTATCTACGACCATTGCAATAAGCACCAATTATGGTATTACAATAAACATTATAATGATATACATTAAAACTCCAAAAACCAAGCAGTACTCTAATGACGACTTTAGAGTACTGGAGTCACTTTAGAGTACAGGTTCTAGACCAATGAGAGCTCGGCATTTTACGGAAGCAGTGTCATAATAACAATTACGCAATTCGCACATCAGCTGATTGTTGCATTACGATTGATGTTTGAGTTTACTTAACCCATCAGCTGATTGTTCCACAACGATTCATGGTTCAGTCTGCTTATTTGCCTAACCTCAAATTTTAGTTGACCTATTCCATCATTAGTAAAAGTCATGAGTTTTGTTTAACTTCGGGGGAAATTTTGTCGTATATTGTTGGTCGTAGATAAAATAGTGTATGCAACGATTGTATTATGCCTTTAAGCCACTCGTGAGATATTTAGAACACTCGCTTCGCTCGTGTTCTAACTTACATCTCACTCGTGGCTTAAAGGCATTCATTATACAATCGTTGCATAAACTACTATTAGTAACCATCCGCCTTAATGTTCGTGCACATATATGAAATTAATGATACATACAGAGCGTGGAAGTAAAATATGTATTAAGTAAGGAGTTGTTGGGTCTTATAGTTAAATTTTGCGTCAGTTTTCAACTAATTTTAAAATCAGTTATCCTGCATGTTCAATAATCAGACTGTATATTTTCAATGTTGAACGCCTTAATACAGTAACCTCAAGAGTAGTTGAAGCCTATTTAAACACTATGAAAGATTTAGATCGTTATAATGATGATTGTACGTTGGTTTAACATTATTATTGCATCCTTACAAACTTCGATAGGATTTATTAACATAAGATATATGTTTTTTTATATTTAAAAACCTATGAAAGATGAAAGCCTTCTGTGCTGAAATGCAGAGTACATTAGGAAAGTATGAAATTATCAATGTTATCAAGTTAAAATTAACCCTGGGAGTACTTCCAATTCCTGGAATAATTTGGAGTTTGTCCTAATTGTTCGAAATTAAAACTAATAAAAGTTAGCCTTTCTAAAGTCTAGAGAAATTTTGCTACTACATCAAGTTGTTTAAAAACTAACATTCAATTTTATTAAAAATAACTATTTTTATAAAAAATACTTTATAACATAACCTAGATTTAAAATGAATGTAAATGTGTTTAGATGAATGAATGATAAAACCCGATTTCAGGTTAATATGAGTAAATTTCAATGAAAACACAAATTTTAAATAAAATATAAAATCTAATTAAAATTTTCTTACGCTTACAATATTCTTTAAACCGATTGCTTTATTTTCCTAATAGTATTTTTATTTTTAAAGGCGTTTAAAATAAAATAATATTCATGCTGTAGGGAATAATCGCGAGATAGTTTTATGCTCAGCAAAGTAAATGTTTAAGGAAAACGTGTAGCCTAAAGCTATACTGGATTCAAACTTCAACTAGATGCTAATTTGTCATTCCTGTAATTTTTCTGGTAAAGAAAAAGAAAGCATCTTGAATTCGAGGGAGGAGATGCATTTTATTCTAATTGTACTGATTTAATGTATTAAATTTAATTTTGAATTATTTTAAAACCGAATTAAGTTAAAACCAGGTTAAAGAAAAATCAAACAAACAATTATGTGTATAAAATATTATATTCAGTTACAATACTGTTACTTTTCAACACTGACCTGTTGGCACTCCTGTGCATTCTTGTGATTTGAAGGCAATATTAATTAGGAGCTAGGATAAAGTTCACTCTTGCACTATTCCCCAAAATTAGCACTGCTCGTTGAAAAAGTAAGTTAAAATAATATTAGTTGTATAAATGAAAGAATCAAATATTGTATGTATAGTTTATTCTGAATTTCCAGAATGTAAAACTTGCTTAGTCTTATGTAATTTGGTTAATTTCAACATAACAACTTATAATTTTGTACTTTGAGAAATTTTTGTGTAAAGAGTTTTCATGTATAATTTTGCAAGGATTTTGCACATGTTTCAAAGTAACTATTTTATACCAGAATTGTATATTATTAGGTCAGATTTATTAAATTTTCTTCTTTTGAATGAAAGTAAAAGACATAGGGATTAAATTATTTTAGTTACCTTGTATTATTAAATTTTGGTAATTTTCAGACGAGCCCCCGGTGCACGGCGATAGTGGGGATAGAGTGAGTTTGTACAATTACTGATATAGTATTACAGATTTAAGGAATTTAATCTCATATAAATGTATGGACAATTTGTACCAAATTAAATGAAAATACAAGTACTCCATGAGTTCAAGAAAGATTTATTGAACATGTCCAGTTTATTATTACCAGTTATTTAAAGGATATAAGTTGTCTTAACCTCACATCCAAAGGCTGACTCTTATTAATTGCAATCTTGTCAACCAAAATTTCCAATAAAAGGTACTGGTCCCTAATTTGTATCTCCGGGGCGTAAGTATATAATATATTTGCATACACCTCCTTCTTCACGGTAATCCAAAGTCTTTCTTAACTTAGGTGCACTTTGCAAAATTACGCTTTGTATATTTTGTCTAATCCTATTCTTGTTCATGTTCGGAGGTCAGTTTACACTAATGACAACGTTATATTTTATTCTTGTAAAAATGTTCAAGCGATTCATACATTAATGACTAATAAGTTTAGTGACAATTTGATGCATCTCTTCGTTTATGTTTTAATTTATTTAATATTGAAATAATTTTAGCTCCTCTAAAAATGTATCACGGTAGTAAGAAGTAAAAACTCACAAGAACTCTTGGATTTTCTTAAATTCAAACTAAAGTAATTGACTGGAAAATAGTTATTAATCCGCAATGATATTAAAAATTCGTGTGTATTTGAATATGAATTGACAGCGTCGATATAAAAAAAACATGCACAGAAAATGGAGCAATTGTAATAGCAATAATATAATTAGATAGAAAGATTCTGTGATTTTTAGAGGAAAATACATCTCACTTACTCCGATATTTGAGCCGAAGTTTATGAATAATTGAGTGGCTGGGTATCGTTCCCAGCTCACCGCCTCTCCCTCCAGATTTAATTCGCCTTAGATTCAACGTTCCATATATGGAAGCGATATTTGCTAGGAATGATAAATGGAAAATATTTTCAAAATATATTCATTTCTTTATATCTAAGAGTTTATAGGGGATTGTTCCTTTATTTTTACATTATTTAACAAATAAAACGGAATACCGGGATATATTTTGAGAGACATGATTAAATATGATAAATTAATATTACATTGTGTGACTAGGGTTCACATGAGCCTGTATCACTCTCCATTGTCAATCATATTTTAGAAAGACGTAACATAATGTCTCCGATTGTAAAAACAACATAAACAACAAAATATCATGAATGTTATTAGTTTATTGGTGATGGAGTAAAACCATTTCATTTTTGCTAAACCATAAAACCAATTATTAACATTTACATATGTTTTTTTAATAAGCCACATTAACTAGCATTGTAATAAGAAATGAAGTCAATAGTTCTTCAGTAATTTTTCGCAACGTGTTTTCAAAGCGATTAAATTATTCTTTTATTCGATAAAAACAAATTATTAATACCTTCACGTCATCCAGTCACGTATATTTAAACGATACTATTATTAGCAAATTATTTCATAAACACATGATATTTATTTGGTAACAATTACTTATAACCTCAAGAATATGCTAAACTCAATGTTATAGTCTTTTTCCAACTTATTTAAACTAGATGTTACCCGTGGCTTCACCCACGTTAATAATTATTTGAAACAGCTGATATTGCTCCTACACTGATTTTTGTATGCAGTGTGTAAAAAAAGTCCGTTCCCCCTCCTTAATTTTTTTTTGTTTGTTAAGACAAACAATTAACCTTTGGGGGATGATACAAACTCAACCAAAATTATTTTTTGACGTTACCAAAAATAATTTTGAGTGTCCCCCAAAAATGGGAGATTTTGGGGGCAACTTAAAATTTTCAAATCCAAACCGCTTTTGAGTGACCCTTCATTTTAAAGGGCTTTCAAAAAGTATATGAATAGTGAAAATTGGAGGTCTCTAACGTGTTTCTTTTCAAATTGACAGCTTGTCAAAGTTTTGAATACAACACATCCTTGAAACCTGGCATCTAGGACATTTGGAGTTTTAATTCACCTTTGGTGACGTAAAAATGAAACGAGCCTGGGAAAAATTTTATTTAATGAAAAAGTAGTCTCTTTTGGTGATATTTAACATTTTGAGTGTCCCCCAAAAATGGGGAATTTTGGGGGCAACTCAAAATTTTCAAATACCAACCCCTTTCGAGTGACCCCTCATTGTAAAGCTCTTTAAAGTGAGGGGTCACTCGAAAGGGGTTTGCATTTGAAAATTTTGAGCTGCCCCCAAAATCCCCCATTTTCGGGGACCACTCAAAATTTAAATATCACCAAAAGAGACAATTTTTTCATTTAATAACATTTTTTCCAGGCTCATTTCATTTTTACGTCACCAAAGGTGAATTAAAACTCCAAAAATGTGCTAGCTCCCAGGTTTCAAGGATGTGTTGTATTCAAAACTTTGACAAGCTGTCAACTTGGATAAGAACACGCTAGAGATATCCAATTTTCACCATTCATCTACTTTTTGAAAGTTCTTTAAAATGAGGGGTCACTCAAAAGGGGTTTACATTTGAACATTTTGAGTTGCCCCCAAAACCCCTTCTTTTTGGGTGACACTCAAGATTTTTGGTAACGTCAAAAAATAATTTGGGTTGAGTTATTATCATTCCCCAAAGGTTAATTGTTTGCCTTAACAAACAAAAAAATTAAGGAGGGGGAACGGACTTTTTTTACACACTGTATATGTCAAATGCAATAGGATTTATTTATTTACATTCGTTTGCCTGGATGGATGCGTTTTTACAGCTGACTTAAATAATATGACAAACAAACGTTGTTACAGTTGACGTACATATTTTGACAAATGAACCAACTCACAAACTTCCACTCATATTATATTAGTATGATGTATTAGTGTATGTTGTCAAACTTAGGCCACTGGCTTTCAAAAAAAACGTTCACCGCTTCGAAAATTTCTTACCGCTACGAGAAATAAGACCTGTTTCATACATGACGTAAGGCATATTTTAACGTCTCCAAGAGTTAGAATTGTCACCGTAGCCGTTACTGGGAACTCTCAGTGGCTGCTTACAGTCACATGCAGCGCGACTTCTTGCTGTTAACTGCTTCAAACTTGTGAGCGTAATATCCTTCTGTATTATATAACGTCTTAGTTACAACACGGAAAACATATTTTTAATTTTAATCATTCATTATATAGGTAAATGACAAATCTAATAAGATTTTTTTGTATAAACCAAATATTATTATTTTTTTAGAATTAGTAGATTTCTACTTATGTAAATGCCTGTAAGTATTAATATTCTTTTTTAACATTGATATTACGTAATATTATTATCAATACTATTTTTTTTTTTTTTTTTTTTTTTTTGGGTAGGAGGTGGAATGCGTTTACGCACACTGAGGGGCTCGTTGTCCCCTCAGTAGTGTCGGACTCCCACGAGCTCGATGTCCCGTGAACTACCGACTAAACCACCTCCCTCGGCACCGAGGACACTAGCCTGGAACTGTTTCACACATTACTTCGGGCTAGGCCTTTGATATTACGCCACTAGGGCAACCTCCTTGGGGAAAAGCTGAGGATTAAGGCCGATCGAGGTCGACCTTTTTCGCCCGAAGAATGGCCTGGACGTAGTGCTTGACACAGTTCCAGTTGCCCTCTCCCTGGAGCATAGCTCCGACGATGTTGTTTGGGCTGACGATCACGCCGATCTCAGATGAAAGCGAGGCTCGGCGGACGTGCCAACGGTCGCACTGAAAGAAAGTGTGCTCGGACGTGTCTGGGATGCCGGGGCAATACAGACAGTCCGGGCTGGTGACTTTGCCCATCCGGTGCAGATAGGCTCGGAAGTACCCGTGCCCAGAAAGAAACTGGGTCACGTAGTAATCGACCTCGCCGTGCTGCCGTTCCACCCATGGTCGGACGGAAGGTATGAGCTGGAAGGTCCAACGTCCCCTCAGCTCGGCTTCCCAGTCGCGCTGCCAAGAGTCGAAGCTGCGATCGCGCTCTTCCCTGGCAGCTGTTTCCCGGCCCACTTCAGGCCTCCTCCGGTAAATCGCCTGCCTCTCCCTCGCGAGGAAGAGGACGGGAATGACTCCGGCGATCACCATCACAGCAGGCTCGGAGACTGTGCGGTAGGCCGAAGCGACCCGTAGAGCTCCTCGGCGCTGGACTCGGGCAAGCCGGTCTCGGTAGACTCGCTTCTCGAGTGCGTGAGCCCATACCTCCGCCCCGTACAGCAAGACTGACTGGACGGCAGTCATGAGCAAGCGGCGCTTGCAGGAGCGAGGACCGCCGACATTGGGCATAAGCCTACCAAGGGCAGCGACACCCTTAGCGGCTTTGTCGGCGGCGCGCTGGATCTGCTCGCCGAAAGACAGTCTGCTATCGACCATGACTCCCAGGTACTTTGCAGCAGGCTTAGTCTCGAGTGTGACGTCACCTATCTGCACCGGGAACACGGTGTTAATCCTCTTTTTGGTGAGGACGACGATCTCCGTCTTACTGATAGCCAGGGACAAGCCGTGATCTCGCATCCACCCGTTGACCTTGGCCATCACTACGCTGAGCCTCAGTTTTGCCTGCTCGACGTTCCTCGCAGCGATCAAGGCAGCGACATCGTCAGCATAGCCAACGAGGCGGGTCTCATCGGGCATGTCTAGCCTCAGCAAGCTGTCGTAAGACACGTTCCAGAGATCTGGTCCGAGAATGGACCCCTGCGCAGCCCCGGAAGTGATGGGAATGCGCCGCTGACCTTCGGTCGTGTCGTACAACAGAACGCGGTCTGACAAATACGCCTCCAACATACGCAGGAGGTAGGAGGGAACTTGGAACGTATGCTCAAGCGCCCACAGCATATCGCTCCACCTGGCGGAGTTAAAAGCGTTCTTCACGTCGAGCGTGACGAGAAGGACCACGCGGCGCGACCAGTGGTTGTGGTCCTCCGCCCTCCGCACTGCCTCAACTACCTCCTGGATAGCGTCGATGGTAGAGCGACCGGATCTGAAGCCGTACTGCTGCGGGGACAAGTCCCCCGCAGAGACGATGGCCTCGGTCAGCCTGACACGCAGGAGCTTCTCAAGCACTTTCCCGGCCGTGTCGAGCATACACAGGGGTCGGAAAGAAGAAGGGGTCCCCGGTGTGCTCTTCGCCTTCGGAATAAGAACAAGGCGGGCAACCTTCCACGAAGAAAAGAAAACGCCTTCCGCCAGACACGCGTTGAACATATCGAGCAGAAGCCTTGGATTCACCTCCGCAGCGAGCTTGAGCACCTCCGCCGGAATGCCATCGGGACCGGGCGCTCTTCTGGGTCGTAGGGATCGGACGGCGGCGGTGAGTTCCTCTTCCCGGAAAACTGGGAAGGCGCCTACCTCTCCGAATTCCCTGACTGGCCGGACTGGGTGGCTGGGAAACAGTGTATCGACGACGACGGCCATGGCTTGTGGTTCCAAGACCGCAGGTGGTGAGCGAGCCCCTAGCTTCTGGGTTACAAGTTTGTAGCCCATCCCCCAGGGGTCGTTGTCGATATCCTGACACAGCTGCTTCCAGCACCTGACTTTACTCCGGTTGATGGCACCGCGGAGCTCTCGGCGGGCCGCTCTGTGCTCAGCCGATCTGGCATTTGCATCAGGGCGGTTCCTTGCTCGCTGCGCAACTCGTCGGAGACCAAGGCATCTCCTCCGGAGTTCCGCGATTTCAGGCGTCCACCAGTAAACCGGCTTCTTCCTGTGGCGGCGGGAAACTCCGGGCATCGACTGCTCACACGCGGTCGCGATGAGACGCATCGTCGATGCTGCCAGATCTTCAGCACCTGTGAAATTCACAATGCTCTGGTCTTTGATTACTTCTTTAAAAGTGTCTTTGCTCAGACGACTGGTGTTCCAGCGTCGAGCCAGAGGAGCAGGTTCAGCGCGCAAGCGCGCACCCTCGGGAAGGACCTTGAAGAGGATCTCCTGATGGTCGCTAGAGGAATACTCCTCGCAGACACGCCAGTCGGAGATCCGCTGGACAATCCCTTCAGAGGCAAGGGATATGTCAGGGATCGTCTCTCTGCACCCTGGACGGCGAAAGGTGGAAATGCCGCCCGTGTTAAGGATACAGAGGCCCGACCTGGCAGCCGACTCGAGGACGTAACGACCTCGAGTGTCGGTCCGCGGGGAACCCCATTCCACGGCTTTTGCGTTAAAATCGCCACCGACTATGACCCCGCCAGAGATTTTCATGATCTCATCCTCAATGGAATCGACCATGTGGCGGTAGTCTCCGATCGGTTGATTTGGCGTGAGGTAACAGGAGAAGACTGTGAAACCCCTGCTCCTCACCCAAACGAAGCCGTTGCCCGATCCGGAATCGAGAACAGGCACCTTCCCGAGGTCCAAGATCCATATCGCCGCAGTGCCGGAGGGATCCGAGAACCACTGCGCGGAGCGTCGGTTCTGGTACTGCTCACTGAGAAGCAGTAGGTCAGCACCCTGCTCCGTGGCGAATTGGAACAGCAAGTCGTTTGCTGTCCTGCTCCTCTGCATATTAAGTTGCAGAACACTGATCATTTTTGTTGTTTCTGGCGAAGCTCCTGGATGGCCCGCCTGTACTGCCCGCAACGACCAGACCCAGCGGAATGCTTGACCTGGTCGCCCTTCAAGCCGGCTTCTGTACACAGGACACAGGACAGCGCTTCATTGCACGCGCTGGCCCTGTGGTCCTGGCCGCCGCACTTGAAGCAGAGCTTGCTTCTATCGGGTCCAGAGCAGCGATTAGCGACGTGACCGAACCCCAGACATTTAAAACATCTGGAAGCCACGAGCTTCTCACGCACCCGACAGCTCACGTACCATACCTTAAGGTGGCCCTTCTCCAGGAGCTTTGCAGCAGCTCTGGCTCCCAGCGTCAGGATTGCCACCTTCTGACCCCGAGCATTTGCCTTCGAGACGAAGGTTTTCACCTCGACGTTTTCTCCGAGGACAGCTTTGACGGCAGCGGTCACCTCCTCCTCGGTTGTCAACTCGTCGAGGTCTCTCACCTCCAGCGTAGACTTGGGCTCGAGAACGCGGACTGTCGCGTTCGCCCCCAAGATGGTCTTCAGGTCTTCGCTGAAGGCGGACTTACTCTGAGAGGTGTCCCCGAGTTCGACTAGTAGGTCGCCGGTTCGGGTCTTCCTCATACCCTTGATAACGGCGCCCTTCTCATCGGGCTTCGCTTTGCTGCGAATCTCGCCCAGCACGTCGGCGTAGGATTTCCCCTCCGACGGCTTGATGAGAAGAGCGTCCGGCCGCTGCTTGCGGGGCTTCTTCCTCGGTGCCTTCTTGCTTTCCTGTCCGCCGGGCTGGCTTCCAGGATTTTGACGAGGGTCTCTCTTTTTCCCCTTTCTTTTAACAACCTCGGTCCACGTTTCGGTTTCCGACCGCTTCGCTAAACCGTCTCCCCTAGGCTTCTTCTCAGCCTCCGGATGGGCGGGGCTGGAAGCGGCCCGCTTCCCACCGGCTGGCTGAGCCTTCACCCGCAGTGATGGCGTCGTCTGTGTTGACGCGGCAACCGTCTCGCATGATTGCCACGACCTCCTCAGCTGGATGATGTGGTGCAGACTGGCCTCCAATTGGACGATGCCGTCCTGCACATCCTTGCTGATATTCTTTTGCCGGGTGGTCGCGGCCTTCATTACAGCGAGGGTGTCGAAGCACTTTTTAAGGTGCTCCTCCTCCTGCTGCCTGGCGAGCGCGATGACCGCGTCAAAGGGAGACGAGTCGGCGTCCATCGGCTCGTTGTTCTCAGCGGGTGCCTTTTCGGCGGCCACGGATGTTCTGGCCACCGATGATGCAGGTGATTAATAGTACACTGAGAAAAATCAGAGCTCCAGATTGCGAGTAAATGTTGATTTCGCATGATTCTTGGCGCTACAACCAGTGGCATGCGGTAAACCAATGTGGTCTGGAGTCACCCACATTACATCTCCAATTTGGCTTTGGTCTGTTCCTAGCAGTGTAATGTTAAAACAGTCCAGACTAGAATCTAGGTGTTAACAATAAACAAATGTTGCGGACACTAGCAATGCTAGTGTGATGAAATCAGTGACGTCACACTTAGCCCCAGCCCGTACTAGTGCTCGTTCAATGCCCTAGATATTTTGTATTCCTCTGCCTAAAACCAGGCGCGCATTGTGGTAGTCACATATAGAATGTCATGTGGCAAAAAACAAAATGTTTGTGAGGGACCCTAGCGTATAGACGCGACGTACTTCCAAGGCTGGGGTTTGCAGCGTACCCCAGCCAACCAGAGGGTGGGCTCTAACCGTACCCGTTACTGACAGGTGTCTGCGCATGCGCAATCACACTGATGACAGCGTCATACCCCTAATCTTCGACCCATGCAGTCCTGAGTGAGTTGTTGGTGTAACTGGTTAGACTGTTTATTATAGTGACTTGTTTCTTTGTTTCCTTTGTGAATAATGGGTGAAGAAACTTCACGCCTCCTGCAGGATTGAGGCCTCCACGTCTTACAACAGAATTTTACCGGTGAGTTTGAGTTTTATGGCAATAAAAGTTACCGTATTGTTTAGTCAATAATGTCATAATAAAATTTCATGAGATCACATATCTACCCATTGACTATAGGCCCTATAAATTAAGCCGATTTGAAAAATACTTCCTCAGTTAAATCGTTCAATTATATTTGCGGGCTTGGTAAAATTTCAGGGTTATGGGGACATTTCGATAAAGTCAAGTGTTAATGTAGTGTGTTCCAACGTACGATTATCGTACTTTTACAATTTTTTGGTTTGATCCAAATGTTGTTTGGTATGCCCACAATGTTTTAAGTTCTATTGTGGGTGTAATTTTTACTGTTATTCAGGATTATTAAATTTGTTTTGACGTTTCAACATAGCACATCAAACAAAATATGGTTTCTGCCAGCCGTAAATGTTTGTCTTGTATTCATTGACATAATTTCGAATTAATTTTATAAAGTCATTCCCAAATAACAAAGGGTAATTTTGAAATAATTTTGTAAAGTCATTTACAATGTACGAAGGACATTAATGAGAATGGTGAATTTTAAAAATAATTTGAAGATAATTTTGGATTTTAATGGTACTTTTATGCTGGCAGCACTGACGACTGACAGTGGCACTTGCCAGCGTAGAGGTGCGTAGCAGAGAAGTGGTTGAAATTATGTATTGATGTTTACTTTGTTTTCAAAAGGATTTTTAACTTTTATCCTGTCAGTACTGCTCATTTGTTAATGTGTTCGAATCTGGATCTTTACATTAAATAAACTAAACCGAGTAGGCGACTGAAATTTGAAATGATTTTCAATATTTCTTCAAATTAATTCTTTGTGTTTTTTTTTAGACAACATGATTGATTTAAATACCACCACTTGTTAAGTGAAGTTAATATACGTCACTTGATAAAACCACATTATTTGAACTAAGTAACTTAATATGTCTCCACTGATAGATAAATCATAAAATAAATAGCCATTTCGGACCATCGTGTTAACTCCCACATACTTGTACCCAAGTTAAGACCTTACGGAGTTGAAAAAAACTTGTAGGCTAGGAATACCCCAAAGGCGAGAGGATTTCTTTTCATAGTCATAACTCAAGAACGGCTGGAAGGAGTTTAATATTTGAGGTTTCAATTTAAATGTATTTCTACATATATTTGCCAATGTGTCTTAGAATTGTACAAAATAGGCCTATAAAATAATGTAATTTATTTGAGTACACTAATCAAGGGTTGAATTTTCGGAACCGTGGCGCTATCAGTCGACATCCAACTTGATTTTCTTTGTTTGCAATCAAAAATATAGACGGTTTTTGAAATATATTTAAATAATTAATTATTATGATGAAAGAAATTAAAAATACTCAGCTGAAAATGTGGCCCCGTTCTTTTATGGTCCGGGGCAATCTGCCCCCTTTGTCCCCCCCCCTTTGTAATGACATAACAGCATATACTGGCAAACGTAATGTCATTTAGTTAATGAGAAAAATAAATAATATTTGCGATTTTTCAGAAAATAGGCTTATAGGATTATAATAATGGGGAGATAATTCTGGCCAAAGTTTATGGTTCGAACCTTATTATTTTTTCACTTAAACTCCATTAATAGTAAATTCTCCTTTCAAGAGTACATAGAATTCTCTATAAACAGCTAAAAAAACTCTTTTTAAATAAACTTTGTTTGTTTCCAGTTTCTTCAAGATTCTGACCATCTCCATCCCGAAAAAGAGAAGTCTTTCAAACAATATCACAGCGTACAGGAATAAAATCCTGACTATAGCAAATACCAAGGAACAACAATAGGGATAAGGACAGGAAACAGGCCATAAAACATCTTAAAACCATTGCATCAGGTAATATTATAACATCGACTTAATAAAAAGTTATTATTAATGACAATTTTGACTAAAAGTTTAAAATTATAAATTTGGGATTAGCTAAATCTTACAACATTGGGAGGGCGTTTACTCTGGGTTTTCAACGTGTAATTTTTTTTACAAGCAAAAAGACACTACGTTTTTCAAAGTAATTGAATAATCATTAATCAAACGGCATTTAATGTATTTGTTTTGAAAAATTTAAAATTGTAGATGTCGCACATTTAATTTGTTGTTACTTTTTTTATCAAAATTGCCTTTATTACATATATTATTATTTAATAAATGCAACATCTCCCCATGTAATATACCGGGTGTCCTATAATATTCCCCCCAACTTTTTCCTATATTTTTCAAATATCAATCCCACACAACCCCCAAACATTGCTGGGTGGTTAATACTTCATTCTGATTAGGTACCCAATTTTTGGCCGCCATCTTGAATCCGCCATATTGGATCAAAAATATTTTTTTTTTCAAATATAAAAGTGGTGTTGTGACCCATTATTTCAAGCTAGATTTTTCACTGATTACAATTCCGCAATTCGTTTTTTAATATCTCAATTGGTTCTCATGACATGAATACTTTAAATTTATTTATTTTCAACCAATTTAAACATTAAAAATTAAAAATTGATCAAATAGGCCATAACCACAAAATAATGCTAGATAGTGACGAATAACCACCACCAGTCATTGTTGAATTATTTCCACTTAACTTTCTCCAATGTAAATGTTTTGGCCTCCATCTTGGATCCTCCATTTTGAAATGAGGTAAGTTATTTCAAATATGAATATGGTGTTGTGACCCATCAGTTCAATCTAGATTTTTTTTCAATGCCGCAACCCGTTTTTAATTATCATGTTTAGTTTTCAAGATATTAATAAATTTCTAATAAACATTTTAAAAAATATGAATTTCTCAAAAACTAAAAATTAGCCTATTTTATCAATTTGTAATGCTTAAATTGGTTGAAAATAAATACATTTTTAGTATTAATAAAATTTAAAGTAATCATATCTTAAGAACCAATCGAGATATTAAAAAAACGGATTGCGGCATTGTAATTAGTGAAAAAAATCTAGCGTAAAATGATGGGTCACAACTCCACTTTTACATTTGAAAAATATATTTTGGATCCAATATGGCGGATCCAAGATGGCGGCCAAAATTGGGTACATACTCAAAATGAAGTATTAACTACCCAACAATGTTTGGGGGTGGTGAGGGGTTGATATTTGAAAAATATAGGAAAAAGATGGGGGGGTTATTATGGGACACCCGGTATAATTTTTAATGGAATTTTTCAGATTTATAAATAAAACTGTAAAGAAAAAACAGTAAGCCCTATAGTTAAAAAAAAATAATTTGATGACATATTTTCGGTGGGCTATTAACAATTTTTACGACATTTGAAAATTATAATGCAGGGTCTTTGCCATCTTCAATAACCTCCCTCAGACCTCTGACAGGGCACCCAAGCAGTCTTACAAAACTATTATGGTGCATTACAAAAAAAAAACATGTTGCTATTATGTTGGTATATAAAGATTATTACAGGTATGTCTGCCCTTTTTTCAGAGGATAGTTCTCCTCAATCAAGTGTGGCCATCCTGCTTCTACTTAACTATCTTCTGTACACGAGGAAAATTAGCAAGATACATGGAAAAGGACTGAACAAGCCTTCGAAACAGGAAATTCATTTCTTTCAAGTGAAACAGACATTTTGGCTGCGGTGCAGGAGATAAAACGGAAATATGTACGGTATGGTCCCACACTTCAGCCTTTTATAATTATGGTAGGGAGTTGTGAAGATATGAAACAGAGCACAGTAGTGATTAGTTGTGACTTTTCGATTATTTATGACTTTTAAGCAGCAGTTATAAAATTGTCAGTACTATAATAGTCGGCCTACTGTGGCCAGAACAGTTAAGGGTTTTTCTCAAGCTTAATTTTAATGGATGTAGTGTCTAAAACTGTTACCTAATCTAATATTCTTGCATTATATTTTTTCTTAATTATTTTAATGCTGATAATATTGCAAGTAGGGCCTACTGTAACAGCTTTTGTTAAAGCATAATACTTTTATTTTAATGATGACAGTAGCTATAATTGCCTGTAATACTGTAGTTAATATTTTTGTATAGTATTTTTTAAGAGAGGGTTCCAGTCACGAAAAACTTCACATTCGTAACTGCTCCTCCCAAATTTTCAAATCCAATACAGCCTCAACCGCTCAACCAAAATTTTTGAGATTTATAGCTAGCTCATTTAAACGATAGGCCTAGTATATTAATATTTAAAGGATAGTATATTTTTTAATATCTGGATAATTTAAACAAAATTATCCAGATATTCCAGTGATAACCTTCCCTTGATATCACAACCAATACAATTTATAAAAATACAACTAATCATTATTTTTATATTTTATATTTCAACCTAAAGCGATGAAAAATCTGATAACTGGAATCGATAAATAGTTTTTCTCTTTCAAATGAGCTATAAATCAAGACTTTGGTTGAGCAGTTGAGGCTGTGTATCAAATTTTAAAGTTAAGATTAGTCTTGAGGGAGGAGCAGGTAGTTGTGTAGGATTGGAACCCCCTCTTGAAACCAACATGTTTGCAGCAGTTATATAATGTTTTGTCAGTAATAGTTATGGTTAAGGGAATATTATTATTACAGCCATCATTATTATTAATTCAATGTTCTTGATTTGTACTTGTTTTAATTACAATTAATAAATTTGTTACAATTGGAGTCTCAAATATTTTATTTAGCCTATACATTCAAATTAACCGTTTATAGAAAATTTATTTATATTAAATGAAATTCAGTGTCAAAATTACAAAAGTTTTAATAATGCTTTCATTACTTAAATAAGTCTTTGATTGCAGTTTTATCTTGGCATATACTATACTATTTATTAAATACTAGCTTTAACAATGAAGCATCTGGTACCCTTCAAAATGTTGCACTAGAAATTGTAAAAGTTTATAATGACACATACTTGTTCTATTTTGTTCAAAATTTAACTTCTCAAATGTTTATATTTTTATAATGTTTGGTTGATTTTTTAATTATATAATATATCAGACAATCTGTTGTAATTATCTTCGAAGCTGTATTGAGTATTTTTAAAAAGCTGAAAATGTGCTAAATTTTATGTTCACTTTACTTGAAACAATCAAAATGAAAATAAGTCTTGTGGTATATGTCTATAATCATAATATTAAAAGCAAGAGCCAGCTTGGAACCAAAACCCATATCATCAAATTAGTCTTCTAATGAGATCAACCTTTTATTTTAGAAATGTTGAATTTTGCCACAATAGTTGTAGCCATAACACTACCTAGTTCCAGATCCGATCTGCTAGCAGCTACCACCTCTTTCTGCCTCTGCGTGTTGTGTAAAGTAAAAAATAAATCAGTCCAGAAGCGAACTGCAGATACAGTTCTTTGAATCACAACCCGCCCATTGTTCCTATGTCTTATTTAGCATTTCAAACAAGCCAGTTTTTTTTAACGTAACAGTAACTCATTAACATAATTATGACGCTTTTGGTATAAATATAGTTAAACTAGCAGAAATTTAGGAAAAAAAGATTTAATTATTGGATTAAGAATAAAATCAAAACTGGCTTAAACAGAAAGGTTGATACTGGAGCATTAGGGGGGAGTGTGATTCTAAGTCCTACATCTGTGGCCGATTTGTAGGCTAAATCAATTTTAATCGATGGAACCAACCTGCTGACAACACGAGAAGAGGTCACTAGCTAGCTGGGGTCTGGAACTAGTCAGTACTGGGGCTACAACTATCAAGGGTGGAACACACACCAGACGCAAAGAGAGGTGGCCACTAGCTTGCTGGGGTCTGGCACTAGACAGTAATGGGGCTGCAACCAACCAGGGTGGAACGACACCAGATACAAAGAGAGGTGGCCACTAGCTTGCTGGGGTCTGGCACTAGACAGTAATGGGGCTGCAACTATCCAGGGTGGAAAGACACCAGACACATAGAGAGGTGGCCCCTAGCTATCTGGGGTCTGGCACTAGACAGTAATGGGGCTACAACTATCCAGGGTGGAACGACACCAGACTCAAAGAGAGGTAGTCACTAGCTTGCTGGGGTCTGGCACTAGATAGTACTGGAGCTGCAACTATCCAGGGTAGAACGACACCAGACACAAATAGAGGTGGCTACTAGCTTGCTGGGGTCTGGCACTAGACAGTAATGGGGCTGCAACTATCCAGGTTGGAACGACACCAGACGCAAAGAGAGGTAGCTGCTGGCTGGCTGGGGTCTGGCACTAGACAGTACTGAGTCTTTAACTAGTCAGAGTGGAACACACACCAGTCCAGTATGCTTGCTACCTCAAGAATTAAGGATATAGTAGTGACGTCATTAAGTTATGACATCACAATTACAGCCAAAGATGGCTTGTGGCGCACACAAGATGTGGCTGGAGTCCTTACACTAGCCAAGGCTGGTGGCAGCCTCAAGAATGGCATCCGGCAAGGTAAGCACAAGATTTAATGAGGTTCCCTCTTTATTTCTGTAGTCTACCACTAGACTTTTTTCTCAGTGTATTATCAATACTATTAATTGATGCTACTATACTAATAATAATCTACTAAAATTACTACTACTAATAATAAATAATCTAATAAAAATAAAATAATCTACTAAATTACTACTAATAATAATCAATATTATTATTATTATTATTTTTACTTACGTAATATTATTTACGTAAGTAAAAATCTACTGATTCTATATTAAAAGGTATCAAGGCTGTTTGAATAGTATTAATTTTTTCTACTTATATATTGGATATGACGAGCACAATACGATTCTAAGTAAAAAGGCGATCTCAAAAATGTAATTTTAAGTTATCACCCTAAAGGGGATTGTTAAGTGGATTCATCATGCGATCTGTACAAACGTCCATGTTAAGTTTACAAATTTGTCAGTATAGATTCAAGATTCAAGATTCAATAATTTATTGACCACTAAACGAATACATTCAATAGGTCACGTCAGAATTCAAAATACAATAGTACATTAAAAATGCTATTAATACAAATGCATGCCTTAATTATAAAATGCAAATAAGAGTTAAAGTAGAATAAATATAATAATCATATACCGTAATAAGTCAAAAGTGCAATTAAATACAAACGCATGCCTTGAATATAAAATACAAATAAATTTAAAAACTACTAAAACATGCATCAGAGCAGCTAAATTCAAGTAGTAAACATCAAATTACCGGGATCTGTACTGTAAACTCATTTTACTCATTAAAGGGCCTCTCAATCAACCAAGAAAACAAAACTTTCTTAAATTTCTTTACAGAGACATGCTGGGCACTGACATGCAACTTATTGAATAAACTTATGCCTACAGCATCATGTGAATTGATTACTTTAGCCAGTCAGGTATAGGGCCTATTTATCAAATCACAGCTTCTGGTAGCATACCAGTCACCTATTTAGCAGTCAGTGCAATCAGTTAAAATGTATGTTGAAACCATTTTTTTCAGCATTTTTCAACTAACAGGCCGTGGCAATATAGCTGACAAGCATTAGAAAGTATTTCACCAAACTGCGGATTGTTTTGCGCTTCTGCTGGCGCGATATGCGGCGTATATTTAATATTGCGCCTCGCTTTCTTCTGACACGATATTCATATTACATTAAAAAGTGCAGAGTCTATATGCTGGAAAACCGTATCTAAGGATGGGTAGGCTGTAATATTTTCGTATTATCAAACAACCTAATTCCCATACATACTTTTTTCAGTTGTTCGAATGGCTACGTATATCACGCAATAACATACGCCTTTGCTACTGTGACGATTAATTTTAACTATCCAATTTGTTTATAAGCCTTTAAGACTTAAGGCATTTAATTTATCCTCTATAAAAATTGTTTTTGATTTCATTTAAAAAACGCTCAATAACGAGTTGAATCATTATTAAATTTTTGTTGTAAAATGAATGAAAGAAACGTTTATTACAAGAAAATATACAGCTTTACAAGTATAATCCACAAAAAAACATATATAGCAAATGCAAAAAATAATTTAAGAGTTTTATTACAATTATATTGGCTGCTAAGAAAAAAGGAATGGTCTTATGGAATCAGCAGACATAGGCAAATGCCTGTGCATCTGCTGCGTTGCAGTATAAAAATATCGTAAGTTTGACCTCTTTTTTGGATATTATTGTGTAAAATAAATTAATGAAGTTATAATTAGGAAATTTATTGAGGAAAGTTATGGAGATATAATAATATAAATAGATACTGCATAAATACGTAAAACACAAGGTCCTTATTATCCTAGCGAACAGTGTAGACTTATACATATCTACTACATGTAAGCAATTGAACCCTAAAGGGCGAAACAAATAAGTACTACATTTGATATTTTGATTGTTTTTACCACAACTGTCCGTCACCACGGGCCAATACTAAGCCTTTGCGGCGATCTAAAGACAGCGAGGTACCGTAGCGGCAATAGTCACATAGGCCAGCCAGAGGTGACCGCTCATGATGGAACAGGAGTCGCCCGCCGCTGGGATCGAACCAGCGACGTTTAAAACTCAAGGCAAACGCTTTACCTCTGAGCTACCACCTCGGAGTGATTCTTCTGAGCTACCTCCATGATGGGCAATGATATCTTAAATACCCTAGCAAAATTTTGAGAATGCTATCGATTGTATTTCTCCTAACAATACGAAATGCATTATTCGTTTTTTGGTACTTATTTAGGAGTATTTCATATCTAACGCTGCGATTCGTCCGGAATTATTTACAATATCGTATGATTAAAATAATCAGTTACAGATCCAAAATTCGTCAAAAATCTAAGTTAAACGTTTCAATTTTATTTCTCAACTTTACCAAATCTCTTCTTTAAATGCAACATGTTATAAATTTTTAATAAAACATCAAAGCAATGATCACAAATATTGTAAAATGTGTGAAAGTCTTCTATTGATTTGACACACTTTAAATTATTTAATATTTTGATATTCTACTTTAAATTTCATTTGTCATTGATTAAGACTTACATTATCTATAAGAGCGAATCATTAGTAAGTTGCCATCCAATAAAATTAAGCAAATTCGCCGCTCGAATTCAAACCTGGAGAGAGGTTACACCAAAATAATAAAGTACAAAATAAAGTATTGAATGTTCCTAACCAGAATGTCAAATTATGGATTCATCCCTAATAGTCAATATAATTAATCATGCAGTAATAAAAAAAACTCACTTTAAGTAGGGGAAGAGCCCTGTTAGGACAAAATGGATAGCTCAAAAACCTTTTTCCAAGAAGTTTGTATGTGAACAAAGTTTCAATACAAAATGGTCAAGCGATTTTTTGGAAACTTATTACAAACTAAGAAACCTGCGTAATCTTTTATATGTATACAATAAATTAAAATGAATGAATGTTTTCAAAATAGATGCTTTACATTCCAAATGGCAAATTTATTATATAAATAATAGTAGTTAATGTTACTGAATTTTATTAACTTAATATCTGGTTTTATCTACATTATCTCATTTACCTTGTCCAATTTTTTATCAACGTTTTCTTTTTAATAGTTGATTTACATAAAAATTTAACTGGAATTTTTTTGCATCTTTGCAAGATGAAGGAACAAAGCCTGTCTAAAGCACAAAGACGCACGTGTCTTTTTCGTCTCTTACAGAAAAATGTTGATACTTAAGTTGTTCACTCGAAAATAAAAATAATCGTCATAATTCAAAGAAGTTTAAGTAATATTATCAAGTAAGAGCGTTCCTTAAATTCTACATAAATACAAAATTTATTGGAAACTATATAACACATAAAAATCACACATCAAAATGTTATTCCATTCCTTAAATTTAATAGAAAAATATTATTGTCTTTGTTGAAAATGAATGCTTTACGATCTTATACATTTAAACCTTACTAATTTAAATTGGTCATATATAAAAAATGAATAAAACTATAAAAGTAAAGTAATATCTTTTATAAAAAAGTGTAAGCTTGATCAACGCTTAGAATAATAATTTGTTCAACTTCATTCTATGTTCTTCATGATCTACATGTTCTTCAGCATAACAATTATTGAGGACCACGTAGAACAAGAGACGTAATCAAGCTGATGTAAACAAACACGAAACGCTTTACACGACTTTTTTTATATACAAACACAGAATGTTTTGTTATTCATTTGTATTTAAATATTGAATACAAAATATTAAATATTAATTATTTTATTATTGTTCTGACCAGCCGAGGTAATTGGTTATTAAAAATTCTGCCACTGAAATATTCACTTAAAATACTTTGTGTGTGTAACCAGTCATATACTTTACACAGTGGCTCATTAATAGGATGGAATTTTGAGTGCAAGCTCACAAGAAATGTTAAACAAACAAAACAAATTGTATGATGTATTAGATTTATTGACATTGGAAGATGTCCATTACCAAATGAACAAAAGTGCAAAATAAATCTTGCAGGGGATATATTACGAAAAAGACGGTTAAAAATGTGGAAAAAACCATGGATATAATATGGCAGCGCAGATTTTTTTTATTTAAAGGGCCTTAACACACAAACAAAACTTTTACAGTTCTACATAAATAGTTCGTTTAGCAGAATTGTCGAGACACTACGTTGTTTAACAATCGATATTATCAGTTATTTATTGACACTTTTTTACACACTATTGAAAAAGGGAAAAAACAAAATGTTAGCTAGTCCAGAATCAAAGCTTTAGAAATTTTACAGCAAAATGAGATGTATGACTCATCTATTGATGACTCGCCCATGACTCATGAACGTAAACTCTTATTAAATATATTATTATTTCAATTTGTAAATTTGTAAAAAAATAAATTATTGTAAAATATTTGGATTGATAAAACTTTTAATAAAACGGTACTCTTTTATTGTAAATTGACAAGGTGCATTTAGAACGTGTTAACCACTGCACAAGGTTTGAAACGAAACCTTGAAATTTGGTGCGATCTTTATGAAATTTGGCCCAGATGTGTAAAGTGGTAATCAATTGGACGAGTTCTTAAACCAGCCCGATCGAACCACCGGAAGGTGGGGGTAAAGGGGGATAAACCTCCCCCAAAATGGGTTTTTTTGGGGTTTTCAAATAAAAAAATAGAAATAATAAAATTTTGGTTAGCACCATTGGATTCAGCTCAAAAAAATTATTTGGTATTTTTAATAAATGCTGTATGTCCACTGGTTACCGAGATAATGAAAGTGGTAAACACAGTACGTTGTCCCAATGTTAACCTTATGGGAAATAAGTAAAATTATATATCTCGCTTATTTCTCAACATATCTTAAAAAATTTAAACTTGGTTTGTGGCTGTTTATTGATGAGATATTATGTTTGTTAGACTGAAATCCCCGATATAATATACTGATTTCCTTTAAATATAAGAGCCAAAAAATGGAATTTAAGCTCATAAAACTCTACACAATGTAGCCTACTCAAGGTAATAGGACAGATTCGTGGCAAACTGTAAAGTTTGTAAGAGGAAAGTTTGATTGGTTGAGGAACGTCTGGCAGTAAAATTGTAGTCTAGCAACTCTATTGTTGACTTTCACTTAAACAGTTACTTTATAACAAATATGTTTAGTATTTCAGTCAAAATGTAACTCTTATTTTTTCAGTCGTTTCAAAACTTGTGCAGTGGTTAACAAGTTCTAAACGCACCATGTCAATTTACAATAAATTTAAGAGTACCTTTTTATTAAGTTAAAAGTTTCTTAAATCCAAATTTGGTTACAATATTTTTTAAACCTGATATTTTTAGAATTTACATTATGAGGAATAGTTTCGGAGAATCTATTAGAAATTATGAGATCGCTTACAGCTGTGCTTCCTACTTTATAAGACATATTTTACTAACACTAAGAGAACTTATTTTGTCTACGGTGTTTGTATTCAAAGCTTCACAGCAGCAAATGTTATTGATGTAAAAATACCATATATATTTCAAGTAACCGAATATAACCAACAGATTTGTTATGCAAGGCGTTATTGTTTTTCTGGGAAAGTGGTTAAGCTCCCTCACGGCGAGCGAACCAAATTTACTTCGCTTTATGCCGCAAGAGAAGATATTTACATGCATCCTTTTTAAACCTCCAATATTTTATATTTCACCTTATGATGTATAATAGATTTTTTTACTGAAAATAAAAATAAAGATCGACTTTTACTTGGTTATTGACTAAGTAAGTTATTTTGTTAATACGATTGAGTTGGGATTGAGTTTGTGCCAAATTGTTAATATGATAAGCCAATTACAGTAAGCCGTCAATGACTGCGATCAGATGGTTATCCTCCTACAATTTGCGTCATTGTAAATCCAGCAACATTTCACTTAAGTTAGTGTTAGCGTTTAATCTATATATATAAGCCAAAACCCACTGACTGACTGACTGACTGATCACAGTTTCTCAAAAACTATAAGACTTAGAACAATGAAACTTGGCACAAATATTCTAACAGGCTCTAGATGCAGACTAAGAAAGGATTTTGCAATATTTTCTCTCAAAGGGCTTGAATGTGGTATATTATGAAATTCAAAATGGCGGTCATTTTTAGCTTTCATAGCTTATTTTCTAATAAACTACAAGAGTTTGGGCCATGAAACTTGACACATATGTTCTTTATCGGCACTAAATGAGAATAACGAAAAGGTTTTTACAATTTTCTCTCTCTGATGGCTAAAATAGAGTTTATTATAAAATTCAAATGGTGGCTATTTCAGTTTTTAAAACTATGGATGGAAGGCCTATACAATATTTTTAGGGGATAGAAAAAAGTACGATATTTCATTTCATTTCGATTATATGTATATCCACTAGAAACGGAGATTCAAAATTAAAATTAATTAGGTGATGAAGATTTAAATTACAAAAATATACCATTACAACAATAATTTTGTCTTATCGATAGGTTAGAGACCCGATCTTTAATGTGATTGAGAAAGGTTTGGGAAATATGTTTTTGGCCAAGGCACTTAGGCCTACCGTCTTCTTTTTTTTACAGTTTTCGGCCTATTTTCAAAAACGCACTAAATTCATATCGATGTTAAGTCGAAAAACCGCCCTTAGTGTAATTTTTGTTTTATATCCCGGTTTATTTCTCATTCTCTGTATTGGCAAATGGGAGAAAGCTAATTTATACTATTTTCTAATCATGAGGGGAAATGTTTAGAGGAAACTTTACACGTTCTCACTTCAATCTAGGGTGGAATTACTAGCTGACCTTAAGGGTGTAATTGTACGCCAATGGGCAACAACCCAAATCAGTAAATGTTGATGACTATTCCTAAAAATTGCTCATAGCATAGTATGAGTTGATTAAAAATTAGTATTTTTTCAGCTGGCGAAGCTGCGGGTATATCTGCTAGTGTTAAATAAAAATAATAACATCTTATTTTTTATGAACTGCAAAACCATGATTAAACCAAGAATCCTTGTTTGAAATACATTGGTGGTTGAAAAATTGGTTGGTGATGGTGATTTTATGTTTAATTTTATCTTTGCGGGCATTTGCCACCACGCAATAGTAAAACAGTTTTGACGTCGTTTCGGGAACAGTTCTCTATTTTAGGTATGTTTTTTGTCCACGTTATTCAGGCTTTGTGTTACTAATCTTGTTGTTCTAGGTTCTTTTCCACCTGGAGACGGGATTAGATTCCAGATCCCAAAACGTCGTGAAATTGTAAAACTTTACAAAAATCAAAACTAAAACAAACCATAATTGCTTTATACGTGTAAAAAATAACTTTCTTTCAGAAAACATTTTGTTTCGTTATGGTTTTTAAGTAAGCTTGTTATTGTTTTGTTTATGTGTATTGTATTGATTTAATGACTACAACTCACTTCATGCAAACCTCTTTGACAAGGCCTGTCCTTTTGATACAAATTAGCTTGATTCGCAGCAACTAGACCGTAAAAGCTTCAAAATTGCTCTGACTTCCAATAATCACAAATAATGAGTGAACAATTCTTTAGTCCATTATGTTTCACACTAGAAGAGTGAGAGCTGGAGTAGTAAAGTCTGGCTAGACCTAGTGTCGCATAAGGATTTCTTTGCCGAGTGAGTAAAATTTCAATTTTCGTTAACTATGTCAAGCTATATAAATTAGTAGCAATTAAAACACCACTTTGAAATATTCAGTTAAGTTTTTGTTTGATGCTCTGTAGGGCCGAAAATTATTTTTACAATAAAACATTCCGTTTCGAAATGTTTTCTCACATCAAAGTGTAATCCTTTGAACTTCAACTGCAGCACACTTGCGATAGAATTAATAGTTGACCTACATATTTTTATGTAGTATGGAGCGTTAAGTGCAGGATGCGCCAAGAGCTAACAGCGCCATTTGCCAGCTACACTTATGTAATGAGCTATATTTATGTTAGAGTACAGTTCCCTTCCTTTGGCACTGTTATATTGCATCCCCACTAAGTACAGTAATTTATTAATGGTATGTTGTTTCATAAGCCTTGATTTTATTTGTTAAATTTAATTGTGGAATGTTGCCATATAAACTTGATGGAGTTAAGCTATTTTTTGTGTGTTTTAACTCTCCACTATTTCTTATTCTTAAAATATATTGACGATTGCAGTTTTCTTTTAAATCCTTGTATACCCAAGATTAAAACACGCAAAATCTACAGCTTTCTCTATAGGGTAGACTGTTGTACCTTGAAACACTTTTGATATTTTAATTTTTTGAAAATTAATCATAGCTGTTTTACCAATGTAAAAATTACACAGCCTTTCTTTCAATTAGTGGCCATAAGAATATTAAATTGGATTTAAGAAATCATTGATTTAGCATGAAATAAAAATAAAATAAAATTTGTTCCAAGGTACACTATGCTCTTGTATCTTTAAACACAACATTTTTACATTGGAAAAAGAGGAATATTTTGAAAATGCAATGACAACTTAGTTGCTACAGTTTATTAAGTTTATTACGAATTACTTTTACTGGACTTTATTACATATTGATCGTCTGATTTTTACTACAGGGTGTTATTTTTAAAACGCAACCCATTTTTAAGATAGAATAATTCACATATAAATATGAAATAAGTATTGTTTTAAGGTTCTTTACGTTTAATACACTCTATTACTTTAATTTGATCACATTTAGTTCACTTTATGTGCTCAAAAAATCCGCCAGTGGCATTTATATGAAGTTATGCTCTCTCTATCAAATTCCCGAACACGTGTTGCTAGGTACCTCTTTGCATTACATTTGTTTTGTTTGTTTTTGTGGTACTGAATATGCTGTGACTTGTTTTTTAGGCCTTACTTTGTATGTATCCCTAAAGAAAATAAAAATATAGTGGCGTCAAATCAGGGATATAGGTAGAAATAATCCTTCACCGATAAAATCAAGTTTTGGGTTGTGTTTTTAATGTGTGTGTCTTTAAGCACGATAACTCGCGTAAAAATGGTCCTATCTGAATGAAATTTGCCACAGACATGTTAAGTAGTATTATTCTACGAAAACAATTCACAATATATCCAGTTCCTGAAAACAAACATAACAAATTTAATGCAAGAAATTCAAAGAGGTGCCTTGCACCTCTTTGAATTTCATTTTTCAATTTTCAATTCAATTTTCTTTAGCATGTTCGGGAATTTGATGGAGAGAGCATAACTTCATACAAATGCCAATGACGGACTGTTTGAGCACATAATGTAACTTAAATGTGATCAAACTTAAATAATCGGCTATATAAAATGTAAATATCAATAAAGCAATCCTCATTACACATTCATATGTGCAATATTCAATCTTAAAAATGGGTTGCGTTTTATAAAAAACACCCTGTAAAATCCTGAAAATTTACTGATCCTGAAATTTTACTTTCTGGAGGACAGCCTCTACGGCTTTTTTCAGGTTTGCTGCCCTAAATGGAGGCTTCTTAACGCCAACCTTGTTTCACGGCATGATATTTCCTAGATAAAAACCCGAACACACCAGCATAATGTACCTGGGAAGCGTTGTGTTCCAAGGAACAAGGGGACGCGTGTCTGAATAAAATGGCGGATAACGACACTAACCTAAACTTAGACAATTCAACTATTATACAAATTCACTCATCAATAAACATACTTTCCCAGAATAACATACCAGACCACCACCGGAATGCTGAATTAATGATTAAAAAGAAAATATAAAGTGAAAAATATTTACTTTTATGGGAGGTGAAATAAAGTTTTGTTATTTCACGCGAGTGCGGGATTTTCAAGCGAGTACGATAGATTTTTTAATTGATTTCAATGTTATTTTTATAGGTATATGGGCTTATTTTATTCCCACTGAGAGACAAAGTATGTTTTACTCACTCATTTAAGGAGAAAAAAGCGACTAAATATAGCAGAAGGGGGAAATGATATTTTCGATCATAGATGAATCGTATCAACCCAGATGCTGTTGGACAGCTCAAGCTGCGTGGAGGCTAGACGCCACTGAGGAACATGGCCATTAGGAACGAATCACTGCTCTGCAGCGAAGCGACTTTGAGCCTACCGCAGTTAGCTGTTACCTCATGACAAGCGATACACAAGCGATTTGATCCTGAACATAGCTCGAGTCGTCAATAATTAATAAATCAAAAGAGATTAAATCTACTCAACTATCATTATTGTTTATTTCTAGATATGTATTGTACGCTATTTTAACGTGTGCTGAAGTGTTTTTGTCCGATTTTGCAATCTAATGACCTTGAGCCCTGTACCGTCAGCAATGCTTTTCTCGCTAAGGGTTTGATATAATTTGACAGTTTTATGGCTGTTCTTAATGCATTTCGAGATTCAATTGAAAACATACGTCAAATTTACGTACAATACCTATAACAATAAAGTGTACTTTTCAGTGGACTCTTATGGATCTTATTACTTGGGAGCTTAAAAACTGATGTAAATTTATTTTAGTAAATAATACTATCGAGATTTTCTTGTATTTGGGTGCCTTCTTTAAAAAAAAAAAAAACATTACATAAACATATTTCAGTTTTTAGCCAAAGAGTAAAATTTATGTATCAGTACCATTAGCGTATATGTGAATAACGATACCTATCTAGGGATAGGCATAAATCTTCGGTTATAATAGTCTAGTATATTATTCAAAGTTCAAAGTCTATACCATTTTATTTCAAAGTGACAAATTACAAAGGTTGTATCAATTTTTCGTTGAACTGTGTTTGAAAGTTTTTTTTTAAGAAATGATTATAAGCTTCCGCAGATAAATAATGCATCGTCAACATTTCAAAGTTGCAATTGTAACCGTATTATAGAAGTATGTTTATTTCAAACTAAATAAATTATTAGTAGTAACATTTTAAAACCTAAATTTAAAAAAAACCTTTTCATGAGTAAAACCGGGATCATTGGTTATTACTAGACTACTCAGTTCCGTGTTCACCTTTCAGTATGGAATTTCCTCGCTTTGTATTTCATTTGGCAATTTAAGTTGTACTAGCCAAATCATGTTGTAATCAGCTGATGATTTTATAAAATATTGTTACGCATGCTTTGTAGGCAAATGTACCCAGGAAAGTTAATAGAATAGCTATATCCCGTATGACCTGTACTGAAAGGTGAATGTGGAATCGAAACGAGTGTAGGTCTATAAGTAAATTAAGAAAAAAACAGTAGATGCTACGAAGAAGACAAAAAAGTTATTATCTCATGTTTTAAGATTGATTAGGTTGTGATAATTACACATTTACAATCCAATCAAATACTGTTAGAGTAGGTGGCACAACGCATACAACTCTAGTTGTCGGTGAAGATTTATGGATCGTTGCGTGTCCAATCGGCTTCTATTGAAGTCTCTGACTTTACAACATGAAAATCTTTTTTCAGAGAAAATCTCTTAACTATTCACGTACAGTTTAAATCAGGCTCGATTACATGGTTTTATATATATATATATTTTACTTGAGTGAGAAATGTGTAATTTCATTGTATAATTGTGGGTTACATTTTTAGTTAATTGAATAAATGAATTTATTTCCCACAGTAAATAACACATATACAATCATTGTACAATTTGAGAAATTAAACTGACCACTTTAACAAGTTGTGTGGCCAGTTGCATACACTATAACTACAAACTAAAAACTATAGAGTCTAGCATTTATATTAATAACCTTTAATCTGCCTGCTGTAACATCTGTGGGTTCTGTTTTTTTTTTTTTTTTTTTTTTTTTTTTTTGTTAAATAAATTGACGATTGTATTTGAATAAATGAAAAGTATTTTTAAAGAAGAGTTGCACTTTAAAGTTAAATAATAATATTGCTACACCAAGAAGCTATTTAAATAGCTTACATCCTGTGGAGAAAATTTAAATATAATTTGGTTTATATTGTTAAAATACTTATTAATATTGCTGCAAAACGTAATGTTAAGGAAACTTTGACAAGGCCAACAAGAGTTGAAAGAGGGGAGTAAAGGTAGATCGGCTTAAAGTGTCCCATCCCATTAACTTTGATTGGTTCTGACTGTGTGGAAATACTATTGCTGTGGGTAGAAGTTACTTTACTTTTGTTTTACTATTCTAACTGAATTATCCAGATTTTTGAAATTTGGTGATGACCTATTTGCGAAAATAGTTACAGCGCAGAAATGTATAGCCTCAGAAATATTTTTTGAAGAATATTACGTTGTACATGCAAAAATACTGATAGTAAACTCTTCATTTTAAACGGGGTCCAACTTTTTAAACCGTAAAGATATATCCTAGAGTAGCTTTTTGAAGGGTTGTTTCTGGAGCCAGCTGCCATTGGTTGTTGGGCTATTAATTAACAATCCTGTCTAAGGAACGTGCCAACCTTAGTCAGTAACAAGGCTACAAGATCGCGCCTCTATATCATCACGATCATCACACTCATCCTTCACTCATTTTCAGGGTAACGTCCTCCATGAGGTACCTGTCTTATTAAGATTGAATTGAGCTATATGAATAACTGCCTGCTGAATAACACCAAATTAAATAAGTAAATAGCCACCTATTCCATACTATTATGCGATCAATGTTTGCTTGATTGATTGCTTGCTTGATGGCACAATTAGAAGTGAGGTGAAGCCAAATCAGAAATAAGCCCACCATGAAAAAGTAAAAAAAAAAAACTGTAATAATTGATTTTATGATTGAACCATCGACTAAAATACGTAACTAAATTGAGTAAACTGTTTGAATATTGTTTTCACAGTATTTCAGAGTAAAGGGATTTAAAATTTCAGAAAGCCTGCCCTCACTGAAACGGAACCTTTAAAACTTTGTTTGTTGGAATTAAGGTTGAACTAATGAAAAGCCAATTGAATTCAATTATTTTAAAGTTTTTTTGCTATTTGTTTTGTATTTAAAAACATTTAAATACATCCAACTGAATCTATATTAAAGATTTTATGTTAGTTTTAAGACAACAATGTCCAACTCTTCTGCTCAGGCAAATTTTATTGCGCGCAAGGGAGTCTCAAAACTACGTAAATAAATAAATTATTTCATCAAAAACATCTGCGAGGATTTTCTTCGCTGCAAATAATTTATTTATGGCTCAAAACGTGATATATTCAGGTTTTATTAATGCCAGTAAACAGCGAATTATGTGAAAAAAATATTTTGAAAGTTGATAAATGTTAACATTGCGTCTTATACCATAAAAGGAACGAACTAAATATAACAATATCAATCATAACAGGTGTTTGAGAACTCAGCCATCTATCACGAGTTCATATTTCTGCGTATTGATGATGATTACATTGAATATTTTAAAAAATTAGAACATTATTTTTTGCATACTAATAATAATATCAACCGATAAAAATGAGATGCTACCAAGTACTTATCAAATCTTCCAATTAATTATCCGGCCTTCTCATAGGTTTTAACTGATAACACTGATACTTGAAAGGGTTTAATTACATACAACATTTTTATTGTCTTAGAAATACTGAAGTTTCGTTTACTTTTCAATTATTGTATGTCTCGTGCACTTCCAAGTTAGTAAATTGTTTTTCTATCTTTCATAAAACTCCATTCTGATATTTATGAAATTGCAATTTTTACCCATGTAACTCATGTACTCATGTACTCATTAACTGACTAAATTAGGTTATTACCTGTTTTCTTTTTTAAACTTATCTTCAAAGAAAGAATATTACTAAAAATATTGTATTATTACTTGACTCATGAGAACAATTACATCTGAAGGAGTTGTAGTGAAGTGAAAGTCACCAGGACGTCACAGCTGATGCGTAAAGTTGTACTTTCCTGTTGAGTAACATTTTCTAACAGCAGTCAATTTGTATTTCAACTATGATTTGTAATCAAACCAAGTTGAATGTTTGTTACAATGTGCTTAATTTTAATTTTATTGTCCTGTACAGTTTGCGCATTATATCTCCGGCTATGGCAATCATTTGGTTGAAAGTGCGAAGTGGAGAGGGGGTACTTTTCTAAACATATTGTTCTACAGACCCGCTGTTTGTCAGATGTTGTGTTCGCCAATATCATATATCGAAATGAAAGTATCATATGAGACGGTTAGTAGCGTAGGAGCCATAGCGGAGATATAATGTGTGAACTGTACCAAGGCCACACTAAAAATACAGGCTATGCTGAAGAATTTATGGCGTAAAACAAATAGGCAGGCTGAGAGTCTGGATCAGGCTCAGGCCCTCACAGCTGCGCTGCTCATCAGTTGCTTTCAAAGCAAAAAATTAAAAAGTAAATAAACAAGTGATATTTGACGTTTACTGAAGAAATGTAAACATAAAAACGTAAATAATGAGGAATGTTTGACGTTTAGTAATAAAAAGTAGGATGATATTCCCTACCTACTTGTGTGACATGGCGCAGCGCTGGGATCGCTGTAGCATACCTAAGGTGACCAGATTTTGGAACAGCCAAAACGATACGCCGACTTCCGGGGGGCGGGGGGTTTGGAATACCTCCCAGAAAGAGAGGGGGGTCCGTGGGCTCTCCCCCGGAAATTTTTGAAAAATTAGGAGCATTTTGGTGCGTTTTTAAGACTCCTTCAGATTGAAAATATGTGCTAGACTCCAGATCATCTTTACCATTAATTTTAGGCTACCAGGAAACTACAAAAGAACCTAAAAAAACTACTTAAGAGTTTTGTACATTAAAACGTATTTTCATACCCCCTCAAAGAAGGGGGTCCAGGGGCCCCCCGGAAAATTTTGAAAAATTAGGAGCATTTTGGTGCGTGTTTATACTCTTTCAGATTGAAAATATATGCTAGACTCCAGTTCATCTATTCCATTAATTTTAAGCTAGAAAACTACAAAGGAACCAAAAAATTTACTTAAAGAGTTTTTACATTAAAACGTATTTCCATACTCCCCATAAAGAGAGGGGGTCCCGGGGTTCTCCCCTGGAAATTTTTGAAAAAGTAAGAGCATTTTGGTAGTTTTTAGACTTTTTCAGATTGAAAATATGTGCTAAACTCCAGTTCTTCAGTATTATTATTCATTGTAAGTTACTAGGAAGCTACAAAAGAACCGGAAAAATTTATTTCAGAGTCTTTATATTAAAATGTATTTTTTAAGTATTTTTCTTACCATTACCGCCAAAACGGGACAAATGGGCGTCCCGAGAGAGTTCGTTGGGACAACGGGACACGTCGCGTCGCTAATAAACGGGACTGCCCCGTTCAAAATGGGACGTCTGGTCACCTTAAGCATATCCTGTTTTTTTCCTGGGGTTTTTTTCAGTTTTTTTACCCAGGTTCCACGTTCACCTTTCAGTACAGGGCTGATAGGAGATAGCTATTCTATTACCTTTGCTGAGTGTATTTGTTTACTAAATTCATGTCATGTGATGGTAAAATCATCAGCTGATTACTATTTCATATGGATAGTACAACCTAAATTGCCATTTGAAACACATGGCTAATGGATATCTAGTACTGAAAGGTGAATGTGGAATTGAGTATATGCCCTACATAATTGACAATAAACAGTATCTGACAGCTCCGACAGTGGAGTAGGCCATGGTTCATGAAATAAGGGGGCACATTGTTATTCAATCATCAAACGGGAAATTAAAAAAAATTAGATAGATTTATGGAAAGTTTCACAATACGATGGTGCAAAATCGCCGTCAGTGGACGGTGTATTTCACCCTTTGTTACCAGAAGCGGATATCTGCAAACAAATCATGAAATGGCGGGCGGAACTTGATCGCGGGCCGTTGTTTAGTGTATTGAAGGTTGTATCGCTATGCAGAGAATCGGATTAATAAAACAAATCACAATCTTCAATAATAACTGTAGATACAATTATTAGTCTATTATAATTGTAATCGTGCCGATTTGCTTGCTCAGTTATGGTAAAATCAAAGTGCAGAAAATTTTACCATTGAAGATTTTACCAGAAAGTCAAAGTTTCCAAATCTACATGAGCTTTGTAACGAAGTCAAATTTACAGTGCATTAAACCAATTATTAATGAACTTTAATAGTAGGCCTTATGTGTTTGTATGTTTTGTGGCTAAAAATTTTCGCATAAGTTATGAATTATTAACTAGAGATACCGAAGTAAAAATAAATTATACTTTCAAATATTTGTTATGCTTTTAAAATCATGCTAGTTTTGATACATTCGTTTGACGCTGGATAGTTTGTGGACAAACTATTCGATCTAATTCTCAGTTATTCTATTTTACAGCGAAATTAAGTGGTCATATAGAATAACTATCTCTTGTTTATTTAATTTTTCAATTAAGTATGGAATATAGAATACTTGCGAACTACAAATAATAGTTCTTAATAGTTATTCTAAGCCGTAATACAATCTAGTATTTATAATACCAAATTAATATGGCAGTGCTGTCAATTAACAAGGGTGTCACTGACTATCATAATAATAAAATAGTGCTATTAGACTGACCATACCAATACGTGTATCAAATAACAGATATGTACTAATGTTTGTGTTAAATTCATTTTACAGGAGTAGCAAAACATAAGTAGGTCTTTTTCCATTGCAGATTCATACTCTAGTTTATATAATTACTGTTTTTATTTATGTATTAAATTAAAAATGGTAAAAGCTACTTCTTGGTTTGGGTTTTCTCCATTCACAAAGGCAGATTAAATCGGAAATTTATTCGTTATTTGAAGAGAATACCCATAAAGTTAATACTCCTTAAGAGCTCTTGTCTATCACTTGCAACGTTTGATATTGAATTATGTGAATAAAACACAAGAATTCAATTTACTTGTCTTTTTGAGTAAATATTAAATATTATGGGAATGAAATACTGTGAATAAATAAAGTTCTGGTGCTATCAAACAAATTAAAATTTTATATCTTTAATTGATTTACTTTCTAAAAGATATAATGAATAATAATGGTATGTTTTATTTGTTTTTAAAATAAATAATGGTTAAAATTGAAGTAAAACTGGAAAGTTTAACTTTCCAACTCAAATCTGAGGTGGCTTTAAACTGTTTACACTGTTCCCCCAGCATTTCTTGGAGCTTTTGTCAAACTGCTCAAATTGTTTACTTACTTTACAACTCACTAGAGAGCAGAAATTTATTATTAAATAATGTTGTATGTACTTCATTTTTACTTGGAAGGAAGTAGTAGTTGTAGAAACTATATGGAGATTGCCAAATAAATCCAGAGCGAAATGCTAAAAATTGCAATCGTACGATACTGTTTTTAACAATGCAATGTCGTTTTCATTTCTACTATTCTCAGAAATATGAACCAAGCTTTTCTTCTATCTTGTAAGATATTCAATGTAATTTTACTTCATTTTAAATATTTGCTTGAACACGCTATGTAGTACGCTGTTTTGCCAAACTTACTGACCCTGAATTTTTGTTATTCTATAACTAATGAAATGTTATAGTTTATCTACACAGTTATTAATATATATAAAAAAAAATCCAAATGAGGTTTACATGCACTAAACCATGAATTAAGAATCGTAGTTTAGGTACCGTGGGGAATCTTGATTTCATGAATTAAGAACCAATATATCTTGCTGTTGAAGTTTTAATCTTTGGTGGTTATACAATCAAACTGATCATTGCTTTAAAAATATATACCCAGTTCATCCGTCAATACACCTAGTAATTATACTTCACTAGTAATTATAAAACAATGATTAATTAAAAAAACCAAATTAATCAACATTAGTTCTGACTGTTTTAAATTCACACGTAAGCAAATAGATCGTGCATAAGGCATTATAAAATAATTATTGTCTTTTCATCCATCCCGTAAATATTAACATTTTATGAGGACATTATTTCGAACCCCCGGATGCAGACGCCACATTGGCAGGCCATTCGGAAACTAAACTGCCAGATTAATGTGTGCAACTTCCGTTTCCCGTTCACCATGTGGTGTTTTTACTGTAAATAATGGGCGTATTCATCAGAAAGCAAAGGCTTCTACGACCACACACCTTATAAAATTATAATATTTTAATGTAACAGAATGTATTGCTAAAATAAATGAATGAGAAGCATAGAGGTTTTAACTAACCACATAAATTTGGTTGCGAACTTGACACATTAATATAGTAGAGAAATTAAATAATGTACGACTAAAATATAAAAACCATACATTTACCATTCAAATATTTACTACGATACTATTCAATGTATGTTTTTCATCACTATGCAGTCTAAGGTTATGTGAGGTAAATACAAATCCCATTTTTTTGAAGTTGTACCAGAAAAAGTATTTACCATTGTTTAGTGAAAACTATTTTCTTATATATATTTCAATTTGCTATTACAATACCGCGACAGTTTGATCGAAAAAACTTTTTTCTGTAATCAATTGGAATCAATAAAGTCGTCTTAATGACCAATCATAAATTTCTTTGTGTGAGACTTATCACTTAATCACTTTAATAAGACAGGTACCTCATGGAGGACGTTACCCTGAATATGAGTGCAGGATGAGTGTGATGATCGTGATGATAGTGGCGCGATCTTGTAGCCTTGTTACTGACTAAGGTTGGCATGTTCCTTAGACAGGATTGTTAATTAATAGCCCAACAACCAATGGCAGCTGGCTCCAGAAACAACCCTTCAAAAAGCTACTAACTTTTCTCGGGATCGATCCGGCTACCTACAAGTTTGTAGGCGGGCACTATAACCACTACACCAACCAGCCATATAGACCATTATAGCTGCTCTCAATTAATGATCGTCTTCCATTAAATTCCATTAAAAGCTTTGCGAAACTTACATTTTAATACTGTGTCACTTGAAATGCTAAATGAGGGGAGGAAACAATATTTTGACGGTAATAACATTTTAATAGTAATATCTTACAGATTCCTTAATGTTAGCTGAAAATCTCCCACTTATTTATGTTTTTATAAAAATATTTTAAATTTTTGCTTTGGTCCTTGCAGTTTATTTTGTTTGCCATAAGTATCACTGAGCACAACTAATGTGTTGGGAAGAGGAAGAAGATGTTTATGTAAAGCAGATTTAGAATTTTTATGCGAAGGAATTTAGTTTTGTCATAAATGAAAAGCCCAGAGCCTTCGTTATATTTCTGCAGCAAAGCGTGAAATAGAAACCCTTTATCTTGGACGCTATATTCTTTGATAAATCTCAACCGCATTCAGAACATCTCGAAGACCATAACCTTTCCTCATATTTAGTTTTGTCTATTAACTGTATACTACATATTAATACTCAGTTTAAAATGTGAATTTTCAGTGACTACTGAACTGATTATCGATTTATGTGCGTCAAATTAAAGTGTTCTGATTTTGATTTTTGCGGACATTTGCCATCACTGAATAGTAAAAACAAGTTTCACAATGTTCTGGGATCTGGAATCTGATTCCATCTTCAGAAGGAAAAAATAACTCTGAACTAATTTCAAGTGAGGATTGACTGATAGGTTGGTCTGCTAGTTTTATGTTTGAAGCTTCATTTAGTTTTCTTTTGGAAAAATTTGTTTTTGGTTCGTCAAAAATAATTTGAACGAATGGTGTCTTTTTTTGGGGGGGGGGGGGCTTCAAAACGAAATGTTATGATGGTCGCAGGCTCCCCTTTAGGGGAAAAAGCTAAAATGAACGACTGCTAAACATAAATGTGACCACAAAAAATGTTTATTATTGTGTGGGTACCAAACGCCTTTTTATGTATGTACATAATCTTCAAGATCGAGTAAATTTTGTCAGGAAAGCCATTTTAGTCATTTTTTTTTAACGACCAATACAAATTAATTTTAAACTACATACAGTATACCCATGACCTTATTTTATATCATAAAATTATGCATTTATGAAATAATGAAAATGAAATAATGAATTTATTTCCTTCCAAACAAAACAATACAAAGGAAACATAATATTTTCTTGGAAATGAACTGGCTACGATAACCAGTTCTTGTGGCCAGTGTGCACAAAAACTTATAATTATTAAACAAGGTCGAGTCCAGTCTCATCAAACGTGCTGTTTTCACTGCTCCCCATGGCGAGTACAAATTGTAAGCCTACAGAAGTTTGCCTAGCTCAAAATATGCCAAATCGTATAACTACATTTATAGTGTAATGAAGTTAATTTTGACCCCATCAGTAAAACTAGTAAAATAAACATAAATGCCAGATAATACCCTAAACCCCACTGCCAAACAAGGGGGGAACTAGTTACACAACAAAAGAGCGCCAAACGGTACCCAACACCTTACGGTACCCGAGCGCCCCAGAGCAGCCCAACACCTCACAGTACCCAAGCGCATCACGGTGCCCAGGCACCCTATGGTGCCGTAACACCCTGTGGTACCCGAACATCCGACGGTACCCGAGCACCAGGTACCCAAGTACCTCCTGGTACTCACTGGAGGGGAGGATGGAGCATCTTGGTGCCCAATGGTGGGGACAGCGGGCATATAAGGCGGACTTTGGGGACCAGGAAGGCAGTTGGACCCTAGCGGCCCGACCAACCTGATGGGCGTGTTGAGCCCCCGGTGAGCTGGACGGGCGTGTTGAGCCCCCGGCACGCTGGACGGGCGTGTTGAGCCCCCGGCACGCTGGACGGGCGTGTTGAGCCCCCGGCACGCTGGACGGGCGTGTTGAGCCCTCTGGCACGCTGGATGGGCGTGTTGAACCCCCGGCACGCTGGATGGGCGTGTTGAGCCCCCGGCACGCTGGATGGGCGTGTTGAGCCCCCGGCACGCTGGACGGGCGTGTTGAGCCCCCTGCACGCTGGATGGGCGTGTTGAGCCCCCGGCACGCTGGATGGGCGTTTTGAGCCCCCGGCACGCTGGATGGGCGAGTTGAGCCCCCGGCACGCTGGACGGGCGTGTTGAGCCCCCGGCACGCTGGACGGGCATGTTGAGCCCCCTGGCACGCTGGACGGGCGTGTTGAGCCCCCGGCACGCTGGATGGGCGTGTTGAGCCCCCGGTACGTCGGACGGGCGTGTTGAGCCCCCGGCACGCTGGATGGGCGTGTTGAGCCCCCGGCACGCGGGATGGGCGTGTTGAGCCCCCGGTACGTCGGATGGGCGTGTTGAGCCCCCGGTACGCTGGACGGGCGTGTTGAGCCCCCGGCACGCTGGATGGGCGTGTTGAGCCCCCGGCACGCGGGATGGGCGTGTTGAGCCCCCGGTACGTCGGATGGGCGTGTTGAGCCCCCGGCACGCTGGACGGGCGTGTTGAGCCCCCGGCACGCTGGACGGGCGTGTTGAGCCCCCGGCACGCTGGACGGGCGTGTTGAGCCCCCGGCACGCTGGACGGGCGTGTTGAGCCCTCTGGCACGCTGGACGGGCGTGTTGAGCCCCCGGCACGCTGGATGGGCGTGTTGAGCCCCCGGCACGCTGGATGGGCGTGTTGAGCCCCCGGCACGCTGGACGGGCGTGTTGAGCCCCCGGCACGCTGGACGGGCGTGTTGAGCCCCCGGCACTCTGGACGGGCGTGTTGAGCCCCCGGCACGCTGGACGGGCGTGTTGAGCCCTCTGGCACGCTGGACGGGCGTGTTGAGCCCCCGGCACGCTGGATGGGCGTGTTGAGCCCCCGGCACGCTGGATGGGCGTGTTGAGCCCCCGGCACGCTGGACGGGCGTGTTGAGCCCCCTGCACGCTGGATGGGCGTGTTGAGCCCCCGGCACGCTGGATGGGCGCGTTGAGCCCCCGGCACGCTGGATGGGCGTGTTGAGCCCCCGGTACGTCGGATGGGCGTGTTGAGCCTCCGACACCCCGCATGGGCGTGTTGAGCCCGCGGAAGGCCGGATGGGCGTGTTGAGCCCCCGGCACGCTGGATGGGCGTGCTGGGCCCCCAGCAGTTAACTGGTTTGTGAGTCGTAGTTAAGGGTGCGGGAAACGACTTCATGTAGTTTCCCCCCTCCAGTTTTGTTTGGTATATATGGCGATTAGTAAGTTACTATCGTCAGTATACGTTTGGGCAGTGACCCGTTTAGACCGTCCCACAGCTATCTTCTGAGTTAGCGCGCCGCCAGGAGGTCTTCTCTGCAAGTACCGTAGCGTGGGGTACGAGGATCCGCTGGGCTAAGTTCTGGGCCGTGGGGCCAGAATCGTCTTCGGAAGGAGAGCGCAAGCCAGGGATCTGAGCTCACTGTGTGATACACAGGAGGAGGAGCTCGACGGCGTGGCAATAACCCCCCGGGGCATCACAGAAGCGACTAGATTGATCCATCTACGGACGCGGTGAGCTGGTTCCCGGAGTCCACGTCAAGACTACAAACCAGTGATTGGATCTTGTATATTGTGTATATATTATTTGAACTGTGTGAGTAAATGTAAGTGACTGGATATCCGGACGATTTCACTTAGAACCCTTATCAACCCTTGTTAAGGTCTAGTGCTCGAGGAAACTTCCTCACAATACATTCTGTATTAAAACTAAAGAAAACATATTTTTATGATTTTAATTAATGTAATACGGTCCTCAAAGATGACGTATCACTTATCTCAAGCAACCGGTTTTTATAATTCTACAAAATACATTCAAAAAACTGCATCTTTTCAAATTCATAGGTGTCTTGTTGAACATAAACGGCCCTAAAAATAAAAAATTATTAGTTGTTATTTAAACAACTAAAAAACTAAAAAAAATATAAAGTTGTAATATTTTATTCAATGCCTCTGGTTGCGACTTTATAAAAGTTACAATTTGTGTTACAGACTTAGATGAATAATATCAACTACATCTAAAAAATTCTTGAAGTTAATAAGGATTCCAGTATTAACTTTCAGCGACTCGATTGTAATTACGACTTGAATAAGGAATAGTGTCATGTTGCAAAGCCTCTTTCTGCTTAAATTACTTCTCCAAGAATTTCACTTACCTTTAACATAGGTTCACGACAATCTCATACATATCTCATGACAATGACATTAATTGTAAAATTCAAAGTGTGAATAAAGTTAAATATCCTAACATTTTATTACAGTCAAACATTATATAATTAGTAAATTTCGTTAATTAATCGTGAAAATAACTAACATAAAAATTGAGAAAAGTATAGAGGTAACTGTCGAATTATGATTCCTGATTTTTTTTAATTTTCAGCCGCTATATTGGATCAGCCAAGTTCAAATACAATTTTTCAAATGTAAAAATAGTATTGTGACCCATAATTTTAGATTATTTTTCCATTCTGATTTAGATACCGGAAACCCTATTTGGGAATAGTGATTTTGTTCTCAATATACAAGAACTTTTTAAGGAAATTCCTTAGGAATGAACAAATATTTTCAAACATGTCTTAAACGTTTTGTGGAAACCGTCAATTTTTTTCGTTTTATGCAAATCAAACTTTGATTTGCCATAGCTTTGCATAGGGTAAACATCTTGAGCTCTAATTTTTTGACATTGACAACTCTTTTTCTAGAGGGGGGTAAAATCTTTGGCACACCAAAACCATTCTGTGGCCAAGAAAACATTTCATGGTGTTGATCTTTTTAACTTCATTAATCAGAAATATAAGGGTATGGGATAGACAAACAGTCAGTAAATTAGTAGGTGTCCTTTAAGTGATTGTTTTTTTTTTGTTATTGATAGGCTTTTACTAGGAAACAGCAGTAGAAGCCTATTAATCTCAAACTTGATAAACAAATAATTTAGAACTAGAAGACACGCGCTGCTCACCAGAATTTAAATCTTTGCTTACTAATAAATAAACATTTATTTATTAGCGAGTAAAACTTTTTTTAAACTAACAAAGAACTAATAAACCTTTATTTGCTAATAAATATATGTTTATTAAAACCAGCTTGAAATTTCTGCTCTAATAATGGACAAATACAAACATTTAAAGGTGTTTAAAGATCTTCCCTTAAGTCTAACTTCCATAAATTTTATATCTTGCAAAGCTTTACGCCTAGCTCTTTTTAACGACATCGGTATTATTAAAATCGGTTCAGTCCTAAAGGAAATGTCTTGGTCACAAAATCATGCCTGGTGTATTCAATAAATAATAAAAGATAAGGTTTTGATATATTTATTAAATCAGACATTTACTAAATACATTTGCAAAATTAAATATTAAATATTTAGATCGAGATCTTACTCTAAGTACTGCCGTGCACTGAGTGTCACCTGTATTTTTAATGTATAAATCATGCAACAACGTACTGCCTGCCCGTGCCCACAGTGACAGTTATTGTACCCTTGCTACTGTACGACATTGATTTGTAAAATACATTGCAGCAGCCTACAGTGCTTTGGTAACCAAAGTACAGTGTTTAGCCCACTGGGATTACCCTTCCAGCCACTATATGTCTTCTTTACAGTATCCCTGTAATAATCCAACTATTAATGTTGGTTAATTCTGACTAGTACAGCAAATATCTGCAACTCCCTAAAATATTAGCCACGTTCAACTTTTTTCTAATTCTGAATAATCAGTAATAGAAGCCACACCAATACCACATCTTGAGCACCATCTTGAGGAATCATGGATTTGGATGTAATGTTTTTGCAAACATTTAACTCTTATTATGGAAATATACTACAAATATTTAAGAATTCTTAAAATCAAATGTTGTATTACTGTTAATATAACCTCCTTTGTATAGCTGAGATTTTAAATGTGTTTGCGTTGGTGTACTTCAGCTCAAAAAAGCACTTTTCAAATACACCTTTAGGAAACATCTTTCTTTACAAGTAAATGAGTAAATTTTCACTGTATTTTTTTGATTTTAACAGTAACTCCATAGGGACATAGCCAGCCATATTAGTTGATTTAGCCAGGCCACAGAATTTTGACAAATTTTGATTACCATAATCAACCGAATATAATAACTAAGTTGGAACTATTTGGTCAAAGCATTTCTCCAGTGCACAAACAATGTCTAACCAAACCATATATATACGGGTTGAATCTGAGGACCACATCAAAGCATATAACTCGGTCATCCTTTGTGGCTAGTGGCTTAAGCAGAGAAACCCAGCATTGAAGGCCTGTGAATTCAACGGATTCATCTCGGTTGTAACTAGGAATTGCAAAACCCAGTTTATATAAGCACAGATAAATCCCTGATTTTTATTAAAAGTACCTGGTGGACCGCGCCTCGCTAGGTATATTTTTATCTTTACCAGTTCATCCAATTACTAGCAAATATTTAAGTGTCATAAAATCGATAAAAATCTTTTATTACTCCATGCAATCTTTCTCCCACATGCTGTATTTTTCCCAGATGGCTGTAATTTGCAAACAGCTGTTGTGATGATAACTTTATTTGTTTACATTTTCCTTGTTTATTTCGTTGCTATTATGGCAGCTCATAAGGCAAACGTAAAAAATTAAAAACTTTAAAATTAATTTTATTATTTTATTAGATTTTTTCTGGCTACGGGTTTTGCATAGATCACATTTTTGGGTCATAAATTACTTATTTCAAGACTGAAGAGAATCCTCAGAGCCGTTTTTTGAGATAATTGTGCAAACAAGCAAGCAAGCACGCACACAAGGTGACATTACTCGTATAAGAGTAACAGTACTTAATTAGTGAATTCTACGGAATCTCTGACGTATGACGTAACTAGGAATTGCGTAACCCAGTTTATAAACATTTACACATTTTTTTAAATTTTTTATGATACAAAATCAAGGCAGTAGAATCTTTTCTTTGACAATTTGTAATTAATTGGTTGTCTGCTGAGGTTTTCAACGAAACTGGAGTATTTAATTTCTTTTTCAAATTGCATTCTGTGTACTAAATACATTATATAAAATAAATATACAAGAATCATGCTTAAAATTCTAAAAAAAATGTCAATTTTGAAAATACGATTTTTGTATATTTATTTTTATATATGTATTTAATGTTAAGGTTACATTCTGTGCACACTTGAAAATGGAATAATTTCCGAAACGCGTTGTGTAATAAAATATATAAAAAAGGGTACTTAAGGGGATTCGGCACTCAAGATGGCAAAAAAAATTTTCAGATTTTTTTATTTTTGATTATTTTTATTCTACATTTAATTCTGAACAAGAATATTACAAGATAAAACTGTTTGCAAAAGTATTTCTTGGTGTTATTTGCAAATGTATAAAGTGATACATGCTCTGATTTGCACAGATTTTCACACATTTTATTTTTATTTTTTATAAATCTATGATAATAAACAATTAAAAAAATATATATTTTGGGTTTTTGCAGGGCTACTAAGACTTTGGCTTTATTTAGAACAAAAATAGTTAGCCTAAGATTCAGTATATTCGTATAATCAAGATAGTTACCTAATCAATCCATGCTAACCTATTGCCGAACTTTGATCGCGATTATCCGCTAATGAAATTGTCCATGTTTTCAGGAAGAAAACTGGATATAACTTCAGAATCATATAAGATAAGAAGATGAAATTTTTTGTGAATTGTCATGACACTATTTGCTAAGTATTCTTGTATTTTTACCCAGTTTGAACTATTACATTGTTGTAAATATTTTTTTTTTTTATAAATGACAATTTTATTTTCAAAACAAAACAAAGGTATAGATGGTTTATATATTTCCACTAAAGCTATGATTATGGAAATACAAGAATCTTTTAATGTTCTTAGTACCTTTAATTTGACACCAAAACCAATAAAATATACATAGTAGTTTTTATTTTATATAAAATTAAAAAATAAGCTAATTTTTGAAAAAAAAAACGGGGTTTTTAATTTTTTTTACACTACACAAAAATTTAAAAGGTCCAAACTACATCAAAATTATCTAATTAGATCATTACAAACACAATAAAACCCTAAGAAATCTTGTTTAGTTATAAATACAAAAAATTACCTGTTCGAGTGCCGAATCCCCTCAAGGTACTTAAGAAATTGCTTTCTTTCCTCAAAATTTATATATATTGATTACGCATTAATATCTGTTTAAAGTTCCTCCACAAATGCTAAGTCGGAATTACGACTGATGTAGGTTGGAATTACACTGATGTAACATTAGTTCAAGGATTACGCTGATGCAGGGTTTGATGCTTTGTGGAAGGATGTGGAAGGCTAATGACAGTTTAACATATTCGTACATTTCCTCCGCCCTAATGACGCGTGGGGCTTGGGGTGCCTTAGGTAAAGTTATCGTTTCCTAATTTGCCTTCTGATTTGTGCAGCATTTACGATGAAAATATTACCATATTTGCTAGGAAAAAGGATGTTCAATGAATTTTTTATTCACACGATGGTTATACTTTAAAAAGTAAACAGAGTGTTCGGGAAAACCTATTCAAGTTATAATTTACTTATATAAAAATAATCACAAATATCGTATTAAATGGATACTTTGAATAAATATGGTATTCCCATATTATGGTATGCCGATTTTAACGTCTCTCTACACACCTACTTTGTTTTAGCACAATGTTGGAACCAGAACTTAAAAGCTAATAACCCATTCTTTCAAGCATCTCGTAATTGAGGTAATGGCCACTTTACGCTGCCTCTTTACATAATGGCTTTCTAAGAACACTCCATTTCATAAATGCTGTGGTTAAAAAAATCTTTGGTTTTTACTTTAATTTCTTTTGACAAAAAAATTGCAACATCCGACTTATTTTAAAAATCATCTTTTGCGTACTTTTTACTGGGGAATCAAAAAACATTCAAAATACTCCTGTTAAAAAGTAAAATTACAGTAATATTTTGCTTTTGTCTCACTTTTAAAATCCTTTTTGACCAGACTCTAATTTTTAATAATAGATTTCTGTACTTACCACGTCGACATATTTTATCTACCGTGGCGATGATACTCGTCTACTGTGACAATGTGACAACGATAACAATCTACCATGACAACAATTTTCGTTTACTGCGACGTGACAACGATATGTGTCTACCGCGATATTTGTCATCCGCGACGACCCTATTCGTCTACCGTGACACGATACTCTTTTACCATGGCGTCTACCACAATGACGATATTCATCTATCGCGACGGACGACTACATTCGCTTACCGTGACGACAAAATTTTTGTCTACCGCGACGACAATATTCGTCTACCACGACGTCCCTATTCGTCTATTGTGACGTGATACCCCCCTATTCGTCTATTGTGACGTGATACCCGTCTACCGCGACGACCTACTGTCACATTAACTAGAACAGGTTTTTGTGAGTACCTAAATAAATACCCCCTTCCCCCATCTTATAGCATACCCCCCCCCCTGAAATTTTATCTTGGGTTTGCCCCTGGTAATATTAGAATTTTTAAAATCAAACACTGATCAATGGTTATTTCATATCAAACATTTCAAATGGATATGAAACAATTAGAGGGGAAATTCTTTAAGAAAGTTTTAAATAAGTAAATTACTTGTTTAAAAAAAAATCAGCGATAAATATATTCATAAAATAATGAGGTGTTATCATTAAATTCAAGCCAAATTAACAGTAAGCATTGAATGTTTCAATTTAAAATTTTTCATAACGACACTTCAATTCGGAATAAAAATATATTCATAAAATAATGAGGTGTTATCATTAAATTCAAGCCAAATTAACAGTAAGCATTGAATGTTTCAATTTAAAATTTTTCATAACGACACTTCAATTCGGAATAAAAATATATTCATAAAATAATGAGGTGTTATCATTAAATTCAAGCCAAATTAACAGTAAGCATTGAATGTTTCAATTTAAAATTTTTCATAACGACACTTCAATTCGGAATAAAATGTATTATCTTGATTTGATTAGTTTCATGGAAAACAATGTCCCTATAATTCATTTTTCCATTAGTTTCTCTTTTAACGACCTGAGGTAGTATACCTCTAAAATATTACCACAATATTTCATGTATTCTGCCAGTGGTTTAGGGCTTGCACTATCACAGCGCGGTGTAAATTTAATTTGTGCTGCTTCCCTTTTCCAGGCATATCTCTCATGTACAACATGGGTTGAAATTTTTATACTCTCCATAATAAGATTAAAGTACGTTTTTATAACTTCTCCTCATTATAAGGGTTTTTATGAGTAATTTTTTCAGAATTTTGTGAAAAAGATCAAATTTTAGATCATTAACTAAACAAGAGCAAAGAAAAAATAATTCAATCCTACAGCGGTGCTGAAAAGTCTAGAAACAGCTTAGGCCTCATATTTTTCTAAACGAATCTGTTTGAATAAACCAAACCATTAAATCAAACTTGGCACATTTACTAATATTTCAGAAAAACTACTTTCCGAGGTATTAACTAACTCTTCGCTTCCCGAGGGGTAGGGTCCAAAAGAGGTCGGTGCAAAATCTTAAATTTAAACATAGATCAATAGGCACATAATTTTAAAGGACTAACCAAGTCGACTTCAATGCCACAAACTGCACTTCATAAGGTCTATTTGTTACAAAACAGCAGCTGATCAAAGATCTAAAGGAAAATTCATTGTGTTAGCCTGAATATTGTTTAAACATTGTTCACCGACAGTGTATCTGGAGAATTAAAACTCCAGAATTCAATGTCAGACGTACAAACATATTTTTTAGGGTGCTGAATAGAATATTATCTCCATTAGGGGATTCCCAACAAGGATTCCGTACAAAATCTTGAATGCACATCATTTTAAAGGGCTAATAAAAAAGAATGCAATGTGCTGCAAACCACACTTTAAAAGGATTGTTCTATATTGATTGGTGGGTGATTCAAGTTTTCAAATATATATATATATATATATATATATATATATATATATATATATAGCGAAGGCTGATGGGAGTTTAATAGTAGTTTATGCAACGATTGTATAATGAATGCCTTTAAGCCACGAGTGAGATGTAAGTTAGAACACGAGCGAAGCGAGTGTTCTAAATATCTCACAAGTGGCTTAAATGCATAATACAATCGTTGCATACACTATTTTATCTACGACCAACAAACAATACACGACAAAATTTCCCCCGAAGTTAAACAAAACTCATGACTTTTACTAATGATGGAATTGGTCAACTAAAATTTGAGGTTAGGCAAATAAGCATACTGAACCATGAACCGCTGTGGAACAATCAGCTGATGGGATAAGTAAACTCAAACATGAATCGTAATGCAACAATCAGCTGATGTGCGAATTGCGTAATTGTTATTATGACACTACTTCCGTCAAATGCTGAGCTCTCATTGGTCTAGAACCAGTACTCTAAAGTGACTCCAGTACTCTAAAGTCGTCATTAGAGTACTGCTTGGTTTTTGGTGTTTTAATGTATATCATCATAATGTTTATTGTAATACCATAATTGGTGCTTATTGCAATGGTCGTAGATAATGTTATTTACTTTTCAAAAGCACGGAATATATTCTAGCAAGATTTACTAATGGCTTGTGTTCCTTGAATAGTTCACGTTTTTTAATAAGCCCATTACATTTAGTATCAAACAATTAGTGTTACTCGTGTATCCACGGTGTAAAAAATTATTTCTGGGAAAAAATTGACTTATTTTATTTAAGACTCGTAATTTTACATCCACACCTACCTATCTACACTAACGTGACTTTTCGTAAGGGAGTATAGCTGGCGCCAATTCTTGGGACCCACGCCGTCCATAAGACTAATGTTAATTTTAGCATTGGTCTTATGGACGGCGTGGGCCCCAAGAATTGGCGCCAGTTATAAATATCTTTGTAAATAGTCTTATTTTTCGTAAAAAAACTATGATTATTTTTAATCGATCTTTTGTTTTTTAAGTTAATATCTTAGGTAAGTTAATATCTTTTTTTATATTTAAAATGGTGTAATAACATTCAGTAGACGAATAACATACAGAGTAGCTGATTTTCTACGTAGCTATTATTCATTACTTCAAGCCCAAGAGATTTTAAGAAAGTGACTAGACATATATATATATATATATATATATATATATATATATATACATATATATTTATATATAGGCTTAAGTTTGATGGTGGTGGAATAACAGTTTGAATAAGAGCGTCGAATTGTGTATCAAATAAAAGCTCAAATAGGCTTAGGTAATTTTGCTACCAATCTCATCTTAATAGGTTGAGCCATTACAAAATGGCTCTTATTGCATTTTATTACGTGGTTTTAACTAAAGTAAGTCTTTCAGAAAAATTAGGGAATACAAAGGATAACCTCAAAATTATAAAATGAGAATGTTTTTATGCCTAGTGAGGAAAATGGAAGGAGCTGAACTGAATATTTCAGGGTTGAGGGAGAACAAATTATATTAATTCATTAATGTTATCAACTTTTGCAAAAATATGCCATCATTGTCCTTTCAACCAAAAAAAAAATCCAGTTCAAACTGTTTTATTTCTTAAACACAGGAGCTTCACCATGTTCACACGAGGTATAAACTAATGTCTATCTGCTGCTGTCAGTCTTGATTATAATAAATGGGGGCCTAAGTGAAACGTCAATAGCTGTCTGAAGATCAGAGCTCACCGATTACTTACAAAAACTCCCGTTGACAGATCATCCCCCTTTAATGTAAGATTAATGGAATATTAATTTATACCCCGACCTTAAGGTCTTCAATGAATTATACGTTTGAAAATCTCTTTTAGTATTTTTCACCGCACTACGACGAAATCACCTGTTTTTCAAACGTCAAACACGGACCGAAACTCACTGTTTGCCGCCACAGGACCAAAAATGCTGATCGTTTATTTGCTTGAAACAACGTCAGAACATTACATAATTATACGGCATTCAATAGGTTCCATACAGGATAGTTGCGATTATATGATTTTCATAGCTGTATTTTGATTAGGATTTTTGCGGACATTTGCCATCACTGATTAGTAAAAAACAAGTTTCACGACGTTTCGGGATCTGGAATCTGATCCCGTCTTCAGGTGGAAGAAAACCTAGAACATAATGACACTTCTACACTAGAACATAATGTTCTAGGTTTTCTTCCACCTGAAGACGGGATCAGATTCCAGATCCCGAAACGTCATGAAACTTGTTTTTTACTAATCAGTGATGGCAAATGTCCGCAAAAATCCTAATCAAAATATAAAATCACCATCACCAACAATGAATTTCAAACAAAGAATTCATAGCTGTGTTTGTTTGAATCATGATAAAGAAGATGTATCGTCGCTTATAACCTTAAAGTTTTGTTTTCAAGTGAGTCAAATAATAATATTTTTTTAAATTATTTAGGGTACATTTCATTGTGTAGTGTGGTGAAAAATAGCATTCGCCCATCGGCCGAAAGGGTTTTGAAGCTCTCGATCGTTTCAAATTCTCGACTTCGTCTCGAATTTGAAACACGATCTCGAGCCTGCAAAACCTCATTTTCGGCCCTTGTTGCGAAATATACTATTATAGCATTGTTACATACTCAAACAAGTTCTGGTGAAATTGACTTCACTGCTTGTACCCAGCTGAAGATGGTGCTTTCGCATCAAAACATGTTCTGAGCATGTTAAATCATACATTTTGAGCTGTTGACGGATTTTACAGTAATAGTCTTACATATACTCAAATACAAATATGATAAATTGTATCAGCCATACATGTGTAATAATATAAAATCTTGGATAAAATACTTTTATGTTTGATAACGTATGCCAGTGATAATATATACCTATATTCCAGTTTCCCTCGTCCTACAGAAATCATCCAGTACACCAAATCAACAAAAAATACCTATTCTTATAAGCATCTATAGAATGTGCAACATAAAAAGTATGGTGTTCTTTATTGTTTACAATTACTCTGCACTAAAACATCTTCAGATATCAATGGCTTACTGATTACACAGAAATAGTTATACTGTATCACATAATTAGAAACATTAAACAGGTTTCTGTTTGGTGTTATGTGAATTACATCAGAACATGCTAAACTAATTTGTAAATGAAGAATAGCAATATCTTATTAAATTGATTTGAATATTAGAAGTCTACATTGCCAAGAATTTTGGATTGTTGTGTTGTTGATTGCTAAGTTTGCGGGCTAGGCAGCAGTTCATACTGGTTGTCTTATTATATTTCCGATCCAAGATGGCAGTGAAAAATGAAAAATTAAATACTATCAACCCAACATTTAAGGGGGTCTGGGACTGATGTTAAAAATATTTTAAAATGAGTAAGAGGACTATTGCTGTTGGGGGATACCCAATCCTTATTAGCATGTCTTATGACGAGTAAGTAAGCAATATGTATTAATTAGGACAAACGGGAGTCAAAAATAACAACAAAATTAAAGCTTATATATATTTTATAACAATAAAAAACATGTATTCATAAAGGCTACATCTATAACTTTGGCACTATTCTAAAATAAAATTACAAAAATATAGAATAAACATAACATATTAAAAATGACCAGATACCCTGAACACGGTTTGTACTTAAAATGCTAAAGAAATGGATTACAACCAGTTGTTAGGACGGATAACATTCTTAGTCTTCGTTCTTAGACTTACATTAACTCAATGAAGCTGTTGCTATCTACTAAAGAGTTAGAATGCAGCCATCCCCAGTAACAAGGTCGCAGCATTTTTATATAACAGAATTAATTTAACTAAGAAGTGGGTGAGGGAGGGTAGTTTATATAATTATCATTCACCAGCGAGAGACAAGTCATCCTACGAAGGTTAACGACATGAGGAATCCCGAAATCTCAGAAAATTTACAAGTCTAAGTGTCACTACCTAGTGGGCGATCAATCAACTTTTAGAACAAGGTAAAACCAACAAACATGAACCATCCAGTAGGAAACGAGATCGTGACAAAAACACAAAATGCTCTTGCCAATGGTGTGCTTGAAGGGATCTTGCAAATTAATTTTGGTGGTTTTCCTGAGGAAGCCTGACACTGGAGAACATTTAATTTCCCTCCCTCCCCCAATTCATAGTTGTATTAATTCTACTACGGTAAATGGCAACGCTCCTACGGTTTTGAATAACATTATCTTTTATGGTCCCAACTTTTGTTTGCTTTAAATCAGATGCTACTGAAGAATGGTTTTTCTGCATTAACAACTCTTGCAAACCGACAACCGTTTTAATGCCGCAGTCTTACAACTTAAGATGGCTACAGTTAAAGTAAAATAGGCTCTGTTATTACTGACATGTAGAATTCCTTTTAAAATGGTCTACAGTGTTTTGTCGATCAACATTGGGGCTCTACAGGTTGTTTGTCTGACAAGCTCTGGCTTTTAGAGTTCTCCAATCTTTCAATGTTTGGTTTTACAACAAAAATTTATTAAAAATCTGAAACAGCTATTCTTTATCAATAGAAGGCCCTGCAAAGGCATGAAGTATTCCTATTTGTGCAAATGCATTGATATTTGACATACAAAAATAACTGCTCTGATTTACTAAAAAATAATCAAAAAGTTTAGTCTTCTTGGTTTTGGGAATAAAATTAATGATTTAAATTGTATAATCTTGATTCTCTAGACTGCCAACAGGAAAGATTTTCTATAAATTAAATATGAAAAACCCTTTGCAAATCTTGGGTAAGTCATCGGTTGATAAAAATATATGAAATAAGTTCAAAACCAAAGAGTTAGGAAATATCAAACCAAAATTTGGATTGGATGTAAATATCTTCAATAAGAAAGATTCAAACTCATCTACTTTCACTAATTCTTAAAAAAAGAATTATTCTTCTTAGGTAAAAATTAAAACAGCAAGGACAAATCATAAAAAGTCAAATATCACAATTCAGTAAACATGACTTTGTTCAACATTGATTAAAACCTCATCTTCCAATCAAAAAAATGTCTATGAAAAACATGAATCTTACATAGAATGAATAAATCTAATTGATAACTTTAAGGGATTTTCTAACCCTGAATACTTGCTCTGTTTTTAAAATATAACCAAATTTATGGGTTTTCCAATGTAATTTACATATACCTAGGTAATCGTTTGTCTTAATCTAACAATTGTGCATTCACACAAGCCAGCCACTATTACCTACATCAAAGCCCCTCAGCTCCCCACTATTGGATGTCAAATCTGGTATTTCAATATGAAATTTCAATTCAAAAGTTGGTTCTACCTAAAAGCTTAATAATATAAGCGCTTAAATGATTTGCTGGCCCCAAATTCATATTGATTTTTTTATTAAACCTCTACTGTAGTCCTGCTGTCTCTTAACTTCTGGAAATATCCAAATTTGGTAACTTGCATGAACCTGGAACAAACAAATTTAATAAATGACAATAATCCATTAACACAACTTACCATGTAAAAGTCAGATAATTGTTTTTCAGTGTTGACGCCTTCTGGAACCAGTTAAGTGAGGAATTGTGGGCATAAAACGACTTGACCTGTTATAAGATGGATGAATGTATTCATTTACTGTACAAAAACCTTCAGAAAATGCAAAATATAAAAAAATGTTTACATCACCAATTGACTCAAATGTCTTAGAGTAGTCCTTTTAGAGTATGGAGTCAACCCAACATCCCACACCAACAATGATCGTCAGATAGCAAATCCCAGACACAGAAAGTGAATCAGCTTCAACATTAACAATATGTGGTCTGACAAAATCGCCTCAATGTGCATTGGATCATTTAGGTGCCATCTAATCTCAACATAGAAGAAGCGCATCCAAGAAAAATAATCTTTGAAACAAACATACAGATATAAGGTAAAAAGACGCTGTTAACAACACAAAACTCATTTTTATCCAAAGTATTTTATTATAAAAGTTTCCTCCTGTAACAAAATTAGCCACTGTTATCAGTTTCCATTCTTATGTTTATTTTCAACTGAGTCAAGATTGCAGACAAAGTCCAAACCTCAGCATTGCTAAAGACTGGGTATGTATGTCTGATTTTTTTTATGATTTTCAGGTTTTTTGAGGGCTAATCAAATATTTTTGGGGATTAAGAAAAACCCCAGGGGAGTTTTTCTTTACCCTTGCCACCAAAGTGTGTTACAGTAGAAACTCGCTAATCCGTCACCTACAGGACCGGGGGCATGGTCGGAACAGCAAAAAGGTCGGATTATCGTATGAACTCATTTTATTGACATGAAAACATACAAAAACTGTATTTCGATCAGAAAAAAATGCATTAAGAGTGTTTAACAAGCTACCGTACTGTAAAAAACGACATTAGGACCAAAAAAATCTAACCGCACCAAATGTTATTGCTCTACTGAACGATATACGCACTCCCAATGGGTAATTCGTCATCGACAGGAGCCAACGTGAATGGAGGAATGCACTGGAAATGTAAACAAACATCAATTTTCAATTGCGTGGTCGGACCAACCGATGAGAAAACCCCGCTGAAGGCGAACTAGCGGAGGGCTATTTCCCCAGCGGCATGGTCGGATTAACCGAGGGGTCAGACTATCGGAGGTCGGACTAGCGAGGTTCTACTGTATGTGTTAAAAGGTAGACTTCTAGCTGCCACACCTACTGTGACAAAGAAAATGTTGCTGCTTGGAAGTGGCTAAGTTAAAATATGCATTCAAATCAAACATTATTTAAATATGCATTGAAATAAAACATTATTAAAATATTTAATCAAATCAAACATTGTTAAAACATGTATTGAAATCAAACATTACATCAAACCATCCCTTTTTGGACAAACCAACAAGTTTAAAACCATGCAATGCAAACATTTTTGTTTTTGTCGATTAAGTTATTCTAAAACACAATTTCAAAATGTGTTTGTCTGATATAATCAAATTACCCTCAAATCATGCTTTTACGGTTAAATCTAACTTTGGAACGGTACTGCACAACAGACACAAATGCACTATGTTTGCACATGAAGAAATCAATTAAGTACAAATAATTTTCACCAGACAGAAATTAGGGACATAATAAATTTTGAACAGTAAAATATAAATTTAATACGAGAGAAGTTGTTTATTATTATTGTTGGCATTGACACTTTGCGTAACAATACCAATTACAAATATCAGTTAATCGTTGTGCTCAACAGATTTTGTTTCACCTTCCTTTACCCTACTTTTTCATCACTTTCAATATCTGTAAACACACGTGACATTTTGTGTCTGATACCAGTGCACTTGAAAACCGATACAACCTTAGGGAAAGGATCCCTCTTAAGGTGTACTGTCACAGGACTGAATTGTCTGAACTTTCACCAGCTAGTTATTAAAAAATCATCAGTATTATTTTGTATGAGAAAAATTTGGTTAGGTATAGAATAAATTATATCAGGCCAATGTGTAGGCCAATTCCCTTTCCCCTACTAGAGCCACACTTTGAGCTAATGTCAAGACTGGAATCACAAAACATTTGCGTTTGAAGCACTCACTCCCTATATAGCAGTACTCAGTGAGCACAGTAGTGAATGGGTTACCTAAGCAGCCAAGAAACTTGATATTGTAAAATATGAGTAAGAAGGCCTGTTTCTTAACCGACAATAAGGCCAGCCACGCTGGCAGAGGGTTGAAACGGCCCAAGAAAGTATGGAAAGATCCTTTGATCGTCATCTGCTAACTTCACAGCACATTACCACCTACTTCATATTCCATACTTTAAACATTTAACAATACAAAAAATTATGTACAACTACACATCTATAATCTTAGTAGCAAAATATAAGTAAGATAAAAAAAACAAAGATGGACGCAAACAAAATTCACTTTTCTACTACTGAAATAATTTTTTAAAACCAACCCATACACTAAACGAATTATATCAAACCGCAAATAAACATAATCAATGCAGCAAAACCAAAGACACACAGAGAAAAATCCTTTTTGCAAAACCAAAACAAACTCCTAAGCCAAAGACAAAAGACACACAAGTCCTCTGTTGCAAAACTAAAAAAAAAAATCCAGAGTAAAACAAACTCCCAGGCAAAAACTAAAGACACACACGAGTGCAGATCTGCTGTGTTTTACCGTACGAATTGTTAATCCCTCTTGTCTGTGGCGACGACAGTCACTCGACTGTCTCTTATTTTCTGGAGGAATTGGCCAGACATGATTTGTATCAATCTGTAACAACAAAGTAAGGGCAAAACAAATATTTTAACCCTTGAGCGGGCGCTGCACCGGCAAAACGCGAGCGGGCGCCTGCGAGTTTTACTCCACAACACTAGATTGCACAAATTTATCCCATTTTACTTGTTTTTTAACGAAATATTGTATTTAAATGTTGACAAACTTCATTTGGAATCACATTTCATCGTCGATTCAATTAATTGTTCAACTTAGTAGGTGTAATATTTCAATTAAACATAGTAAGTAATTTTCTAATATAAAATATGTATTAATTATTATTTACATTTTTGGACTTTTCCTTTCGCTTCTTTTTTTCGAAAGCAAAAGGAAAAGTCCAAAAAATTAATAATAATTACAAATCCATTGCTATTATGAATTTTTAAAATAGGTTTCAGTGTCTGTGTAACGGGAGAGGGCCCTCCGCAAACTGAGAAGGCATCTCTTAATTACATATAACGAGGTACCAAGGGGGGGTGGGGGGTATAAATAGCTTTAGGAAATTCCTGGAATGAGGGGCATAAAGTACGGAGCCGGACATGACCGCCGACACCCATTATGTCCGATTATTTTAACATAAAAAACACGTACGGAGGAAAACTCTGCGTGCGCCCGCTCGAGGGTTAAATAAAAACCCCTGCGATCGATGATTCTGGCCCTTGATGCCAGGTGAACTAGGGGCATTCGTATGCTATGGGATCACATTTTCAGTGTACATCTGGTTTATGTAATTAATGATGAATTAAGTAAGAGTCATTGTTATGAAATTGTCAACCAATCGTTAATCTTTAAACATTACTAGGGATTGTGAAATGTTGAAATCTTAACAGGGTATTGCTCAAATACAGTTGCATAACGACCAGTCGTTAGATGCTTGTTGAAACAACATCGTTTGTCTTGGAAAATCACCATCTAACAAGCTAGACCAATGAAGATTCTGAGAAACATTTTATTTTACTGAAATAACACTGTTTGATTCTGGTTTTAAATTTTGACAGTATGAGGTTTGGCTGAATATAAGATCATTACAGCTTTCAATCTATTTTTTAAGGAAACCCCTCCAAGAGAGGGCATACATTAGGATTATTGAGGAAACGGCCGGCTATCCAGTAGTTGAGTAGCCGTTAGAACACAAAAATAAATAAAAAAAATGTCCAATATTTTGGTCCACTGTTTGGGCATTTGTCAAGGGAGTAAATTAAATATGGTCTTTCTTTCTTGAATAAGGAAGGACTGAGCTTGCTTAATGGTTCATTATAATATTCTCTAGTTTTCCTCAATCAAATTATTATCCTTCTTGCTGATGTAAAATATATGAATGGACTGCCGTAGTTTTTTTGTCTTCATCTTTTGTTGTGATTTATTTATAACTGGCGCCAAATCTTAAGGCCCACGCCGTCCATAAGCCCAATGCTAAAAGTAACATTAGTCTTATGGATGGCGTGGGCCTTAAGATTTGGCGCCAGTTATACTGGACTGCGTGGGCCTTAAGATTTGGCGCCAGTTATACCAATTTTTTTTATCTTTTTCTACTTGTTTGCTTGGTACAATAACTACTGATAGTTATGAAAATTTTTGCTATGACGACAACACTGATTATACCCAGTTTATTTTGAAACTTCTCCTGTTATTTGGATAGTCTGATAATCCCAACACCCTGAACAAACACTCAGCTTGACTCATGGCGCCGAAATGTCAAAATTTGTGGCCGCCCAGGTCTTTGACACCGTTCTGGCAACAATGCTACTAGAGTTCCGGCCAAATCATTAGGCGGGTGAGTGAGTGCGCTGGTGGCGTTCAAAATATGTTTTTGGCCAATCATTTACCCATCTGAAGTTAAAGACAGTTATGCTCTTTGTTTATGTTCTCCAAATCAGCTGAGTAAGTTCTCCAATCATACCCAAGTAAATGTGCTTCTATCTGTTGGAAATATGTTCAACTACTTAACTGTGTAGAGGAGCGGAGGTGTCTTTAACGTAAAGTCATTTATACAGCTGGAGTTTCCAGTTTTCGCCACCCGCCTAATGATTCGGCCGGAACTCTAATATGCAATGCTTCATTAAATGAGCCTCCAAAAACTGAAGATCCCTGGTAGAAATTAGAAACCTTGAAGACATTTTGAAAACGCCCAGAACTAGTCAGATATGTGTGTTAATTGCAAATCAGCTGGGTTCCGCCGGACAGTGCTGCTTACAGACATGCCAGCTGATTACCAAATTACAGGGGAGTTACGAGTGTATTGTCACCTGCAGGCATTTATCTTTATTGTATGCGTTTTTGATATTATTATTAGTTACCAAGGTGTGGTATGTAGCTAGTTATTACAATAATAGATCCTGACGAAGATTATATTATGTTACGTGGTATGGAAAACAATGTGTCAGTGGTAATGAGAAAGGCAAGAGGTGCAGAAGGCAACAAATGTTGCCAAATATAATATGTCATTTTTCACAATTCAAAAATGCTTTGAGTCTACAACTGAATCACCTAACACTCAATTACAAAACATTACTACACACTGAATCATGCTTGTATGACACAATTTTATACTTCAGGATCTGAGTAACGAAAATGGGCTTATGTTAACAACACAACCGACTCTCTCTTATCCGCCCACCTTTCAACAGAACATTAATTTAACTGGACTACTCTTCACGGGAGAGACATCTTTTTAACTGGGCAATATTTATCAAAACATAGGTCAGTGATGGGGGTAACATGGGCCAAATGTGATTGGCTAGAAATAAACAGTACTGTATCGATGATTCTGTGGAAAAATATTTGAGACTATTAATGATGTGTCTAAAACACCATGCTCTCTTAAATTTAAGTAAAATGAGGTCGTTTTTAAGTGATTGTAGAATGAAATTTACTATTCCCTCGGGAAATATATAATTGAAAATCTATCGTATACTATTTATTTTTTTATGTTTGCATTCAATAATTAATTTTAAGAACGTCAGTTTTACCAGAAAACCTGTTATACGGATAGGCCTTGGTCATATGGGTCTAAATAGGAGGGAGAGTAGTCTGCTTGTCTATGGAACTTCAGTTGCAGAAACAGGTATACTGTATAGAGTGAAAATCTATAGTGTGTAACTATTTCTAAAATAATCAAAATTTTAATACTGGTTGGATTTTTACTTGTTACTTAAGATCGTTCATCACTCATACATTATATTGAAGGTCAGTGATTATTGTAAAGTAAAAATAAAATATTTGTAATAATATTAAGTCAACCAACATAGCATTCGATGGGATAACCAGTTAACTAGTAACTCCATTTGGTTCTATTAGATCTGATAACGCATGTCCCAGTTACAGAATACTCAATATACCCAATTATGAGGCAGAGACAGTTACAAAAATATTGGGCAGGGACCAGTTACAGTAGAGCGCCGATTATCCGAACTAATTGGGGACAAGGGGTGTTCGGATAACTGAATATTCGGATAATCGATCATGAAAAGACAGCATTTTAAAATTATATATGTAACGTAATTCTTAGTAGTAAAAAGGCTAAAAAATGATGAAACAAAAATTGTTCACGTAATTTTATTATGAAATCTATCAGAATAAATGGATATCCCGGCGCGACGGGAGTTTAGGTTGGCGCACGAATTTGAATTGCTTGAGTATCATGTTCAAAATATGAATTATTACGGCGTTCGTTTAACCGACGGTTCGGATGACCGACGTTCGGAAAATCGGCGCTCTACTGTATATCAAAATCGGACACATTGTCGTCAATGAGCAGATGCAGTTCCAGTTACAATTACAACTGGCAGACAACAGGGACATAGCAGGCCGATTTCGCCACTAGGAGTCTCCTCTGCTGGCAGTGATTTTGCTTGCAGTTACTCCTGGAACCAGGCCAGTGTAACAGGTATTTGTCGCTCATATTTTTTCATCATACAAACACAGAAACTTCTGTTTTCAGTTCCTTTTTGTTGGCTCGAAAGTTTACCCATTGCCGGCCTAGACCAATAAACCGGAAGTAAAGAATCAGCTGATTTGCAGCAAACCGACGTTTAATGCTTGTTTATTGGTTACTTTTTAGAGGAATGTAGTGGCAGCACTGCATCCATAGCAAATGTTTGTTCTGTTTGTTACAGGTTAGGTTTGTAGGTTTGAGAAATGTTTGTTTATGCAAGAACTACGTTATGATTGAAAGTATGTTTTTTTCTGAGTAGTATGATGAAAAATATCGTACGTTACGCGGCCAGGAAGTTCTGTTTTGACTTACTCGCATGAAAATCCCGCACTCGCTTTCGCTCGCGCAGGAAATATCATGCTTGTCCTGCAAAACAGTACTTCCCGACCTAGTAACGTAATTTACTATATCGTAAGGAACCGTTGTAACTGATACTTTAAAACCATGGTATTGCCCACCCCTGACTACGTCACTGCTTACTTCTTGGCCAGGTAGGGGTAGTAGCGGAGGACGTAGCAGAGCGGCACGACGGGGAACAGCCCCATCCACGCCTCGTCCAGCCGGTTGGCGATGGCGACCGCGCAGAGCCGCGCGCACCGCGCTGTCGACATCCGCTTGTCCGTCGGCTCCTGCTGCTGCCCGAACTTCTGCAAACCGCCCGCCGGGGTGTCCAGTCGAATAAAAACATTTATCGTTGCACAAAGAACAATAAATTCAATAAAAGGTGTGACAATTAGTCAGTTACTGGTAGTTGAGATTAAAGAAGTTCAATTTCAATTTAAAAATACAATTACGATATACTTTTGTAAATGATTCTCAAACAAACAGGAAAGTAGGACAGAAGGTATTTGGAACACTGAGTGTCAGTAAGTAGCACAACACACAATCCTCGGCGTTACAATTACCTTCCGCCCTACTTTCTTGATTGTTTGAGAATCATTTACAAAAGTATATTGGAATAGTACTTTTAAATTGAAATCCAACAAAATTAATCTCTACTCCCACTAACTAACTCTCAAAGTGTCGAAAGCGAAACTAATGTTCTGACCAGCCGTGTTGGCAAATGAGCAAGTGTCCGAGTGCACTGTTATAGAAATTTGTAGAAAGCTTTAAACATAAGAGTTGCGAAGGCAATCAGTCATCATATTATGATTATACAAGGTAAAGACGCATATAAATTAAGGAAGTTTAGTCTGCAAGCTTATACACAATAAATATGACATCTAAACAAGGTCACAAAACAATCTATGTTAAAATTAAACTAAATATCTCGGTAAAAGCTGGCACAGAGCTTGCTGAAAATCTAAGATGTTATTGCATTTGGTGTGACTATTGACTATACTATTGTCCTCAATTGCACAAGACAACATTTAGTATAGTATTGCTGAAAAAATTTTGTATTGTTAATGGTCCTTAAAAACATTGAGAACATTTTGACTTTTCAACGCAATCATGAGTTTTAGCAGACAATTTGTAGTTTCCACTTTTTTCCACCTGCCAGTACAGCAGTCCAAAATTATATAACAGATTAAAATTAAAGTGGATAGAATTTTGTTTCTTAACAGGAAAACTCTTCAAAAGTGTGCATAACTTAGTTTATCAGAAAAAATTTTAATTTAATATATTAAAATTTTTTAATAATTGCACTGTTTGCTTCTAGTCTTAATTCAATTAGGAATATTCAAGCCAAAAATAAGATTTTGAGTCAACGAGAGTCAAAAGTATTTAGTAGTTGTTAGTATATATGAAACATAATGATGGGTCAATAAATACCTGTCCAGGCATGTCAGTGAAGCTCTCACTCAGCACATTGCTGAACACAGGCCCCGGACACAGCAGAGTGATCGCGAGCTGTCCCTCGGGCCCTCTCTGTCCCATCCTCTCCAGTCGCAGCGACTCAAAGTAGCCCTGGACACAGCAGTTGTTACAGCAGAGCTGAGCACATTGCTGAACACAGGCCCCAGACACAGCAGAGTGATCGCGAGCTGTCCCTCGGGCCCTCTCTGTCCCATCCTCTCCAGCCGCAGCGACTCAAAGTAGCCCTGGACACAGCAGTTGTTACAGCAGAGCTGAGCACATTGCTGAACACAGGCCCTGGACACAGCAGAGTGATCGCGAGCTGTCCCTCGGGCCCTCTCTGTCCCATCCTCTCCAGCCGCAGCGACTCAAAGTAGCCCTGGACACAGCAGTTGTTACAGCAGAGCTCAGCACATTGCTGAACACAGGCCCTGGACACAGCAGAGTGATCGCGAGCTGTCCCTCGGGTCCTCTCTGTCCCATCCTCTCCAGCCGCAGCGACTCAAAGTAGCCCTGGACACAGCAGTTGTTACAGCAGAGCTGAGCACATTGCTGAACACAGGCCCCGGACACAGCAGAGTGATCGCGAGCTGTCCCTCGGGCCCTCTCTGTCCCATCCTCTCCAGCCGCAGCGACTCAAAGTAGCCCTGGACACAGCAGTTGTTACAGCAGAGCTGAGCACATTGCTGAACACAGGCCCTGGACACAGCAGAGTGATCGCGAGCTGTCCCTCGGGCCCTCTCTGTCCCATCCTCTCCAGCCGCAGCGACTCAAAGTAGCCCTGGACACAGCAGTTGTTACAGCAGAGCTCAGCATATTGCTGAACACAGGCCCCGGACACAGCAGAGTGATCGCGAGCTGTCCCTCGGGCCCTCTCTGTCCCATCCTCTCCAGCCGCAGCGACTCAAAGTAGCCCTGGACACAGCAGTTGTTACAGCAGAGCTCAGCACATTGCTGAACACAGGCCCCGGACACAGCAGAGTGATCGCGAGCTGTCCCTCGGGCCCTCTCTGTCCCATCCTCTCCAGCCGCAGCGACTCAAAGTAGCCCTGGACACAGCAGTTGTTACAGCAGAGCTGAGCACATTGCTGAACACAGGCCCTGGACACAGCAGAGTGATCGCGAGCTGTCCCTCGGGCCCTCTCTGTCCCATCCTCTCCAGTCGCAGCGACTCAAAGTAGCCCTGGACACAGCAGTTGTTACAGCAGAGCTCAGCACAATACTGAACACAGGCCCTGGACACAGCAGAGTGATCGCGAGCTGTCCCTCGGGCCCTCTCTGTCCCATCCTCTCCAGTCGCAGCGACTCAAAGTAGCCCTGGACACAGCAGTTGTTACAGCAGAGCTCAGCACAATACTGAACACAGGCCCCGGACACAGCAGAGTGATCGCGAGCTGTCCCTCGGGCCCTCTCTGTCCCATCCTCTCCAGCCGCAGCGACTCAAAGTAGCCCTGGACACAGCAGTAGTTACAGCAGAGCTCAGCACAATACTGAACACAGGCCCCGGACACAGCAGAGTGATCGCGAGCTGTCCCTCGGGCCCTCTCTGTCCCATCCTCTCCAGTCGCAGCGACTCAAAGTAGCCCTGGACACAGCAGTTGTTACAGCAGAGCTCAGCACAATACTGAACACAGGCCCCGGACACAGCAGAGTGATCGCGAGCTGTCCCTCGGGCCCTCTCTGTCCCATCCTCTCCAGCCGCAGCGACTCAAAGTAGCCCTGGACACAGCAGTTGTTACAGCAGAGCTCAGCACAATACTGAACACAGGCCCTGGACACAGCAGAGTGATCGCGAGCTGTCCCTCGGGTCCTCTCTGTCCCATCCTCTCCAGTCGCAGCGACTCAAAGTAGCCCTGGACACAGCAGTTGTTACAGCAGAGCTCAGCACATTACTGAACACAGGCCCTGGATACAACATTGTTATAACAGAGCTCAGCACATTACTGAACACAGGCCCTGGATACAACATCGTTACATCGTTACAGAGCTCAGCACATTACTGAATATAGGCCCTAGACACAACAGTTGTTACAGCAGAGCTCAGCACGTTACTGAACACATGCCCAAAACACAACAGTTGTTACAGGAGCTGTTACAGTAAAGCTTGAAAATACAAACTGATATTTTGTGACGTTGATAAACTATGAACAAGAGTCACTTGTACTTTGCTTTTACAACATTTTAACTTTGATGGTTTGACAGATAAATGAGCTACGTTGATTCTTTGTTTAAAAGTACCTTTTTCCATTTGATCTTTAGCTCTACAATAACTGGAGACCTTAAATTTGACATGTACGTTTCTGTTTGAACATATCTAACCTATAAAAATGTTTATTCTTCCTATAGAAATGTTTTTAACCCTCGAGCGGGCGCACGCGGAGTTTTCCTCCACACTTGTTTTTTATGTTGAAATAAACAGACATAATGGGTGTCGGCGGTCGTGTCCGGCTCCGTACTTTATGCCCCTCATTCCAGGAATTTCCTAAAGCTATTTATACCCCCCACCCCCCCCTTGGTACCTCGTTATATGCAATTCAGAGATGCCGTCTCAGTTTGCGGAGCCCCCTCTCCCGTTACACAGATACTGATACCTATTTTCAAAATTCATAATAACAATGGATTTGTAATTATTATTAATTTTTTGGACTTTTCCTTTTGCTTTCGAAAAAAAGAAATGAAATGAAAAGTCCAAAAATGTTAATAATAATCAATACATATTTTATACCAGAAAATTACTTACTATGTTTATTGAAATATTACACCTATTAAGTTGAACAATTAATTCAATCGACGATGAAATGTGATTCTTAATGAAGTTTGTCAACATTTAAATACTATATTTCGTTATAAAACAAGTAAAATGGGTTAAATTTGTGCAATCTAGGGTTGCGGAGTAAAACTCCGCATGCGCCCGCTCGCGTTTTGCCGGTGAAGCGCCCGCTCAAGGGTTAAGGATTGGTTTTCCTAAACAGCAACAAACAAATAACACAGGAATGGGAGAGCTATTACATCCACAAAATCTACTTTAGCTTCTTCGATTAGGGTAAGCATTGGGTAGGCCTAAGATTTAGAGCAGGACATAGCTGTTTCCAAATGAAGTGAGTACAGACATTACATGTACTGGGGAGTATTGGCATTGTATAGGAAATCATGTGATTGATTGATTGATTGTCTTACATATTTCTGTGGTGAAAACTGAACAGAGAAATCTGTTTTGTTTTGTTTAATTATGTCTTTAAATCTTTGGAAAGCCAGTCCCTACCACTATTCTTAATGCCTCTGGGTTTTGAAGTCAAGAATCTAACTGTTAGAAACAACTAAACAGAGATATCTGTTTTGTTTTGTTAGATTAAGTATTTAAATCTTTAGAAAGCCTAATTCTCACTGGCTCAGACTATTGAAGTCAAGAAACCGACTGTTAGAAGGTTCTCATCTTTTTCTGTCATTTATCAGGCCACTCTGTGTTGCTTACCAGCACCAGCTTAAATTCTAAAATACCACTATTTTATTTTACATAATTAATTGTTTTGACCCTTTAAGACACATAAACCATGTTCAATAACACGAATTAAATTTCAAAATTCATCGTAAAAATAAAGAAATAAGTTACTGCAACCACCTACCATGATGGCGTGCTTGGTGGCGGTGTAGGATCCGGAGTACGGGGCCCCCACCACCCCCGCCAGACTAGACATGACCGCCACGTGGCCCCCGCCGCGCTCGTTGAAGTAGCGGACGGCGAGTCGCGACAGGGACACCACGCTGAACACGTTCAGCTCGAAGATGTCTCGGTCGACGGAGATGTCGATGTTCTCCCACACGGCTCGCTGCGACCGGCCCGCGTTGTTCACCAGTATGTCCAGCTATGGGGGGACGGAGCCAATGAGGTGATTCAGTTCAAAATTCAAATTCAAATTCAAATTCAAAAGCATTTTTTCCAAGAAAGTGTACACGAACAAAACAATCAATTTAATATGGATTGACTATAGGTCTGTGCGCAGAAAAAGAGTTGAGTTAAGCAGTTGTTTTGCGAACTGGATATTAAAATCAGCAATAAACACTTTCACAAAACTGGATTCACTGTTTAATCTACATTATACTATTATAAAGAAGAGGTGGTTTTTGTAATGTGTATATGTACGTATGTATGGGACAAGTGAACTCAAAAAATACTGAACCGACTGGGTTGAAATTCCACACAGAGGTAGATCTTGAACCTAGGAAACTTATAGGCCTATTCACTTCCTTAAAATCCCCTCGGGATACGCCCCGTGAACATCCTTAGCTTCAATGTTTACATTTTATAAGGATGTAACCATTCAAATACCGAAATGTAAACAGCTGTGAATATTACAATTTGACAGTTCAAAGAGCAGAAGTAAGATCAGCTGTAATTTTTATCGAAAGCAAGGCCACGGGCAACTGCTAGTTTAAATATATAACTTAATAAAAAAAGAACAAAAGACATAGGAAAATTAAAAAACGAAACAAATTGGGTGAAACATAGGATTGATAGTAAAAGCTAGTGATCAAAACACCTGCAGAAACATGGCATGCCTGTTACCATGCTCTCACACTAGGCAATAGACAATGATTTATAATTTAACAAGGTTCAAGTGTACGAGGACCGAATCAATGTCTCAGCAGCAGCCCACCCAGCGCGAAGGAGCCACTTGCCTATTTTCCTTTTGTACTGTGAAACACTGCCCCCCTCAGCATTCATGATTTCAGGAGGCAAGTTACGATAAAGAACATGTGCAATATAAAATGGAGAATTTTGTACAGAGCTGAATGTGGAATGAGGAACGTTATAACCAAAATGTGGCATATTTCTAGTTGGATAATTATCACGAATGTTGGTAAAAATTTCTCTTTGTTCTTCTTGATAAATATGAGAATTGATTTGAGGTAAAGCTGCCTAATATTCAAAACGCTAAATTAAAAAAAAAATTGAAGAGTTGGATATCTTGGTGGTTTCTTTAGTATAATTTTGATGAGGGACCTCAGTGATATGGCTAGCGGATCTAGTGCCGCGGAGGAGACCCCGCACCATGCCAAGACACCGTACTGTAGCACCGACTGCACGTAGGCGAAGTATACAGTCCTACAGTGAGTGCTCCATGGTCAGAACCCTGCTAAGCTGCCAAAAAGCATATACGAACGTTCACCAAGGAACCACGGCCCACGAGAGGGGGGCAAAGGGGGTAGACTGCCCCGGGCCAAAAAAGGTAGGGAGTCACATATTGAAGGCCATGAGATAGAGGTGATAGAAATTCACGTTAATGTAAAAGAGGTCTTGTATGCTCGGGGCTCCAGACAATATTTGAAAATACCTCTTGCTAATTACCCCTTGAAAACTCTGTTGAGTACATGATAAAACAAATTTTGGATAGTGAGTCGGTGGCGCAGTTGGTAGCGCACTCGGCCCCGGTTCTGTGGCGGCAGCGTCGCAGGATCGAGTCCCGATGATGTCGCATACTTTTAGCAGTACTGTTCATCCTTGTATGTAATGTACCGGCTCACTCCTTGGGTTTGCTTGATAACTCCCACGCACAGGCCTGAGGCCTATGTGGGGGGGGGGCAAATGCAAGGTAAAAGAGGTCGCCACCCTCTTTTTAAATAAAAAAAAAAAAAATCAAATGACCAGTTGTCTTTACTTGATATTTAGTTTATGTCCGAAAATAAAAATTTGACATTGTTTTCATGAATTGTACTAAAAATAACAAATTTATCCAAACAAATTTACAAAACTACACTTTTATCTATACAAATGAAATTCAATCATAAGATCCCTTTGGGAAAAAGTCTAAAAAATACTATTCTAATCAAGAATTGTATAACCAAACAATAAGGGTTATGGTATTTTGAGGGGGATTTTGAAAGGGTACTTGTTATCGAGGTTTTCGTGTTACAGAGTATCTTTTGATAAAATTATGTTCGATGGTTTCATGGTTCTATTTTATTTGACATTAGGGCTTATGCAAATAGCTTCTCCAATAGAAAAATGTGTGATGAATGAGACATATTTCATAAAGAACCCTTGTTATCAAGTTTTCTGTTTGACTTGTAATAAAAAATTATATTCAATGATTTCATGGTTCAACTGTATGTGACATTAGGACCTAGCTTCCCAAATGGGAGAATGCTCTAAGAATGATACGTGCTATTCTAGTTGAACAAACTAGAAAAATTAAAATTAATGTAGAAAACGTTATAGATTGATAAAATTATTTTCTTGTTCACTTTTCTTTCAATTTGCAATTTATATTTTTCTAATGTGTAACAGAAATAATAATATTATTAACCATTTTTACTTTGGTTTTTGAGAATTTTAGGTAAATGAAGAATATTAATATGGGGATTTCGAAATTTATTTATTCAAAATTTAGAATTGGTTTAAGGAACAAGTAAGAGGCCATAAACTAGTTTGATTCTATCCACAGCAAATAACAACACAGTTGATAAGACGCCAGACTGTGTATACAGGCCGATTGCCCAAGAACAAGCAATATAGTCAATGTTATGATAAGCGGAAGTGATAACCACTACCAACTGTACACTTCCAACAAATATTTCATCCTGGATGTCTAAATAATCTTAGACTGATAAGCAACTTTCTACTTATTCTAAACTACTAAGAAACTATCCTGTGAATCAAAATATGTTTTGAGTTTTACTTCCAATGGTTGATAAATTACCCAATTATAACTAAGGGATACCAATATTAACTAATATTTTAATAATTTTAGGACTTACATGACCATAGTGAGCAATTACTTGTTGAAAGTATTGCTCATGTTTGTGAACTTCGAGTACATCCATTGGAAGAATAAGAACATCTGTGGCTGGCAAACCAGCAGCTAAAAATAATGATATTTTTAATACATTTTTTGAGTATTTGTAAAGAAATTGTTAAAGCAAAAAAAGCGTGATTTAGGAGATTATTATTAGGCGACAGAATCAAAATAAACATAAGAAAGAAAGTAAAAAACAAATCATAAAATTAAAATTGTTTTAATGTTTTAAGCCTAACTGTAAACACCCTATATACAAAGAAGGAAGAAAGAAGGAAGTCTATAGACGAGCTGGTATTCAATGATGGTTGAGGACTAATTGGAATGACCTAGACCTCCTTAGTATTGCCATTATCAGGTTCTTTGAACACAAGATTGTCTAATGACAATTCCTTGGTTACTTGCCTTGAAACCCAGGTTTTATCCTGCCTTCAACCAGGCCAGCAAGTTTTACCGAGTGTACGCTTTCATTATATTTGATTAGAACAAAACAAAACATACCAATACAATCAATATAGAATCTTAGTTTCACTTTAAATTTTGAAAATGTAATGAATATATTTTTTTAATTTTTTCCTGTAAACTGAATTTATGAAAAAGTTTATTACAAATGAATAAAGTTTTTTGAGGTATCAAATGCAATGTCAGTAATGTGCAGTACAATATTCCTTCAGGAATAGAATAATTATCCATACTCTTCTTGAAATTCTCCACTCCCAACTCTATATGACTCAATTAAAAAAAAATAAAAACTAAAATAACTATCCATAGGCCTATTGAAATTATCCACTCCCACTCCTCAATAACTCAATGCTCAAAAAACCATTGAGTTAAAATGCTTTGAGATTTCTAAGAATCTTAATCCTGGAACTACTAGTATAAAATTTATTTACACAGATATTGTATCTCTATTATATTTTATCTCTGCTATTTTTTAAATCATACAAACGTTCCATTTCAATTTTTAATTTTCATTCATGACAAAGCACCAACAAAAATTCATATTCATCAACACTGTCAACTGTTATGAAAGACATTGTGCGAGAGTGATGAGTCAAGGACACTTACCAATGCATTTTGTCTTGACTTTACTCAGGTTGCCGGCATTTCTAGCGGAGAGGACCAGTTTGACTCCGTTGGCAGCGAGAATCTCGGCTAAACTGGCTCCGATACCACTTGAAGCTCCGGTGATCCATACAACCTTGCCTCTTAAAACCCCTAAAACAATATTAAGTACGCCTTTGTGTAAAGAAAAACTAAACAGTATTAGATAATGGACACTCTTGATAGTTAGGCCTACACTCAATTAAGTAGGCTATCAAGAATTAAGACACTTTCTGGTATTCCTATGAATATGGCTGCCCTATTATTTTTCTTGAAAGGAAGGGAAAAAAGGTTACATTATTTAAAGCTTTGAAAAAGTTTTTAATTTTCAATGATTGTGCTGTTGCACACTGAACCTAATGTAGGCTATATAGCCTCAGTTATGGTAGCCTACATGTTGGAATTAAAAGCTCTTTCTCAACTGAACTAACTTATATTTAAAGCTACACAACAACAGTTGAATGAAAAAAAAATGGTATCAGCAAAGTGATACAAAATTCTTCCTTGGCATTTTTTGGATGATGTGGCAACAGGATTGCTTGTTCAATTAAATTGTTGTGCTTACTGCCTTAGCAATCCAATTATATTAACTTAAATTTTGTGACGCGTTTCGCTAATTATAGCATCTTCAGACAATAGGCCTATAATGGATTACTAAGGCAGTAAGTTTAAGTACAACAATTTAATTTCTCACTTAAAGCAAGAAAATCTGCAAGAAAATAAAATAAATTTACAATCATCCCACTAACACATACCACATTTTATCAAAATCGGTTAGCAATTGAAGGAGATATCAGTTTTTGAATGTTTGCCATAAGAATAACATTAGACATCGTATGCTGTGTTTACCGTTAAATGAAAATATCAATCCAGCGCCGTTGGCGTCACGGCGCCCTCGCAATAGCGCCTATCTCTTATTTCCTGATAAGAGATAGCCTAGGAAATTTGTTGTCGGGCAAAAGTCCCAAAGGGGGAAAATTGCAAAGCTGGGCAAAAACACGTTGTTGGCTATTGTAAACTGAGAAACGATAGTAAATAATACGTACAACCTATCTTATTGCAGGCCGGGATAGATGTGTTTAATCGCCTGTAGGTGACACCCGTCGCATAAAGATAAGAGAAAATAGTTAGGACATTGCCATAAGATGAACAAAGAACACGTTCATTCGGCCGTTTTGTTACGGCGGAGTGAGTAACACATATAACATAGAAACTAAACGTTTCATAGCTTGACAGTCAAACGTCACATCCAATCGCAGGAAAGGGATACCAACGGCCGCTTATGATTGGCTGATCCACTTTTGTGTATCGTGTGTGCTCGTTCGTTTACACACGTTAGCACTCGATTGTTCCCCACCCAACAACCCCGGTTCCCACCGACTCCCCTAGATAGTTGTGCGAAATAAATTGGTGAAATATTAATTGCTCGGTGATAAGTCGCATGTGAATATCGATACATCATTTGTATGGATGTTTGACTACTGATTGTTCCCTATCCAACAACCCCGGTTCCCACCGTGTCCCCTAGATTGTGAGGCGAAGCGTGCGCCTTCAACGAAACTATAGCCGGTCATTGCCATTCTATTACCTTTGTAAGTTGTTCTATTATGCCTACCTTTGTTGTTGTTATTACCTATACATGCTTAGATGTTATAGTAAAATCATTGGCTGATTTAGATACTATAAATTGGCAGCTGTAGTAAACCTTAATTTTGTTCTAGATGGCTTATGGCAATTCTATACAGAAAGGTGAATGTAAAACAGAACATTTTCATTATAAAATACCTAAAGGATAAAACTTCGGGATCTTACCTAATTTTTGTCCAAACTTCTCAGCTACAACCAACCCAAAATCACAATCGGAAATTGTTAGTACGAGTAAATAAACAAAAAGATATAGGATTACAAAAAGACCAATCAAGGTAAATACATCCATAACTGATTTTAAAACTTAACTTCAGAGTAAGTTCTGATAGTTTAGTCAGCTATTGAATCTAAGGCTACCACTTCACTAGACATAGGCCCAAGCCACTCTTTTGAAATTAAATTTATGAATAAATTTAAAACCACAAACTAAGTTTGTTGTAACCGAAGCAAATGCACAAAACAATAAGTTATGAAGTGAAAGTTAAATTTGAAATCATTTACAAGGTCACTACCGCGTTATCAAATTCATAGCAAACTGCACTAACAGCACTCTAGGCTCAAGACTCGAATCAAATCTCAAACACTCAGAAAAACAGACGACGATTAGGCGCAACAGGTGACGAGTGCACAAAGTAACGGGTTTGCTGTTGCTAACGGCTAGCACGGCTGCTAACATTGTGCATGTTATGGCCGTTTTAAAAATCATATATGTACAATTTGGATGGTGGTGGATCAGACGATTGTGCTCCGATCCGCCTAAAAATATTCACCAGTGGAGTACAGTGGATTTTCCCTCAGCCAAGATTCCACACTACATCTAAACATGCGACATCCCTAATCCTGGAAGGCAGCGCATTAAAAAGTTTGATCGCGAGCATCGGGAAGCAATCCTTCCTCTACTTGTCTTACTTATACGACAGAAGGGGGAGTCCAAGTTCTTCCTCCTGCGAGTATTGTGTTGATGGACATCAGATCTTGTGACAAAGGATTCCAGATTTTTGTTTATGTAGAGTTGACGACTATCTGGTACATATTAACTATAAAGACAGTCAAGATGCCCAGTTCCCTGAATATAAGGCAGCAATGGTCCCGTGGTCCAGAAGAGATGACGACTCGTAGAGCCTTCTTCTGAAGGAGCAAGATTTTGTTGCTACCTGGAGAGTGTCCCCATAACTAAGCAAAGACCATACATACATGACTATGGAATAGTCCGTGGTATATGTTAACCAAATACTTCCTGAAAAGTATAGGTTTTAATCTACGTAAATCACATCTTCATTAACCAACTGCAATCGAATTCATAATGTTGGGGTGGTTTAATATACTTAGGATTAACAATCAATGTAATTTAAATGAAAAAATGTAACTAAAAAAATAGATATATTGTGTGCGAATTTAGGGTTTTCGTCCATTTTGGCACTCTTGTCTATCACTATACTGTCGAAATGATGGGAGATCGCTTTAACAGAGTTCTACTGTACTAAACCTTTGAGCATTAAACACCTTATTAAAGATTTCTTACCATGTTATTGGCATTCTCTCTGATACAAAAGATGGTTTGAAATGCCACAGTATTTTGTGCATGCCAGTGACGGATCTACACTTACTGTCGCCCAGGGCAAAAATCGGAGTTTGGTGCCACCCCGCGGGCACCAAACATAAGAAATATATTTTTAACGCGTCTTTGATGTGTTGGATAAGCAATTATCTCGTATATCATAATATGATCTTATCTTGGGTTTCTTATGATTTTATTCAACCGATGTTCGTAGGCTACGATACAGCCAGGTATAAAAACAATGGCCTAAACAAGAGCTGTTATTGCCATTTGACCGAAAAAACTTGACAGCCGCTGTGAAACCAAAGCAAGGTGTCCACCAGATTTCACATATGAAACTTCCGACTGTTTTCTGATCTTTAATCCCGACTAGTGAAATCGGCCATGTTGCCTCCTAAAACTAATACTTATTGGAATGCGGCGCGTTCAGCCGCATTCCACCGGTGGGTAATATACTAACCTATATTAAGTGAACGGTAGCGGTGGACGTACCACCTACCGACCATTGTTGTGCATCCACCGATGTTGTGTTTACGGTGGATTCGGTAAGTTACCGGACATTGTTGATTGTCAAGATGCGGTGGATTTGCCTATCAGTGACTATGGTAACCGGTTAGCCACCGGTGATTGCGGCTGAACGCACCCATTGTGTCCAATCTATATATATTAATACGCAAGCGGTATTCTTTTCACAGTCCAACCGCAATAACGGCTGGACCGACTTTAACGTTTGTGCGGTATCAAATAAAGGGAATTTTATGTAGATTTGTCAACAAGTCTCAGAATTTTAAAAAAGGGCGTCACTAAAAGTACGGTAAAGGGCTGACGTTTCGGAACAGTGGCGCTATTCATCAACATAATATGAGCAATCTCAGTTTACTTTGTTTACAAACTGAACATATGGCCAAGATCTGAAAATAGTTCTACAGGTAAACCACAGATTGCAGCGGTTATAATTAATTTTTCGAAAAGAGCAGTTTTTATTTTTACAGCTGGTTTGGCTTTGTTTTCAACAGTTTTCTTTTTTAAAAGGTTTATTATATGGGATTTAGGTTATGTTATGAAGTTTTTAAAGCTCTTAAACATTGCAGTTACCAGTTTTACAATGTAGTTTACGATATCCCATGTGTTTGTTTAGTGTGAGTAGGCCTAAATCTATTTTTAGATTTGGTGCATTTATAATGCCACCGATAAGGAGAAGACGAACATTGACCGGTCAGAGGAATCGGACAGAACACGATCGTAAAACCGCTGGCATCACCCTCCCGATGTAACATTTTATGCTCCTTCCAACCTCAGACAAATGAACTAACAATAATGTTTTCATTGCGGTGGGTTGCATTTCAAGAATGAAAAGACTGGTAGAGTAGTGCGTCATTAACGCGTTTTTGCCACAAAGGAAATGTTGCCTGTAAAGACAGCCGATCTCTACAATATCTGTTTTGGCGATAATTATCAATAAGGTGCAGCGGCAATCTCTAAACAAGGGAAGTCATTGCTCACGGCGCCAGTGTTTGCTCTCGGTCAGCTACATGTTGCTGTAAGCAGAGCGTGATCTTTTGCCGGTGTTAAAAATACATTTAAGAAAAAGAAGACACGGGGAAATTAAGGTGTTACCTAAAAATCGTTTACCAGAAACTCCTGCGGTAGAAAAAATTAACTTTAAAATTTTAAGTAGTTAAGCCATAATTTTGCCAATGAAGTTAGCCCTTGGATTAAACTTTAAAAGTATATAAGTAGGCTGATTATTCTTCATTCTTTTACCATATGATTTTTTATCGATTTCGAGCTACGTGTTATCTAGTCTATGTACAGTAAAATGCAATACATATATTATTTGACGTCCGCAGTGCGACCGAGAGATTTTACGGCCGCGATATGTCCAACATGTTTAACGCCCGCAATGAGACCAGGAGATTTGCTGGTCACAGAAACACTGATCGAGCGATTTTCCAGCCGCAATACGACCGAGAGATATACCGGCCGTGGTATATACGATCGCGATTTGACAGCCACGATGTGACCACGAAAGGTGTAACGGCCATGAAAAGGACAAGCGGTGTAGTTGCAATGCAACATATATTTGCCAGCCGTAGTCTCAACGACAGGGTTTTCGGCCGCAATGTCTACCTCGAAAATAGAGGAATACCCGTCTCCAGTGAAACAACCAAGAAATATGTCTACCAGCAACGACTGATTGTATGGACTAGATAAGGCCAATAGACGTGACGGCCACGAAGAGTGAGAGACTAGTCCACAATGCAACCTATAGAGATCTGCTGGCCGGAAAACAAGCAGGTGATTTTCCGGCCACGAAATGAGCAAGTGAATTTTCGGCCGCGAGACGAGTGAGCTATTCTTCGTCCGCGAAACGAGCGAGCGGCTTTCTTGCCATCAAACAACGATAAATGTGGCGGTCACGAAAACAGACACGGGCTTGACGGCCGCGATACGACACAGAGATTTTCCGGCAGTGATGCTACTGAGAAATTTGCCGGCCGCGAAACAAAAATTTGACTGAATTTTTTTTCAGTTTTTACTTAACCGCGCAGCTAGCCAATTGGGGCGTTGCTGACGCCCCCTTCTGACCGGCGCCCCCGCTGCCCCCCCTAGATCTGTCACTGGTGCATTCAAGCTTGTTGTTTCGTCGTTCTTAACTATCCATATTGCTGTCCACGTTTAATTTACCGATCTAGAAGTTCCTACTTTTACTCAATGACCGGTGGACTGATGGGTGGATCATCCCGGTCCACCCATCAGAATTTTAATTCCTTCGATAGGTTCATTAATCCAAGACTCTCTCTCGTCGCCGTCGCCGTCACCGTCGTCGCCGCCGCCGTCGTCGCCGCTGCCGTCGTCGTCGTCACCGTTGCGGTCGTCGTCGCCGTCGTCGTTTGTTACCGGCGTCGTCGTCGTCGGTTGAAACCAGTCGCCATTCATCAGTGAAATTGATCACAAGACGGAATAAGGTATTTTAACTCTTGTATTAATTTGAATTGTGATCAGGAGGCAAGAACAACAAAACGAGGTTGTAGTCATTTAAATACTTTTATTCTGTTTATTTCAAATATACGTTTGGTTTAGGAACCATTCCTTGAGATTTTCCTTTAGATGTTCGACTTATTGAGTTTTTTTTCAGTTTGGTAGACAAAGGAGAAAAAATTGAACCCAGGAAATTTTCTTCAATGCTTTGTTTAAAAACTGTGAAGGTCTAAAGTAAGAAGTAAATTTGAAATTGTAACCTCGTATTTTTTATCATTGAAAAAAGTGTGTTGTGTAGTTTATATAAAAAATTCCTGTGTTTAAACAGTAGATGAAAGTTTGAAAAATTATACAAAAACCAACTCATGTTAAAATGTTTAGTTGTTTTTAATAAAAGGGTTACCTAAAGTTATGAACATTATAATATGCAATAGATGGGGTCATCTGACATCCCTTAAATTAGCTCTTAAAAATAAAAAGGGTTTTAAATAGGGGTGTGCGAATAGCAATTTTCAAACTTGAACTGAGCTTTTTCAAAAGTTTTTGGCTCCAACTTCAAGCTTCTTTAAAAAGTCTCGAGCTGAGCCGAAGACTGAAAAGCTCAAGTAAGAATGCTCGTTGACTCGAATACTCGCACACCCCTAGTTAAAAAATATAAAAACAGCAAATAGTTGTAATGATATATTTATTTTTATAACAAACTTTAAAAGGAATTATAAATACACAGCTTTGGAATTATAGAAGTTTAATCCATCAAGTCCTCATCTTCTAAGTTGATGTCCTGAAACATAAGAAAAGGTTTGTATTAGTATAAGACAGTCAATCAACAAACCATAGGTTGAACCATCATTACAAGATGTTCATTTCACTTGGAGGCTCTGCTGCTTACAGACGTAACACCATAATTAATTAAACTGACCACAAGCCATTAGTTCATGGTTACTGCATAACCTTATAATAAACACATTCATTATTGGACAGGTCATGTATGAGAGGGGTCCTCCACTTTGATTTTAGTATTTGTTTAACCCTGAGACCAAGCATAAAGCATACACAGTAGTTTGCTCAAATAACGATGCAAAAGTATCAAGCCCCTTAAAATAGATAGGTGTCTCACGACCGACAATTGAAGGGGTCCCCCGTAAAACGTTCTAAACGACAAAATTTCAAGATCGGAGATATTCAGTGAAAAAGGTTCTCCAGGACACCATGGTATATTTTGTTTTGAAGATATTTGGGTTGGCAGCCCTGATTTCGTCTGTCAAAGTTGGCGTGCTTCGCGGGACTGCACGGACTTTCTCGGGAATAACGTTCTACTCGCGAAAAGATGAGACTCCCCACCGGCCATTGCATTGTCGCCTAGCGACCAAAATCTCGTAAATAAAATTAAGAAACGTGAAGTAAATATTGGCGAGTGGGAGGATAAGACCAGGAAGGAATGTAGAAAAGCTGGATTACCCTTTATTTCAAAAACTAAGAAGTCAAGGACTGGAAAGTTGCCCCCAAAAGAAGGGAGGAGAATAACGTTTTAAGCTCCATATTTGGATAACTTTTAGCAAACTGACGTATCACGTTATGTAGCAAAATTACATTTTTGTACTTTTATATAAATAAAATTGTTTTATATTAAGTTTTATTTTCGTTTACGTTGGTATTCCTACACTCTCTGACGTTTTCTTCCTAAGGCAGAAGAGCAGTCCGTCAGAAAACGTTTCAAACGCCAGTCATTTAGAACGTTTTCATCTCCCAAAAAACACGTAAAATGTTTTAAAATGCTTAATGGCAAGTAAAAATTTACTAAAAGACTACATTATGATGTTACAAGTAGAATATTAAAAAATTATATATATTGTGTAAGATCTAACGTTGAAAAAACTGTACATTTTAGAATTCAACTTTCAACGCTTGATTACTCTAAACCAGGTATTTGTCGCTTAGAGCGTTTTACGGAGGACCCCTTCAATTAGGTCTTGTTAAAACCCCAGCTTCCATTTTTATGGAACTTTCAACACAACAGTCAACTCAAATGTGAGCCAGCCAGGATATATTTTGGTATTTACTTATGTATAAATGTGTAACATTTAGTTTCAATAATCAGTCTGATAGTTATGATGATTAATTTGTCCACATAGAAGAGTGTTACCACATACACAAAGTTTACTACTAAATCCATGACTAAGTTACTGAATATTCAGGAGGTAAAGGAATAAACTAAGAAGGTAATGGATTTTTCTAAACACTAACAATTTTTTTCAAATGACTTACTTATAAACCCAAACCATACAACAAACAAGCTAACAAAAGGAATTACACTGCAAGCACCTCACTTGTATTTACACCAAATAAAGGTTAAAACTTTGTGGCCCAGATTCACAAAGGCAAAAAGGCTTTTGGCAAGACAAGATGGAATGGATTTGCGTTATTATGGACTATCAAATTTTTTATAAGTCTTTCTCTTCAGTAAGTTGCAGGAACAAAATGACATATGCCAGGAATAAACATGTTGACATTTCGGGATTTATTTTTTGCCAAGGCGATCTCTATAGAGGCAGGGTCAAGTCTTGTTTCAAAGTATATCTTACGTACCAGTAGAATAGTAACTTACACAACAAAAAACAATGAAACAGTTACCAGGAAATCGACCTTAAAAGGCAGCAGGAAAGTTTAATGAGGGAGGGGTTTCTTTTAAATTGAGGGCTAGGGTTTACATTTAGCCACATTTAATGGGCAGCTCTATAATAAGCTTGTACACCCTTGTGGTTGGGCACTATCCCTTATCAAATTGCAATCGGCAATCATCAGAATTTGAACTCAAGACCCGATTGGACCAGAGTCCCACGCTCTACCACTACACTGGGCTGCTACCCATGAGGGGGACTGATCAACCTTAAGTACAAATAGTGGGAAATTTGGAAGGAATCATTAAATTATTAAATTGCCACCTTTTCAACAAATCAGTATGAGTGTCTTACTTAATTTCTTTTCAACAGCTCTTAACCCTCGAGCAGGCGCACGCGGAGTTTTCCTCCGAACGTGTTTTTTATGTTAAAATAAACTGACATAATGGGTGTCGGCGGTCGTGTCTGGCTCCGTACTTTATGCCCCTCATTCCAGGAATTTCCTAAAGCTATTTAAACCCCTCACCATCCCCCCCTTGGTACTTCGTTATATGCAATTCAGAGATGCCGTCTCAGTTTGCGGAGCCCCCTCTCCCGTTACACAGACACTGATACCTATTTTAAAAATTCATAATAGCAATGGATTTGTAATTATTATTAATTTTTTGGACTTTTCCTTTTGCTTTTGAAAAAAAGAAGCGAAAGGAAAAGTCCAAAAATTTAAATAATAATTAATACATATTTTATACTAGAAAATTACTAACTATGCTTAATTGAAATATTACACCTATTAAGTTGAACAATTAATTGAATCGACGATGAAATGTGATTCCTAATGAAGTTTGTCAACATTTAAATACAATATTTCGTTATAAAAGAAGTGAAAAGGGTTAAATTTGTGCAATCTAGTGTTGCGGAGTAAAACTCCCCATGCGCCCGCTCGCTTTTTGCCGGTGAAGCGCCCCCTCAAGGGTTAAATAATTCTACATTTCCATAGTATTAAGAAAAATAAAACATTTTTCACATACAATCACATTTTATTTATGTGTAGTTTCATTTGATAGAATTAAATTTCCAGAGCATGAACCTTGTGGCAGCTTATTAACATTAGGACATGGTCACATTAAAGCGAATGCATGCGATTATAAAGCAGTGAACGCCATTAGGATGTACGGCGTTCACTGCTGCTTGTTGGGTGGTTTTCACACCAGATTCGCTCTAATGTGAATGTCAGTGGCGTAGGTACGGGGGGGGGATAAGGGGGATATATCCCCCCCCTTGGCCCTATAGTATGTAAAAAAATTAATTATCCTCAAAAAATTAAATTTAGGCTACGACTTTTAACTAGGAAGTAATTATTTTACCGTATTAAGAAATAAAAAATCTTTGTAAAAATATATAAATAAAGTTATTATTGTTAGTATTTATTTAGTAGTTGAAAACTGCCAAATGTTATCTTTGAGGTATTGCGCGCCAAACGAGCGCGGCAGGATCGGTGACAAGAGGCTTAAAAATACAATACAGTATTTTGGAATACTGGTGGTAGCGGCGAATGCGTAACTGAAAGTGAACTGTTACTGTAACAGAATCAAAGCAAAATTTCACATTTTCTGTTCCTTAGTCACTGATAGTCCCCGATTTGCAAATACCCTGTTATGAAAGACAGACGATAAATCAGTCTGAGAACGCAACTGAAAACTCACAGTCGAATTGGTATTAGATTAAAATTCACCGCCTATAATATTATATCTTACAGACAAATTATAATGTTGTTCATTTTGTCCTGAAAGTTTTTAGTCCGATATATCAGAAAAACATTATTTTGAACAATTATTTGTATATTTTTCAAAATGAGTGAACCTGTAGGCTACACAGGCCTACATTATTTCTTGTTGGAACTGAAGTGATAACAATACTAGATTGACCCACTACCTATATTTCCTCTAACGGCCAACACCGGAACTAACGCACCTGATCTGACTTTGACGTATAGGATGCGTATATAACTCGGTCAGTTGGTTCTGTGACCTTGCGTAATTCGCAGCGACGCGACGCGACGTGACTACAATAATATTATGTTGTGATGTCGAAACAGTGCAAACTGACGGGGTTTTTCGCTCCAAAACGAAAAAGTGAGAGTGAAGGTGATACTAGTGGTGTGAAAAAAACTATGCTTCGGCAATGAATCGTGCCCGACTACCACCGCCCCCTGCTTAGATGAGCCTGCCGCCTCCGCCTTAGCCCTATGTGGATGGGACTGCGGCCGCCGCCGCCGCTACCCGTCGTCGCCTGCATTAATTAACCTACAGTATAATTCTAAAACAATACTTCGGTGATCAGTGCTAGCAGAGAATTGAGTGAAATGGACTGATGCAGATTCCTAGATCCATTTCTTATCTAGTGATTTTATTATAAAATGAAATAAAAAGTAAGTAATTTCTTCAAGCCTAAGTAAAATAAATGACAGATGGCATTTTAAATAAAAGCACCAAAACTACGTGAAAACAACTTAACAAAATTATGAGAATGAAGTAAAAAATTATACAAAAAAAATAAAGCAGATATAAGATCAATATGACATCAAACCACAAACCACCCCCCTTGTGTTCAGCTCGTTCTTTTGGAGAACGAGCCAATGCCTGCTTCCGGTATACGCGCGGCGACCACGTTTCTGCATAATTTATTCCATATAATACGGAATAAGTTCCACTATGCCTCTAGATTGCATAAAAAAGCTAGTTTTAGAGTTATAATTTTCAAAAATTTTCTGGGGGAGCGCCCCCAGACCTCCCTTCCTTCAGAGGGGTATTCCATACCCCCCAGACCCCCGGTAATATCCCCCCCCTTGACAAAAGTCTATCTACGCCACTGGTGAACGTGCCTTAAAGTAGAGATCATAGAATGGCAAGCTCTCAACAATCTTTGTGTACATTTGAAAAATCATGAAACATAATCCAAATCCAAAATATAATCAAAATCCACTCCAAATCAATTTTTGAACATTCAAAGGCTCATAACAAACTATCAAAGTATGTATTGAAGTACAATTCTTCAAGATTCAAGATCAAATATTCTTTATTCATAATTTTATATACAGCAATGTATACATTGAAAAGTGTCAGGTAAAATATACAGGTTTGTCCAATATTTACAGTAAATCACATCAAAAATAAAAAAAAATATATCAACAAAAATGAAATAATACACAATTTCTTAGCTTATGCTTGAGAAAAAAAAATTACCGAATCCACTAATGACGATTTCTTCTTATTTGCAACCATTCCTAAATTATTCAAAGTCATATGCAACACATTCTACAAAATATATTTTTAATAAATCGTTTAAATTTTACAAAATCTGTTTCTTTTTTTGGAGTCTGGTAAATATTTGAAACAATTTTTACCAGCATATGTAGTTTTCTTTTTAAATATTTCTAATCGATGATGTGGAAGGGGTTCAAGCTTTTTTCGGGTATTGCAACTGTGAATATGAATTGGAACAATGACAATTGATTTAAACTTTTTACATATACTTGGTTGGAAATAATATGATCGTTGAAATGAATCACTCACATAATTTAAATGAACAAACCATGAAAAAGCCAAACGCCAAACCAATCCCAAAACTTACGGAGGCATCTATATCATCAAAATTCATATTATCCAAGTCTAGCTCGATTTCATCCTCTTTCGTCGGAGCTTTAGCTTGCTCAGACTCATTCACATTGGCTGCAGAAACAGCAACACTTGCAGGTTTCTCTCCAGAATTCTGTTCACCCTCATTTGGTACCAACCAGGAGTCAAACTTATGTAAAAATAACAGTTATGTACTCAGATGAAATAAGTTCTTTACTGCAAAGTTAAACTAATTTTTCTGTACGTTTTTGCATTTGACTTGGTCAACAGAAATGCATAGAATCTTTACTTTTATTTAGAACTACGTTATTGAGTATGAATGATCTATATGTTATGCTTTAAAGTCGGTTTAATTTTTTAAAAGGTGGTATTCTCTACAAGGATATTATAGGGAAAAATCCCAATAACCACATTATCTGTGACTAAAAGAACATATTTTTCAATTGTTATTTGATGAAATAACATTAAAATTGCGTAAAAATTTTGCTAAGCCTACTTTTTGTTTTGCACACGAGGTAGAATAGTTTACAAATGCAAAATCAATGGTTATTGACGTTATTGGGAAAACGTGAAAAGTATGTTAAGTTTATATAAACAGCACCAAAATCAAAAATTAATAGAGAGGCTTAAATAATAAAAAAATGTTACTAGTATTAGTAACATTTAAGCTATGCATACATTAATCATGGATTGTAGTTTTAATGTTATTTCATAATTAGTATTGGTAACATAAATCGTTAGTAACAATTAAATACAAACACAATGTCAACCAAGGCAAAGGTGGTTAAAAGTAGGATTTTTAAAAAGGACCCTTACTGGATTTCAGAAGACCTGGTAAGATTTATTGAAATCGTATTGATTACAAACAACGTTAATGTAAAAAATCAGAATAATTTATTTAACAGCTAATAGCTCATACAACCCTAAAAAACTACTCAACAACAAACAATGGTGTCAAAATTTTATATTATGCAGCGGTACAATTTCATTTTCACCATTGTAAAATATCAACAATCAAAATATCGTAGTTTTTTTTTCTGAATTGAAAAAGCTGCGAGGATCTTTCAGTGAAAAGGAGGGGGGCTTTTAGAGGACGTGGTGAATTTTGAAGCCCAGTAGACACCCTGGGCCTGATTTCAAAATGAGATTCTCACGTAATAGTTACAAACTACTACTTAAAAGTCACTGACAAGAACCAAAGTAACACTATCAAAATATTAGTGATTGCCAGCTAGACAAATTACAAATTTAATACAGTACACCTCGGATTATCCGGATTGATGTGGTGGAACATCAATCCAGATGACAAAAATCCAGATAATCCGAGGTCATTAAAATAAACTTGAAATAATAATGACGAAACTAACCCAAATCTCAAAACTTATTACAGTAACTCTTCTTAAGAAACAACGTAACACATCAAATGACAGCAATAAACAAACTCGCAAAATTGCCATAGGCTACATCTTTGTTGATTACTGCTAGCGCCCCAAGTTGCAATCCAGAAAACCCGGAACATCCACCCGTGAACTCGCTAAAATTATGTTTTTGCCGTGATTTAAATTTTTTTTCTCGGATGGACTGGTCCGGATAATCCGGGATCTGGATAATCCAAGGTGTACTGTAGTTAATTTACAAACATCGATTTGAAATTAGGCCCTGAACTAGTTTCACACCTAGAGTTACAACAATCACAGCCAATCTATCGCTACAGCATCGCTTACCGAGGTGTCAATGTCGTCCAGATTCATATTGTCGAGATCGAGGTCCAAGTCGTCGTCGTCCTGCTGGGTGGAGGGGGGAGGGTTGGCCGGGGCGGCGGCGGGGGCCGTGGGGGCCGGGGGCTGGCTCAGCGGCTGACTCGGCGCGGGTCTACTCGGCAGGGTGAACGCTCCAGCCGGAGACGACAACATCACTGGATCCACCGACCCCAGGGAGAAACGGCCTTCGTCCCCTTTGGCTGAAAATTAATTTTTCGTTATACCACTGCGAAAACGGCAGTTTTTGTAACATGTGTTGTGAGGCTAAAGGAGCTGTTTCTCTCACTAAGGAGAGAAACAATCAGCTGCAGTCGAGGACGTCAGCTGATTGTTTATAATGTACTAAAACTACAAACGTGTGTACCACCAGCGTCTATGGAGGGATATCGATTGCATCGATAGTTGTTATCGGTTATTATTATCAATTGCATTTCATTGTTGCATTATTGTCGGTTTAATCAATTTGTGCAACTAGCTCTTCCAGCAATCAATTATTGAATGTGTTCGATATATCGTTAGTTTTTCATTGTTGTCAGTCTAACCTGACACAGATGAAACAGACAATCAGCTGATTGTTTTAAATAGTAATAAGAACAAGATGGAGGCATCTTTAGGAGATATCTTTAAAGGTAATATAGACCAGGCGGTATATGTTTTGACTTGGGAAAATCGTACAGTATCCGAGATTTTTGTGTTAATGGCTTCGGAATATGATTAAAAAAGAAAATTTCACTATGCGTACAGATAGAAACCTGTGCAAAATTTTTTATCGAGGAAAATATTAAAAATCAAACAAAAAAATCCACGTTTTCCGCTTATTTTTCGAGGATATCTCCAAAACTATTTCCTTAAAACAAAAATAAATGGCACCAAAAGTTTTATTATGAAATTTTACATTGAAAAAAATGATTTTAAATTTGGTTTTTTCCTACAAAAAGCGCATTTTTTATCGAAAAATGTGAAAAAATAGTAAAAAATATTCTAAAAAATTACGTTTTTGCGATTTTGTTGGAACACGATGACTCAACAAATGGCCCTTAAACTTTTCACTGTACATGTTTGAATTGTAAAAAATAATTACACCAAGTTTCATAAAAATCAGCCCAATATCTTCAGCACAATAGTCATCTAATAATCGTACTGCCAAAATATTGGACAATTTTCATATCCATCTAAACCGCAAAGTACGATCCGCAGATACATGAAATTTGGACGAAATATAAAGGAAAATTTTATCTTTCAAATAAATCTTAAAATAATAAAATCGGTTCACTAGGAGTGCCTAGGCAGGTGTTTATATATAGTAATATTTTTGGCAATTTCTAGCAATTTAGTTAATTGGCATAATTTTCTATTTAAGTATATTTTTAAAGCTCAAAATCATTTATTTCAGCCCTGAGTGGCCTTAACATCGAGTCAGACCTTCATTTGTCTAAGCTCGGCCCCCAAAAACGCAAGGGGCGCCTTTTATTAGCAGTCCTCGTACAACGCGATCGAACCGACATTTGCATGCATGAAGCTCTCGGCCCCCAATGGCATAACTCCCTTATGCCTTCCTTCCCTTCGCCAAGCTCGGTCCCCAAACTGAAAATTTTGTTGATGGTGAGCAGTGCACGGTCCCTCGTGGGCAATTAGTATAGATTCTCATTAAGAGGGTTTCCTACCAACGGCAATTTTCGTTTTTCTGCGACACTAGCGGCGACTTTTGGAACTGAGGCTCCATAAGAGCCTATGTTAAATTGGTGCACTTTTCACCGCGCAAGCCGGTGCAGGGGTAAACGCGGTGTCATTTAGCGTCTCCAAATCTTAAAATAAAATTTATTCGGATATAGCATTGCAAAGATACCGAGTTGCAGAGTGTTTATTGCTTCTCCAAAATCGTTTATGCTCTCTCTTTAAAAAGATATATGGCGTTAAAGTTGGTCAACTTCAACGGAATGTATCTTCAAAATACTTTAACATGAACGATTTTGAATTAGCAAATAACATTCTATAACTCTTTATCTTTGAAATGCTATGTTAAATTAAATTTTATTTTGAAAACTGTATGCGCTAAATGACACCGCGCGGAGCGTGTTTTAGGCATGTTTTGGCGTAGGTAGAGAACCCTCTTAATCCCTAGCTTGATCCTCAATCTGCAGAAAGCTGTAATTGTATACCCTTATTCTTTTATTACTCAATCTCGATTTCGTACTAATTCCCTATGAGGGACCGTGCATTGCTCACCATCAGCAAAATTTTCAGTTTGGGGACCGAGCTTGGCGAAGGGAAGGAAGGCATAAGGGAGTTATGCCATTGGGGGCCGAGCTTCATGCATGCAAATGTCGGTTCGATCGCGTTGTACGAGGACTGCTAATAAAAGGCACCCCTTGCGTTTTTGGGGGCCGAGCTTAGACAAATGAAGGTCTGACTCGATGTTAAGGCCACTCAGGCCTGAAATAAATGATTTTAAGCTTTAAAAATATACTTTAATAGAAAATTATGCCAATTAATTAAATTGCTAGAAATTGCCAAAAATATTACTATATTTAAACACCTGCCTAGGCACTCCTAGTGAACCGATTTTATTATTTTAAGATTTATTTGAAAGATAAAATTTTCCTTTATATTTCTTCCAAATTTCATGTATCTGCGGATCGTACTTTGCGGTTTAGATGGATATGAAAATTGTTCAATATTTTGGCAGTATGATTATTAGATGACTATTGTGCTGAAGATATTGGGCTGATTTTTATGAAACTTGGTGTAATTATTTTTTACAATACAAACATGTACAGTGAAAAGTTTGAGGGTCATTGGTTGAGTCATCGTGTTCCAACAAAATCGCGAAAAACGTAATTTTTTAGAATATTTTTACTATTTTTTCACATTTTTCGATAAAAAATGTGTTTTTTGTAGGAAAAACCAAATTTAAAATAACTTTTTCAATGTAGAATTTCATAATAAGACGTTTGGTGCCATTTATTTTTGTCTAAAGTAAATAGTTTTGGAGATATCCTCGAAAATAGGTGAAAAACGATTTTTTTGTTTAATTTTTAATATTTTTCTCGATAAAAAATTTTGCACAGGTTTATATTTGTACGCATAGTGAAATTTTCTTTTTTAATCATATTCCGAAGCCATTAACACAAAAATCTCGGATACTGTACGATTTACCCAACCATGTGCTTTTTTTAACAGATACCGCCTGGACTAATATTTTGGTTTTATTAAGTAGTTAGCGTGTTGTATTGAGCGATATAATGAAAAATAATTCTCACACGGGCCTAAAGCTGCTTTTCATTACTCGGGTCATTTTTTAACCTCTGCTTACAGCCTCGGTCATAAAACTTGACCTCATAAGAAAATTATAATTGTAGGCCCTATAATGAAATATACTGTTTTCCCCTTTTAAACTGATCAAATATTGAGAAACAGTACGTGTCATTCATTCATTTGGAGGGACGGACCAAGGACCCCAGGCACTTCAGCTGCAAGAGCTTGTTAGGCACCCTTCAACTTTATGTGTCCCATGTCCTATTGAATTATTTATAGGGAGAGTCTGCTTTCCTAAAAACTTCCTCAACATTTCATAGCAATTGTCGTACCTTAAAATCAAATAACCTAATGAATTTTTTTTAGAATTATTAATTTTTTTGGACAGGGATGATAAATATTTTGATTTGGATTTTTGCGGACATTTGCCATCACTGATTAGTAAAAAACAAATTTCACTGAGTTTTACTAATCAGTGATGGCAATTGTCCGCAAAAATCCAAATCAAAATATAAAATCACCATCACCAACAACAATTTCAAACAAAGAAGGGATGATAAAACCTTTTTAATAGGTGTTTCCAGGTAGGCCTACATATTTATATTATTTAATTAAGAAACCCTCGACAGCATCAGTACCTCATCTTGTTTTCAGCTTGGAATGATGTATAGGCTTTCAAAGGAAGATGAACTATCAGGTATTTGGAAGGGCAAGAGCATGGAACATAAAAGAACAGCCAACAAAAAATTTGCGTTCAAGGATTGTACAGCAAAGTCCCACAAACTCGACTTTGACCCTAAAGGTTAGCGGAATAACAAGTTTTCCATTGTACAACAACCAGGGTAATTGAGATTTGACGTCAGTTGGAACGTCAAACGGTATTTGTTGCAGGGTGTAAGTTCAAGTAGAAGTTTATTCTTCTCTCCTGCTTCAAAGGAACTCTTTTCTGAGTTCGCTGTAGTACAGTGACAGCTGGAATCTGCTGTCTATCTGTACCTGATGAGACGTAACAACGTCGAAACAGCTCCACGGTCGGTACATCTGTACCTATTGTCAACCAAGCTTTCGCAAGGGACCGCAGCATAGCAGCGCGGTGGTGCCGCCACTGCCTTAGCAATGCCTGGGGGCGCTTAGCTTTTGTTTAGGCAGAGGAAGTGCAACCTTTCGGTCGGCAACGATTCAACATTTCAACGATTCAACATTTCTTCAGTCTCCACAAAGCAGTTCATTGCCGACCGAAAGGTTGCACTTCCTCTGCTTAAACAAAAGCTAAGCGCCCCCAGGCATTGCTAAGGCAGTGGCGGCACCACCGCGCTGCTATGCTGCGGTCCCTTGCGAAAGCTTGGTTGACAATAGGTACAGATGTACCGACCGTGGAGCTGTTTCGACGTTGTTACGTCTCATCAGGTACAGATAGACAGCAGATTCCAGCTGTCACTGTACTACAGCGAACTCAGAAAAGAGTTCCTTTGAAGCAGGAGAGAAGAATAAACTTCTACTTGAACCAGGGTAAACCTTAATATAGAATAACACAAAACATAATTAAGGGCTTCAAAATGGAAAACTGTTACAAACTATGTCCTTAACTCGTTCGCAGCGGTGCGATTTTCGTGTTCCTCGCTGCCATCATGGTGCTCCGCCTTGGCACTGACTTACAGTTACTGTAACTGCCACAAGTGTAGCAGCAGCACTGTCCAGTGAAAACACCTCTGATAACAGCTACAATGTACTATTGAGCAGTGCTCGTAAAGTTTCAGATCTCAATCTCAAGATCCTGGTTTAAAAATAAACCATACTCTAACGTGTTTTAGCTTGGGAGCAATCACACCCACCAGGATGGCATTAGGGTTCTGCATATCGCCACAAACGTGTTAATGGGAAAAAATTATACGCTTAATGCAAAAATGTATGTAGAGTGACTGTGCGTGGAATTTGTGATGTTCTACTGTATGACATTGTATAGTGTGTGATCAGGGAAAAATCACAGCTGGAGGAGAGGATAATCTATAGAATGCTGTTCGAAGGTAGTAAAATTTGTTGTAATTGATTTAACTAAATGATAATAAAACAAAAATTAATTTTACAAACCTATTGTGACCAGATCTGTGAGGATTACGTGCAGAACATATAAAACAAAGATATTCCTGAAGCAAAATTGAATAATTATTGTACCTCCGACTGACAAGGCCTCGTCCTCGACTGACACGCCAGGAGGTCTGTAGTGGAACCTGCCGTTGGCCTCTGCTTCCTTCATCTCTGCGACAGGGTTCCTATCATGGTTGGCCTGAAAAATATTGAAAGAGTGACGGTAACTCTTAATGTTGGGATAAAAGAAGAAATCCAGAACAAGAAAGCCCCTTGTAGAAGTCATTAGGGTGTAAAGGTTGGAGCTAGGGGATCAATTCCCAAATTTTTAAAAACAATTCTAAGATACATTTCACTTCCTGAGAGATATCTTTATAATCATCTCAACATCGGCACTAAGATATTTGCTCAACATTTCAAGAAACTCATTTCATAATAAACTACTAAAGCTGTTAAGTAGAACCTCGTTAACCGAAAGACCTAGATTTTGGTTGGATTACCAAACTCTCTGGATTAATTGAGTATTCAGCAAAATTACATCTCGTGATCATGTGCAATAATCTTTTCTTAGTCCGGCGAAGCATGCTTAGTGAACAATTTTTAGTAGAGATGAGGGTAATATCTTTGACAAGTAGAAAAAAGTTTTGAATTTTCTTCTGATCTGGCGAACTTGGCCTGATTGCAACAAGTGATGATCTAACATAATCCCTAAATATTTACATTCATTACACTCTCAATGCATTCACACAACATACATCCTTCTAGATCACCATAACAAGTATGCAATCTCAGCTGCATAGCTGGATGATCCAGGGCCATATTTAACAAATGAGCGCCCCTAGAACCACCCCCCTATTTTTTAGGGGGGGGGCACCCTAGATTGGGCGCCCCTATTTTGTTGGCCCTTACGTTTTGAGGGTGTTTGGCCGTACAAATCCTTCCTAAAGAATAATGTTATATGCCCCTCATCAGAAAATTAAATGTAATCAAATTTTTGAACAATTCAAAAATTTTCCTCGGGCATCGGCTATTCGCCACCTAACATACATTATGCCCTTCGTACAATTTGAAAAGGTTCCACGGGTACTGGCAAACACCACTAAAACACAAGTTTGCACTTTAAACAATTTGAAAAGGTTCCACATCCACAAATGATAGCAAACACCACTAAAACACAAATTTTGCACTTTGAAGAATTTTGAATGGCTCCATAGAGAAATGCCAAAAATACAAAACATTTTGCAAAGTGAACAATTTTAGAAGGCTCCCACGGCACTGGAAAACACCGCCAAGAGGCACGTTTAGCACTTGAAACCATCTGAAAGGGCTCCACCGGGGCCGTGGTCAAGACACTACAATGTGTCAGCTTTTCCGAAAAGTGTGCCCCCAGGCGACTTGCGCACTTAGGCCCAGGCCTACCAGGCCTCTTGGGAAATCCAACCCTGGGAGGATTACAGTCCGATCTCGGAAATTCTGGCTTATACTTTATTTATTTTGATTTAAATTGACAGCTAACCAAATTAAACAGTGCCGTAAACATCTAATTGCTTCTCAACAGAGCCACCAAACTGCAGCAGTTACGGTATGTTGGCTGTTAACGGTATGTTCTCTGTTACCATTATATCAGATAATATTTAATATTAAGAAAAAACAATCTGTATGTCCATACTTTTCTCGATTAAAAATTTTAACTGTATATGATTTATTTGTTTTTGAAACAGTTTTACATATGAGGAAAAATAATATTTCAACAACAAATCCAAAACCACACAATTACAACACTAGAAATAACAGGTATGTTGAGCAACATAAATTAAAATTTTTTGAAAAGAAAAACTATAATGGGACTACATTTTTATTGAATTTGCCCCATAATATTTTAAGTTAAGTGAGCAAAATTTCAAGAGTTTTAAAAAGTTACTGAAATTTTTTTTTAACTTTGAATTTGTATTCATTTGATGAGTTTGTTAGTTAAAAAATAACTGAATTAATGAACAGCTGAATTAATCACTGATTCTGCTGTGGACATATCAATTTAATTAACAATTTCAGCATGAACTCTAGTGTACCTAAACTTTATATAATATTAATTTTTAGTTAGACGTTGTTGGGCTATTAATTAACAGTCCTGTCTAAGGAACGTGCCAACCTTAGTCAGTAACAAGGCTACAAGATCGCACCACTATCATCACGATCATCAAACTCATCCTTCACTCATATTCAGGGTAACGTCCTCCATGAGGTACCCGTCTCAAAAAGAATGAATGATTAAGAACGCTATTCTTGTATCATATTGTACAAAGAATGAATAGAGAAATTTTGAATTGGTTATTACTGGTATGTTGGCTGTTAACGGTATGTTATCTGTTAGCGTTGTATCGGCTATTACCGGTATGTTGGGGTAGGCGGAGGCGGGCAGCAGGCTCCGGCGCTCCGGCTCCAGGTACTGCTCCGTCCGGAGCGCGTCCTGCAGCCCGGGGAACAGGTTCTCGTAGTCCTTGGGGTCCGCCAGCGACTGGCCCGCCTTCTCGCTCACCTTGGACAGTGACTCCCGCCACAGCTGCACCACCCGCGACATCTGGCTGGGCATGTACGTCCTGCGACATCCGACATCCACAGCAGTGTTATTTATGTTCTTTAAAAGACATGTCTTGGGTAGGGTTTTATTAATTTCAAATATAACAAACTTGAGTATAACAATATAACAACTTATATAATAACCTAACAACTTAAATATAACAAACTTGGGGACCGGTTTATGACTCAGTTAAAATTTTCAAAATTCAGAAAAAGTACCTACGAATAATGACTTTCACCTGTCAAGTCAAGTCAAAAATACTTTATTCCAAGAAAACAGATTACAGGACAATATAGATAGTTATATGGAAATTTTCTTCCGCATAGACTGTTGATCTGTGTGCGGAAGAAGAGTTACAGTCAGCAGAGTCCTTTAGTTGTTTATCACTTGCACAAAACAATTTATATATATATATATTTGTTATTTTTGTAGCCAGTCCTAAAAAAAAACACACACATCATATATCTGGGGGACATGGGTAGGCGAAAAGAAAATACTTAAAAACATAAACATATCTGTCACATTTAAACGGTTGATGTGACCTAAAAGTCAAGTATACGGGGAGCGAATCAGTGTCTCTGCAGCAGACTGCCCAGAACGAAGAAGCCATTCGCCTATTTTTCTTTTATGTGTCAGGTCACTGCCTCCCTCCGCATCTATAATTTCTGGAGGCAAGTTGCGGTAAAGGATATGAGCAATATAAAATGGGGAATTAACTACTAAACTAGAAGTGGATCGAGGAACGTTATAACCAAAATTTAATCTATTTCTAGTGGGATAATAATGCTGAAGGTTAGTAAATATTCCCTCTTTGTTGTTTTTAATAAATAAAAGAAGAGATTTCATGTAGATCTGTCTAATATTCAAAACATTAAATTCAGAAAAAAGTTCAAGAGTTGGGTACCTAGGTGGTTTTTTTAATAAGATTTTGATGAGGGACCTCTGGGTGACGGCCAACGGCTCCAGAGCTGCGGAGGAGACGCCACCCCGCGCCAAGACACCGTACTGTAGCACTGACTGCACGTGGGCGAAGTATACAGTCCTGCAGTGCTCCGCGGTCAGAACCCTGCTTAGCTGCCAAAAAGCATATATGAGCGTCCGAAGTCTTTGTTTTAGGTTCTGAATGTGTGGAGTCCAAGTGAGTCGTTTATCTATTACTACACCTAAGTATTTGTATTGCTCCACTCGCTCTACCACTTCGCAGCCACAGGCTCCCGAACGCGGATCACCACAGGAATGAAAATAGAGCTGCCTAAGATCAGGACCTTGATCATGAAAGCAAACAATCGGCAAACACTTAGTTTTCGAGATATTTAATGTTAATGAGTTATGATCCAGCCAGTTTTTAATTGTAATCAGGTCCAGAGCAGCCAGCTCATAAACGTCCTCCCACGTGCAGCCAGTAGAGACCACAGCTGTGTCATCCGCGAAAAGAAATAGTTTACTACTTAAAGAAAGATTTGAAATGTTGTTTACGTAGATTAAAAACAATAACGGCCCAAGATTACTTCCCTGTACTACTCCATATTCAATAGGTGTGACGTCACCCTCAACTCCATTTATTGACACAATCTGAGATCGGTTATCTAGGTAACTCGCAAACCAGTTTAGAGTTATCCCATCAATTCCCACGTAACGTAATTTTGAAATCAGCTTCTGCCTATCAATGGAGTCAAATGCTTTTGCCAAGTCAAGAAAAGTTATGAGGATTTTGTTTTTTGACGCAATATGGGAAGAGATGTACTTTGTTAAATCAAATAATGCATGGGAAGTGCTTTAGTTAGGCCTAAAACCGTATTGGTCAGAAGATAATATTTTTTCCTTCTCCAAATAGTCACTTAGTTGAATTTTGACACATTTTTCCAAAATTTTAGAAAAAATTCCAAGTAATGATATTGGTCTGAAGTTAGAGATCAAATTTGACGGCCCCGCTTTATGTATGGGTATCACCTTGGCTATTTTAAAAACACTAGGGAACTTACCGGTACGAATACTGAGATTTATAATGAATAATAGTGGCTCAACAAATAGATGAACATGGCTTTTAATTAACTGTGCGGGAATCCCATCCCACCCAGGTGCAGAATTCCCTCTAATACTAGCAATTATACCCAACAGATCCACTTGGGTGACTGGTCGTAGATGAAACTCGGCGTCAACGGCGTGGTCAGAGTCCTCAACTCCAGCAGCTCCACTAGGACGCAGCGCCGCAGCCAGCCGAGCCCCCACAGAGGAGAAATATGTATTTAAGCTGTTGCACAGATCTTTGGTTAGCTGAGGGGAGGCAGTGCTGTCGCGAGCTAAAAAAGATTCTATAGGAAACCTTCCATTATCCGTTGGGCGACCTGCTACTTCATTAACAACCTTCCAAAACTTCCTGGGATTTCCTTGTGATTCATCAATTTTTGCTCTATAGTAACTAAATTTTGCTCGCTTAATAACCGAGTTCAGAATATTCCTAAACCTGATGTAATTTGCTTGAAGTTGAATGTTAAAAGGTTCCTTTTTTAGCCTTTTGCTCAATTTATCGCGGCGTCGGATTGAATTGATTAGGCCCTTAGTTATCCAAGGTTTGATTTTACTTGAACGAGCAGATTTTTTTAAAAGAGAAGTATGACTATTTACAATTGAATCAATAGCATTTATAAATATCTCTGAGGCGAGATCTACATCCTCGCAATTCAGAACGGTATCCCAATTTTGTTGTTCCAAACTCTCCCGTACTTTGACCAAATCGATGGTTTTAAAAAATGAGGTTGATTTATGATTTGAATTACCTGAGTCAGTAAAAATTTCTAAAGCGATTAAGTAGTGATCTGTAATATTTGTATGTACTATAGCAGAGGAGACACTAAATTTAGCAGGTAATTTGGCAAAAAAATGATCAATACATGTATTACTCGCGGGTCGTGTAACTTTATCTATGCAAGAAATGAATCCTAATTCATATAACAAATCAAGATAACGTTCTTCGATGGAATTACTTGACGGGTTTAAAATATCGCAATTCGTGTCACCTGCAATAATTTTTAAAGTATAATTTTTATTACTACCAGAGTAATATTCTCTTAGACCGTTAAGAAATTGAGGTAACGAGGAACTGGGACTTCGATAAGTACAAAGGAGTTCGCATGGTCTACCGGCCCAGTCAAAGGTCAGTGATAGGCTCGTAGCGACGCCGCCAAGCAACAGCTGACTGCAGGACACCGATAAGCAATCATCAATGTATACAACCAAACCATCACTTTGATTAAGATTGTTGTGTGACTTAAATGCATTGTAACCCGTGAGGGGTATTATAAAGCTTTCTTCGCTCACCCATGCCTCGGTTAGGATAATGCAAGATACCTTATAATTTAAACCTTGTAAAACAACAAGAAATTCATCAAAGTTCTTTTTAAAGCTTTTTCATCTGATTGGATGTTTTGATGAACAATACTCAAGGAAATCTGACTACAATTTTCATTTTCATTCAGAGAAATTCATGTAATCCACTATACCGGGATTTAAATATTTTAACAATTCCATAAAAAGTTGTCTTTACATAAAAAAATGCCTTTTATTTGTTAAAAATAATTTTGATAATTTTACTGAAGAACAATTTATTCATAAATATGAAACAAGACATAAAAGTGATTTTCAGTATCCAAGACATCGTCTAGGTCTGCTAGAAAAAACACCACAGTACATGGGCCGAAAGCTTTTTAACAAACTTCCAAATTACCTAAAGGAAATAATTTTGGACTCAACCTTCAAAAGCAGACTGGAAGAATTTCTTTTGCTAAAAGCTTATTATTCTTTGGAAGAGTTTTTAAATGATAAATTTTAAATGACAAATTCAGTTTTTAAATATAATAACACATAAAAATTTTATTAAATTTATTACAGTACCAAGTTCTATTTTATTTTATTACCTTTAAGCAACACTCTTGTCTGTTAGTTTGATTAATTTTTAATTTAGATGGATATAATCTGTTGACAATGTCGTCTGTTATTTCTAGCTGTGCTAGACTCAAACGTTTTACGACAATAAAGTGATTTTGATTTGATTTAGATTTGATTTGATTTGAGTATTATTGGACTACATCTCCAGGTTGACGGCGTTGGTCCAATTATTTAGCTAAGACTGCAATGAGGTCAAATCAGTCCACTTGTCAAGTAAATACACACAAATAACATTAAAGAAAACACAAAAACATTAAACGCACGCCTTAACAAACCTGACGTTTCAAAAAAAAAAAAAAATTTCCTTATCAAAGGTCAAACACTTGTTATCAAAGGAAATTTATTTTGGGTCGCAGTCAATCATGCCAAGCGGGGTCATGGTTAGGCGCTCGGCTTGATTGACGGAGACCGTGAATAAATATGTAAATAGTCAAGTGTTTCTGTGGGGACGTTTGATAACGAAAAATGTTTTTTGGTTTTTTAAGATCAGCCAAATTTGCGAAACTAGCGATTGGCCATAAAAAATGTTGCGCGTATTTGCCGACCACAAATGAACAGACAAAGCTGCTTTTTGTGAAACTAGCGAGCGACCGCAAAAAAGAATCTGTTGATTGCGGATAAACGGCAGATGTAGTTTTGTGTAACTCGCGATCGGCTGTAAAATTTGACCGCACACGTACATAGCACATAAATTCGACTGCCGGGTAAACGGCAGGAATAATGTATCAGGTGCGGCCTAATCCGATCTTGGCCCGAAATATTGTTTGCTCCGACCCAATGTCTCGGACCAGCTCTTGACCTGACCCAACCTGAAAAATTTGGGGACCCGCAGACCACTAACACAGAACTTTAAAACACACTAAAGGTCGGTGATGGTTTGTTTTTCGCGATCATTAATTTGATCTCACCACTTATTAATTTTGACCCAAATGCTAAATGAACTGGCTCATTTCAGAAATTGTTATAGTGTTTTTTTTATAGATGAGAATTGGTAGTCTGGGTTGCCCCACCCCACAGAAAAATCCTGTGAGAGTACTTCAGCCAGTATTTTGTCTTTTTGCATGGCTACCAGAAAGGAAAGGAAGCTTCCCTTGGATTATCCCTTAGGCTTACAGCCTTTAGAAGACTAATACAAGGGAAGCGAAAGGAATAGGTAGATGGAATAGATTCGGCCAAGCTTAGACTGGGTGGACAAAGGTATACACCTATCCAATGGATGATGGAACAGGGCCTCGAGGGATAAGGTGGCCCTCATATTGGCCCTTATCTTGGTCATCAGTACACCCCCACCCACCCTGCCATCAAGCCCAGCTTCCCCTGGTGGGGAACTGAAGTTGTTCACTGAAAGACAGCTACAACACTGCCTTCAATCGTGACAACTTCCGTTACTCTACCCAGTATTGTTACTTAAACTAGCGAAAGCCAATTAGGATCTCACTGGGGGTGTTGCGGTGTTACCTGGCGAAGAACGCGGCCTCGGGCAGGCGGTCGGTGTCGATGAGGATCTGCAGACACTTGTCCAGCTCGCCCAGCAGCAGGAACGACAGGAAGGCGACGTTGTTCTTGCCAGTCGCCTCCGCTGAGTCTCCCAGCTTACGCACCATCTCTGCGTTCCCTGCAGACACACGGACAAATGTACAGGCTGTTTACTAAAATCACTTCAGGACTATGGGATATGGTTACTTACAACAAATCTAAGAAAAAGGTTCCTGTAAACATGGGTCCTAAAATGCTAGGTTATCTGTCTGATCTATTTTAGAAATAGATCTCCAATTATAGTCCGCAATGGCATTTTAGTTGCGTTTGAAGTGCCATGCAATCGATCGTCTTTCGTGACTGGTAGTTACTCCCATCAATTACTGGGGTACCGAAGTACCATCGCCAACATTTTAACATCGGTTCTCAATATTGGATCTTTTCCAAATAAACGGTGGTTCCGAAAACCGACTTCAAGTACTGACACAAATCTGTGTACAATACAGGGTGAATATAAAAAAAACTCCAGGATTTTAAAAATCCATATCTTAATAATGATTGAAGATAGCAAAATGTAGTTAATTTCTCTGAAACAAGTAGCTCTTCAAGTTCTATTCATATCAATTGGGAATTTTTTGTCAAGAGATGGCAGCGCTGCAGAGCGTTGATCTTGAATTAAAGTAGTGCGGCTGTCAGTGCTGTCTGGATTGACGCGCTGCGCCAAGGCAGCGCCGCTATAAAAGGCTCAATTGTTATGTGGCTAAAATATAACTGAACTAAATCTGTTATTGAAACAAAGAAAAAAACGGTCGCGGCTTTGTACGGTTCTGTTATCTGTACAAAGAAACTTTAAAAAATTCATGATGTTAACCATCTGTGGCAACCTTCCCCAAGACATGCTGGCCAGGACATGGGGAGAGCTGGAATATTGTTACGATGCATGCTGTGTCACTACGGGGGCTCATATTGAACTTTATTAAATTGCTAAAAAAACTTGAAAATGCAACCTTTCCAATCATGTATGAAACATTACAAAGTTTCATACTTTATTAAAATATTTTGCCTCAAAACCTTGGAGTTCTTTTTAGACACCCTGTACAGTAGAACCTCGATTAACCGTCACTCCCGGGATCGGGAGTGTGACGGTTAAGAGGATAAACGGACAACAGAAATTTAGCTATAAAACCTGTTCTAAACGTAGATTTAAAATATTTTGGAAGAAATTAAACCCTGTATAAGTGGAAAATACATATTTATATTTAAATTACATTCATACAATGGTAATTAAAGACCTTCTAAACTACTGTATGTTGTGCTCATTCAGTGTTCGTAAGAGAATTACTAACCTCACATTAAACGATAGTCCATCATCTTTTAAATGAGTCCGCCAACACCATAAATCAGCGCGATACTTGTAGCTGTTTCGCCCTTCCTCAAACATGTAATAATTTCGATCTTTTGGTCAAGCCCTAGTACGACTCGTTTTCGTTTATCAGCCATCGTAAACAATCAACAGTTACTGTACTGTAGTTGATTAACAGTACGTATCTAGCTACACACTGTGTAGTGTGTAACAGCAAACAATATGTAACGCTGAACTACGAGGCGAGCCGTATAACCCAAAAAATCAACATGCCAATGAGTAATTAACTCACTCAACCCCATACCACTCCTTGCGTGGAAGTGGCGATTTTCGGTGGAAACTCAAGGTCATTAGCGGCGGACAGTCGCGTTTGATCACAATGGAGCTTGCATTTCTTCCATGCTTTGTGCGATGCCAATTATTTACAACATATTGCGAGCCCAGAAGCAGTGACGGATAACAGAGGGTGATGGATATAAGAGTGACGGTTAATCGAGGTTCTACTGTATAAGTAAAGCCACCCACCTGCGCTGGTGGCCAACAGCAGCAGTCCGCCGAAGTCCTGTGCCTGGTGCAGACACTCCTGTGCGAGCTGCAGCTGGCCGCGCGCGGTGGCCAGCTCGGCCAGCTGCCGCCACTTCTGCGTGTGGCCAGCCTCGCGGGCCAGCGTCGTGGCCACTCCCAGCTCCCCCAGCTGCAGGGCCAGCTCGAACCTGTGCTCGGGGTCGGTCGACACTGCCAGCGCCTGCTGCTTGAACCCCTGCACACAGACAAATTGACTCGAGTTAGTTAGCTCACAACTCAAGTTGCTGAACATACACAAACTTAGATCCTAATGATCTTAAACGAGTCGAGTTGACTTGACTCAGGCTCGACTCAGGGAGCTCGTAAAACTTAAAAGCTATTAGCTGAGTGTGAGTTGAGTTGACTCGGAAAAGTATAACCCTATTGGCATGATTTGAGTCAGAAGCGAACCTGTCTGATGGTTGCCGACTCGTTTCTCAATTCGAGTGAGAACCCAAACTAGAGGTTTCAGATCAAGCAATTTTCAACTAAAAAGACTAAAGTTTTTATGAAAATTAACTTTTTTCCTATATTATATTTTTATACAGAAGAACCTTGATAAGAAGACTCTCAAGGGGATAATGAAAACAGTCTTGTTATCAAGGGACTCTTCTTATTGAAGTTACCGTAGTTTTTTAAAGACATTAAATGTAATTTAAATTTAAACGAGACTTGAAAAGTGCACTTCTTATCGAGATTTTTGTGTTATCAAGCGTCTTCTTATGGAGGTTCTACTGTATTCAATAACCCAGGGGTTGAAAATAAAATTGAATAGTTTGTTCAGTCAGCCAACATATATTAAACACTCTTCATTAATTTTCGCTCTTTGCTCTTTAGTTTAGAAAGCTATCGGTCTGTGTTCCTCATGTTGTGGTAGGATTGAGTCCTGAATTCAACGACTCTGTGTCTATTTGGCTCCCTGCAGATATACATATTTTTTTCGGGACAAAAGAATTAATTGACTCTTGACTACAGGATGCATTAAGGCTAGAAAATGGTCAGTACACTGGTTAGCTCTTATCAAACAACACTTTAGACTTGTAAAATTATTACTAATTAGTTGAATCAAAGCAGACTTACTTGTTTCTCGAGGAAGTGCGCCACCCGGGTGCGATACTGTGTGGGAACTGTCGGCAGCACTTTGTCCGCAGTCTCAAAGTCTCCCCGCATGACGGCCGTCTGGTACTCTAATACTGACAATAGCAAGCTGCAACAAAGATTTAAAAAGAATAACAACTCAAATATTGGACTTTAATGCAGGAAAATGACTATGATTTTGAAAAGTGTTATCAATAAGTTTATCAGATTGAAAGTTTTCTGTTTAACAATAAGGTTGAAAGCATATTATGAACCGTATAAGAACTTGCTGTATTTAATTGAACAACATTATTAACAATTGAATAAACGAATTACCAGATCTTTGTAGTTATAAATACAAAATTTGGTTATTTACTTGATGGATCTTTCATCAAATTGAACAAACTGTTAAAGTGATATAAAACTTTGACATTGGATCTTTCATCAAACTGAACACACTTTAAAGAAGATAAATTAAAAAGTTTTGGTGATCGATACTATCAAGAGATTTTTTTTATGTGGGTGAACAATAGATGACTCGGAAGATTTTATGTCAGAATAGGAAACTGTAACATATGGTCATATAAAATTCCCCTTTACTCCTACTGACATCCCCTCATCAGGCTTCATGAAGCTTACTTGTCGTCTCCTAACCTGTAAGAGACTTTACATCAACCTACACAGAAACAGCTGTGTTCTGTGCTTTAGGGTCATTCCACACAGAGATCAGGTCCAAATTTAAAAAATCGCTCACGGTGTTAACAAATGGGATTGTTCGCACTGGGCAGCTGTACGCTGGCAGTTGTGTCTGCTAATACCACTCGCTGAACAATTTTTTAAAAACTACTGCATTGGTAGCGCTGTCTGCACAAACACCCTCTTCACCTTTTTCCACACCTCTCGCCACCCATCACAAGTTAGAATCCATAACGAACTATCCTACAAAGTCTACTGACCTGTAAGAGACGATGTTGAGCTCCTTATCACCCAGGTAGAGCCTGTTATCTTTAGCCACGTAGCCCAGCAGGTACATGGTGCGGTCGAGGTGACTGACCGTGACGATCTCGCCTCCCACGTAGTAGTTGATGCGGTTCACACTGTTGGTGTAGATGAAACAGTCTCCGACCCACAAGCCTGTGCGGACTGACTCGTGTACCTCTCCCAGCACCTGATTCAGAGATTTATATGTAAAACGGTAGTATTTACTGAAGAAATAAAGCATTTTTCAAAAACTGTTAGTCATGTGTTATTGATAGGTCATCGTTAGTTACAGCGGTCAATATTAAAATGATCCGATGAAAGCAAAACAGAGTTGTCAGACCCCTTTGTAATGAACTTTAGCTCATTTTAACTATAAGACTGAATCTTCCACTTTAAGATTTTTTCCTCTGATAACAGTGATGCTGAAAGGTAGTTTACTTCAGTAATGACTGGTTGTTTTTAAATATCGAGGTTCAAACAAAAGCTGGTGATGGTTGTATGAATGACGTCACACTATGAAAACACCACAGTAATAAACAAATCAACAAAAAAGTGTACCAGGGAGAGTCATCTCAGACCTGACAAATTCAACTTCTAATTACACACTATAAAAAAATTTTGTATTCAGTAGTGTGGACATTGATCCCCACTAGGGAACAATGCATCCTCAAACCAATGATGGTTTGAGGATCCACAATTAGTGACCTCCAATTACCTGGATTACAGGACAAGCCTCCCAGTCAGTGAGATGCCTCGAAATGAATGAAAAGAAGAGTAGAGAATAATATTACTTCCTAACAACTAACTCCCTCAGTGACGGAGAGGTTCGTCAGTAAAATCTTAAAATATTACATTCGTGAACCATAAAGTGGGGCTTCGTGAAATCTGAAAGTTAAGTTTGTTATTTATGCCAATTATCAGCCAGCATAGTCGTTTCTCAAAAATACTTTTTCTTCAGGAAATTATTCAAAGAAAACCATAACCTAAAAATTGTGAAATAACAATTTTCCACCTGTATCATTTATTTTAGTTTTTAATTTTATTCGTCATCATTTAATTTTTCATCATCAAAAAATGATGCTATCCACCTGCATCATTAACGAGTTCAACATAAATTAACAAAAAAAACTTTTTAAAATAATCCATCCCTACTAAAAAAAATCACTTAGTAAAAATTTATCTTTCAATTCAACAACTCACATCAAAAGCCTCCTCGACGCCGTCTTGTGTGACAGCGTCCCCGCCTCGCTCCCTCGCCGCCAGCACCGCGTTGGCGTCGTAGCGCAACACGAAATACGAGTCCTCCGTAGCCAGCGCCACTAGCTCCCCACTCTCCGACCAGAACACGTGCTTCGGCTGGATCTCGATCCGCCGCACCAGCTCCAGGTGTTCCCAGTCGTACAGAGCCAGGCCGGAGACGGAGCGGACTCCGAGCAGGAACCCGCCAAATATACCTGCGGAAGGAGTGATGGATGAGAAACTCCTCGATGGTGGTGTACCCATGGGTTTAGCGAGTCGTGCAGTTGCCTTGTATTGTCCGCTTGAGGGGAAAAATCCCAGAAAAACGGGACAAAGAGGATGGTTTTATAACATTGCCAGACCGAAATATTCAGGAGAAATCTAGTACCACCCTACACTAAAATAAAGCCCACATTTGTAGCTACATGCTGGCAACAAATCATTGTTCCCGGGCGCCACACTAGTTCACATTATAGCGGTAAATTTTGAGTGTTGTTTTTTGAACAACCGCAACTACGCGTATACCCGTACTGCGCAGCAAACATGTTAAAAGTCATGTCAACTAAATAGTAGAACTAGTTAGCAAACAAAACATCAATGTCATTGTTAACATCTATATGTAAAGCCCAAACTAACTTTTCCATTTTGACAAACCATAAGTCTGACACCCATCAATGATATACTTGAATAAAAGCTCTTAGAGCGGAATTCTAAGACGCCACTCAAACGTACCCTCACTCAAACAACACTCAAACAACATTTAAACAACGGATCGGCTGTTGTTGTATTCAATGGTGTCACAGCTGTTTCAGTCAATCAAAGTCAAAACAAAGAGTTTTTAAAGGTTATGTTTATTTCTATTGTTTACTATGAATTTATTGTATGGCTCTCAACTTCTCATTTTCAGATTTATTTGTTATTTTTACTTCTTTTTTATATTCCTAAACATTATTTATTTGATTATCTGATTTTTAAAAGCCGTAAAGTTATTATTTATCATGGAAATATTGGATGAAGCTTTAATTGCATGTATAGAGCATATCAACGATGATTTATTTGTAAAGATTGTTTGTTATGTACCGAGGAAGAAATAATTGGATCAGTTTCTTTTGTTTGATGAAAGTGCATTTTTGAGACAGTATGGATTCCAGAAAGATACAGTGAGGAATCACATTTTATCCTTGATATACGGGGATGATGACGACTCGTTCAGAGGACTTCCTATTCCTCGGGAAATTAAAGTGACTACGTTTAAGGCCATATCGTACTGCCGTTGCGTCGCGTCTGTCTAGTATGCGGGTGAATGTTTAAAAAAGTCGCGAACCCTGTTATCAAATAGAAAAAGTCACACTGACGTAACCGACGTGGCGTCGCGTCCATCTCGTCCGCCGACGCGACGTCCGTTCGTAGTTAGTCGCGGCTGAAGGAACTCTTGAGGCCATGTCAAAGTGCCTTAACGTCGCGTCCGTCCGTCCATCCACATCCGCCGCGACAATCTCAAACCCCGTTACACAACAGACGTGCGTCTGTAGACCACGCCACCTTTCCTATTAGGAAGGAGTAAGCTTAATACCTGGGGAGGACCAGTCCGACGTCGGCGGACGTGACGGACGCGACGCTACGCCGGATACGTCAGTGTGACTTGTCAGGTGACTTGTCCTATTTGACAACATGGTTAGCGACTTTTTAAAACGTCCATCCGCATACTAGACGGACGCGACGCCACGACAGTGTGGCATGGCCTTTACCAAATGTCCGCACACGCGGAAGGTGGCTCGCGCATGCGCATATACGCATATGCGCATGCGCTCAGTACCTTCCCTGGTAGTGAGCTTGCTCCTTCCTAGAGATATGTGGCGTGGCCTACGGACGAGCGTCTGGCAGTGTGACAGGGTTTGAGACCGTTGTTGCGGACATGGATGGACGTGAATGGGTGGACGGACGCGAAGCCACGGCGCACAGCGAGCGCAGACCGGGCGACCAAATGATATCGGGAAGTGATTTTTTTTAATTATAAGGGAGAATTAGAAAGTCAAAATCATTGCCCATCATAAATTACAATTAAATTTAGGTTATTTAACTTCTAATAGAATGATTGCAATCACAGATTTTTGGCTTTTGATCATAAGTTGACTGTGCGACCAAGACCCGCCGCACATTGTAGCGAGGCGATGCACAGCATGGGCGGATTTAGGTAAAAATATATGGGGGTGACAGCTTACCTAATGTTTTAACTATTGTAGGCTCACATTCAAACATCAAACTCCCATTTCAATGAGGTAGGCTACTTATTTTATTTAACATTAACCATTTGTAATTTAAGCAAATACCTCGATCAAAGTTATGTTGAAAACATTTCCCCCTTCACTGCCAACAAAACCACAAAACATCAGAGGGTGTCATCAGGTACCCGCTGGCACCCCCAGAAATCCGCCCATGATGCGCAGGCAAGGCACAGGCTGGAGGGAGCGAGGACTTGGTAAAACAGACTGTTGTCACCCGTAATATTCAAACCCCGACACAATACTCAAAAACATGACTCTTTTCCGGCATGACTCTTTTCCGGCATGACTCTTCTCTAAACCAGCTACTCTGGTAGAATAATCTGATACGTAATATCACACAGTACGGACTCAGTCAGGAAAGAACAGAGCACGGTAGTCAAATACTGTCGTGTGGCGTCGCAATGTACGATTATCGTTAGCGTGTTGTAGCAAACAAATATTATCGTAACTGAATATATTTGCTCCTTAGATGGGCGCCGAACGTCAAAACGGTCGCCCCTGAGTTAAAAAAGTATTTTTAAGAGTATGAGCTACAATCGTTAAGAATTAGGATAGTAATAGTTTCATTAACATTTTTATATGACCTATCATGCATGTGTGTCTAATTGACGTAGCTACGTTTTTACGTGGTTATTAAACAAAAATTGGCTCAAAAGTGATTGCGTAACTTTGATATTAAATACGGATTCAGCGCGCGTTTTTTGAGTTATTTTTACGTAACAAGATCGTTCGTTCCACTAACTTACAATTATATAATATCAGAAAGTTCATTTTAACTAGATCAAATGTGTAAATAAGAATTAACACCTAAATGTAAATTTATTTGATTTCCCTTCCTTTCTTTCTTTTAATTCACTTTCTTTTGTTTATTTATACATATATTTCAAGTGGTAAATCTACAACATGCTTTTTATCTAAAAGCCTTTGCATCACAACTTTTATTTGGTTGCAATTTGAAATCAGCTGTGATACCATTCCCCGAACAACACTGAACATTGAATGAACAACGGATCGTGTTGTTTGAGTGTTGTTTGAGTGAGGGCTCGCTTGAGTGAGGTCTTAGAATTCCGCCCTTAGGGCCGCTTTCTTCAAACTTGGTTAACCTAAAAAAGATGTTTAACCTTGAGTTAACCCTGGTTTAACCCAAGGTTAAACCTCATTTTTAAGTTAACCAAGTTTGGAGAAAGCGGCCCTTAGTGAGAAAATCCCAGGAAAAATGTTCTAGTTCTTGATAACATTTTCTCCAAGGGCAAAAATGTAAAGGGCTAAATTATTTGCCTACTTTTTTCCATCGAAGTGGGACACCATCAGCTAGTTATCACAGAAAACAAAACGGGCATTTTGGTATTATACGGGGGCCACTATTTTTAAAGAGTTTTTTTTTACTGGGTACCCAAAATGACTTCATAATTGGAAAGAACATAATTTAATTGACTTACTGTCCAAATTGGATAAAGGGCTAATTATGATGAGCGGTCTTTGTTTCCTGTTTCCCAGAAGGCAGCGATGTTGGCAAAGATTGAATTGAACATGTTAACGCCCCTAGTGAATTCACTTTAACAGCGTGCTGCAGCTGTTATGTTAGCTTAGGTTATCATAAATATGTTAATAGGGCTTTCCTTGTTTCATTATGAATCGAACGATACCAGATGAGTTTTTTCATATACTTTCGCCCACAAAATACCATTCAAGTAGGCTAAGGTCAGGTTGTTTACTGGAGAAAACGCATCACCTGTCAACGGGATTTGGCAGGCAAAAGTATAATCGTTTGATTCATAACAAAACAAGGAAAGTCCTACTAACGTATTTATGGTAACCCAACCTAACATAACCTCCACAGTGTGCTGTATAAGGGTGGCCTCTGCATAATACCAAAGAACCACAAAATGTTTAGTCACTCAGCACACCTTCAGCACCGAACTCAGGCTTGAAGGACTTCTTCTCCTTGAAGTTCTTGAAGACCTTGACGGTGGTGGTGCCCTCCCTGACGGCGTACTCGGACGAGTCCTGCGCCCAGACGAACTCGTGCGCCGAGCCGAACGCCTTGTTCCGCAGCGCCATCGCCGTGTAGATGATGTACTCTCCGTCCCCGCACACCACCACGAACCTGACCGCAACATTACATCACAACTGAGTGGTAAGAACTATATTAGCCTATATTAAAAATTAAATCACTTAAAGTTTGTTTTAGTGATAAATTTTTTGCAGCTGCGTAATTTAAGTGTTTTTTGTACATTGTTACAAAGGGTCAAATCAAATCAAATCAAAATATCTTAATTTTTTGCTAGCACAAATACAGAACAACAAATAGTGTCAAAACATAAAATTTATCACAATCCCTATTACAAATTCATGTCACATAGAATTCATCCAAAGAGTACTGTGCTTTTTTTATCAGGTACTCCTTCAAAACCTTCATAAACTTGGCAGAATTTTCAATCTCTTTCATTTTTTAGGGACATTCTTTAAAAATTTTAAACCGGCATAGGAAGTTTTTTTTTAATGAAATCCAAGTTTTTTAGTTGATTCTTCAAGCTCTCCATTGATAGAATTTAAATTATGCATTATTTACTCAACCAGAATTTTCTGCTCAACACATTAAAAGTTATGTGAAAACTTGGCAACATATTTTTGTGAAGCTTTTATTAGATATTACTGAAATTATGTATAGGCTATAGTTTTTTTTATTTATTAAAATCTTTTGTCGATGTTTAAAGACCAGAAACTTGTATTAAAATCTTTTATCAATGTTTAAATACCAGAAACTTTTCAGGTTTAATTTAAGTTTAATGTATGTGTTTTGGATCCTCAATGGAAACTGTATTTCACGAATAAACAAGAAGGCAACGACAATCATCAAAGTGCACCGACAGTAAATTGACCAGCAATCTGATCGACCCAATAAACACTACATCCTGGAAACTTCATGAACATGAAAAAAAATAGTTACACTGAGTAATTGAGTTCCATCTCCCCTTAAAATATTTTTTTGTTATACCGCAAATAACGGCAGTTTTTATAACATGTGTTGTGAGGCTAAAGGAGCCGTTTCCCTAACTAGGGAGAGAAACAATCAGCTGTAGTCGAGGACCTCAGCTGTTCGTTTATAATGAACTAAAACTGCAAATGTGTTTACATCAGCGTCAATGGTAAGCTATCGATAACATCGAGAGTGGTTGTCGGTTTTTATTATCAGTTGTTATTCATTGTTGCACTGTTGTCGGTTTAATCAATTTGTGAAACTTGCTCACTTCATCAATTGATACTTCAATGCTTTCGATACATCAATATTTGTTCATTGTTGTCAGTCTAATCCGACACGAATGAAACAGACAATCAGCTGATTGTTTCTAATAGCAAGAACAAGATGGAAGTATCTTTGGGAGATATCTTTAAAGGTAATATATATATATATATTTTTTTTAAGTAGATAGCCTGTTGTACTGAGCGGTAAAAGGAAAAATATAGTTCATCACACGGGCCTAAAGCTGCTTTTCATTACTTGGTCATTTTTCGAGCTCAACTTCCAGCCTCGATCGTAAAACTTGAGCTCTTACGAAAAGCTTTCCTTTTGGCCATATTAATGAAATACACTAGGCTAATTCGTTAGTTTCAAACACGTAGGCGTGTGAGGTCTTTCACCCACCTGCCGTTGGGGTTGTGTGCAATAGTCTGCGGGTAAATCTCGCAGCTGCCCATGTCCTTGACAGCGACCGGCAGTCTTTCCCCGTCCTTGATCTCGATCCCCTCTGGCATCGCCTTCAGGTTGGCCTGCTGGATCTCCGAGTGCCTCGCCCACACGATCTTCTCTCCGTTGACGTCCATCGAGACGGCAGGCTCCTCCCGCCCCACCTTCACCATGATACTGCCCTCGTCGTACCTGCGGCGGGAAATGCGTCAGTTTGAAATTTGGATATTCATTTTAATATTATTAATTTTAGTAACAGTTAATTTATTAATTTTAAATGTGAACAGTTTATTTAGCAATCTAAGGAAAAAAGAGAGGTTTTGTAGATTCTGAAACCTGCTCTTTAACAGGATTTAAATTTACAAAATTACCTTCAACTTTCATATTTTTTTCCAATCAGAGATTAAAAAATTATTTAAATAAACTACAGTAAAACAATTTTTTCTGGTGTATGGATGAATTGACTTAGGTTATGCTTGCTTACTTACTTACTGCCATGGCCACTTGTATCCAAGCTGGTACTTGGCCTCGCCAACACGTTGTCGCCAATTCTCTCGGTCCCTCAAATCTTCCTCTATAAGTCTCATTTTTTCCATATCTTTACAGACTTGATCACACCACCTGGCCTTTGGTCTTCCTACTGGTCTCCTTCCCCTCGGATCTCCCCTCAGCACCATCCTCAATAAGCTCTCCTCATTTCTCCTCAGGATATGACCAACCCACCTTAGTTTTCTACTTTTGACCTCTCCTACAATATCGGGATCTCGGAACAATTCTCTTAACTCTCAGTTGTAGCGGATTCTCCATATTATTGTGGCAGATTCTTAGGATACTAATAAATAAAAATCTGAACCAAATTTAACTGCCTCGTATAAGGGCCCAAAATATAGCCTAAAGGGCAGATTCAAGAAGGGAGTAGGCTATTTAAGGTCTGGTTTTCAAAACTTAATAGGTCTAAGGATACAAATTTCAAAGTCTTGGAGTAAGATTCACACGATTCCTCAAATTCAGACACCAAGAGTTAGTCCTACAAAGAAATATACATATGTCCCAATAAAGGAGAAGAAATCCCTTTGGACTTAACTGACAAAAGAAGTCAAGTTTAGATCATGGTTGAAAATAAATATATTTGTAATACTTTTAAAATTATTTATGTTGTAAATAATACCATCATTTTGAAATCAAAGTCAAATTTTAATTTATGTTAGGTCCATCCAAATTAAAGAGGGAAAAAATGATTATCACAACTACATTAGACTCCAACCTATCCAGTACAGTGGGACCCAGACCTGTCCAGGGTATGGGTTGAACTGATGTTTCCAAAGACTCGTTAAATTATTACATCCAATATTCTGTACAAGTAATTATTAAAGAAAAAGCATAAACGATAATATAAGGCCTTGTATTTTTACAAACAAACAACCATTACAATTTCTGACAAATTATTATTTCTCAAATCTTTCCCATGAAAATGAAAACGATGTTATTTCTCTGGTGTAGTCTGGCTAAATCGATGTCCAGTTAAAAGGTGTTCGAATAAGAGGGAGTCTGTACTATTAACTGAGTCACAAAGCTACAAAGATGTAGGACCGATGGTCCTTACCCGATTGCCACGTTGTTGGAGCCCCTCATACAAGCGATGGTCCAGACGCGCTCGAAGCCGTAGTTGAGAGAGGACTCGAGGCGGTACGTGCCGGAGTGCCAAATACGCACGGTGCCGTCCTCACTGCCAGTCAGCACTATGGGCAGCTCCGGGTGGAAACACACTGCGACATAGAGGGTGGTTAGTGGTGCCGAGTGCCGTATTTGAGAGAGGACTCGAGGCGGTACGTGCCGGAGTGCCAGACACGCACGGTGCCGTCCTCACTGCCAGTCAGCACTATGGGCAGCTCCGGGTGGAAACACACTGTGACACAGAGGGTGGTTAGTGGTGCCGAGTGCCGTATTTGAGAGAGGACTCGAGGCGGTACGTGCCGGAGTGCCAGACACGCACGGTGCCGTCCTCACTGCCAGTCAGCACTATGGGCAGCTCCGGGTGGAAACACACTGTGACACAGAGGGTGGTTAGTGGTGCCGAGTGCTGTAGTTGAGAGAGGACTCGAGGCGGTACGTGCCGGAGTGCCAGATACGCACGGTGCCGTCCTCACTGCCGGTCAGCACTATGGGCAGCTCCGGGTGGAAACACACTGTGACACAGAGGGTGGTTAGTGGTGCCGAGTGCCGTATTTGAGAGAGGACTCGAGGCGGTACGTGCCGGAGTGCCAGATACGCACGGTGCCGTCCTCACTGCCAGTCAGCACTATGGGCAGCTCCGGGTGGAAACACACTGTGACACAGAGGGTGGTTAGTGGTGCCGAGTGCCGTATTTGAGAGAGGACTCGAGGCGGTACGTGCCGGAGTGCCAGATACGCACGGTGCCGTCCTCACTGCCAGTCAGCACTATGGGCAGCTCCGGGTGGAAACACACTGTGACACAGAGGGTGGTTAGTGGTGCCGAGTGCTGTAGTTGAGAGAGGACTCGAGGCGGTACGTGCCGGAGTGCCAGATACGCACGGTGCCGTCCTCACTGCCAGTCAGCACTATGGGCAGCTCCGGGTGGAAACACACTGTGACACAGAGGGTGGTTAGTGGTGCCGAGTGCCGTATTTGAGAGAGGACTCGAGGCGGTACGTGCCGGAGTGCCAGATACACACGGTGCCGTCCTCACTGCCGGTCAGCACTATGGGCAGCTCCGGGTGGAAACACACTGTGACACAGAGGGTGGTTAGTGGTGCCGAGTGCTGTAGTTGAGAGAGGACTCGAGGCGGTACGTGCCGGAGTGCCAGATACGCACGGTGCCGTCCTCACTGCCAGTCAGCACTATGGGCAGCTCCGGGTGGAAACACACTGTGACACAGAGGGTGGTTAGTGGTGCCGAGTGCTGTAGTTGAGAGAGGACTCGAGGCGGTACGTGCCGGAGTGCCAGATACGCACGGTGCCGTCCTCACTGCCAGTCAGCACTATGGGCAGCTCCGGGTGGAAACACACTGTGACACAGAGGGTGGTTAGTGGTGCCGAGTGCTGTAGTTGAGAGAGGACTCGAGGCGGTACGTGCCGGAGTGCCAGATACGCACGGTGCCGTCCTCACTGCCGGTCAGCACTATGGGCAGCTCGGGGTGGAAACACACTGCGACACAGAGGGTTGAGAGAGGACTCGAGGCGGTACGTGCCAGATACGCACGGTGCCATCCTCACTGCCGGTCAGCACTTTGGGCAGCTCCGGGTGGAAACACACTGCGACACAGAGGGTGGTTGAAATTGGTACCAAGTGCCGAAGTAGGTTGATGGATAGAGGCAGAAGCTAAATTTTGGAAAGAAATTATGCAGTTACTCATAAAAGGTCTTGAAAGTCTTTATTTAAAGAAGTTAGTTAAAAAAAGGTAACTCATTTTACATTCTGAAACTAATCATAAAACAGCTGTTTAGTAAGAAGCGAGAGTAAAAATACTTTACCGCTCACCTGATTACTTTAAAGAGAAGTGAGGAAGACAGTACTTTAGCACTCACCAGTTCATCACTACTAATTTATATGATCCAATTGATTGCTCAAGATTTCCATTTTGATTTGATTGTTCAAAGAATAAGAAAAAATGGACCCAAGTGATGAAGACTCACTTTACACATTGACATATAAAAAAGGCTTATAAATTACTAGCTGTCTAGGGCAAATTAACCAAGTCAATAATAATATTGCAGTATACAGGCGCTTGAAACTTGGAGTTTTAGGATTTACAGTCAGTTTAGTTTGAAGTTGATTATCCAAATCCGGCCTTTTTTAACATTACCTAATTATTATTTATTATTTGCTTAACCCTTTTTTTTAATTTTGAAACAGCCTTGACACCTAATAAATTGATACAAAGAATCTTTACCTTGGTAAATTGCCTTGATAAGTTGCCTTTTTTTTAAGAGTAACCTCAAACCTACAGCCACACACAATTAAACCGGAAACCTAATTTGGCTAACTGGTACATGAAGAGAAAACCATCAAACATTAAAATTATTTTTACGACTGACTAACCTGCAGAAATGTTCTGCGCATGGCCTTCCAGCGTCTGCACGCAGGTCTTGTTCTGGTAGTCCCAGATCTTGACCATCCTGTCGTCGGCGCCGGAGATGAGATAAGGTTTGTCTCCGCCGTGGTAGTAGTCCACGCAGTTCACCCCCTTCTCGTGGCCCTCCAGGGTGAAATTTGGGGTCGGGGAGCCCAGCTGCCATACCTATGGGGAATGGATTTATTTTAGAGAAAATGTAGGAAAACACATGTTAATTGAGGAGTTTGGGCCTCGGTAAAGCTTTTTTTGTCTGCTAGACATTAGTCCAAGATGTAGTTGGATTAAAAAAATTAAGTGGACTAGGTGATTAAATATTTTGGGGTATGAGGTTAACTAATACCTTGTGTGGTAGTATAAAACGCAGAATATTAATATGTTTTTAGGAAATTTAGAGGAAAGCAGGCTTACCTTTAAATAACTCCAAAGAACACATAAAAATCACAGGTTTGGTGATCACTATGATCTTTATGAGTTCTGTGGACTTATTTAAAGGTAAGCCTGCTTTCCTGTAAATTTCCAAAAATTCCTGGAAAATGCCCTCTCTTTTAATCAATATTAATACTTACTTTGCTATTTTAGTTTTAAAATATTACTTTTTCAAGCCTAAAATAAGTTATAGTTCTAGACTGCTATACTGGCAAGTGACAAAAAGTGGAAACTCTACAAATCGTCTGTTAAATCTCATGATTGAGTTGTCAAAATGTTGTTTATGTTATTAGGGCACATTAACACTATGGCATTTGTGTTACAATACGGTATCGTTGTCTCACACAATGTGAAACTTAAGACTGAGTAAAGCCTCTTCTTAGACTTGCGACAAGATCTATGGAGCTTTTACCATCATATTTCTTAAGGTTTAACATAGATTTTAGTGTGACCTTGTCTAGATTTCATATTTATTGCATTCGATCTTGCAGCTTGCAACTTATCATAAATGCCTCTTTAGTTAAACACGTGATCATAAGAATGATTGCCGACACAACATAGATGTTAAACACTAATTCCAAATACAGCGCACTCACTCACCCGCCAGTACGGCTGTCCAGAACTATAATTAGGCTGTAGCCTAACATGAAGTCTTTCCAAAGTTGCAGTCAGGTCAAATATAATTAATTCTACCAAAACAACTAATGAAGAAGCTTGGTATCAACCAAGCTTCTTGAAATTAAAAATGTGGTGAGCCTATTACATCCCTTTTGCAATAGGCCATAAACAAAAACAAATCCCTAAGTAGGCTAGCTACTTTTTACATAAACCAAGAGTAAATTTGACATTTTTTTTTTATTTTATTTTATTTTTTTTTATTTATTTATTTTTGTTAAAAAAAAACCTCAACTGCCCGTCGCCATGGGCCAATAAGCCTGTGCGGTGATCTAAAGACAGCGAGGTACCGTAGCGGCAACAGTCACATAGGCCAGCCAGAGGTGACCGCTCATGATGGAACAGGAGTCGCCCGCCGCTGGGATCGAACCAGCGACGTTTGAAACGTAAAGCCAGCGCTTTACCCCTGAGCTACCGCCTCGGAATAAAGAAAACTCGGACATGGAATAAAGAAAACTTTATTAACTGACCTTGACAGTCCGGTCCAACGAAGCACTGGCCAGCGTGTTGTTGTCCTTGGTGTTGATCACTATCTGCATCACGTAGTGCGTGTGTCCCTCGAACACTTGCTGGCACAGCCACTGCTTCTCCCAGTTCCACAGCTTGATGAGCATATCGTCTGGAATTTAATTCGGTCGGTTACATTCGATTGGAACTTGATGACAATTTTTATGTTGAAGGTTGCGATGATGTTGAGTTAAAAACCTAGAAGGCTGTAGCTTTGACTACAAAATGGTTGTAAGGTCATTAAATGTATATTTAGCTTACGATCATTTAAAGAGAATAGATATTTGCTTATAATTAGCCAAATGCCCTTAATGTTTTCTAACTTTAGACTTAGAACTTTATTTTAGTAGGACTTTCCTCGTTTTGTTACGAATCGAACGATATCAGATTAGTCATACCTTCACCCGCCAAATCCCCTCCAAGTAGGCCTAGGTCAGGTTGTTGACCGGAGTGTGTGCATCACTTGCCTACAGGATTTAGCGGGTGAAAGTATGACTCATTCAGTATCGTTTGATCTGCAACGAAACGAGGAAAGTCCTACTAACATATAAATGATAACCTAACCTAACATAACCGCCGCAGCGCGCTGTATAAGAGTGGCCATCGGGTGTTGCCGCTAGCGGCGGTGACGCTTTACCTCGCCGACATCGCTGCCTTCTACGAGGCAGAACATAAAGACCACTCATAATAATTTATGTCAAATTTGGACAGTCAGTCAATTAAAGTATGTTCTCTCGAATTATGCAGTTATTTTTGGGATCCAGTTTAAAAAACTCTCTAAAAATAGTGGCCTCCGTATAATACCAAAGTACCAATATGCTTCATATATTTATACCTAGGCCAATTTAGTTGGCTTGGAGCATGAAAAACGCTTGGCTTTGACATCAATAATTGATCTTAAAAATGTATGGTTTCTTTTTTACCTGTAAAAATCTATGTTACAGTCTGATAGGTTTGAACAGAGACAATTCCCATTTAAAATTGACTACTTACCACTACTGGTGAGGATGTAGGGTTGCGTAGGATGGACAACAATGCATCGCACGTAGTCAGAATGAGCCTCAAAAGCATGGGCCCTCTCCAGAGTATTGTAGTTGAAGACTCGGACTTGCATGTCATCCGAACCTGTGACGATCCAGTTCTTGCGTGGCACAAATACTGCCGCTCGCACAGGTAAATCACATACCTAATAAGCGATTGTGACAATTAGCTAAAAGTTTTCCAAGGAAGTGGATTTAAAATGATGATAAATAAACCTAAACCTACCACAGGCAAGTCGATATCAAGTCTATAACAACAAACACAAACATAGCCTTGAAAACCTTATTGTATCCCTAAACTTATTAACTACCAATATTAAATTAAGAAGATAGCCTACTTAGGCCTGTTAAGAATTTTACTAACCTCAAAAGACTTGACAAGCTGTTGAGACTCATGATTCCACACATGAACGTTTCCATTATATAACGATGCCAACATCCATGGTTCTGTCGGGTGTAAATCTACACATTTTACTCGATCTGATCTTGCTGTAAGCTTACGTTTAATATCCAGTCGTAGAGGCTGAAACAAAATGTAAATTAAAATATTAGCCTTAGATAAGAAATTAGATATTTGAGGTTAGGCCTCAAATCTGATTCAAATTAATGAACAAATTGCAAATGTAACAAATTGCAAATTGTCAAATGATGAACTTTTGCAAACATGAAATAACTTTAATAGAAAAAAGTTTGCAAAACCTCTGTGTTTTTACTAGATTGTGGAGGGTTTTAAAAATGTTTCTATACAGGCCTAAATTAAAATTTTACAACAAAAACTGACTATTCTGACATAAAAATTAATCAAACTCAAACAACATTATATACAAAAATTACGTTAAAAACATTGAAGGTGAAAGCATGATATATAGATCCTAGGCCCCTATTGCATTCCCAGGAAGCCTACATTAAGTTACATAAAACAAAAGAAAAAAAACTAATGTTATTGCATTAGGCCTATACATACATAGCCTACATTATAGGCCTACATTGTTTGAAATAACCTACCCAGGTAGGTAGTTTAAGCCAAGTATGAATGAAAGATGAGTGAAGGATGATTGTGACACAATCTTGTAGCCTTGTTACTGACTAAGGGCGACATGTCATATCCTATTGTTCAAGCTTAAAAACAAGAAATGGACTGTCAAAGGGAACCAAGGAGGTTAGAGTCTGTATTTGAGGTACCATGATAATACTTTTATTGATGTAAAAGTGATCCTTTTATTTTGTCAAGTGAGAATAAAATAAGAGAGGGAGTAGTTAGCTAGTAATTTAGTATGAATGTTTTTTGTACTATTGTGATTGACGCCATTCTACAATTATATAACTTGTGTTCTAACAATTTGTACAATTTTAATGAATAAAGGTTATTTGAATTTGAATGGCTGCACTTCCGTAGAAGCCCAGTGAAACAATCAAATCAAAATAACTTAGGCCTATTTAAAATATCAATATACCGTGACATTAATGCTGAGATATTTCGTTGTAAAATGTCGGAAACGATAGGCCTACAGCTGATTATGATAATCGTAATTTTGGTTATATTCTGGTGTTACATCTGTTATGAATACAGAATGATTTATTATATTTCTCGTCACAGCTGTAACAACCCGTTCTTTGAACGACAACTAAAAATGATTCGCATCTTAAAAGAAAGACCAGACTCATTGACACCAGTACTGTAAGTAAAATGCATATTTAGGCCTACCATTAAAAATATGTAATAAATTCCAAAATATTAATTTAAATAGCCTAATATTTTTGCGTAGCCTATTTTCTGAAATTGATGAACGTGAACACAATTTAAACCATTTTCATAAAAATCTTTGAATCTTTGAAAATATATTCTTATGATCAATCATCAAATGGTTTCACTTCCATTTCTGATTTGCTTTCATTTGGAATAACCCTCATATTGCTAACCTGTCAAAATCAGAAGGCCGCATAAATACCATTGAGCATTACCTCCAGCGATATAGTACAGTATCTAACTTCTCAGCAAATATGGTACATTCATGGCAACAAATATGTACAGTGAAATAAATATATTCAAGACTTAAAATAGGCCTAAGGTACAAATTTCACCATGTTTCAAAGTCCAAAGTTATTTAGATGATTTTACTGTAGGGCCTGCATGAATAACATTTATTTTAATGATAAAAGTCAGTATTATTTAAAAAATATGATTATAAATTGAATTTTTCAACATACAAATATAAAATTCATTATTAAAATTGGAGGTTATGTTTTAATGAACCCAGTGAAATATCATATGCTTGACATTACTACTGATATTTTGGGATGAGATGTTGATTTAAGTACTCACCATTTTAAAAATAAATTAAATTTCACTTATTTATAAATATTTTGTCTCACATAAATAAGTAAACGATTCACAGTTCCACCCAAACCAAGACAGATGACGATGACGTACGTGGCGGCTTATTCACCGGTGACTTGATAACAAACAGTTGTCAATTTGTCGCAAACTGAATCAATAACAACATTATCTTCAACTGGCATACTGTAATAAGTAAAATATATTTTCATTGAATGTAGGTAAACTAAGAGCGCATTGCATCCTGTACGAAATAGAACCTTTCACAATTTTTTTTTACTTAAAAGGTACTTAGAATGTCACAATTCAAAAAATCATGAGTACATTTCTAAACTTCTAAGTGCAGAACTTCCAGGAGATAAAAACTGTCTAGCCCACCCTCAACTAACTTAAACCAATTAACGTAACCTAAGCTATCCTAACCAAAATTAACCGGAACTAACTCAACCTAATTGAACAAAACCCAATTTGGACGTTCTGCACCCAGGCTACAAACGTCCACACGTTTTGAAACGTTCCCTAAATCGTGACTTATTAAATTATGTTGAGGGTTTGACCTCCCTAAAAGAGTTAATCTTCTGCAAAATAAGCCGTCGGCGTTATTAAAACAATTGATGTAGGTGCAAGTAATCGTGGTAGCAGATAAAAAAATCCAACGTTAGGCTCTTGGCCTTTCAGCAGAATAATGTGGCGTTTTTCATACGGTAAATGTTTAGTTAAAAATTAGTTTTTTATAGAAGATTTTGTCCTGAACGGCCACGGCATGTGACCTTAAAAGTGGACAAAAGTCGAGGACAAAAATGGCCACCAGAAGATCTACATACATATATACATACATACATACATTAGTTGTAATGACGACCTACCCAGGTAGGTGTTTTAAGCCAAGTATGAATGACAGATGAGTGAGGGATGATTTTGGTGCGATCTTGTAGTCTTGTTACTGACTAAGGCCGACATATTCCTTAGACAGGACCGTTAACTAATAGCCAAACAGCCAATGGCAACTAAGGGACCTACATTTTAACGTGGGATCCGAACCACAATTTCGCCTCGGTTAACAATTTACGAACTGGTCTAATTATGAGGATGGTCCCATGAACGAGTACTTAATAGTGCGGACGTTAATCCCCACTAGGGAACACCGCGTCCACAAGCCATCACTCATAATTATCCACAATAACTAGCCATATATTTTTTCTAAACAAATACAAATAATGCATTCAGTTATATACAGTAGGATCAGGGTCGAATCATAGATAAAGGGATACAAAGTTGTATCCCTTTATCTATGGTCGAATCCACAGACTGCTAAAGGAGTTCGTTCACTAATTCCTTTGGTCCATACAATGCTGAAATACTGTAAGAATCAATTCTCTATATTCCTTGAGCGTCTCACAGATATATGCTTGATTCTTGAAATATCGTAACGATGCCAAATCTCGTGAGATCATTACAGGGAATACATTCACTGTTTTCTGAGAAAACTGATTCATCCGTATCCTTAATACGAGGTTGTAAGGGAATTGGAGGCAAAATTCTACTAACAAACAGGGCATAATACGTTTTCTACGAAGTATATTTAGATTTTAAAATATGCAGGCTCGACTATAAGTGGCAGTTTCATTGAAACGATTCATTAAACCTGTCGGCCAAAACCTTTTTTGACGTCGGATTGAAAGAAGATGCAAGGTACAAAAAAGTGATTGTATTCGTCCAAATATCTTAAATAGGCCTAATGAAGCAAAAAATAATTATAGCCTTATCAAATTGACACACAAACCTCTAAAGATTTCGGTTATAGGCTGCAGTACCGTAAGCGGTTTACATTTTAACGATTGAAAATATCGAACTGTTACCAATATATCGATTAAAAATATTACGAACTATTCATCTCTTTTCAAATTATATCGAATCGGCTTGTTAGCAGTGAAATAATGGGTTTTAGTTCAAATTTAAATAAATTTACAATGAACGTATCTAATTATAAGTTAGTACAGTAATAATTTAACTTCCAATACTATGATAATAACTAACTTAACCATAACCAAACTTCACAGAGCTTGTCATTTTCTGTCACTGCCATGTCAATCAAAGACCAAAAATCAAAACTTATTCAAAATTGTGGACGATGTGAAATAAAGGTATGTATTGTTGAGTTATCTTATGTTGGTAATGTTTTTATTTAATAACGAGAGTTTAAAACACTTTTTAGTTTTATTAAAGTTTAGTTTTTTAACATTCAGTTCTAGTTATAACGTTTTATCATATTTAAGTTATTAGATACTAATGTGTTTTGTTTTGTTCTTGATGCAATCGAATAATCTTATTTTCTGTTATTCATGTATCGATTTTTTCAGTTCGATATTTTAAATCGTTAAAATGTAGACCGCTTACGGAACTGCAGCCCAGTTAGTTATAGTTTCATATTTTATCCTTAATCTAATATTGTTCTGCACTTGTAACACGTGGTGTTATTACATGTCCCAGCGGACAAACCACTGGAGTGAGTTTGTTATCGCTTCTAAATTCAAAACAGTAGTCACTTTTATCTCCCTTTTCCGTCCCAGGACGCTTGGGCTCATCACAATTCAGCACCAGTATTTTAATAAACACTGATACCGTACATGTTCACTTATCTTGAAACTAGTACTTTAACTACTTAAATTCATAAAGGTATAAGTTCATCTGTAATCATGTTATCTGTAATTTAAAGGTGGATTAATTGTTCGTTAAAATTATTCTTAAAAATAAATAATTTCAAAAGTATTATAAGACAGTTGTAAAAAGGATGTCTTTTTACCGAAACGTTTGAATGTGCGTGGCAATGCAGTAAGTAAGAGAATTCAAAAAAGGAAACATTTTAAGGCTTTAGCAACAATTTGACGTCACAGTTGAATGTTTAGAGTTGTAACATAAATTATAATTGGGAAAGTTTAAAAAGAATAACTGGTATAAGGAGAAAATAATAAGACAGCATAAGTTACATTCAAACTAACTTAAAAAGCAAATCAAGCACTATAGTTTGCAGTGGCGAAATATTAACAGGCTAGCTGTAACCACGACCAATTCTTTTTTCTAATTAAGGAACAATCGTTCATCCTAAAATCGGCATTGCCTGTCAGTGTACGGTCCTAGACTCGTTAGTTAAAGAATAAATGGCTATTGTATTCTTGAAGTTTTTAAGAAATAGGCTGAATTAGAAAATTGTTAGTTTGATTAAAAATTATACTTTATATAATCGAGTAAGTTATTGCCATAGCAAAATGGCACATGTATACTAGCGTTTTGGGAATGCAAAAATGTTTTTTTTTTAAAGCAAAGGTAAGATTAAAATAATGTAAGCTAGTAAGCTTGCTAACTTACTGTAATCTCCCTCAAGGCTGCTATTTCATAATAATTAAGGACATCATAAGGGGGCGGTCTACCTCAAGCTCCGAGCGCTAAAACAAGGTTTTCTATCTTATTCATTGATCGCTGGATTTTCATATGATTTCCAGTATTTTTGTGTCATTTTATAAAGGATATGTTTTTGTAGGACGCTATAATTTTAGAATTTTTCATTTTATCCCCGTTTATTTACAGGAATTGTGTAAACCTTTCAAAAAAAGGTAGTTTTTTGTTAGATTTTAAAGTCTCATAACTAACGACAGGAACGCTTTATAGAAAAATAAAAATTGTAGAGACATATAAAATATTCTGAAGAACGTGAACCTACTCTCATTTTTATTAAATCTTAAAAAAAATAAAGTTTTTATCGTGCAGATACGAAACGTCTGCGAGCGTACTTTAGCGCGCTTTAGCCCTATCTTTACAATGTTATTTCGCTCTGTGACGCGGATTTTTCTGTCAAGGTAGACCGCCCCAATAAGGTTGTTTGGTGAAAGAAAGATTTGATTTGAAAAATGCTATAGCTACAATAACTCTTTTTGTCAATAATCAGCAGAATGGATGGCTTTCTCGTCAACAGTCTGCATAATAATGCATTGCTTATAGGCAAGGAGAATGACTATTATCGGATATTATGATTGTTTGCCGTATTAGCGAATTTCCTTAAAGGAATAAGTTATTACGGTAGTACTCATGGTAAGACCTAAAGTCTGAGACCATGTTAACTTTTCATTTTGGGGTCCCCAGAAGCAAAAAACACCATTCGTTTGAATTTATATATGTCTGTTAACACGATAGCGGCCGTAAATGTGGTCCGAACATCATGAAATTCGGTACAAACGTGTAAAGTGGTAATCACTCGGACAAGTTCGTGAACTGGCCCGATCGGACCACTGGAAGGGGGGGTAAAGGGTGATAAACTCCCCCAAAAATGGGTTAAATGGGGCCTAAATGGGGAGTTTTTTACATAGAAAAATAAAATGTACCAAATTTTTGTTGGCACCATTGAATTCAGCTAAAAAAAACAAACAATTTAGTATTTTGAATCACCGCTCTATGTCCATTGGTTACCGTGATATTGAAAGTGGTAAACACAGTACGTTGTCTCAATGTTAAAATTATGGGAAATAAGTAAAATTCTATATCTCGCTTATTTCTCAACATATCTTGATAAAACTTGGTAAATGGCTTCTTCTAGTTCAAATCTACTAAATATGGAATTAAAACCAACCAGTTCAAAAATACCTGTTGCAGCAAACCTGCATACTCATTCCCCATGTTATTCTTATGCAGCTTACAAAAAACATGTCAAATCTCGCTATGTTGGATTAAAATATGTTGTTTTGCGTTTGACATTCGCTGAGTATGCAGGTTTGCTGCAACGGGGGTTAGTTCTCTGTTTCTGACATAATACACACGCTGAGATTGCCTCGAGACATTTCTTGAGACAAGAGGTATCATGAGACAAGCCGTATCAGCGATACAAGGCCACACACGCTGGGATCTGTCGCGATACATACTGTATCTCGAGACAAACGTTTTATGAAACATGAGGTACATAATCGCATTGTTAACCATATTTTGAATATTTGTTTACGTTGATTTTTTATTCAAATCCTTCGGCTGAATCTTTTAGTTGAGTTTACTTCATGAAATTTATATATTTTCTTTTGCATATTTTATATTTTATTTTTTATTAACTTTGATGGAAGAACTACCGGAAGGAGTGTTGCTTGCCTGTGAGGTAGCCATTGAAGGTCACGAAATAAAAATTTTTAACGCTTTTAACAATGCTAAACACTTTTTTATGTCATAACATGTTTGATTGCATGCCATGAATATCTAAATCTAGGAAGTAAATCTGTATTGCAAAATAAAAAAAAATTAAATCGACTTGCTACTAGCTTCCCCTCAAAATTGCCGTTATTTCTCCTCCAAATTAACACCTCTCCCTTTTAAAATGATCATCATCAAATCAGATTGCTGATCGGTTGCTTACTGGAATTCCGTATTTTTAATCTAAACAGGCGTTGCATTTTTTTAGGGAAAGGAGAAAACCGAGATAAATTGATTTCCTAAGTACGGTTTGTACGATTAGATTCAATTAATAATAATTCATGATTAATTTCATCAGATTAATGAATCTTTGAGACTGAACGGCTCTTTCACGAAAAACGTCTATTAGTTGTGAAGTAAGTGTGATATTAAGTTAATATACTGTCATTGATTATATCTTACACCTATATAATCAATGATACTGTGATAATATCGTTAAGGGTTATAAAAGAGATTTTATTTCAAAGACGTCAAAATTAGGAGTGCAACAGAGATGATATTAAAGATATTTTTAAGTTTTTTAGTACCAAGTCTTTCTACCAGAATGTGCTAATTTCGGTATATAATAAAATTGAATGGCTTAAAAATTTAACATTGCTACGACAATTCCTTTCTTTATACTCGCAGTAACCAATGTATTAAAGAACTGTATATAGTAACACTTAATAACTTTTTTCTTCATCACATCTAAAGAATTCCTAAACATAAAATTAAGAACTCTCAGATATGTAACCAGAACTTATCAATTTAATCCCAATCATAGATTTTACAAACTTCTATTCCCTACAACACCAATTTCATCCGGGGTTGCCGATGTCATGTTTTGCCTCTTGCCATGCTGGATCGTGATGTTCTTCAGCAGGTTCAGGATGTCGCTCCTGACCAGCTGCATTCTCTCCAGCGCCATGTTGCGGGTGTACTGCTGGGGAATGTCGACGGCTTCGAGGGATTTGGTCTTCTTCCCATCCTTGCAGGGGTGGCAGTTGAGTAGGGCTATGAGCAGACCGATGTATGTGGCGGCAGTGAGAATTGCCAAAACGCCGGTGATGAAGCCCAATATCACATTGGCCGTCAAATTCGCCAAAGTCCAGCACATTTTAATTTTCTCTGTCCATTCGCAAATTTGAAAAATTTTGGTTGAACGGTTTCCATGGGAATGTGATTTTTATCCTTCCAAAAATAGGGGGCGAAGTGTAAATGAATAGTATTTGTGGGTTGCCTGTGTGGGGTCGGTTATGGAAATAAGACTCGTTTTGTCTGGGGTGAGTTCACTAGTGAATGACACCTTAAGTTAATGACCGGTTTTATGAATAAAAACATGCAAATTTCTGATAGTATGTTCTGAAGAACCATGTTTTTTATGTAAAGTTAAGAGTTTCTCTGTAGTTGTCCAATCATCATAATCTTAATATCAGCGTTAATTGGATTGATTTTTGCAACTTTATTGTCTCTTGAATAATTTGCAGTCTTAACGATAAAATTTAGCTTTGAAAACAAAAAATAGTCGCCATTTTGAAATGGTGCAAAGTTGAAATTTGATACTTCTTACAATAATAGCTCTTAACAGTGGTTATACATATACCAATTTTGAAGTTTATACGTTCATGAGATATGATTAAATATGTAAAAATCACAAACAGAAACACAGACGGAAAACGAAGCACTTTAGAACCTATGTTTATATAAACTTTTTTTGTTATTTTTACCTAGCTCTACTATCATATACTAAAATATTTTACTATTATTTCCAGACACCCTGCAATAATGCAATACGTTAAATATTTTATTCACAGTAATACCATTGACTTTATACTTAAAAGGAGACTGCTCATGCTTACACATGTTTTAAAGCCAGAAATTTCCACGCGAAATTACACATTCGTCAGTAGAGATAGCGCCAGTTGTGGTGTTTCACCTTTCACACGAAAGATTCGTTTCTTATCCCTGAAAATACATGGGATTACCAAAAATCTCCACCAGAAAGTGTTGATTTTAGTAACATATGATCAAATTTGTTGGCTTCAAAATTTAACATTGCTTGGACTATCTATTCTCTATCTATTCTTTTTCTCTATAATAAATTGTAATACCCTATAACTTGATGAGGACAGAGATAGATTTTAACGAGGTGCGTCGAATTCAGAATTTCAAGAAAGAGCATCAAAACAAGAAAGGGCTGATATTTTTGTTGGAACAATGACGCTGTCGTCGACGTTCAATCAAACACAATTCCCTGTTTTACAAGTACATAAACATATGAACTTGGTTAGATATTGAAATGTTTCATGATGTCATCTTCATTCATAAATATTTCTGTTGTAGTTAGTATGTGTCTTATGTTCTTTTATTGAATATAATATGTGCCCTTTTAATAAACCATAAATAATTATAAATAAATGCCCTAATAAATATTTAAACATGTATGTGCCCTTAATAGAATATTGCCCTGACACTAATTTTGAATATAATCATATGTCTGTTAATTTATGTGCTTGTGTAATGTATAATAATTTGTGCCTATGTAAACACCCCTCAGAAGATCACCCATCATTTAATATTAAGTAATTAATTTCATTTCAATTTTTTTTATAATTATCGTTGCTATGAATATTATTTTTAATCATTACACTCTAATTACCATGTCAAATAGCTTGATATGGTAATTGAAGTTGACTATCATAATTACATATTTATACGTGTGATGAAAATTACAACCAAAGGTACTAAACATTATTTACTCAAAATTAAGCTTCATGACAAATCTAAATTAAGTGTTTGCTACGTTAAATCAAAATTAGCTACGTTTGCCTAGACGAGTTTTATTAGGTTTTGAAATTAATCAGTTTTTTTGGGACACGGAGTATATTCGCGTACTTTTTTTTAAAAAAAACATACACAAACACATACTTTAAAACATACTTACATATCGAAAGAAATGATAACTACCTGAAACTACAGGGTTTAAGGGGGCGGTCTACCTCAAGTTCCGAGCGCTTAAACAGGGTTTTGTATCTTATTCATTGATCGCTGGATTTTCATATGATTTCTAATATTTTGGTGTCATTTTAAAAAGGATATGTTTTTGTAGGTCGCTATGATTTTAGAATTTTTTATTTTATCCCCGTTTATTTACAGGAATTGTGTAAATCTTTCAAAAAAAAGGTAGTTTTTTGTTAGATTTTGAAGTTTCATAACTAACAACAGAAACGCTTTATAGAAAAATAAAAATTGTAGAAGCCTATAAAATATTGTGAAGAACGTGAACCCACTCTCATTTTTATTAAATATTCAAAAATAAAGCTTTTGTCGCCCAGATACGAAACGTCTGCAAGCGTACTTCAGCGCGCTTTAGCCCTATCTTTACAATGTTATTTCGCTCTGTGATGCAGATTTTTCTGTTAAGGTAGACCGCCCCCTTAATAATCTTAACTATCTTAAAATACGTCACGATAAGATTTAAAGTAATCAAACACTGTAAAATAAACAAAGACATATAAAAAATAATTCACAACTGAGAACGTGTTCAAACTTTCAATTTAAAAAAGTAAGGCTTATAATAATTATAATATAACATAAACATGTTGTAAACTGTTGCTGTTAAATAAAAATGGTCCATTAATGCCGTAAACTCCATGACATTTAGAGCAAGATCCTCCTCTAATATTCATGATAATAATGTTTTGCGTCTTAATAAGTGAAACACCAGAACTCATTTAATGAGGAACTATGATGAACTTAACAACAAAGTGCTGTAATTTTCTTAACGTAATGAAAAAATAACAATGTATTTTACTGAGGATAATTAACTTTCCCCAACAAAATATTAACTCTGTAACCTTCCTTTTTATTGACTCATTACAAGAAAGTATAATGTCCCTTCTCTCACCATATCACAACTAGGTAAGAAGATCCTTTCATATTTAGATTGTAGAAAATGCGTTATTTTATACAGTAGGGTAGACCGGGGCACATTTACGCATGGCAGTGACATTATTTCAAAACCGGTTATAGCGGGCGCGCCACCAGTCATGTCAGGTCGATGCTGCTACCTAACAGGCGCTTCCACAACAATTTGAGCGTCAGTAAAGCTGTGGTGTTGCAGGTGGTGGATGAAATCTGTTTTCTTACAAGGCGAGTAAATCTTGCTTTATAACTTTTGATGCTTATTGTTAGCAAAGAATGCAGATTTTATCATAAACAATTATACAGTAATAATCAGCAGTTTCTTCTTAATTAAGTGATGTATTTGCAAGCAAAGAAAACTTAACTGGTTACGTTGCACATTTAATATAAAAACAAACATGGCGCAGGGGCACGTTTACGCAGTTGAATTGGGGCACGTTTACGCATACGTTGACTGCCTAAACGTGCCCCTAAAAATAATTTTAATTTTCATCTTCATTTTTATATGCTGTTTAATCGTGCTTGTCATCATTTAAGCAAAATATACTTGTATTTAGCCAACTAGAACTAATTGATACTTTAAAAAGTAAAGTGGAATTTTTTTAAATTATATTCTAATTTTTTACAAATGTTGAGAAATTACGTTCCGAAAAACAGAAAAAGAAGATAACAACGAAAAGACCAATAAAACAATTATAGATTATTAACTAACTGTATGTTATTTTCCATTTGTACCATTTTGAAGTATACGTAAATGTGCCCCGCTTGATGCGTAAACCTGCCCCAAGCCCGGGGTAGGTTTACACATCCGACATTAACATGAATAGTAATTTTTTGTACTGTAGTAAAAACAAAACAGTTAACATTCTATATATAAAATTAAACCTTATTAACCACTGAATAAAACTGTCATGTTTAAAACTTCAAAAGAACAACCACGAATTAAAAAAATATTTTTAAAAAATCCACGTAAACGTGCCCCGGTCTACCCTAGGTATCTCACCATGGGGCTTATTTACGTAATGGCTGATCAAACCTGTTTGACCTGTGGAAAATCAGAAAAACTTCCTTGGATTCATGATTTAATGTTTAAGTCGCAATGACAACTTCATGAGTTTCCCCATTGTTCAACGTCGTTTAAACTTTGATGTGGCATCAGCGAACACTGTGTGGCATAGGGCGTAGCTTTTAGGGAATTAAAAAAATCCGTTTCTAGTGGGTGCCTACGCCCTGAGAGGAACGTCCATGCAAATTTTCAAGGTTCTAGGTCAAGTAATTTTTGCTGTGCGATTGTAGGTAAGTGGTATTTGACAAATGTATAGTGTATTTTAAAAATAAAACAGTATATTCATTATTTGTTGTTTTCCGACTTGATGTTTTTCTCTCCATGAATTTTCATCATACTTAGCCTATACTCCTTGTATGAGCAAATTACTCACAACAATTAATTGGGCTCTAGCTTGCTTATATAGTTACCTCAAAAACGGCTTCGAGGATTTCCTTGAAAATTTGGAAATAACCAATTTCTGATTCCAAAACAAGTTTCATTTAGGTTACTTGACCAGAGAAAATCTATTATAATAACGCAATGAAATACACTGCAAATTAAAAAAAATATAGTTCCTATGCTATAATAACCATTAGGCTACGAAATAATCAACAAATAAATTAATCATAACAGCTGTTGGTAGCTAGCCAAATTATGTTACCATAAACTGTTAATTTTATAATGATATGCTATGAATATTAAAGAAATAAATGCTATGAATATTAAATAGTAAATAAATATACCAAACATAGGTAATAGAATTTCATTGTAGCATAAGGCCTGGTACTGAGAAGTGAATGTGGAATTGAGAATAGAAGAAATAAGGTGTGTGGGATAAAGTCTGCATGGAGCATTAAAAAAGTTTTTTTTTATAAATTAATGTGGAATTAAGTATAGAAGAAATACGGTGTGCGGGATAAAGTCTGCATGGAGTATTAATTTTTTTATAAATTAATATTATGACGCTGAAATGTTTTATTGTAACTGGATGAATGCAATCAAGCGAACCACTATAATCACGGAATAATACCAAGTAAGGCTTGGTCCCCTAGGTGACGAATTAAACAACAAAATAAAAAAATAAAGTAATCATGACATCTGTTTACAAACTACAGTCATCTAGGAAAGATACACTGCGTGGGAGAAAGATTGCATAGAACAATAAAAAATTGTATTTATAAATTTATGACAATATCATGTTTTATAATAATTGGATAAACTGGTAAACATGAAGTAATACCGAGCTAGGTTCGGTCCACCTATTCTACTACACGGTGCAATAGTTTGTAGCCAGTGTATTTAGTATTTAGTATTTAGTCAACTAACGTAAATGAATCTCTATGTCGAACCATTAGATCTCAGTTAGTTAATTGAGTACAAATACATCACCGCACAAACTCTCTAAAGCACAGTCGAGGCCAAAGGCAGACTGATTGGCTCGGCGATGCGGGTCAATAACAACAACCAACAGCAGTTATTCTCTATACTATAATTTAGTAAATTTCATTGCACAAAGTATATTGACGGAAAACAACTGCCTGTTTCTCAACATAGAACAAACCAAAATATAACATTTTCTTTGCCAGAACAAAAAAGGTACAGAGTCAGATTCTGAATCAGAGTATTTATTTCCACAATAAATAACAGTAAATTACATCGAAGAAAAAACAATGGAAATTAGGCATCGCATAGGCCTGCAGGTTTGTGTGTGATACATAGGCCTAAAAAACTGATTTGATTGATTTGAGCTTTTAGGGGTTTTCTTGCAAAGAACTATCGAATGATCCCAGACCAAAAACATTAAGAATTCATCAGAATCCGCCATAGTTTATCGCATGACTTTATATTAGTACTAAAATAAATAAATACAAAAATCCCTGTTAAGAAGTATTTGAAACCATCGGTTCATTAGCCTCTTAGTTATTTGAATACAAACACATCAACGTATGAATTTTTATACATAAAAATTAAATACAATAATCCATATTTAGGGAATTTTTGAAACCATCACATCAATAGCCTTTGGTTAATTAAATACAAACACATCAAAGTGTGAATTTTATATAAAAATAAATAAATAAATACAATAGTCCCTATATAATTGTTTTACTCATCAACGATCGATGTCCGAAAATATAAAAATTAAAACACAACCTCTTAGTATTAAAAAATCAAACTATTCAATATTGATAATCATAGGGTCAGGATAGTTTATTTTGAAAATATTAAAATATGCAATAATTAAAAAGCAATTTCAGTAACAATGGTTTGTGTTAGGTGAGAACACAAAATCCCTCTTCTTTTAAGTCGTACGTCGGCTGACTCTATGGATTAAAATGTTTGATAAAGTGGAAAGAGCACTTTGAAAAAAAGTACAAAGAATTTACTTACAACTAATATATGGCCTATAAGAATATATTCAGCTTCATATGTTTCTGAATATTTAAAATTGTGATTATCTAGTACATATGGATTTATTAATCAAAAAGGTATTCGTGTATTTTTAAAGTTCTGTTGGAAAGGGCCTTATCGGAAGCCTGAGGAAGATTTCCTGCTACGTATGAATCATTCATGAACTTTGAAGAACACTTAGTATATTTACCAAGCAAACTTTGCCTTCCTTACTGCTTACCACATGATAAAGAATCCTTTAAGCGAATTTCCCCTATAGGAAAGAAGCTGTTACCGTAGGTCTCATGGTAAGACATAAGCCCCAGACCATCATAACTTTTCTTTTTGAGGTCCCCAGATGCCAAAAACACCATTCGTTTATTTTCATATATATATATGAATATATATATATATATATATATATATATATATATATATATATATATATATATGTGTGTGTGTGTGTGTGTGTGTGTGTGTGTGTGTGTGTGTGTGTGTGTCTTTAAGCACGATAACTCGCGTAAAAATGGTCCAATCTTAATGAAATTTGGCATGGGCATGTAAAGTAGTAATTATTCGGACGAGTTCGTAAACCAGCCCGATCGGACTACCGGAAGGGGGGGTAAAAGGGGGTTAGCCCCCCAAAAATGGGTTTTTTGAGTTTTTTACATATCAAATTAAAAATAATCCTAATTTAAATAAAAAAATTAAATTTTTATTTATTTAATAAAAATAAAACTAATTTTTATTAGCACCATTGAATTCAGCTCAAAAAAACAAACAATTTAGTATTTTGAATCACTGCTCTATGTCTATTAGTTACCGAGATATTGAAAGTGGTAAACGCAGTACGTTGTCACAATGTTAACCTTATGGGAAATAAGTAAAATTCTATATCTCGCTTATTTCTCAACGTGTTAAAACTTAGTAAATGGCTTCTTCTAGGTCAGATCTTCTAAATATTGAATTAAAACCACCAAGTTTTAATACACCCGTAGCAGCAAACCTGCATACTCATTCCCCATGTTATTCTTATAGAGCTTACAAAAACATGTAAAATCGCGCTATATTGGATTCAAATATGTTTTTTTGTATTTGAAATTCGCTGAGTATGCAGGTCTGCTGCATCGGGGGTATTATTTTTATTCATCCTAAGTCCTGTCAAGTTAAGAGTATTAGCTTTGACTCGATCCTTTCCATATATTTATTGGTTTTTATTAATTTGGTTGGATGTCCATGAAATAATCATGTTAAAAAATATTAAATAACTTTACACTAGTGTCTCTAGCCTCAAAATTAGAGTCTATTTTTGTGCCAAAAAGCCGCAATCGAAACTAATTTACATGGGTTCCATTATGAAATAAACGGATTTTTATTCAGTACCGATGGGACAGAAGGCTTTAAAGCGATCGTCTGCGCTGATCGTTACTCGACTGACTTGCTCGGATAATTGAATGATCCATCCGTATGTTGTACAGCATTGAATCTCGATATGTGAACAAACAGTTATTTCCGCAAATATAATTAACTAGCTGATAACCCCGGCTTTGTTCGGGAGATTATTTTTTCCTATCGTATTCTAGTTGTTTCTTTGTGTTGTATACTGTTAGGAGCCGTAGTAGCTAGAAATAGCTACCATTAGAAATAAGTACCTGGTGGACCGAGCCTTGCTCGGTGTTATTTCATGTTTACCAGTTCATCCAGTTACTATAAAATATTTCAATGTCATAAAATTGATAAATAGAAACCTTTTTTATTGCTCCATGATCTCTTCATCCCACTTGCTGTATTTTCCCTTACTGGCTGTAGATTCCAAACAGCTGTTATGATTACTTCATTTGTTTACACTTTCCTTGTTTATTTTCGTTGCTATCACGGCAACCCATAAGGTCAATGTTAAATTTGACAGCTTTAAAATTCGATCTATTACGTTATTAGATTTTCTCTGGCCAAGTGATCTGCATAAAAGACGTTTTTGAGTCATAAATTACTTATTTCCAGACTTTGAAGGAAATCCTCGGAGCCGTTTTTGAGATCGTTGTGCAAGCAAGCAAGCAAGCATATACATACAAGATAACACTACTCGTATAAGAGTATAGGATAATGGTAACCATAGCAACAATTCAAAGCACTCCCAAAATCCTTGACATAGGTCCCTTTCGGTCGATCCTGCGCCTAAGCCCTTGAAGATATCAAAACCAAACCACCATAGTGCACATCATGAGATTCCAAGCTTTAGTTTGACTAAACACCAAGATCAAGTGTCTAGGATAGCTGTGGCTAGGTGTTTAGGTTTTGGCTGTAGCTCGAAATATACCAACACATAACTCTCTTCTATATAAATATATCTTCTATATATATATATAAAGGAGAAGGGGTTTTCTATCGGACAGCAAATCTTCAAAACTATAAGACCTAAAGAGTTGAAATTTTGCACATGTGCTCCCCTTGAGTTTTAGATGCACACTAAGAAACGGTTTTACAAAATTCCCAAAGGATTCCGTCCTATGGTACTTCAAAGTTTTAATGTTATATTATAGGGAAGGATATAAGGTTGTCATGGCAAACTTAAAAAATATGACAAATTAAATCCTAAAAAAAGACAGAGGAAGTTTTTATGTTTTTCAGCGGGTGAAACCGTTTTGATCAGCTAGTTAATTGTAAATGTTTCGCCCGTTACCTAGCAAAATACTGGACAAAATCTTCAACCTCTAAAAAACCCAATATATTTAATTTTAGTTGACAAATTCTAAAGTAAATTGTTAGATTTTGATGGATTGAAAGCATAGGCGTTGCCGTTCTAGGCACCCATTCCTCTCGCGGAAGGAAGGGATTTGCAGGGATGGGAAAAATATAACGTGGTCAGTCAGCATCATCACAAAGGAAGAAGGAAGAGCTGCATTCCAAAGCTATACTTCGTTCTCTCCACGGATGACTAGCCCTCGTAGTTAAATAACAGGTACAGTTCGCGCATTTTATCTCCGGCCATGGCTACTACTCTACTAACCATATTATTTGATATTTTCAACATATGATATTGGTAAACACAACGTTTGACAAACAGCGTGACTGAAGGGCAATGTTTTCAGAAATGTACCCCCTCCCCACGCGCCTTGCAATCAGCTGACTCTGCCATAGCCGGAGCGGAAATATAACCCCTATGAAAAAATTATGTCAGGTTTGATCAAAAAAAAAATCAGAACCTGAACAAACCTTGATCAAAACTGATCAAATTTGCGGGGTTTTTGGGACTTTTGACTATCAAATCTGATCAAATCTGATCAGGGGTTTGTTCAGGCTGATCAAGGTTGATCAGTTTAGTTCAGGATTCATCAGGTAAGGTTGATCAAGCTTGATCAGATTTGTTCAGTTGCTTCTACAGGATTGGTCAGGTTTGATCAGGTAATGCTGATCAAGGTTGATCAGATTTGTTCAGGTGCTCCTACAGGATTGATCAGGTTTGATCAGGTAAGACTGATCAAGGTTGATCAGTTTCGTTCAGATACTTGGTCAGATTTGATCAGCATTATTCAGGTTTAATCATGCATGCCTGATCAGTTTTGATCAGAAAAATATGGTTTTTGGGACTTTTGACCATCAAATCTGATCAAATTTGATCAGGCAAAAATTCATCAGATATTCAGAAGTGCTTAATAATTATACCATAAAATTAAATTTTTTGTCAGATTTATGAGTTTAAACCAGGGGTTTATTTTATGTTATGTTATGTTTAATGTTTTTTGTAAAAAAAATTGTATGCATTAATACGGTTTAATTATGTAGTTGTCTAACCTGTTATTCACGAAGAGTTCTAATACAGTTCCCAAACCTTTTCTGTGAAATCTATAAAGGAGAAGGGGTTTTCTTGCGGACAGCAAATCTCCAAAACTATATGACCTAAAGAGTTGAAATTTGGCACATGTGTTACTCTTGTGTTTTAGATGCACACTAAGAAACGGTTTTACAAAATTCCCAAAGGGTTTCGCCCTATGGTACTTCAAAGTTTTAATGTTAAATTATAGGGAAGGATATATGGTTGTCATGGCAACCTTAAAAAGTATGACAAATTAAATCCTAAAAAAAGACAGAGGGAGTTTTTATGTTTTTCCTCGGGTGAAACCGTGTTGATCAGCTAGTTTTATATATATATGTACTAATTTTCATGTTAAACAGTCCAACAGGATCCGAGTCCTTTAGCTACAAATATATACACCAACATCCTCTTTTACAAATTAGATATATCAGTGTATAACCTTTATTCTTCTGCCCTTATATTTTTTACTACTTTATAAAATATTTGTATTCACATATATTGTTAACATTGTATTTATACATTTTATATAAAAGTTATGTATTTATAACTAATTTGTATTATGATAAACTGTACATATCTCTATATATTTTACTTGTTGTAAGTTACATGGGCCTGTAAACTGATAAGGATTGATGATAGCGTTTCGACGCTGAAACCTAGGTCTCAAAAAACTTATTATTGGATAGTAAGGTAAGCCTTAATTAAATGAATAATGTCAAATAACGATCCATAGGCTATGAACCCTAATAAATATAGTTTCAAGTAGGCCTATTTCAAGTATTTTCAAGTATAGGCCTAAACAGATAACGCTCTGTTATACATTCAAACTGTAGGCCTATTTGAAATAAATATGTTTCTAGCCTATGATTTGTGTTTATACCTGTAATTAGCTAAGTACACATCCTATTTATGTTATATTAGGCCTACATTAGGCCTATATTGGAAATATTGCAAGTTGTGGGCAGATAATGGATTTTTTTTCATAAAACAAAAACACAGCAAATAAACAGTAACCCGATCAATACCAGTTTCATATCTGATCTTCTGCCGTTCGTTTCTAAAGCAGACACATTTCAAACAAAACAGCAGAAAAACAGAAACATCTCATTTCAAAGAAAACAAAATCGAAAGTAGACGAACTTCGGTAGGCTATATAGTTTGTTGGGTAGAACTCAACAACCGATTCTATTTTATTTATTTCCGACTTGTTTTTACTCAATGGAAATTTACTATCGATAGAATCTGCACAAGATGGTGGATGATAAGAAATAAGGTAGGCCTAAATTGTTCAGTAAATTTATGTTAGTAACTTATAATTTAGTTTTTGGCTAGCTTAGGGGAGAGTGGGGCAGTTTCATACAGGGGCACCTTCATACACTCTAAATTTCCCGCCTAACAGAAGACAGAAGAGCAGGAAACAAATCATTCATACCACCTATAGGCCTCATCATGTAATACTACCTATAAAAGTTTCAATTCTGCAGTGTATTTCAATTGGGAGATATTTAACATTTACTGGAATCGGAGAAAAAAGTTTCTTATGACTATCTGGGAAAAGGGAGGTTAAAGTAGGCCTAATTTGTTTTTATATTTTTGCTGTTATTTATGCATTATTAGACAGCTCAATGTTTTGGACTACATATACACACTAACTGTAGATCTCGAATTTTAACTTATAAAAAAGTTATATGGTAATTTATAACATAACCACACTTGTGGCACTTTCATTCATTGAAACGGGGCAGTTTAATACATTATTGGTATTTACTATTTATCAATATTGAATAATTTATCTTTGTAAAAATAGTATAAACATACTTAAAATTAAGTATCAGCCTACACAGTTAAACTCAAAACATTTATTTTTTTTTAATTTTCTTTAGAGTGACAAATGGTGAGATATTACGGGAAATGAACTAATAGAGCTAAGGCAGATGAAAATTTTTTCACAGTTAATTTTATGCCTAACTTTCATTAATAGTAAGTTTTAGGGCTGTTGATTCACGACGATTGTTGAAACAGTACACATTGATTAAGTTAAACACGATAGGTTTTGATAGTTTATATCGAATTAACGGAACCTAAACTGAGTACCAAAAACAAAACTGATCTTTGCCCATGTTAAATCACATTGAGAAGTTCAGATACTAAACCTAGACAAAACGTATAAACAATAAGTAGTATAAACATAACCTGTAAAGGCAGAAGATCAGATATGAAACTCTTACCCCCCTTTTGAGTAACAAAATTTTAAATTGCTTGATACTTATAGCATAAAGATGTCTACTTACTGAGTTTTTAACCTCAAGAATGCTTTGACAATAACTAACTTGGTCTATTATCTTTCTATGGCCAAATAGAGAGCTCCCTCATTTCCTAACCACAGTTTCACTGTAATAACGTTCATGCAACTTTGCTTAAATAACAATTTAAATCCTAACCCGAAAAGGATTTAAACTCAAACAAAACTACAAAGCAATTTAAGCATGTAAAGATAAAACAGTTATCTCTAGGGCTTGTGCATTTAGTTTAACGTCTACACAAAAATTAATTCAAATCAAAACTAAACCAGTAAAAAAGGAGTGAGGAGTGAGTAGGGCTGAGGCTGGCAGGGCTGCCACTACAACCTCTTCGAGAACGAATGTTGAGTTTGAAACTTGACATATATATATGTTTATATTAAAGTAAATAAACTATTATATAACAATTAATTGTATTTCTAGGAATATGAATAATTGAACGTTTATTGTCTTAGGAATGTTTGCAAAAATTATATGACAAAAACTATATTTTAAAGTAGACCTTCATTTATATCATCGTTAAAAATAATTTTTATAGTGTATAAAAATATAAAAACATAAATTTATTGAACAGATTTTAAGGCATGTAACAGACATAAATTTTAATTTTTTATGTTCACTGCCGCCTATGGAGGCAACAGGGTAAAAATAGTTTAATACCCCCGTTGCAGGAGACCTGCATACTCAGCGAATTTCAAATACAAAAAAACATATTTAAATCCAACATAGCGAGATTTTTCATGTTTTTGTAAGCTCCTTAAGAATAACATGGGAAATGAGTATGCAGGTTTGCTGCTACGGGTGTATTAAAACTGGGTGGTTTTAATTCAATATTTAGTAGATCTGACCTAGAAGAAGCGATTTACCAAGTTTTAACAAGATATGTTGAGAAATAAGTGAGATATAGAATTTTACTTATTTCCCATAAGGTTAACATTGGGACAACGTACTGTGTTTACCACTTACAATATCTCGGTAACCAATGGACATAGAGCACATAGAGCAGTGATTCAAAATACTAAATCGTTTGTTTTTTGGGCTGAATTCAATGGTGCTGATAAAAATTGGTTTATTTTTATTTTTATGTGTAAAAAACTCAAAAAAAAACCATTTTTGGGGGGTTTACCCCCCTTTACCCTCCTTCCGGTAGTCCGATCGGGCTGGTTTGCTAACATATATATATTTATGAAAATTAACGAATGGTGTTTTTGGCATCTGGGTACCACGAAAGAAAAAGTTATGATGGTCTCTGGCTTAAGTCTTACCATGAGACCTACGGTAACAGCTTCTTCGTTAAAGGGAAAATTCGCTATTATAATATGTTTTTTTTTGTTGTAAGATGTTTTATTACTTTAATAACTGTTAAATTAAATATTATACAGCTAATTTGATATTCTTCCTTAGGTCATTTGATAAATTTTGACATTCTTAACATAATTTCTATTATTTAAGCCTGAACAGTATGCCTGACCAAATCTGACCATTCAAGTTATAACATCCGGCCTTATAAAATAATCCTGACAAAATTTGAACAATCCTGTCAGGCCTGATTAAATATGCCTGATCAAGTCTGACCAAATCTTGGAGAAATTGAACACTCCTGTCAGGCCTGATCAGTATGCCTGATCAAGTCTGACCAAATCTGATGATTCAAGTTATAACATCAGGCCTGATCAAATAATCTTGAAGAAATCTGAACACTCCTGTCAGGCCTGATCAGTATGTCTGATCAAGTCTGACCAAATCTGATGATTCAAGTTATAAAATCAGGCCTGATCAAATAATCTTGAAGAAATCTGAACACTCCTGTCAGGCCTGATCAGTATGTCTGATCAAGTCTGACTAAATCTGATGATTCAAGTTATAACATCAGGCCTGATCAAATAATCTTGAAGAAATCTGAACACTCCTGTCAGGCCTGATCAGTATGCCTGATCAAGTCTGATCAAATCTGATAATTCAAGCTGTAACATCAGGCCTGATCAAAAATTCCTGAAGAATTAGGAACACCCAGGTCAGGCCTGATCAGGCTAGTTGATCAGTTTTGAACAACCGAGTCAGGCTTGATCAGGTTATTTGAACAAATCTGATCAAATTTGTTCATTTTTGATCCTGCTTGATCAAAAATGATTAAATTTGATCAGGTCTGATCAAGCAAATTTTCATAGGGGAATGCGCGAACTGTCATTGCGGATTGTTCAAAACGATGAGGTATAGGGAAGAAGAAGACAATTTGACATTGAATAACTGATCATTGAGGTGAATAAATACTTAAAAACTACATCATCAGCTATATAATCCAGTGGACACGTCTATGAATTACTACGCTGGAGGAAAGGGTTCAATATCTTATGGCTACTACATATATTTTCTCATTTTTATTACATAACTTGTTTTATTTGGATGGAAGTTATATATTTTTTAGTTTAGGTCAACTTAAAAAAGTTGTTAAGCTTTTTTATAATTTTTTCCTCTGAAACTCCATTTTACTTTGAACAAATTAATTTCATATCGAGAGTTAGCCTTTAGGAGAGTAATTCCTTTAGACAGCGCTGTGCGGAGTTAGGTTAGGTTAGGTTACATTTATTATAATTTTAAGTTTTCAATCAGTCACGTACACACATTGCTAGCTAATATTGTATTTGTAACCATGTATACATTGATTTGTAAGAGGGTGAATGTGGTATCTGTTGGTAATATGTTTAACTAACTCTAATAAGTCAGTCAAATGTTTTTATTCTTCCTTGGACCTTGTCATTTTGAACAATCCGCAATTAGCTATCAGTGGACGATTCGGCCCCAAACAAGGACTTCTACGAAGGAATCCTCCATGTTGCAGTGAAGAGTCTTACCCTGGACGGTTCGCTGTCTAGACTGGGAACATCTTAGGTATAAGTCTCTCACCCTGTTCCAGATGGACCAGCTAGGACGACCCAGTATTATCTCTAGTGCTTGATCCTGACCGGATATACAAGTTCCGCCGGGAATCCAAAGTCCCAGGGGGATAAGCAGGAGCCAGGAAGAGTACGTAAGGAAGGGGCGTAAGGAAGGGTATTTAGGAAGCTAGTAGTTCTGAATGGCTTCACAGGTTTACGAATAAAATGTCATCTTCTATTTATCCATTGAACTCTGTGCTAGTTTAAATCAATCAGAAAGCCATTTGGGACCAATGCCAAAGTAACTGAGTCACCTTTATCTATATTCAATACCCGTTCAATTCGTGATTAATTGAATCGTGAGCCACCATTAATCCATTGCAGGTGTGCTTCTCGTTGCAACTTCTGCCCTGAACATTAATTAAGAGGCACGGCCTTGTATAGCATGATGAAACAAGCATTGTTGAATTCAATGCAATCAATCGTGACATTCACCCAGAAAATTGAAACATCAAATCTTAAAATGGTTTAGGATTTATAAAATATTTTTCAATTTGTGGGGTTTCAATACGAAATCAAACTTAAGTTAATTAATTAAGATTCTCTTATGTTATAAATCCAAATATCGATCAAAAATTGTTTATTATGTACAACCCACTATTTTTGAGCGAGTCGGAAGTGTAAAAGTTTGTCAATGCTTGAAAAAATTTCCGAGTGTACTTTTGACCCAACTTGTGCATTAAAATGATGTTCTAATTTTAGAAAAATATAAAAAAAAACTTTTTACGAATTTATTTATTCTGTTAAAAATGAAAAACAATATTCTTTTAGGCATAACGGTTGATGCAAAATTATTTTTTATTTTTCTTATTTAAAATGTGTTAGTAAGACATTATTTGAAAAATTCTAAAATAAAAACCTAACCCACTTAACTTTACATTTTCCTTCTTAGAAGTGTGGTTCATTAACTAACTAGAATATTAAATGTTTGGTAAAATTCACAAGGCCTAGGCCATTTACGGGGTTGTAGTGCTTAATACTGCAGTCTGCAGGGTCAGCTGTAATGGTGGGCCATAATTTAACAGCCCCGAGGAGAAGCTAATAACTTGCTGGATTAACATTTCACTTAAATCTCGGGCTGCCTAGGATTTTTTAACGACCGAGTTAAAAGTGTAACTTATTTCTGTCTGACTCACAAACAAGCGTATTTTATTTCATTAATGTTTTTAACAACATGTTGGGATAAAGTTATTAGAGATAACAAGGATTGTTCTTTTTATATCTCTAATTTAAAATGCACTGTGTTGGTTGAGAAACTAGGTTGTGGCTTAAAACTTTATGGTCATTTCAATTTTATATGTTAAAGTGACAGTATTTTATTGTATGACTAAGCATATTCCCAATCGTTTGTAACTGTAGCAATAAATAAAATTCAAACAAATGGAAACATAACATTTTTTGCAAAAATTACTAATGGAAGTAAAGGAGACTGAATTAAAAGTACTTCCTACTTATATGCAAACTGGTTTAGTTTTTTGCAAGAGTAATTCAGAAAATAGTAATTCTAAAGTAAAAACATCATAACTAATTTAATTCATCATCAGTACAAGAAAAGGTGCTCATTGGGTCCACTCGAATAGTTGTTGAGCAGATTTTACTTTTATCCCAAATGGCGAGGCAATACACATAAATAAAGAAAATTAAAACAAAACAATAAAGAAATCCTAAAAGGGTAAGTGAATTTAAACATTACAAAATTTTACTAGTTCAACCAATGACAAACGGTCTAAATATTTCAATAGTATTTCAATAATGTTATATAGATTAAAACATTGAAACAATGTCTCCGTAACTTTGTATGTGAAATATATTAGGTTTGACTATCGGAATTTTACAATACCTAACCGAAGCCGACAATATCGATTGCTACGCTTCAACTGATGCTGAAAGGCTAATTGTTTATCCCAATTTCGCGGATCCGATTTCCAGAAGAGGTTATCATGTTTTCAATTTATCCTAACTGGCTGGAACTGATCTTTACACAGCATGAGCCGCTTGGATTTATGAATTGTAGGCAGATAATTCAAATTCCATTAGGAATTTTCTGAATCAGATAGTGTAGGCCTTCATGTTGAGGTTCAATTAAAAAAATGCAACACAAATATATTTAAAATTCATGGTTTCCAAAAAGAACGATTATTGATTTACCTCGATAAAGGGTAATCTACATAGGTTAAGGTTTGTGTGGTCTGGTTTAAAGTTAACAAACCTAAGAGAAGCCCACTAACAAAAACATAATCGTTCATTCAAGGTATTGCATTAATTCCTCGATCATGAGGCCGGTATTAGTGAATTAGTGAATTAGTTTTGAAGCGTACGATCTACTTTGTATTCCATTTGACTTTATGCTGATATGTCACTTATTTTTGAAAGTTAGTTTGACATTCAGAAACTGGTTGTAAACTTTTTAGCTCATAAAATTGTCATGACTTCACATGAGTATTTTGAAACGTGTTTGATAACTTACTACTACACGTTTTTTTAAATAAATTGCTTACACTAATGGAAGGATCTGGGAAGTAATCCATCAGTTTGTCAGTTGCGGGGCATCTCTACATCACTAATCTCTGAAATATCCTTGAGAATGAGAAATGAATTGAATGATTGAATTTAAAGTTCGGAATATGCTAAAAGGTTTTGTGTGTTTTATGTATTACTAGCTAACCCGACATACGTTGTCCTGTCTTCTTTATGAATAATTTGTTTTAGGCCCGCATTACACTATCAAATATTTTATAAAAGATCTTCTATAAAAGATTTGATTTGAACAATCAAAATTCAAGTCTGCTGATTTTCAAAACAAAATCTTTAATTCTGATTGGACAAATAAATCTTTTATAAAAGAAACTTTCATAAAATATTTGATAGTATAATGCAGGCCTATCAAATATTTTATAAAAAATCTTTTCTAAAAGATTTTATCCGACCAATCAAAATTTAAGCCAGCTGATTTTCAAAATAAAATCTTAAATTCTGATTGGACAAATAAATCATTTATAAAAGAATCTTTTGTAAAATATTTGATAATGTAATGCGGGCCTTAGTTTGAATAAATATCAAAATAGTCACATCAACAACATAGCTTTTATTCTAAAGATTTTTTAAATATACAACATTGTTAGTTTTGTTCTGGTGCAAAAACTATTTTTCAGTGTTCCGACATGGAAACAGGCGACATACAATTGGCTATGTGAAAATCATGGATTTTCAAGGTTGTTTCCACAAACATTCAACGACTGTCCATTTAATGCGGACATTGCAAATGCAAGCTGCTGGAAATGTTTACCGCTCAAAGTCAAAGGGCGTATAATTTAAAATCATTTGGATCCTTGGAATAAAAAAATCTTCACCTTTGTAGTTTCCTTGCGAAATCGTTGCCTCAGTTATATTGTTCATTAATTTTTTCACCGTCAGATAAGTGCGGTTACAAATACATAGTTAGTTAATGCTCCGCAACACAATAATTACTGAACCGACTTTTAGCTGAACGGATATTCTTCATTATATTAGCTGATATCACAGAATAGGTTTTATTCGTTTTATCCTCTCAACCAACCAAATAGAGATGTGTGCGTGTGGCAACCCTCGTTTTAGTCGTCACTTAAAAACGAGAGGAGTTTCAATATCTCGATACCCAGTGTAATCAAACACTAGAAGCGAAAGGAAAAGTGAAAAATTTTAAACAATATTAAGAGGACTGTTTGGTTAATTTTAGACTAAAAAAGTGATACCAATTAGAAATTAAATTATTGGAACTTAAAACCGGTAGAGAATTACAAAAGAATTTTATACGACGTCGTATGCTGCAAACTGCAACTCAAAGGTTAGTCAACGTTACATTAAAGGTGCAAAGGCTTTCCAACATAAAATATAATTTATAGGCCGCAAATTGTAATCGCTGTTTCCAAATCAAGAAACATAAACAAATTTAACTTGGAATCAACTTAGAAACTTCCCTCCATAAAATCTTAACACAGCCAAGTTCCTTGTACAAACTTTATCCTTTGTGTTAGAGTAACGCTAACACCACCCATGCTTCGAGCTGGGTGGAGAATCCTACCAACTCGAATAAAGAGTTTACTTAACATGGAAATCTTGTTTAAAAATTAAACTGATAGAAAACAAAGTTACTGAGACAAAATTTGCTAATAACTTCGAACTATTTGAATGTTTCAATGTTTTCAATGCTATCTATGAATAATTTGGTCGACTCAACGATTTAAATAAATAAGTAACATTCCTAACACTCAAAGTAATATTCTGTCATTTTATTAAAAAATAATATTAGAGCCATAATTGGAGCTCATATCTCTACTTTAAACCTAATGTACTTTAAGATAGGTTAGGTTATAAGTTACAGTTTAAAGTTTTGAAGGGTACTGTACAAGGTTATATACATCGCTTGGGTGATCTTTTTTTTTAAAGAGAACAACATAATAAAATACTACATAAAATACTGTATAAAATAAAATATATACTGAAAATAAATACTTACCTACTTACTTAAATACTTACATACTTACTTACATACTGTATAAAATACTTACATAAAACGGAAATACCTCCAGTACCTATTGTTGTCTCGATTAAATGTTATTTTTGGTAGTACAAATTTTTATCGTACCAAAGACAATATTCAACAACACTCATGAAATATTATTGTTCAGTTTGAATTATTTTAGTTTCCATGGAAATAATTTTTTTTAGTTTTTAATGCTGTAATAAATGACATCGAAGCAAGGCGAAGAAGTGATCTTGATAGGTCCAATATGAGGCGAAAAAAGTAGGCTGTATTACTAATGAGAAATATGCTTATAAGTAATATCATGTACGAGCAATGTTTATATACATACTTGCACAATGATCTGATGAGTAGCTTCGAGGATTTCCTTCAAAAGTTTGGAAATAACTAATTTCTGACCAAAAAAAGTTTTTAGCGTTTTACTCCGCCAGTAAATATTTAAACACGTAAAAGAGTGTATTCTGAACTGTAAGATTGTAACTTAAAATCTAATTAGTTATTACGGTGGAAACTAAATAACAACGAAAAACGTAAAGTCAAAACCGCTGTGGCCAAAACCTCTGTGAAGTCAGACGAATTTCTTATCACACCACGTGTCAATCGCATATCGAGTTGAACTGGGGGACATATATTATACCATCGAGCGCTGCTCGCTCCATCAGATATTATTTTTCATGATTAAAAATGTTACAAATTATATTGAAAATAATGTCACGAAGTATCACCAGGCTAGAATATCTAACCTAAAAACGTTCGACCGTTAGTTATTTACACCGGCTCTGAATTTACCATTATTCATTAAATATTTGTGTATTTCTATAATGTAATTGCTAACTTTTTATTTTTTTATTTTACTTTTCCTAGTTAACATACATAGAACGTCTTACTCAGCGCTAGGTAGAGATGCAAACAACGCCCAAAGTAGGGGCAGCACATCACCTCATCGTCAGAAACCACTCTGTCTTCCGCACAGCCTCTTCTTATCTCATGCTTTGTGTTAAATCTTTCCACCAAATTTCCCTGCCTGTATTATGCAGCTCTGGAGAGCAGGTAATACTTTCCCCACAAATACAAAAGGTAACTTATTGCGATAACAATAATTTTGAGCGATATAATTTTGTAAAGGCAACATCTATATATACTAATAATGGTGTAAATACCTTGTACTGTCAAAGTGATCCTTTGGAGTCGTATAGGCTACTGCAGTTTCGACCTCATTGAGATCTTCTTCAGGCAATAATGGACATCAAGTTCATTCCAGTGGAAGTCGTCAGGATTGATAAAAAACCATCATTCCACATATACACAAAACACGAACGGACAAACGCACATAACAAACAAACATCGACTTTTTATTAAATTCCGGTACTGTACCGGGAAACACGCGACACGCACGTTTGTTTGTTATGTGCGTCTGTCCGTTCGTGTTTTGTGTATATGTGTAATGATGGTTTTTTATCAATCCTGACGACTTCCACTGGAATGAACTTGATGTCCATTATTGCCTGAAGAGGATCTCAATGAGGTTGAAACTGCAGTAGCCTATAAGACTACAAAGGATCACTTTGACAGTACAAGGTATTTACACCATTATTAGTTATTATTCAGTGATTCGGAGGCTAACAACATGAAATCTTTATTTATTTAATACATTAAGAATTTTCCCTGTTACATCCCTTTATCAGCCATCCAACTTAACCAATTTTTCCGATTGAGATGTAATTTGGAAGCTTACAATATAGCGCACTGGCAACTGATAATCAAAATGGGCATTGTTTTACGGCTTCGACCCCCAAACCTTTGATTTATTTCTAGAGAGCGCTTTCAACGCTCCAGTACTGACTAACTTGCGTTACGACGGTTTTAAAAAATGATTGTAATTTATCAGCTGATTAACTTGAGACAAATTTTAAATCACGTTGTAAACAAAAATATATGGTCTACAATTGTAAAAAAGATCCGATACAGGTTATAAAAGTGAATTTGGGTTACTTATATTGGTAATTGAAGACAAATTGAGGCAGGTAAACGATTCTTTATGACCAAGATGCACGATCGACAGATTATATATTGTAAATTAAACCCTGACAAAGAAGAAGAAGGCATAGAGAAAAACGAGTCGACGAGATATTTTAAAAAAATATTAAAATAGAAATATTAAAATGCGCAATTTGCCCCATAGAAAACGTCCCGTTATCCTACTTTTGTGTGAGAATGCAACCAAATTTAAAAACATAGTGCCTCGGTAATGAATGTGGTAGTGCATAATTTTTTGTAGTTGAAAGAATTGTGGATATTTGTGTACCCTGTTTGAACATGAAATGTCAATGAATATGAAAAAAAAAACATTTTCATCATTTAACCAGTGTGGTTGCGACGGTGACAACTACACGAAGATCAATCCGTTCAAGGTTCAATTTATTGCAAACTTACATTCCCAAAAAGGCCATCTTTGATATTAATCGTAATAGCAGCCTCATCTGTGGTAATATCGACTGTCATATTGTATATTTTATCACATGTTCTTTATTTACTTTGTAAAATTATTGTTTTCATCAGTGTTCTGTTTAGTATGTAATTCATGCATTTTTCTATGTTAAATAAAACCTTACTTAAGGTACGTTTAATTCATATTTATGTTTAATTTGTTTCACTTACTATTATTACAATTTATTTAACATAGTTATGGATAGGATTCTTAAACCAGACATATTTAGTACTGATCCTCGGAGCTATTCAAACTCTACAAAGTATATATGTCAAACCGGTTAGTGAAATATTTGCTAGACACAAACTTGCTACCAGAAGCCAATTATCAGATGAAACGGTTGATCAATATCTCCAAGCTCTCAAGCAGTTAAGTAGGGAGTGTCAATTCAAAGCCGTCACAGCGGAGCAAAACCAGGACGATTTCATTCGTGATGCATTTATATCAGGTCTTCAGTCATCAGAGATACGGCAACGACTTTTAGAAAAATGTAGTTTAACATTGAAAGATGCCTACGAACAGGCCAGATCTCTTGAGTTAGCTCATCATAACTCGTTGTCCTTTAACTGTCCGCCCTCAATTAATGCTGTTCCGCCTGTACGAGATGATACAAACAATTCAAACAAGTCTGGATCGTTACCTAATCCCAATAGCACTGTAGCTGCTATAAATCAAAAATGTTTTTACTGTGGTAATTTTAAACACCCACGTACAAAATGTCCTGCCAGAGATGTAACGTGTCGTTCTTGTGGTAAACAGGGTCATTTTGCGAAAGTTTGCAAATCTGTTCCGAATCAAGTTTTGAAAAAAGTAGGCTATGAACGCAAGGAAATAAATGGATCTGTTTATTTAGCCACGACAACTGGAGGATTAGCTAAAGGCACTGTCTTCGCCACGGTTAATGGTAAAATGGTTTCCGCATTGATCGATACTGGTAGCACTTTGAGTTTTGTAAGTGAGAATGTTGCAAAAAGGTTGTTTTTAAATATCGTACCTTCCCGAGGTATAGTTTCAATGGCTACAACGTCTATGACGTCGAGTATAAAAGGTCTATGTAAAGTAGAACTTGAGGTTATGGGTCACAAATACAGCAATGCAAATCTTTCAGTTCTTACAGACTTGTATGCAGACATAATCATTGGACATGATATATTAAATCAACATGAAAGTTTGCAGGTTAATTTTGGTGGATCCAAAGACCCATTAAAGGTATGTAGCGTTGCCGCAGTTTATGTTCAGCCTGTTTCTTTATTCTCTAATCTCAGTTCTGACTGTAAACCAATTGCAATCAAATCGAAACGTCATTCCTTCAGTGATTTAAAATTCATCGAGCAAGAAGTTAGTCAGCTCCTTCAAGCTGGTACTATCGAACCGAGCACATCTCCCTGGAGAGCTCAGCCTTTGGTTGTTTGTAATGAAAACCACAAGAAAAGAATGGTTATTGACTACTCGAGGACCATAAATCGCTTTACTTTATTAGATGCATATCCTTTGCCTAGGATCGACGATATTGTGAATAGCGTTGCAAATAATGTAGTTTTTAGTACAATAGACTTAAAAAGTGCGTACCACCAGATTCCAATTCGAGAAGAGGACAAACTGTTCACTGCGTTTGAAGCTTGTGGTCAACTTTTCCAGTTCAAGCGCATACCATTCGGGGTGACAAATGGTGTCGCAGCTTTTCAACGAGTAATCGATGAAATTATTCGTTCAGAAAAACTCCAAGACACATACACCTACTTGGATGATGTCACTGTTTGTGGAAGAACACAGGCTGAACATGATTTGAATTTGAAAAAGTTCATGGAAGCTGCTCATAGATACAATTTGACTATCAACGAAAAAAAGTCTACTTTTTCTGCAAAATCAGTCAATCTTTTGGGGTATTTAATCGCTAATCGAACGATAAGACCGGATCCTACCAGGCTAGAACCATTAAGAAAATTACCTCTACCGAAAGATGTAACATCTTTGAGAAGAACTCTTGGAATGTTTTCACATTATTCATCTCTAATTCCACAGTTTTCAGCAAAGGTAGCACCACTTGCACGATGTTCATTTCCTCTGTCACAAGAAGCTATTGGAGCATTCGAAACTATTAAAAGTGACATTGAAAAAGCAGTTCTCTCAAGCGTTGATCCTTTGATTCCATTCTCAGTAGAAACCGATGCAAGTGAGAATGCTCTGGGTGCGACTTTAAGCCAATCTGGACGTCCTGTCGCGTTCTTTTCTAGGATCCTATCTGGTTCTGAGCTGAAACACTCATCTGTTGAAAAGGAAGCACAAGCGATAGTGGAAGCACTTCAAAAATGGCGGCATTATCTCATAGGAAATCACTTTAAGCTAATCACAGACCAAAGGTCGGTATCGTTTATGTTCGATAATACCAAACATGGAAAAGTTAAAAATGACAAAATAATGCGATGGCGGTTGGAGTTGTCTTGTTTTCATTACGATATTATCTACCGACCAGGGAAAGACAATCTGGCTGCTGATGCTTTCTCGAGGATTTGTTCGGCTATATTGGATCCTATGAAGAAATTGAATGAAATCCATGTTCAACTCTGTCATCCTGGAGTAACCCGACTTTACCACTTCATTAAAAGCAAGAACTTGCCGTACTCTTTGGATGAGGTACGACGTGTAACGACTGCATGTAATGTCTGTGCTACAATTAAGCTTCAATTATTCAAGCATCAAGGAACTCTGATCAAAGCAACGTCTCCGTTTGAACGTTTAAACATCGATTTTAAAGGACCCTTACCTACTGTAAGTCGCAATCGCTATCTCCTTGTGGTAGTGGATGAGTACTCGAGATTCCCTTTTGCTTTCCCATGTTCAGATATGTCTTCTGCAACTGTAATTAATAATCTGCAAAATCTGTTTTTTCTCTTCGGAACACCTGCCTACATTCATTCAGATAGGGGAAGCTCATTCATGTCCCAGGATTTAAAGGAATTTTTAAATATGCATGGAATCGCAACCAGCCGGACGACCGCCTATAATCCTCAATGCAATGGGCAGGTGGAAAGATACAATGGCGTATTATGGAAGACTATCGAACTTGCCTTGAAATCACAAAATCTTCCAATATCTCGCTGGGAAACTGTTCTACCATTATGTCTTCATTCCGTACACACGCTTTTATGCACAAGTACTAATTCAACTCCACATGAACGGATGTTCCTACATCCACGGAGAACAGGTAGTGGACAGGCAGCTCCATCATGGCTTTTAACACCTGGGCCTGTACTTCTAAAACGTACTGTCAGGGCTTCAAAGTACGAGCCTCTAGTAGAAGAAGTAAAACTTCTTCATGGAAACGCTGAGTATGCTCACATCCAATATCCTGATGGAAGAGAAACTACAGTCTCTACTCGCCATCTGGCACCTGTTGGGATATCTTTAACAGAGGATTCCAGGCCCTCGTTTCAAAATAATGAAGACATTGATAGCAGTTTTAATCGTAGTACAGAAAATCCCAATGCGTGTAATGAAACTCTCAGAGATAATAAAGAAATTGACATTTCTAACAATGAAGGTCAAAGTGGAAGTCAAGAAGAGGAATTGATGCTAGGCCAATGCCCTCGACGCAGCATCAGACAAAAGAATCCTCCTCGATACCTACAAGACTTTGAGACATGAAATAAAGACAGGAGGGAAGAATGTCATATTGTATATTTCATCACATGTTCTTTATTTACTTTGTAAAATTATTGTTTACATTCAGTGTTCTGTTTAGTATGTAATTCATGCATTTTTCTATGTTAAATAAAACCTTACTTAAGGTACGTTTAATTCATATTTATGTTTAATTTGTTTCACTTACTATTATTACATCGACCAACTAGCAACAATAGGAACAAAGAGCACCACAGAACCAAATATATAGGCCGTTTTATGCATGTAATGAAATTCCTGAGTGTTTCCAGCACAGGCTCTAGAGAAATGAGTTCGCACTACTACTTAGTACTGCTCATTATATGCCATAAAGAACTCCTGAGCTCATTATTTTATTCCAAGTGTTGTCGAATGTTCGAAATATATAAGTACATTAGATTATATTTTTAAAATCGATACGTAAAACTGGCAATATGATCTGTTTTCGAATACCAAGTATTTGTGTACAACATGTAACATTGGATGGGTATGAATGTTTGCAATTAATTACAGGATTCATTGCGCTTTGGCCAAATATTAATTGTTTTTAACTTTACGGTTTTCAGGATTATTATACCTTTTTGACTTTTGGTATGCGATATTTAATAACTCTACAAACAAAGCTTTGTGCCAAAACATGTTTGAGGACTTCATGCTTTCGAGATGTGATCAAACAAATGAACTGAAATTTGAAATGCGTTGACAACAGAGACTAATTTAAATTATTTATACGGTATATTCCTTAGCTATGATGATTATTAAATAAATCATTATAAAATTCAAAACAATTAATAATATTCACCTTTTTTAATATATAGAGGGATTTATAACTGCCACTTATTATAAGTATATGCAACTTATAATACATAAAACTAGCTGACTCTTGTAATAAAATTTTATAATTTGTCAACTACAAAAATAAAGAATTTGAACTGCCGCATACTATACAGTATGCGCAATAATGTTTCCTTCGGTTAAACATGAATTATTAATCTATGAATTGGAAAATATAAATTGAATGCTGTCATCATTGTTGATATAGTGAAGTTGTCACACCAGAGCCAAGACCTTTGGTTTTATGTAAGAAAGTTAGATGTATTTTTTCTGCAAAAACATTTAATTGATTTTTCCTCATCCAATCCATTCCTGACGGAAAGCTTTATTCAAACAGTTTATTAGGCACGAAGTCACGTAACAGAACATACATTTTTAGAACTATTTGGATTTGAAAATATAAGTTATCATAGCTCAGGAAGTATGGTTGATAGGAGTATCGTCCATGAGTTAACTAAATAATTAGATTACAGAATGATAGTGACAATTCTAAACAAGCAACATCGCCTTCATGTTTGGACTCCGTACAGATATTTGCATTTTCAAGCATTATAATTTTAAAATATGTAAAATAGGTCGTCATAATATTTATGTTACTTAAATATTTTTTATGTATTGAAATAACTAAGTTATAATGAATAAATATGTCTAGGAAAGATTTTTTTAAATACATGTTGATTTGTTTGATTGAATGATAAGCATAACAAATGTAGATAAATTATTATTTTTCGCGTGCACAAAAATAGTTTCTTCAGTCACTGATTCGTGGAAAATAAATGAACTAGATTAATTAAAAAACGCAAAACAAAAGTTGATACTTTAAAATATAGTAAAAAATATATTCTTGCTAAAAACATAATTTGATAAAAATTACGTTAAAGTACTATTGTATTACAATATTTTTTTTCTTGGGTACAATATGAAGCGGTGAGCTTCTTTTAAACAGGCTTTATTTTCTTTGTAGCCCTTTTAGGGGTGTCAGTGACTAATGGTTTTTAAGAGTCGTACGGTACTGTACATCTTGGGAATGTTGTTGACACTTTTCTTACATTTAAACAAATGTAACTTTGTGAAAACGTTGTTTTGTTTCAGTTTCAAACATGAACAACCTATTTTTCGATAAAATACAGTACACATAAGTAATTTGATTTCCGATTCCCTTAATATGATTCGCTTCACAGTTTCGTTAGCTTAACTGCACTGAGTCGTGACAAATTTTATAAATCACCTGGTTATATTCATGTTTGCGTTAAATTTAATCCTATCCTATCCTATCCTAAACTCTGAAACAAGCAATGTTTGTACGGGAAAAATTATTTTTTGTGTGTTTAAATTGGGGTTTTAGACCACCAGAAATCGATTGGAGCTGGACTCAAGTCTGGGAAAAATTCAGTTTGCGTCCTACAGCCCTTTAAAGTGCTCATTCAAGTGCCCATCGTTATGGCCATTTTTTGTTGCTGCGTTAATACCCAAAACAGCTGATTCAGGTTGTTTTTATTTTTACATAGGTTAGAAAAGTTATTTGATTTGTAAACAGCAAGTATTTGATTTGTAAAGGTTATTTTGAATTGATCGTTTCAAAGGATATTTATACTGTATTTATTTTGGAGTAATTTCGTACAGATTAGTGTTGAATGTTTTCAAGGATAATTTTCAAGAGTAAAAATGATCGCTGTCTACACGGGAAATAGGAATATACTCAAACGAACTTGCGCTGCTGTTCACCCGCTAACATAGACTTTCCAGATACTTAGCGGCTAGCAAACGAAAGTTTGGCGTTATAGTTGCGTTTTTACCGTTCAATGTTAAAGTCGACCGAACTAGCAACACCAGAGGCATCTACTGTTCCACCGTCGGAGCCAGATCTATCATCGACAGAAAGTCGCCAATTGGTCAACGCAAGAAGCACAAGGAGGGTATGAAAGACCGTGCAACAAGCAGATGATTTTTCTCGACTCTACCAAAGCCGTCGACGAACGAATTTCTGCTAACGCTGACATGAATCTAGAATTGATACAGTTACTCCAGGGAATCGATCGGGACAATAACCCATCCGCCCAAGCGTTCATGATGGTGCGCGAAGTCATGGAAGAAGAAAATGCTCGAGCCACCGGGGCTCAAGGAATTCAGCCACCGAAAGTCAATTTGGTTCTCACTCCACTGGCCTATACCCAAACCGCCACAACGTTGCAGCTTCTAATGAGGTATCAGTCATCATCACGCTCAACGCATACCAGAATTACCCGGATATCGATCGTGACATGAAAGAACGAGAAAACAACTGTTCACCATAGGGTGGGTGCACCAGTGAATGACCGTTATGCTTGAAAATCCCAGTATTAAGCAAATTCTTTGGGCTAGCTTATTAAAAATAATCGTAAAACCAGCCTTGGAAAATTAATCATCGATATTCTTTCATTGGTCAATATTGTTGGAGTCGAAAATACTTTTTAAACATATTTAATATTGAGTGTCCAACTATTTTCGATTTTGATGGTCTCTGCTATGGTGACTATCCCTGCAAGGCTTAGCTCGATTTTCATTGATTTTGTATTTGATGATTATTTCAAAACAATGTGTTGCAATTATATAATTTTTAACATACTCGCCTACAATTTAAAATCAATTTTATTGCTCTACATGTTACGGAAATAATTATTTCTGAGCACGGTCATAAACTGGAACGTAACAAGGGCAAAAACCAGTGAATGACCGGGGAAAAACTTTGCGGTCATTCACTGGAACAAGATCGGTCATTTACTAACTACGATCTATACTCTCAGCTGACTTATTCTTATTCATTGTTGTCAGCCGATTTTTCAATTTTTTGACAGTTATTTATCCTAAAGAGACCGGTAATTCACTGGTGCAAGATCGGTCATTCACTGGTGTAAGATCGGTCATTCATTGGTGCAGTCCCGGTCATTTATTGGAGCATTGACATATAGTTGTATTTTAATTAATATTACAATCAGTAATCTAATTAAGTGACCAATTTAACTAATATTGCTTAATCCTTAAAGGATAAATAAACTTTCTATGGTAAAATGTATAACTGTAGAGATGAAATAAGGAAGTAATGTCAAATTAACATAAGACATCGTCCTTAACCGGTCATTCACTGGTGCACTCACCCTACAGACAACCGCATCGAGCCATTTACGTATCTCCTGCTCTTTTACCGTCAAGGAGGCTAGAACGTTTCGGCCAACATAGTGCCAACCGCTTCATCCATCGCTCTGACATACTGACATATAAAAACTTGAAATTTGCGAAGAGCCACTTAGCATTCCGACCGTCATTCGCAGGACCGCTGCACTTCAACGAAGCGACAGAAAATATAGGTTACGATCAACTTCAACGGAACTTCACTTTGATGGCCACCTGTTACGACATTATGTCGTCGATAGTGTTGAACGAGACCAAATCAACTCCATGTTGTGGGAACAGAAAAAGCTGAAGGCACAGCTGAAAATTCGTTGATTCCATGCTCAGGGTTATAGTTAAGTTACAGTTATGGACAGTTTTAACTGAAAGCTGATTCAGCGAGTAGTTTTTATTTTAGCCGAGCAAAGCTCGGTCCCCAGTACTTTATTCTCAAAACATGAACCTTCCTCTAAATCGACATCAAGTAATTTTTATTTGTATCCTATAATAAATTCAAATTAACTTCTACGTATTTCTTTAATTTATTTTAAGAAAGTAGGATAAGTGCTATGGTGATTTAAAAGTGAACCTTTTAGGTGGAATTTCCATGATTATTGAAGAAAAACTCATACTTGAATGCATTGTCTCCGGTGCCAGTTATATTAATGAGAGCAATTTTCAGAAGAGTTTCCGGACAATCTGTCGGCAATGCCAACATTTCTCTCCCTCTATTGGTGTTCTTTTGTCAAATTCCTGAATTAGTTTAACACATTTATTTTGATATTAAATTTATTTATAAACATAGATTTTGTAATCCTTTTAAAATGTTAAGTGCGTTTAATGTACTATGAACGTAGCAAAATATAAAGGGTTAGTGCATAATGAATTATTATTCCCCCGAAAATCACCGTTTTGCCAAAAAAAATTATTAAGCATTTCCTTTTGGCTGGATATTTATAAATAACCTTATAAAAATGGTCTTTAAATCTCACTTAAAATCTGTTTGCATGGGATCAAATTTGCGGGAATTTAAATATTGTTTTCACCACACTACGAGGAAATCACCTGTTTTATAAACGTCAAACGCGGACCGAAACACACCGTTTGCCGCCACAGGACCGAAAACGTTTGGGGCCCTAGGGCCGAAAGTCAGCTGATCGTTTATTTGCTTGAAACAACGTCAGAACATATAATCATAAGACATTCGATTAGGTTCCAAAGTCAGGATGACTGCTATGATATGATTTTCACAGCTGTGTTTGTTTAAATCATGATACAGAAGTTGTAATGTCGCTCATAATGTAACCTTAAAGTTTTGTTTTCAAGTGAGTCAAATAATAATGTTTTTTAATTATTTAGGGTATATTTCATTGTGTAGTGTGGTGAAAAATAGCGTTCGCATCTCGGCCGAAAGGGTTTTGCAGCTCTCGATCATTTCCAATTCTCGACTTCGTCTCGAATTTGAAACACGATCTCGAGCCTGCAAAACCTCATTTTCGGCCCTTGTTGCGAAATATACTATTACATCGAATGTCAAATCACCTACGAGTTTCGGCTTACAACTTGCAAACTAAGTTGACATTCATTCTGTAATTAATTAATATTTCCAGAATATGTTCTCTCCAAATTAATGAGTAAGCAAATATTTTTAATATTTTTTCTCTGTCTGTAGCCTTGTTGAAAATTGTAAACTCATCATTTCTAGATATAGGTTCATAAGACTCACCTCCAAAATTGTACAGACTTTTTGTTACAAAAGTATGATTATTATTTTAAATCAGCTTAAGGCGCGCAAAATTATTGTTAAAAGCTGATAAAAATTACAACCTATAAGCTTTGACTATGAACTCAATGCTATAAGCTTTCCCATTAATATAATGATGCTACAATCACCAAAATTACATATATAAATACGCCCAGTAACATGTATTATATTCAACTTAGTTTTGCAAACTCCAGGTAAAAAAAACTTTCAGACGCTCACTGCAAATCCCATGTTGACAGCTTACATGTGGATTACAGCCAAGATGGATGTCATCTTCAATTTGCTGAGTCGAGTTGAGCATGTGCGACAGACATGTCTTGATATATATTTTTCTTCTTTCACAAAACATTCAAATGGCAATATTTCATAAATAAAAAAAAACAGTTTGCAATGTAGCTGATATTTGTATGCTATATCCAAATTAAAAAAAACATAACTACTTGAAACGTTCAACAACTTTTATAATTAATAATTTAAACGTAGATCCATAAACACCTACACAACTGAATTCAGGGAATATTGAATGGTAAAAGCAGCTGAAATAATTAAGTATAGCTCTTAATAATTCAAAAAAAAAAAAAGCAATATAACCAAATATTAAGTCAATACACAAATTTTGTCCTTATGACGAAAACTTTTAATTTGCTACGTGTCTGAAAAATGGCAATTTCTTTGAGTCAACTTATATCAATAACAGTTTTGCATATTATTATATGGACTCAGCTTTTACTTAAATCCAGTGCACACTGCCACAAGTGATTTAATATAAAATTTTTAGGATTTATAAGGATATCATAAAACCAGTGCATTTCTCTGGTGATATACTACCTAAATTACAACTAAATTATATTTATTAGCAAATAGCGGAGGTTTTATTTTTATTAAAATTATACTTTAACTCTATATTAGTGATTTTCAATTCCTGCACTAGTTTATATCGCCCAAAAATGCCTCATGCATTCTTTTCCACAAAAGAAAACTCCTCGCAATCTGTTTCATGCCGTAAATTGCAATTTTAACTCTCACGGAAGCAATTAATTACTGTTATAGTAGAGATAAAAAAGCGTTCAGGAAAAAATATAAGCTCTTATGCCCGGCAACAAATATAGACAGAACTGGGCCGTAAAACCGGACAATGATATTGTCAATGTTGAAGTGGAGTTCAAACAAAACTTGACACTTTGAGCACTTATTGATAAAAATTGTTTCCCCGCAAAAAAGTAATTAATTAATCCGCATTTGCTTGGTAACAGGGAAGAAACAAGTATGAACCTTGGTTGAGCTTTAATCGATGACAACCATAAATATTTTTTTAGGTAGATAATATCATTCATTGATTTTGTTAAAGAACTCGATATGTGCCTCCAAAATTGTCTTTTAAATAAGAATTTGAGTTTATTTTAAATAATTTAGATCCATACGGGATTCTTTCAAGTGATGAATTTGGTTTTTTTATATTTTTCACCCACATTCTAAGTGGTATTAACACAAACATAAGTTAAGGTATAAGTTTGCACAGGAGACTTGGCCGTGTTTATATTTTATGGAGCAAAGTTTCAAAGTTAACACAGAGTTAGATTTATCCATTGTTACTTTGAAGGTGGCGTTCATGATTTGCAGCTTGTCATGTTACCCGAAACCTTAATTATTTTCTTTGTATAGAAGTTCCTTTGATGGTATATTCCAACACTGATTTAACTGTGTAAACGACGGTGTGGATTAAGGCTTCCATGAAAGCGAGTGTCAAATTGGCCGAGTACTATATTTACACCTCATTTATTTTAAACCCCAAAAAATTTGTAGATACAATGTTGTTTATGTATAAAAATAAGTTTTATAAATACGATTAATGTCCGAGTACAAACTCGTAGCATAAAAATTAATTTTTAAACAAGAAGGTCGATTCGAATTCAGCCAATAGTTATAGATGTGACGATTTTTAAAATAAGTGTTCCGCCATAATGATGATGTCATAGCATAAGAACATGGAAGGCATATGAATAATACCCTAATGGAAAAAATTGCTTTAACCAAATTAAGAAGTAGGATTTTCTTTATGTGACTTGCACTCAGAACCCCTGTCATATGTTGGACTATTAACAATTTTCAGTACTTACTGTATGACCTTAACGTAGGTCGCGTTAGAATTAATTGACTCTTATTAATTTGAGACAAGTAATTCTAATTAACTAATTAGTGAGAATTATACCCTAACTATTCAACTAATTAACTCTCATATTAAACTCATTAAATTATAATGACTACAGTGTCAGTTGTTCGGCAAAGACCTTAATAATAAGAGAAAACAACCTTGTGAATAATGTAAACTGCAAATGATTATTAAATAATTACTACCACCTCGAGTTCGCCCAAAAAATTATAAATCATTTATAGATCCAAATATTATTCTAAGAAAGTTGTTTTAGATAGAAACATATTTGGATCTCGAAATGAAGGAAGAAAGAAGAAAATAGATCATGAAATTTTTCAAAAGCCGGACAAAATTGCAAGTTTAAAACAAACTTTTAAGATGAATGGGCCATGTTAATAATCAGACAATTCCAGCACGATAAACCTGGGTTTTAATGTGAGACCTATAGTGATAGGAGGCAATTGGTGACACCTAGCTGTGGGAGTGACTACACCTAAGGTGTACATATCGAATAAAGAGGTCATTCAACCAGAATTACTGCAAAAACTATGAAGTCACGAGAGTAGTTTAACACAGTGAGATGGGCGTAGATCTCATCTACCACCTTACTAGGCGTAGATCTCATGGTGAGATGGGCCCGAGACCTTAATAACTTTTTGTTTTGAGGTTTCCAAATGCCAAAAAACCATTCGTTCATTCTGACGCATATTTTTCCCAACGAATATTTTTTTGTTTCTGGGGTGCAAAAATAACCATGCCTCAGGTTTAAGTCTCACTATGAGACCTACAGAAAAATGTCCTTACCTATAAGGAATTCGTTTAAATAGCTTTTAACCTTTGTAACATACAAATCTCTTAAACACGGTATCTGACGTTTACTGATGGATAAAAATAGCAAATCATTGTTTAAATGATTAACTTGGTCGCAAACAAGGCTATACCAGCTGGAACATTATTAATGAGAGTAAAATAACACTTCCAATGTAGTTAAAAATATTTTATTTATATCAAAAATAGACTAGGTAAGACATAACTTTTAAACAATACAATTAATTTGTAACTATAATAAAGCAATTGATCTTATTTTTCAAACCAGAAACATTTGTCCTTGAACCTAGCCACACAACCCTTAAACCACTCTATGTAAATTACTCCGCTATTTTCGCTTCGTAAGGGATTTTCTTAATTGGCATCATCAATTCATAAAGGATGACAAATAACGAGGGCTCCGGAAGGTAATACGTTAGCCAAGGCCTAACAACTTTTAGTGAAAGAAAAACACTGAACAGTCAGCCTAGTTTATTGAAAACTAAAAAATGCGGCAGCAAACCTTACAAAAATAACTGTCACGACCTATGTTATTAAGTTTATCCTCGGGTGTTATTAACTCCCTAAAATTCCGAATTGAAACGGTGTGATAGTATATCAAATACCCTGTAGATCTAGCTTTTTATGTGTTATAGTTAATGTTTGGTTTCAGTGTACCAATATCCCAAGTCAAGTCAAAGTGTACCAATATCCTAAGCTTATGAAAAAAAAACAAAAAAAAGGAAAGTTTGTACGCAATTGTGATGGTAGGGGATAGATTGGTAGATCCCAGATGCCAGAATGAAATACTTGGGAAAGGTTGTTTTTCTTCCGTTGACAAACAAACCTAATACTAGTACATTCATTGTATTGAATTAATGTAAAGTAACTCATACACTTTGAAACGCAGTCGTTTTTTGTGTTGATTCACAACAATACATTGCAATGTTAACAAATTAAAATACGAACATGAATATATACGTAGAAAATATTATTTATTGGAATAAAATAAATATGTTTCTAACACCGACAAATTCTGCGGAAAGAGGTAGAGCCGAGACTTTGTAATGATCGGGAAATGTATATAAATAACTACAAATCAATTGCCTTGATAAAATAAGTTAATTGCCCTTTTAAGATCGTAAAAGAACTTCAGGCTTGATCATGTTTCACATACGAAGCAAAACCGAGCATTGAAAAATTACTTTTGACAGAGTTAACAAGGAAACTTCAAGCCTCTCTGTGAACCACATGGAAATTAAACCGGTTTGTTACGTTGTTACGTACAAATCTATACATAATTGTTCCTTACAAAACAATGTGAAATGGTATAGGGGGAGGGGTTAAATTTGAGGAGGTTGAACCACTTTTCGTTTAATGTGATTTTTATCGATAAATGTCGTTATCAGTGTCAGAAAAAAACAGAGGAATTTTCAAAAAATTAGTTGTTGAGAATTTATTTAAAAGTGTTGTTTGGAGCAAAGATTATCTGGGCAGGATTGAGGTCACTAACACCAATTAGACCGGGAGCTGGGAGGTAAAAAATTACGTCATAAGGTACAAATAAAAGCTGTGCCATTTTGAAGGGGCATCCTATGAGGTTTCAAAAATGGGTTTGTGAGCCCGCAATCTGGGGGCTATCTCTAAGGTGGACAAACTTGAATATGACTTTTTTGTATTCTCCATAAGAATAACATGGGGATTAAGATTACAGGTTTGTTGCAACAGGTATGTAAAAATTGGGTGGTTTCAAGTCAATACCCAGTAAAACTCGACTAGAAGAAGCCTTATGCCAAGTTTTAGCGAATTTCCCCTATAGGGAAGAAGCTATTACCGTAGGTCTCATGGTAAGACCTAAGCCCGAGACAATGATAACTTTTCGTTTTGGGGCCACCAAAAGCAGAAAACACCATTCGTTCGAATGTGTATATATATATATATGTGTCTGTCAGCACGATAGCGGCTGTAAAAATGGTCCGATCTTAATGAAATTTGGTACAGACATGTAAAGTGGTGGTCCCTCAGACGAGTTTGTAAACCAGCCCGATCGGATAACCGGAAGGGGGGGGGGGTAAAGGGGGATAAACCCCCCAAAAATGGGTTTTTTGAGTTTTTTACATAGGAAAATAGAATTTATCGCATTTTTGTGGGCACCATTGGATTCAGCTCAAAAAAACAAACAATTTAGTATTTTGAATCACTGCTCTATGTCCATTGGTTACCGAGATATTGAAAGTGGGAAACACAGTACGTTGTACCAATGTTAACCTTATGGGGAATAAGTAAAATTCTATATCTCGGTTATTTCTCAACATATCTTGATAAAACTTGGTAAATAGCCTCTTCTAGTTCAGATCTATTGAATATTGAATCAAAACCACCCAGGTTAAATATATCTGTAGCAGCAAACCTGCATACTCATTCCCCATGTTATTCTTATGGAGCTTACAAAAACATGTCAAATCTCGCTATGTTGGATTGAAATATGTTGTTTTGCATTTGAAATTCGCTGAGTCAATGCAATGTTTTTTCGGTCTGTTGCAATGGGGGTATTATCATGATATGCTAAAAAATAAGCAACAAATAGACTTTTATTTTCTCCCCATAAGAATAACACGGGAAAAATATGTTCAAGTTTACTGCTACGGAAATGCGAAAATGGGGGATTTAAGGCTCATATACAATGGGTCCTTACTAAATGAAGCCACATATCAAGTTTCTTTAAGATATGTTGAGACATAAGCGAGTTATACAATTTTATTTATTTCCCATAAGGTTAACATAGGGCGACGTTTTGAGTTCATCACCGGCAGTAACTCGGTAACCAATGAACTTAGAGCAATGATTCAACATACCGAATTGTTTGTTTTTTTTAAGCTGAATTCAATGGTGTGTGCTAAAACGTGATTATTTAAATTGTTCAACATGAAAAGTGCAAAAAACCCTTTTTTAAGGGTCATTTTCATGTTTGCCCACCTTGGAGAAAGCCCCCAGATTGAGGGCTCAAGTACCCATTTTTGACAACCCCCAGGATGCCTCTTCAAAACGGTATAGCTTTTACATGTGCACCTTATGACGTAATTTTTGACCTCAAAGCACCCGGTCTAAATGAATTTATAACCAAAAGAAGACTGCTCATTCTTACAGATGTTTTGAAGCCATAAATTGAGCACTCGTGAAATTAGTTCGGTTCTCGCCACTAGAGATTGCGCCATGAGTTGATTTCACACTACAGATTTTTATTCCTGAAAGTAACATTTTTGCTTTTACCGGGCTAAAATATGGTACACGGTTATAAGTGGAATTTTATTTTCAAAACTAGGTGTATAAAAGAGATGTATTTTTAATTTATTTCATACCAAACTTTTCTTCCAGAATGTGCTAACTTTTGTAGCACATGATCAGATATTTTGGCTTCAAAATTTAACATTGCTTGGACTGTTTATTTTTCCCTTATAATCAAAGCTTAAACTTCTGAAACCGAATTAAGAATATTTTAAAGCAAGATAAGACGAAATTTTATATTCAACTAACCGTGAAACAACTTCTGCTTAACGAATAAAACATTAACACACAAACTTCCTCCAAAACATTAAATCTTCAAGGTTTCATAAAATTTAGAACAGTTGGGTATAATTTTAAGTTTGATGAATTACTAGATGACAAACAAATAATATTCAATAAATTCGAACGTATTAATGTGTTATAATTGTAATTTTAACACATAAAAAAACTTTTAACACCTAATATTTGTTCCCCTCACAAAAAGGCATTGGAGAGTGGCTGTATGTGTGACGTTATTCTAAAGAGATTGTGAAGTATTCAGCTGTCTTGCCTTCCACACAGAAGCTGAGCAGCGAAGTATTCATTCATCATTCTGGCTTTTACGGGTTAAATTAGCTTACTTTAGCATTCCTTTTCCAGAAATTCTTCAATGTTTCATCTCCAATACTCGACATAAATTTGTCTCTACATTCAATGATAGTCTACAATAACGAATGAACTATGTATTCGTCATTGAACAATTTAATCACATCATACAATTTTTATTGTCTACCTCCCTTAAGAAGATAAATATTTATGAAATGAATAGTTGAAGTAAGTGATTACACATAAGAACGTTTCTGTTTGTTTGTTTGTTTGTTGTGATCGCACTACCGACCCGACAGTGCTAAAATGTTACAAAAATGAAAATCTTAAACATATAAGGCATGGACCTATTCGCGTCTTCAAAAAGCCTTCAAGCTACACCTCGAAGGATTTTTTTTACTATGGAAATGTTGGTAGTTTTAATTTAGATTACATTAAACTATTGTTAATTTTCCAGTTTTGAACTTGGGGAGAACGGGTACAGCAGCTAGTAAATAAATTTAAAAAACCGTTGCAGCAGACCTGCATATTCAGTGAATGTCTGCTGATTAGAATCACATTTCAACACAAGCGATACATTACCTTCTTTGAGTTCTTCTATAAGAATAACATGGAGAATGATTATACAGGTCTGTTGCAACAGTTTATAAAATAGTCTTTATTTTACAAACGTGTTTCATCAAGGATTTTCTCAAGCAGACTGAAGATATACGAAAACTAAACCATCCCAACTTAAATCATGCCAAACAGTAACAGAAGTCATAACAGGTGCACTTTTGTGCTTAAGTATTTTTCTTTTTTTTTGTGAAAGAATATTGGTCCATCAGTTATTGTTTCAGCTACTGAGCAGAACAGTTATTGTTTCAGCTATTGGGTAGAACAGTTGTTGTTACAGCTATTGGGTAGAGCAGTTGTTGTTACAGCTACTGGGTAGAAACTATTCTACCCAGTTTAGCCCAGTAACTGTAACAATAACTATGAATGAATGAATGAATGAATGAAACGTTTATTCCAAGAAAATACACAGCTGTACAAATATAATCCACAAAAAAACATAAATCTATACCAAATGCAAAAAATAAATTAAGAGTTTTATTACAATTTTATTTGCTGCTAAGAAAAAAGGAATGGTCTTATGGAATCAGCAGACATAGGCAAATGCCTGTGCGTCTGCTGCGTTGCAGTACAAAAATATCGTGAGTTTGACCTCTTTATTGGAAATTATTGTCTAAAAAAAATAATTAATGAAGTTATAATTAGGAAATTTATTGTATTTATAAAAAAAAATGGAGAAAAATTATTTAAAAACTAGGTTAAGGTTTGTGCTTCTTTATTTTAATGGTCTGATATAAAAGTAACTAGTATATTGTTACAGTTACTGGGCTGAACAGTTATTGTCACAGATACTGGGCAGAACACAATTGTTGCAGTTGCTGGACAGAACAGTTATTGTTACAGTTACTGGGTAGAGCAGTTATTGTTAAAGTTACTGGGCAGAACAGTTATTGCTACAGTTACTGGGCAAAACAGTTCTTGTTACCGCTACTGGGTAGAACATTTATTGTCACAGATACTGGGCAGAACAGTTATTGTTACAGCTACTCGGTAGAGCAGTTATTGTTACAGTTACTGGGCTGAACAGTTATTGTTACAGCTACTCGGTAGAGCAGTTATTGTTACAGTTACTGGGCTGAACAGTTATTGTTTTCGCAGCTCTCCGAGATCGACCGAGGAGTGTCACGTCACAATGTTGGGGAAATAATGAAATTCCAGACAGACTGACAGCCCGCCTCGGAGGACTGACCGCAACTGCCGCTGCTCGACTAACTTTAAATTCCTAAAGTTGTTCACAACTGTACCAAGGTGAAACCACTCATAAACAGTTTCCTAATAAATAAGTTAACGATTAACTATAATAACTTTTTATATTTTGAAATGCTAATTAAAGGAAACCAATAAAAATTTGTGCTTCAAATAAGAGTATGTACTGAGTCAACTTGGATTTAAATTTGCTGCCTAACCTAAATTGAAAAAACCTGTATTTTGATGGAATGTATTCCACTATTTAATTAAATGAAAATTAACCTACCCATTTAATCAAGCATTTGTCAACTATTTTATAAGCTACATAGCTACTAGGGATATAAAAATTTAGTCCAATTGCTTGAATCATGACAATACATTTTAACATTTGAGTTTTGTAACTAAATTTTATAAGTAGGCTTGTAAGAATAATTGATTTGAACAGACATTTGCACCAACACGATTTAAACACGCTAACACAAATGTAAGTGTACTGGGCTGAATCAGCTGATGGAATTGGCAAATGGAACGAAAATAATGGCTACTGTTACTGCAGATACAATGGATTACTTTATTGATACTGTGCTGCTAACAGGCAAATGCAGTGGGTGTTAATATTTGCTGAAAGGGTGGACTCAGTCTTTAAGCATTTATAAGTTTTAAGTTACCATTTCATAATTTAGATTAGATTAAGTTAGATCTCTAGATTCTTTTAAGCCTTAGATTATGTTTAGATCTCCAAGTACAGCATAAATAAAAACAAATTAACATCAGTTTCACACAGTTATGATTTTAAATAAATTCAGAGCCTCAATAGAGATATTCTTACAGACGTATTGTGGCTATATGGTTCTTCAGATTTAATTTGTATTCTCTACTTAACGTTAAGGCTTGTCGTTTTAGTACTTATGAAGACAATAGTGGCATTTGTGATAAAAAAATATTGAAAGTGTTGTCACAAAAAAAGGTATTGCTTTTCATTGATTTCTTTCTATAATGAAACATGAAAGCCTTATGTGTTCAAATCTTGGGGTTAGAAGAGGTATTATGATTTCTTTCGATCTGTGTGTTTCTGATTGTGTGTTCCTATATTGAAGTTAACCAAACCTTGTAAGTAATAAATATCACGTCACGTCACGTAAATAATTAATAAAAACGTGTTAATTATTAATTATTAATAATAACGCCACGTTATTATTATTAATGTCACGTGTTAATTATTAATTATTTACGTGACGTCGCGTCAGGTCACGAAAATAATTAATATTGACCCGTAGTTTGGCTATAATATTCCATTAAAAAACACCTCATTATTTTTAAATTAGATGCCAAACTGAGTTTCAGTTTATATAGCACCAAACTGAAGCTTCAGTCAATGAATTGTTTTTTATTACTTCTATGTTATTACGCAAGCTAGTTTTAAGGTGAAGTAATATAAGGCGCAATCAAGAGACGGGTTGCAAGTTTTCCTCCACAGAAATGCCTGTGATTAATGGCTTCAAAGATCCATTGAACCCCACCCCCTTTCCTGGATATTCGAATACATTACGTCTTAAAATCAATATGGAGAATTCCTACTTTTAAGTAAATTGCCAAAAAGGTTTTAGATAATCAACTAAGCAAATTTTATTTGACAATTTTTTACATTTAATCATAAGTTACATATGTTTATTCATAAGCTTACACGGTTAATATATTCGAATTAAAAAACTACACTTCCAACCTACCAACATGTGGCAGGATTAGTAGATACAGTGTTTTTATTTAACTGTTTATTCAGTGCTCGAACCGTATTGGCAAAAAGTAGTTTTCATTTCATTTTAATTGGAACTCTATGTTATAAATTTTTATTTTATATTCATAATAATGTTAAAGGTTTGATATTAGAATTTGTTTACCATACTGAAGTACAGTCTTGTAAAGAATGAAACCACAAAATCCTGCCTAAATGTTTTACATTCCATTTTAAATAGCAACTTGTGTAACTTGTATAAATTAAATCACTCACCTAATCATTCCATTACTTTGATGTATTTTTTTAGATTTCTTTTTTGGATTGAAGATTGTTTCAAAGTTGATACCTTGATAAATTAACATTTGTTTTCAAGACGTTACTGGTTTATGTATTACTGTATATCAAAGGACAAGTATCTCGTAATGACTGCTGATGTAAAGCCCGCACTGATCAACGTGTTCATCTATAGTAAGAGATAAAGGCCACCATGAAAATTTTAAGAAATAAAACAATACTCTTATAAAAAAAGAGCTTAAGTTGCCCTCAAATCATTCTAAAATATTTTAGAATGATTTGAGTGCAACTTAAGTTTTTTTTAACTTAAAATCCGGTTTTCAGGACCATTTGGTTTATGTTCTTGTGAAGCAAAACTATTCCTAGAGTCCATTTGTACTCTATTAATAAAACAGCTAGGGAGTTACGCAAACACCATCTTGTCTCTAAGCAACTTTGCTGTTCCGCTGTAATAGTATATTTCGCAACAAGGGCCGAAAATGAGGTTATGCAGGCTCGAGATCGTGTTTCAAATTCGAGACGAAGTCGAGAATTTGAAATGATCGAGCGCTGCAAAACCCTTTCGGCCGAGGTGCGAACGCTATTTTTCACCACACTACACAATGAAATATACCCTAAATAATTAAATAAAGATTATTAGTTGACTCACTTGAAAACAAAACTTTAAGGTTATGAGCGACGATACAACATCTTTATCATGATTCAAACAAAAACAGCTATGAAAATCATATGATCGCAACTATCCTGTCTTTAGAACCTATTGAATGCCGTATAATTATGTGATGTTCTGACGTTGTTTCAAACAAATAAACGATCAGCTGACTTTCGGCCCTAAGGCCCCCAACGTTTTCGGTCCTGTGGCGGCAAACAGTGTGTTTCGGTCCGCGTTTGACGTTTGTAAAACAGGTGATTTCGTCGCAGTGTGGTGAAAAAAACTTGATCGGTCAGTGATTGCAAATAAATAAATTTTTGTCAAAACACCTCGCACTCCAAATAGGCCAGGCCTACTCAAAGTACGTAGGAGCTAGTTTTCATTCAATATTTATTTGATTAAAAGACTACCTTATCTTGAAAATATGGAATATATATTACCCTCCGTCTTTTTATTCACTCGAAACAAAGTAACTGGTCCCGAATCGGCAATAGGAGAATTTATCATTTTTATTCACGTCAGCCTGTAAAATCGTTATTGTATTTAATACCCAATTTTATTAATAAAAAGCAAAAACTTTGATCTGTAAATGGAAAAAATCAGGGGTTTAGGAATATTATTCATAAATAGATTTAATCGGATGACATGTCTGTCGCATGTCAACTCGACTCGACGGATTGAAGATGAAATCCATCTTGGCATCAATCCACATGCGAGCTGCCAACTCGACGTCTGCAAAACATCTCGAAATTTGTCTTTTTTTCAGACGATGCAAAGCGTTTTAGCAACAACATATTGAGCTTGTCTTGAAAGAAAAATAACACTCTGTAAATTGTTAGAAAAGGAATACGTTTTCTCTTAGAGCAATTTTTATTATATATTTTTTTTCAAGAGACGGTGGCCTCTTTTAACCTTAAATTTGCCCTGCCCATATAGACTATTGATTTAATTGATTTGTGCGTGGACGTCATCAGTAAAAGTATAAATAAAAGTAAAAGTAATGGTGTAAAGTAGTTTGTATGCCGGTACAGTACAAGAATAAACTGAAATAATATGTTTTGGCTAAACACCAACAGTTATTATTAAGGACCTTCAAATACTCTCATAGTTATCCAAAACAATGAACAAATCTCGATATAAATGTGATTTGCCCTGATCTGTTTATTTAAACATACAAAACACGAATACAGTTGGCTGACTGAGTCATAACAGTTTTTCAAAACTTTAAGGCCTTGGACCATGAAACAAAGCACAACGATTCTTTGAAGTTTCTAGATACATGCTAAGAAGGGATTTTGAAACATTTTCTCTCAAAAGCAATATTAAGGTAGGTAATACCATTCAAAATGGAGGCCATTTTTAGGTTTCAATATCATTTGATAAACATTGTATATTGTAGGCCTGTAAAACATTTTCAAGAGCCGAAGAATTCAAATTCAATTTCGTTTACATAAAATACAAGCGCATAAAGGTTAACTATCTCATACTCACTACTCTGTCACATATAAAAAGCTTAAAGTACTTTAGTTATGAATTTTAAATACACGTTACTTGTAGAGTACAAATACTTAATAATGGGATATACAAATTTGAATTTTTGTTGATTTGGGGAATGGATGGAAGTTCCGGAAAAAATAAAATTGTAGATCAAAACTTCATTTGGCCTGTAGCGCCTAAACGAGTAGATACCGTAATCACATCTTTAATGCGATTTCAAATAATAATGTAGATAGATTTTCCCTTACTTTTGTCCTATATAAGTTCTTCGTATTTTTCCGTCAAATAGGTTAATCAATTCTAGATTCCGTTTAATTCAATTACAAGTAGAATTAGTTCATGGATGTATGGGCTTCGAATCCCTTGAACATAACATATATTTTTTACGTACACTTAGAGTACACATATACATAATAATGAGTTATAACAATTTACAATTTTGTGTGTATAGGGAGTGGATGGAAGTTCTGAAAAAAATGAAATTTTAGATCACATACTCATTTTATTCCTAACAAGTACCGTATTCTTATATTCATTGCCTGATAACAATAACTAATGTTTAATGTTGGTTTGATTATCTCACTCAAAGGATTTAATTATGTAAATTTACAACTCTGACTAATAAATATTAACCCAATTGGTGTTAACAAATAGTATCCAACAGACTCTATTGGCCAGTGAAAATAGAATAAATGTAAAAAAATTAAACCCTCTTAATTCATCCTGGTGAGAAAACTAGTTGCCTCTCTAAGGGTGTGATCCTTGACCTGTATTTCGTTCATTTACATATACATAATCAAATCAACAATGGTGTCTTCTTAAAGCAAGCGAAGTCCCAGTAAACTACTCGTAAAAAGTCGTGATAAAGGTCCGAAGAAGAAGAAGATCAAGCCAAATCTTTTTAGGGGTTTTACGGAAAAAATTAAATATAATGAATAGTCGAATGAACGAAACGTAATTTTATTAAAAAGTAGAAAGTTTATGTAAACATTTTATTTACAAGGAAGCAATATATTAACTTGATGTCTTTTTCAATATGACGTAAACAACCCCCTCCGCATCTGTTACCGAGCAAAGTGATCTTAAATTACAAATACGTGCTATCTCTAACTCGACTTCACTGAATTGAATAAATATTTGTCGTTTGGGATTCTTATTTGCAATGATAAGATTCCATTCTCTTTTATGGCTCTCATAGTAAGATGACACATCATTTTCATCATATCACTTCGTATTATTCTTACGGAGAATAAATCAAATTGTATTACTAATTGTTCATGAAAATTTAAAGTTTTGTTCGTGGTTTCTCATGATTATATTGCATATATTTTGCGATTTATATTCCCAAAATATTTGTTTCAATGTTGAAACATCAAAGAATTGATGGAATCTTTTTCTGAACCATTTGAATTTATCATACTTTTCAACAGCCAAAAACATAACACCACAAAAAAGGTCTTCTTGTTTTCGAAATAATAAGTTTTTAAATAATTATCTTGTAATGTTCTTGTTATGTTGTAATTGTTATTGTTGTAGGGGCCTATGTTGTATGTTGTAATGTACAGTTGTCTTGAAAATGTATATTAAATTATTATATTATATTTTTTAATTTAAATTGAATTAATATATTGAAGAAACGAAATGTTTTACACAAGCGCAATAAACAAAATAGATAGTTTAACGAGGGAAGTGCTAACGTGACGAGGCACTTCGACAAAAGAATGCCATTGAGAGAGGAATTGTTGGAACTGTCAAGAAACGGTCTGGGAACTTTTCTTTAAATTCTCTCGTTAAAATAACACCAGGCAATGAAGGAATGAATGAATTCACTTTGATTATTCACCAACCATGCTTTGAAGTAATATTTACAAAATAGAGAGTATAAAATTTAATCCATAAAACATTATTTTTAAATAATAATAAAATATTGTTATTGCTTGGTTATAAATGGATTTTAATTTGTTTGGATATTTAAAGAGATATAAAGCTAAATATTACTGTGCAAAATAACAACTGAAAAAATATATGTATAAATATACGGTCTTTATATATATATATATTCACTTATAAATAATAAAGGTTATGAAATCTTAAAAGTTTGTGTATTTTATCACTAACCAGGCAAAAGGAAGGGGCGGAATGAGGTCTTATAAAGTAGGCTAAGAAAGGAATCATGATTACATTCAGAATGATAAAGTACGTTTGAAATTTGAGTTATTCAAACTGCAAACCTACCAACTACTGCAAACAAACTACGAACCACAAACAAAACTACAAACTACAAACTTACAAACCAAATTCAAACCACAAACTACAAACTTATTTATTTTATCATCTGCTGTGAAATTTGAAGAACGATTCAGCAGTTTCATTTTTGTATGAGGAAACTTTTATTGAGTAATCACTATTCTACACTCTTTGACAAGTGCCCAACATTGACTGTTTCTATTTGAGCGTGGGCGAAGGTGCAAATTGCAAGGAAGGCATCAAAGCCTCGCTGATTGTTTGCTGAATCCACCTGCTGAACTATTGAAGGGAGAAGCAAACTCCAGGCCGCGGCTTACCGAGTTCCGGAAGAGAGAAGGCAAACATTACATTCAAAACGATCCATTAAAATATATGATTTGCTAAATGTATATAATATATGGCAGTTGCTAAACTGTCAAATGAATAATGCTAAGCTTTTGTAACACTTACATTTATTTTTATACATGTTGCACGCATTGTAAAACGTAGTCTTCCATAATTTTTATATCACGAAAGTAGATATAAAACAAAAATGTTCAGAAAAAAAATTACAAAAATGTAGAGCCTGAATTTTGGTGGCCGATGTAGTTTTGTATTTAAGAAGAGAACACGAAAGTTATCACGTTTGCAAAAGGTACACCGAATGTTTCAACTGAAAGTAAACTTTACTGTTGATAAACTTTTGAACTGTAATTCAGAGATTGATGTCATTATTGGGACCCCCATGAATTTTTATGCTGGTATTAAGGATGAAATCATTTTTTTAATTCACTGACATTTTTAAATATGGCTGACAACTTTGATTTTTCTTACCGTATATTTTTTTACTATACGAATCACAAGATTTTGATTAAGATTACAAATAATTTTGAGAGTAATTTTGTTTATCTTTTTATTAAAAACCATCATAAATTATCATGATGGTCGGTTAAGACCATCATAACATTTCAAAGTTTGTTTGGTCAGTGATATGATGCTAATGATGCTTTTCACACCAAACATTTTGCGGTGTCTTGATCTGTGAATGCGTATATGTGTTTCATATCGGTTGCCATTCCTATACCTACATGAACTAAATTACGAACTAAGCATTGGCGAGAGGTAATAGAAAAGAGTAGGTCACAAGACTGCTCAAACAAATAAAAAAGGTTTATTAAAAAAAGCAAAGTATCAGAACAGAGCAAAATTTAAATTAAGCTTGGATGAAAATCAAATGAGAACAAAATTAAAACAGCATTAAATTGATAGCGTCGACCCTGACAAACGTTAATTTAAATTATCAAAGGTTTGAATTTCAATGAACAAATCATTTTGTAAACATTAATTTTAAATTGATTACACAATTAATGAATGTCCTAATTACTTCAAATTAAGAAAACTAGACAGTGCCTTTTTATAAAATAAGTTTATAATATATATATATATATATTGAATATTTACAGTACCTTCTTATAAATTATACAAATGATTCACCTAAACGTTCTACCACAACACACCTTCCTTCATCACCCACATTCACATCATTCACACGCAGCCCTCTTCTTCCCTCTCGTCCAACGCCTCTCTTCTACCTTTCCTCTTCATTTTCATTCACGCCAAGCGGATAGTTGCCTGCTCATTGGCTGCCGTCCCCGACAGGAAGTGTCTTAACAGTTGATAGTACAGGTCTTAGGGTAAATGCGCACTAGACCGACCACGACCACGACCACGACTACGACCTGTCGCATGAGGCCAGTTTTATAATTGAAGTAAGTGGGACAGCGCGCTCAAGGCGACACGCGTGCGGTGGTCGGACCCTGGTCGGACGACCAGAGTCTCTGTGTTTTGGTCGGGCCCGACTCACCGATATTTGCAGCCAAAAATAACAGATTGTAATGGCGCGTCGCGCACTGTCTCCGACTTGCACTCCGACCCGACCAGTAATGAGTAGACAAGCGAACAGCGAAGACTTTTTTCTTATTGTAACAAATAGTTTTCTTCAGTTCCTAATAAAGTGTCTTCACCACTGATGACACCTGCAACTTTCCGTGTAATTCATCAAAGCTTTTGACCGACATTCTTGTGTAGTTGAAAAACTTTTCTTCATACTGACGCAATTCTCCATAAAACGATGCAAACTGACCTTTAGTTGACCTGACAAGCAACATAGGATGCACCCGGTATCGCTTTCTCATTTGCTTCACGTACCCACAATACAAATACACAACAACAGATAACGTCCATCTTATACTGAATGCTACTTGGCATTCATCCCTTCTCGTTGTCGTGGTCGGGTCGTACTTTGGCCGCAAGGTGCAACGACCACGACCTGTTGGGGTAATTGTCGTGGTCGTGGTCGTGGTCGTGGTCGGTCTAGTGCGCCTTTACCCTTAGAAGCAGAAGCATTCCCTACCGGGCACATTTTGCTCGCGTCAGCTGGGAAAGGACGAATGAAATACGATCGGACAGAAGACGGACAAGACAGAGTTTCATGAGAGGAAAAATAATGTTTACCATATATTAAGTTTTGAATTTTGAAAATAATGAAATTTTCGTCACGTAGTCACACAGTAATTTTACATGGTAATTTTTTTAAGACAGCGTAATTTTACAGTGTTACAGTTGTCAGAATGACAAGATCTTTTAGATCACCTGAGTTTGATTAAAAATAATAACATACCAAAACACGAATCTGTTCAGAATTCAGAATGATTTCTTTGATAGAGGAATGTATTAACGTTAAGAGATATTAAGTATGCGATTCCAAAACAGAACTGGGATTTCTAAAAACAATTAAAAACTGAAATAATTTAGTCAATATATAAATAAAACTGAAAATGAATTGCTACAAAAGATCATGGCCAATTTATAATAGTTTCAACAGATTTATTGAAAAAAGTGTAAGCAATTCACAAGCATGCAGGTCGAAAACTTGATTCAAAATCATTAAATAAGGAGTCGATAAATAGTTTAGTTAATTCAACTCTTAAAACCAAAACCATCCATAATCAATCATGCATCAAAACTTTAACTGGGAGAATCTTTTAAGGAATGAATTACAACATTATGAATTGATTACTTTTATTCAAAGCTGAAAAATAATAAAATAAACAAATATGAAGGAAAAGTTTGTAAGAAAGTTTTGAAAGCAAAGGAGCCTCAACATGCACAGTGGATTTCAATTTTGACTTTAAGACTATAGAAAGTTTTCCATTCTTATATTGGTTTAAGATTTGCCATCGGAAAAGAAACTTTGGATATACCTCCTCAAAGAAGTTGCGAAAGTACAGTTTAATGTGATCTCTCATGAGAGTTTATTGAAATTCGATTGATTATTCCTTGTAAATTATATTATTTTGTAATTTTTAAATTAATTTTGAAACAAAATTTAATAATTTGACTTTATTCGAAATTAGTTCAAACAACAGATTTATAATCATTTTCAGTCAACCACCAGCCGCATACACAACAGGATGTATTGGATTTCAACATCCTGTTGTGACAGTCGAAGATACCCGCTGGGAATTAGTTGCTGTGGACAAAATTTAATCCGACGGCAATAAAGCAGCCTCTGAACGATAGCAAACGCTGATTTCGGCGATCAGCGAATGAAACTGTCTTGATGGAAATCTGTCGTAATTGGTCAAGAGGCGGAGTCAAGCCAAATCGGGGGGAATACTAGATTGGTAGGGGAAGTTTTGGAAATCTTGGAGAGAAGTTATGGACGGTCGTCATGGATTAGGGGAGGAGGAAGGTGGTCAAGTAGTTCTGGAAGAATCAGAATCAGAATCAGATCAGCTTTATTTCAAAAATTATTTACAATACATCATTAGATCTAGCCTATAATCCTTACAAATTACATAGTTAACATACATTTACTTAGGCTGTTCTAAAAATATGAAATTTCTCCCACATAGGCTTTATAGCCCGTGCGTAAGAGAGTGTCGTTATCTTTTTTTTTTAATAATAATTACTTGAGCTGAGAATTTAAAGATAAATCTGAGAAAGGAATGGAAATCAAATCACAAATGAAAATGATAAAGATTTTTTTTAACCAACTATATTTTGACAACATTGTAATAAACAATTCTCATTGTTGAACTTACGGTGCAACTTGATAAGGACAGACAGACAGACAAGGTATGTAGGACCCCCCCACCCCCCTCCCACCAGTGGACAAACGGACCCGACTCATCCGCACACTCCAACTCTCACTCTCTCTCTCTCTCTCTCTCTCTCTCTCTCTCTCTCTCTCTCTCTCTCTCTCATACACACACACACACACACACACACACACACACACACACACACACACACAAACCTTGCATACCCACCAACTCGCACCAGCACATCCCATTCATTCCCTAATTCGAGCATCCACAGCATATCGGTCTGTTATCGTCTGTAAACAGAAGTAATTAGATTATCTGAATTTTCCCTTCCAATCGAGTGTAGCCAGTTATTGATTTTTATTTTGAAGACTGGAAACGATAAAACCATATTTTTCAATGAGTTTGGAAGGTTTTTATACAGAACGTGTGAAATATAAAATGAATTTGTCGTAGAAAAAGTTTTAGTTAATTTGGGAATTTGTATTCCTGCACTTCCTTTACTTCTGGTGAGATAATCATGATTTAGAGATTGAAAAATAGTAATTGAATTTTTATATAAGTTCCAAAGAACTGCTCGAATAAAAAGCTGTCTGACGTCTAAAACTTTGACTTCATCGAACAAAGCATCCGTCGGGTACCGCCGACACCTTCTCATTGCTGCCTTGAGTATGGATTTTTGTGTTATCAATAAAGGTTTAATTGTTGTTTTGTATGCCCCACCCCAAGCCAATATTCCTCCCTCTAAAATAGACTGTGCATATGCAAAATAAATTGTTTTGATTTCTTTTGATGTTAAAATGTAACTGAGTTGGTGGAAAGCATAAATTAATTTCCTGAGTTTATTATTAATAAATTTGACATGCACGTTCCATGACATTCTACTGTCCATCATAACACCCAGGTATTTGTATGTTTGAACCCTTTCAATAGATTCGCACCCACAATTTAAAGAACCAGTGTTTCCGCAAACATGAAGTTTGAGACTGGTTATTCTTGTATCGGACCTATCACTTAGAGCTATTGGCATACATTTGGTTTTTGATATATTAAGTGTTAATAAATTTTGATCAAACCAAGACTTAATTGTTGATAGATCTCTCAGTGCTGAATGAAAAACTGAATCCCAATTGTTACCTTCATGTAAAATTGCTGTATCGTCAGCAAAGAGATACAGTTTACCTGAAATGTTTAATTTGGCCAGATTGTTTATGTATATTAAGAACAATAAAGGACCTAATGTCGAACCTTGAACAACCCCGTAATCAATGTATTTAGTGTCGCTAATGACCCCATTAATTGACGTTACTTGCCTCCTACCCTCAAAATAACTCCTGAACCAATTGTATGCCATACCTCTAACACCTATTAAATTTAATTTTTCAAGCAACTTCTGTCTATCAATCGTGTCAAAGGCCTTAGCTAAATCTAAAAATAATATTTGGCAACGTTTATTTCTGTCAAGTGCTGAATTTATATCTGTAGTGATTTTAAAAAGCGCATCAGAAACATTTTTTGATCTCCTGAACCCAAACTGATTTTCGGTTATTATTCTGTTTATTTCCAGATAATTAGATAACTGGTCTTTGATTACTTTTTCTAAAACCTTTGAAAAAACACTAAGCAAACTAATTGGGCGAAAATTTGACTTAATTGTGATGTCATTTGATTTGTAAAGTGGAACAACTTTGGCAATCTTGAAGGCATCAGGGAACACGCCGGACACAATGCTGGTATTTATTATATGAAGTAACGGTCCACACAACGATTGGAAGTGTTGTTTTAAAAAATCGGCCGATATGCCGTCGCAGCCGGGGACTGAGCCGCCGCGCAGGCCCGAGACGTAGTGCAGTAACTGGTCCTTAGTGATGGTGTGAAAAGTTAAGTTATTGTCTATCGTATAGTCTGCGTCATTGACGACAGATGGACCGGCCGAATTTATTTTAGAGGCCAAGTTGCTGCCAACTTGGGAAAAATATTCATTGAATTCGTCGGCCACCTGCCGCCTTAAGTCACCTTCCTGCATGTTTTTATTTGAAGTAAATTGATCTAGTGGAAAAGTGTCTTTTTTAGTTATTCTACCGGAGATTTAATTTACTGTGCTCCAAAAAATCTTAGGGTTATTTTGTGAAGTGTTTAATTTGGATCTATAATAATTATTTTTAGTGTTCTGGATAAGAACGTTGAGTCTGTTTCTGTAACTTACATAAAAACACCTCAGTTCAATATTGAAAGGTTGAGTTTTTAATCTTTTACTTAATTTATCTCGGGTTCTAATTGATTTTACAAGTCCCTCAGTAATCCACGGCTTTAACTTTTTTAACTTATGATTTTTTTCAGATTGTAGTTTACGCGAGCTTTCACTAAATTCATTGAGAAGGGGAAAAAATGTATTACAACTTTGATTTACTTCAAGGATGTTTGTAACTTGAGTCCAGTCACAACTGTCAACTAGTTTTCCCATGTGAGTTTTGTCAATGTATGATGAAGTAACATATTCTGTCTGTGTGCACATGCGCTTTTGTGGTACTTCCAGAGCCACACAGTAATGGTCTGTAACGTCGGTCATAATTACAGCGGTCTTCAAATCGTCAGTATTTACGTGATTTATAAAAATATGATCTAAACATGTCTTGCTGTCAGCAGTAACTCTGGTGGGTTCATTGACCCCACACACAAAGCCTTTTTCAAAAAGTACATCTAAGTAGCGCTCTGTTTTTTTATTAGTCACAATCAAATTTGCATTTATGTCGCCCATCATTATATAGGTCTTATCCCTGGTCGTATGGTCATAGTATTGTCGCAGCGCATCAGTAAAGTTATCAAGGTCACTGTCGTGAGTCCTGTACACTATCAGCAGGTCAGATCGCCTGCCGTGATAAGTGATGTCGAGACTCAGGCCAAACACGCCGCCCAGCTCCAGCTCTCTACATTCGCTCACATTCACTCCCTCCCTCACATACACAACCACACCATCATTACGATTCGCACCCCCATTTGTTTTATACATTTTATACCCTTCCAGTTGCACCCCACACTTTTCAGAATCAAGCCATGTTTCCCCCAACATTATCAAATCCCATTTAACCGTCCAACTTTCTAAGTATAATAAGAAATTATCGAAGTTTTTACTATAGCTTCTAATATTCAAATAAATACATCTGAGAAAACCTATTCCATTAGAGAAAAATGTGTCAACAAGAGAACTGCATATAGATTTACTAGTAATGTTTCTAAAATTGGCTATGTAATCTGTATTGTCATGCATCGGCTAATTAGTAATTTTATTTGAATAAAAAAAAAGAAAATAAAAGAAATGAATGTGAAAATAAATGTGAATCTGCAATAATGATTTCCTTCCCTGCGCCTCCCCTGGCAGTATAAAATTATAATAGGTTACTTTTTATGACATTTTTCCCAATACGGAGTGATAGAAATGAATACATAATAATAATTTACTTGGCAATGGCACTAAATAATTTAATTTAATAAGAGATGCTCAGCGTTTTAAAAAGATAAAATCAATTCTTTTAAGAACTAGAAATATTGCATTACGTTTATATTGAATTTACATAATAGACAGCTTACAGCAAACCCTCAATTATTGCATTAATGAAAAAACCAAACGTAATATCGCTTTTGTAAAATAATCAGAACCTACTACCGTTTTAATAATATATGTAAACAAAATATAATTCAGAGTTTTGTAATAGGTAATGCTGGAATTTATAGGACAATCATTGGTTGCAGTTTTAAATATAACAACATAAGAAAAAGTAATAAACTAAATTTTAACTGCAAAAAACTAAACCAAAATCATGAACCCTTGCTCTGTATAACTAAACTATGTTGTTTCATGAAAAACATACTGCTATTAGCTACCTTATAAATAATAGTTTCAGGAATTGTAAGCCACTTCACTTAATTTATAATAAGTATAGAAATAAATTATTCTTTCTCTTATTCACTACAATTAGGCCTAATGCTGTAAAATAAAACAAACTTAACTTTCTGCATTGAACTGGTTAGTAAAAATAGTAAAAAAATAAGTAAATAAATAGTAACTTTGTAATTAAGAAAGAAAATTAGCAAATTTAAATATATAGTTAAATCAAAACAAGCAAAATATAAACATTGTTGATTGCTATTATTTGTAAAAATTAGGAAGGTTTTACATTTTGAGAGTCATAAATACTTGGACATTGATAAAAGTTTGTAATTGAGTTATTAAAAAAAATATATATCTATATATATATATATATATATAATAAAAATAAAAAAAATATAAATAAAATGTGTTTTTCTACCTAAAAATGATTAAATCAAATTTGATTGAGTTGCTCAGAAATAAAATGCATTTTACTATCTAAAATAATGAAATCAAGTTAAATAATGAATAGGGTTTTTAGGCACCATTTCTCAATAAGTTATGCATGCGTTATCACAATTAAAGAAAACTTCCTGTCTGTATGGGACACAATAATGTGGTCATAGTTTTGAATTATGAGAAGAATTCAGAAAAAAAAATAGCAATAATAAATAAATTAGAATTGAACATTTTCAATGGTATACAAAATCTGTGTTACATGTGAGAGTATTTAATCATAAACTTACATAATATTACAAAATTATTTAATTCACTGCTTATTAAATTCTACGCAATTAATTTTTTGGATAATAGTATATATTTTTAAAGAGAATTAAGCCTGGATAAAACCCATACGGCTTGGAGACAGGTAACATAAAATAAAAAGGAAAAGGAAGGGGAAAAAATTACATATTCCAATTATGCAATACTGTTACCGCATGCAATAGTTTTTTAGCTGTGGTCAGCGTCTATGAAGCAGGAGTTGGTGTAGGGCCACGTCACTCGGTGTTGCTCTGGCTTTTGGACCGTGGGCTCCTCATCCTCACCAGGTCGGCGACATCGCTGATCCGTCGCGGCCGGGCGTCCGCCGTAGCCCTGACCAGCACCCGTCCCTCCTTCACCCAGGCGAAGGCGAGCTGTTGGTCGCGGACCATCTTCTTTGCCTCGTTGAGAATCGCCTTTGTGTTTGCAGTCAAGTGTTCGTTAATGAATATTGGCGAAGGTGCAAAGGCGGAGCTCACGTGGACGGCGTCGAGGGGCCTCTTCTTCCTAGCGGCGGCTAACCACGCGGCGCGGGTCGACCGGCTGACGTACCTCACCACGATGTTCGGATGTCTGGACTTATTATTATTGTTCGGAAGACGATGAGCGACGGATATTTCGCCGCTTGACCACGTGACGTCTAGGCTTTTCGCGACTTGCTCGAGTAAAGCATAAATGTTCTCATGGGTTGTAAGCGGTATACCAACAATCTCGATGTTACTTAGCCTACTATATTGTTGTATATCGCACATTTGACCTTTTAGTGCTTTCACCTCAGTCACGTTCACGCGTAGTTCTGATTCCAATCGCTGACATTTTTCTTTCAACGCGGCATTTTCAGACTGTAACGACTTTATCGATTCATCAAAAGAAGATTTTATATCGCTTATTTCTTTACGTATGGTAGAGAAACTAACCTCCATCTTATCCGATAGCTTCTTTTCCACACACTCGAGCTTACTATCGAGCATATTTTGAAAGACAGCTCTTAGTCCAGATATTGCTTTTAAAACTTGCTGGTTTCCGCTGGCATCCTCCGAGTCACTGTTGCTAGTCGAAGGTGGAGCACCAGAGCATTTCACACACCGAAAAGTGTTTTTCCGTGTCGGTTTCTTTGTGACGTCCAGATCCAGACCGGCACAACTATAATGGTAATAGTCGCCACATTTCGTACATCTAACGACATCGGGCGCACTAATGTTCACGGACAAGTTACACTGGACACATTGAGACATGGTAGATTGAAAAAAGCCGGCGCGAAAAGCACTAGAATAATTAAATTAGATGCTAATAAACATGCACTGACAGGGAAGAGCGGCAGGGCAGGTCGGAGCGGACTAGCTGATAACGAGCTCCGTACTCATCCACGTCCTGATAACGACAGCCCTTGGGCTCCGGGGCAGTTCAACTACAGGGTGAAAGAGTAAGTAGTGCCTCCACTCACGGTACAACACCCCGGAGAGAGAGGACCCCTGGTCAACGACGGCCAAGCAGCCCCCACACCATCGACAGAGGACCTCCGAAGAAGCCCACGGTCAAGGTCGTCGTACAACACCCCGGAGAGCGTCAAGGTGGAGACGTGACACCAAGGACTATCCAAGGAGAACACCCAAAGGACGAGAGGCAGCTACACCAAGGACCATCCAAAGAGGACACCCGAAGGACGAGAGGCAGCTCCACCAAGGACCATCCAAGGAGGACACCCAAAGGACGAGAGGCAGCTCCACAAAGGACCATCCAAGGAGGACACCCAAAGGACGAAAGGCAGCTCCACCAAGGACCATCCAAGGAGGACACCCAAAGGACGAAAGGCAGCTCCACCAAGGACCATCCAAGGAGGACGCCCAAAGGACGAGAGGCAGCTCCACCAAGGACCATCCAAGGAGGACACCCAAAGGGCGAGAGGCAGCTCCACCAAGGACCGTCAGGAGAGACTGCTCAGACGGCCCTGAGGGTCTGTGTTCTCAAGACGTTAAAAATAAAACTCAATATCAAATAATAAGGGGGTAGGATGTAGATCAAATATTTAAACTATAAATAATTTTGTCAAAAAATCTAAAGATATCTAAATTGATTGATAAATAACGTTACGGAATAATATTTTATTAATCAGATAAAAACTGATAATTGAAACTGATTAGTGAGTCATAATAATAATTTATGAGGTGGAATAAGTAAATGAAAGGACCTTAACGACTGAACGGGTAAAATAAAGGTGTATATAATAGCTTGACCAACAGAAATGTATAATTGTTAATATTGATGTCGTTTTAAATATTTTAAAAATTTACACCACAAAATAAAAAATAGATTAGATTACCCCTTTCAATCATTTATATATATTTTAACACTCGTATTTAGATGTACATATATGGTAGAGATTTTGATTTGTGTAATAATAATTTTATTTTCCAAAATCAATACCACCCAAATAGAGACACTGGTTATAACTGTATGTATAGAATTGAGATATTGTGATTTTATCTGTTTTTTAGACTGTTTGGAGGGTTATTTATTTTAAGATGTACAAATATAAATTAGGTTGCTATCATCTTTTACTGTGTTGATTTAATCTCGATCCTTAACCTCCACAGCCAAGCGAGTCTTAGTTGTCGTTTGATTATTTAATAATTCATTATTTTTTCAGCAACTTGACCGTAAACTTCACACACTCGTCAACCTTCACATCCTTATGAAATAATGTATAGAATGAGGCCTAAATGGACTACCTTCTAATATCGTATTCCTTAAACTGGTAGTGCAATTAGTTATATATAAGTTATATATAGTTGTATAATATAGGACATAAGAAATTGCTAATACATAAGGAAAGTTCAACAAATTATCTAAGAATAATGGTATCCGATTATTTTCCCGTAAATATAATGCGGGTAAATATTATTATTTTATTTAAAATTACAATATCCGCAAATTATAATTTTACCTGATATAAAAATATCCCCGTTACAGCAGACCTGCATACTCAGCGAATTTCAATTGTAAAAGAACATAGTTCTAGCCAACATAGCGGGAATTGACATGTTTTGTAAGCTCCATAAGAATAACATGGGGAATGAGTATGCAGGTTTGCTGCTACAGGTATATTAAAACTGGGTGGTTTTAATTCAATATTTAGTAGATCTGAACTAGAAGAAGCTATTTGCCAAGTTTGATCAAGATATGTTGAGAAATAACCGAGATATAGAATTTGACTTATTTCTCATAACGTTAACAATGGGACAACGCACTGTGTTTATCACTTTCAATATCTCGGTAACCAATGGACATAGAGCATTGATTCAACATACTAAGTTATTTGTTTTTTTAGCTGAATTCAATGGTGCCAACAAAAATTCGATAAATTTAATTTTTCTATGTAAGAAACTCAAAAAAACATTTTTGGGGGGTTTATCCCCCTTTACCCCCCCTTCCGATGGTCCGATCGGGCTGGTTCACGAACTCGTCCAATTGATTACCACTTTACATGTCCGTACCAAATTTGATAAAGATCGGACAATTTTTGCGGCCGCTATCGTGCTAACAGGCACACACACACACACACACACACACACACACATATATATATATATATATATATATATATATATATATATATATATATAAATTCGAACGAATAGTGTTTTTTGCTTCTGAGGGCCCCAAAACGAAAATTTATAATGGTCCCGAGCTTAGGTCTTACCATGAGACCTACGGTAATAGCTTCTTCCCTATAGGGGAAATTCGCTAAAACAACAAAAAACTGTTGTTTGGCTTGTTAGATCAAAATGTTAAGCTGATAAATAGTTATTGGTTTACATTTAATTAATGACCTAACTTGCTAACATATTCTTATTATATTTTTACTAACTGCTTGAAATTAAAAATCCATATAAAAATTCGAAGGATATACACCTTGGATGCCTACATACTCATACATATTAATATTACATATTATTGGATCTTACATATTAATATCTCACAATCATGTACTAGAACATTAAATTCAGTCATACATTCTTGGATCACATCTGGAACATCTGGAAGTCCTTTTTTAACAAGACATATCATGAAATTAAAAGCTTCAGCCGTGTATGTGGGGCACAAAGTTAATGAAAACAATTTTTACCGTACTGACACAGAAAAATCTATTTTTTGTTCCTTTTTGTTGGCTGGACCCATTGCTTTACCAGTCCAGAAAAACTTTCCGGATAAATAATATGACTATTATTTGAATTTAGGTCCTGGAAACTTGATGTCAGTGACGGAAAGCTATCATCACCAGTCCTGTCTACCTAGTAGAGTCTGTTTGAATCTGCGAATTTATTATTTTGCCATCTATTACTTGAGATTTTGCCAAATTTATGAAATCCGCTATCACTATATACATAATTAGTTTTAAAAATCATATAATTAAGCCTAACATTATGTCGAATGTTAATGTAATTCCCAGAAATGAAATGACCCAAAATAATTTGTTACATTTCATGAAAACGTTTATAATGTAAGTCCTCAAAAAAGTGTGTTTATTTCACGTACATATTACGATGTTTTACGTTTACGTACATACGAACAACCTACAACTTTTTCGATGTTTATATCTTTTCCCTACGTGTCCACACAAGGTACATAAAGTTTGAATTTTAGGGATGCTAAGAGTTTTCGTAATAAGATAAAAAAAACATTTTAGGGTTGTGAACATCGTTTAGTGAATTTTGAATGAACTTTGTCACTTGTTAAATCAACGATAATATTATTGTTGATTTAACAATAATATTATAACTTATTATAATACAAATATATACCAATAATATGTCAAACAAATCACCGGCCTCCTTGATGTTTTAAAGTAGAAAACTGCAGCGTGCTTTCGTGTTTACCAGAGAGTTCATTCACACAAACTGGAGTGGCTGGATTTATCTGTAGTAACAAATCGTTTGTCGGATACTTTACAACAATACTAAGAAGAATAAGAACTTAATATACTATCAGATCACACTACAAAAAATTGATTTTATCGCAACATAAATTTTCATAAGCCACTACATTTATGAATTAAGGGGAATCTCTACCTTAAACGCCCATCAATTTTAATAATTTGAAAAAAAAAATTTCGCCTTATTGGTTATACATGTTTCTGAATATGAAAAAATTACAATTTTAATTAAATTTTTATAGTACAAAACTCTATGTATTTCTTGCTAAGCGCATTTAATAATACAGCATTTTCCGCAGAAAACTCGCGAGTTGCAAAAGTAGCATTGTTACTGTTTTCAGCATACTTAAGTTGATATTCCAAAAGAACTGCTTATGCTTTACATTTGAGTTCTTTTACGGTTATCTAGATTAAATTTAAATTAACAATCATATATTTAAAAAAATATTGGCTTGGTTGATGTTTTTTTTAATTTTGAAAGATTACCAAAAGAATGTGAAAAATGTTCACAATTTCAACAGTACATAGGAGAATGATAAATTATAACTTGCCATTTTCAAAATACGTGATTAAAAAAAAAACTCAATTATGAACAAAATTATATAGTTGAAATTAAAATTTGTCAATCAGTTTTTTTTAAATATAGATTTTTTGAAAATCTGGCAAAAATCACTAAATGTAATATTCAGGCCAATTGAAATTTTTTCGAAATTTTTAGATATGGTGGTTTTTAGTTAAATTGTAGTACAGAATACTATTGTTTACAAGGAAAAATGAGCTTTAATAACCATTTAGCTTTTAAGGTCGAGTCCCCTTTACTAATTTTCAGTTAATAAGGGATTTCCATGCGAGTCCGGTAAAACCTATACTGGGTACGTAAGAAACTTAAATCATTCTACAAATTAAATACAATATGTTTTTTATAATAACATAATTTGTCATAAACCACAACGTTTCTCAATTCTTCAAACCTAAGTTATATCAAATCTATCGTGCATTTAGCGGCACAACAACTTTCCTGCTAACACTAAGACACAGAGACCATGTGTTTCTGTGCAGTATGGTAGGAACGTTTTTGCGCCCATAATTTGCACTCTTATCTTTATATTTCCATTTCGTTTTAAAACTATGGGTACTTGTTATATTTATATCAAGTATTGATAGACGTGACGTCAGTGAACGTGTTAACAATAAGTGACAAAATAATAAACAAATAGAGGAGAGTTTGTGTTAATGTGGGACGTAAAGTATATTAACAGAAAACGCTTCGTTTCTGTCGACTGCAGGTGGAGCGGGCAACATTCTCTACCAAGTGGAAATCGATGTTAAGAACTGAAGTCTGTATCGTAGCGTAACAAAATAACACGATATTAATTATAAAATTACAGAGGGAGTGTTAACTTGTTTTACGGATCGTGGAAAATGTATGTTTATAAAAGAATCAGTGATATTATAAAAAGTAATTATAAGTGTGAACAAATGACAAATAAGTTTTGTTTAGCAACAGTAATGGTGGTTTTCCTACTAAATTTAAACTTTATATAAATAAGCAACTTATTTATTTTTAAATACACTAAATACTAATGAAAATAAAAAAGAATAAAATATATATTTGCTAAACAAAGGTTCAATGTATATTTTAAAATAATAAACTTGCTCATTATTCCATTAATTTCAGTGTTTTCGAATCATATAAGTGATTTCAACGACAATGGAGTATTTTGACGATAATGGAACCGTGGAACTCGCTCTGTTCTCTTTGTGAGAGTCTATTGGCTGAACCAATATTCCTTCAGAACATGTAGGATGAAAGATAATTGAGGAATTTAGGTGTTGGCAGCCTAGCAAATTTGAAATCTTTTTGTTTCTTGAATATGCTTAAAATATTTTTATAAATTTGTTGTTAGATATTTAAATATGCTCGTACGTCAGCTAAAAACCATAGAGCAGTAAACATATGCATATGTTTTCTTAAAATATAGTGATTGTATTAAAAACGAAGTTGAAAAATAATGTTCATGTAGCAATTGGTACTGTAGATATTTTCTTAATTTACAATAGTATTAATTTCTTGATTAGCATGATATGTGTTGTTGTATTCACTGGATGTAAGTAAAAAACTGGATGTATCGTACAACACTTAAAAATATTTAAAATAGTAATATAAATACTTCAATCTAAAGTAAGCTTCTCAAGAATAAAGTGATCTTCTTTATAGAGTACTTTTAGAGTAAATAACAGGATTCTTCCAGCTGATATAAAATAAATTGCAACCATCACACGAACATATTCCTTCATTCATGGAATCATGAATTTACTATATCTTCTCGTCCAGGCCTTATATTACATGTCCTTCGTTTCCTTTTGCTTTTAATACTTTTCTTTGATATAAAAAATATCCCGTTGAAACTCGTGAAATATTTTTAGTTAGCATTTTTCTTTTACAAAATCAACAACCAATCAAGAATTAAGAAGTTTATTATCAATGATCACATTTGATTACATGATATATAAGATAACGTAAAATAGAAAGAAATTTACTATCACTAAATTATTAAATAAAGAATAGTATTTACATACTTTACGGAGGACAGTATTCATAGAAGCGGTAGCTAAAGAGGTAAAATTAGTTTGCTACAAACGAAGAAGGACCCTGAAGGGTTTGTCTCCTTTGCCCCTGCAAGTCTCCCGAGAATATGCAGCTTGATGGAAGTTCCTAAATTCTCTTCTCTTTGTGTTTTATTGCATTTGAGAAGAATTGTACAATCTTACCATGTTCAGAATAGAGACAATTGGGTACTTGTGTAGTATAGGACCCCACCTATTTTTCCATTAATTTACTTTGGTTAGGGCCGAAATGACATACATATACGAAAACTACATAAACTAACCTTATTTTTGATATGTCACATGCCCGAGTTAGTAAGTGAGTCCCCGAAACCAAAGGCGTTCCCGAGCGCCATACAGTGCTACGCTGGTCAGGGAATGATTCGTTGTTGCGGCGCACAACTGTAGAGTCACCGCCAGACAGTCGGTTATGTTAGGTTAGGTTCTCATAAATATGATAGTAGGACTTACCTCGTTTCGTTACGAATCAAACGATGTCAGATGAGTCATACCTTCGCCAGCCAAATCCCCTCCAAGTAGGCCTTAGGTTGTTGACGGAGTGAGTGCATCACTTGTGTACAGGATTAGGCAGGCTAAAGTATGATTTATCCGGTATCGTTTGATTTGTAACGAAACTAGGAAAATCCTACTAACATATTTATGATAACCTAACCTAACATAACTGCCGCAGCGCGCTGTATAAGGGTGACGAGCTATAAAAGTAATAAAAGTAAGTAGCTAATAAAAGTAAGTTAATAAAAGTATGTTGTTTTTTCCTTATATTTGTTCACAATACAGTAATTTTCAATAATGTGTAGTGTTTCTTTACCTAACCAAACTAAATTAATGGAAAAATAGGTGGGGTCCGTATAGTACACAAGTACCGAAAATTGCTTATAATCACTTTCCGTAACTGTTTATCGTGTTTGTTCAGTTCATTTATTATTTACGGGAGCAAAGTTTTTATTAACTACAACAGTATATTTTAAAATAAAATTTGAAAAATCCTTAATATAATTACAATATATTCTTAAAATACTTTATCTGCCAGACCAATCCTACGACATTTAGACCGGGTATTGTAATGTATATTTTTAATGTAATAAAAAAGGTGCTAGTTATCTATATGTAAAGGAGAAGGGGTTTTCTATCGGACAGCAAATCTCAAAAACTATAAGACCCAAAGAGCTGAAATTTGGCACATCCCCTTGGGTCTTAGATGCACACTAAGAAACGGTTTTACAAAATTCCCAGAGGGTTTCGCCCTATGTTTCATCAAAGGTATAATGTTAAATTATAGGGAAGGATATAAGGTTGTCATGGCAACCTTAAAAAGGATGAGAAATTAAATCCTAAAAAATGACAGATTAAGTATCTATGTTTTTCCACGAGTGAAACCGTATTGATCAGCTAGTTACATTATGTATTATCTATTTAGTTCAGCTTCAGAACCTAAAGCATTTCTCTTTTATTAAACTTGAACGAAAGGACGATTGAGATTTTATTTTGTTTTCACGTGTTATATTTTTGAATTTATGTAATTTTCTTCAGGAATATAACTTGGTTCTTAAGTACTTTTGCTAGTTGAAAATATAATTTCAAAGAGGAGGTCGCGTACTTGACCACTTGACTGTGTTTAGTGTTTAGTGTTTTTTTTTTAATATTTTGCTGTACTTTTCAGCTGTTTCAAATTAACTCTTCCAGTATTAGTTTTACGTTAGATGCTTATGCTTACAGATTTAGCTCTTTTAGTGTTTTAAGGTTTTAAATGTTTCAGTTGGAATTTTAGGATATTTTCTGTAAAACACCTATGTAAACTTTTGATTAATTTAGCGTTTGTAACAATTTACCCAACCCACTCAAGGAGCACTACTTTTCATAACAATTAATCAATTATTATTTACATCGATAATTTTACACTGTTTTGTCTAATAAACAAACAAAATTCGTTAACAGTAATTATAATTAAATCCGTCACTAAAACAATGCAATCTGTAATGGAAAATTACGATAACTGTGATAAATATTAGCTTAATAATATGGAAGTTCCTGAATGAAACGTTAGATTTTCTACAAATTTAGGAGTGCTAGTTAAGCCGATCAGTTTAACCCTTACAAACCAGAATGATGAATGTTTCGCAGCTCAGCGCCTTGTGAAAGCAAGGCAGCTGAATACTTCACCGCCTCTTGAAAACAGCGGCACGCATTCAGCCATTCTTTAGCACATTACAGCGTTGGGTAGCTAATGACTTATCGAATTAGTAAAAATAACAAAAACACTATCGTACATAGAAAATAGAAAAAACCTCTGTTTGCCGGTTTAAAATTTTTTCAAAATTTACCCCCCTTTATCAAGGGAATTCAAGAAAACAATAAATTTAAAACCACCCTGAGAAGCTATCTCCTAAACCATAATTTTTACGACGTGGATAGTATCATTGAGCACATGAAGAGTTGTAGACCCGCCTGCGACCCTACAAACTCACCTATACCTGGTGGCTAATGTTAGAGTTGGCACCTATTGACCTGTTCACCACTCTGCTGAGTCTATGAACGGAAACAACAAGTAAGTAAGTAAAATTCATGGATTTGTTCTTAGTGTCAAACTAAATATATTTAAATGAATTTCAGGAATATTCACAACTTATGAATCACAAAACTCCATTAAAGTTACTGTAGTAAGCCCATGAAAACCAAAGAATGTGGGTAATTGATTGAAGCACAATCTTTACGTTGGATTCTCTAATTATATTCTTTCTAGTAACCTTTAGAAGTAGCATTGATTAATATTATCTGAAACCCCACATTTTAGTGTTTTGTAAATCCGATACAAACCTACCAATATCGCTGCTATATTAACGTTAAATTTTTAATGCTGCTGTAATATTATATATACAGATATACATTTTAAAAATAACGTCAATTTAAAAATAAATTCGTAGTGTATCAACAATATAAGTAAATTCCTTGAAATTTAAAATTAATGATGCAAAAATAAAGAGCTTTCTTTTTTAGACGCTTGCTTGAAACTGATTCGTGGCTACTTTACAGAAAGTTATGATTCTGCATTTTCTTCTTGAAAACATTAATTTTGAATTTCCAAAATAACTTAAATATCATGTTTGCTTCCACAACAAAGTACAAAATTACTTCCAGGAAAAATATTTAAGATGAAATTGGACCGATAGCTTCCGTTCAAGCTGGCGTAAGCACATTAAATGCATTTTTTGCCTTTGAATAAATAAATAAAATGGTCTCTATTTTTGAGCGGTTTTCAACAAAACTGATTTTCAAAATATCTTAGGTCACATACCCAGTCAATTTACAGTAAGTAATAATTAAAAATCACTTGAAATAATAAAACTAAACTACGTAGAAAACTATTTAGAAACCATATCAAACGTATCTTATTTTTACCTTTTAGACAACAAATCAAAAACCCTTCTTTTGATTGCTTTGATACTATCTGGATCATCCCCATCGGCTAAAGGAAACTAATTATACGAAATTAAATTAATTATTATTGATTTACTTTTATTTATTAATTTATTAATTTACGTAGTAAATATTAAAATCATAGCTAAGACGACTCGTCGTACAGTCAAGACAAAACAAATCGCATGCATTAGGAACTTGAAATAATTTCCTTTTCCTTCTCCTTTCCTTTTCCTTTCCTTTTCCTTTTCATTTCCTTTTCTTTTCCTTTTCCTTCATTATCAGCAATAAATTTTATCGATGCGTCGAGGAAATCGATACCTCATGAAATTCGCACAATTACTTTTTTGAATCATCCTATATATTTTTAGCTTCTTTTAATCATGTTTTGGTATTCAGTTAGCCTTCAAACACCTGAATAATAAAGCATTTCTTACATGTCTTTTAATGGGGAAATAAACAATCCTATTTATTTCCCTTGTGGTCAAGAGTGAGGCTGGAAGTTTCCTTACACTCGTATCTCTGTCCAAAATGCTTTTATAGTGCTCGGTTTCACCTCGGAGGTGGAACACGATTTCAACGATGAAGTTTACCCGACTAGCTTAAATGACGGAATAAGATGCACGGAAGTTACGCAAATTGCGTTTGCGTAATTTAAAAGGAATTTTTAGATAGTTTATTTTGAATGTATATATATTGTTCGATGAAACCTTATTTACAATAGGCTACTACAAAAATTTACAGTAGGTTATTAAGAACTTGAAAAATCAGTTTATGTTAGCAAAAACAAATGTTTTACTCCTTTTATACCCGATACGAAGATTCTTTGTTGTAACTTAATTTACTGTCCCCAACTATATGGTAGTCTTTTATTTTAAATTCGACCGGACAACCTGTCGTTTTATTAACATCATTTTGGCCTCTCGCCGCCACCCCCAACTGTCATTTAATGTTTTACGTTTTTTAGTAAAGAAAGAATCTTGGTTAACACTTTTACCTTCTAGAAGTATTTTTGGATAATGTCTATTCCAAAATGATCTGGAAAATAACTTTAAAGAAAAAGATTTTAATAAGGATGTGTCAATATTGTTTATTAGAATGGCTAGTTTTTATGAAGGGAGTCTGTATAAACACTAAAACTTCTTGAAAATGAAAAAGATTAGTTTACGTACTTTTTGCATACATTTCCCCGGATATAAAGAACTAATTTCATACTGCTTACTCACTCTTTGATTCTTGTTCATGTTCTTTCACTCTTCTTACTCAACTCAATGTATGTGTCAAAAAGCACATATAAGGATCAAACAATAGCTGCCAATTTGCAGTGTGAGCTTATATTTTTGAGATCTTATTTGATTATCTTGATTAAATTACCTAAAATATCACATATTTCAATAAATTTGTCTGAGTTAAAAATATATGAAACCGCAATAAGTTAATTTCCAAAAAGACTGTTGAAAAATCACTAACTTTGACAGTTTGTATAGAGTAGTAAATCATGACTTACCATCTTCAAAATGCGTGATGGAAAAATAGCACATTTAACAATGAACGAAAAGACACCTATTGAATTAAAAAAGATGATTAAATAGACGCAGATATAGAGTAAAGATTGAAAGCAAAAATACAATAAAATACGTTAGTATATTTTAGTCTACAAAGTACAGTAAAACCTTAACCAAAATTATAACAATCCCTGATTTTTATCAAACTTTATTAAAAATTGATAATTAATAAATGTTATTAATAATTAATAATTTGATTATCCAGCTTATAATTTTTTTCGTTATTTGAAAAGAAACGTACCTAAATTTCACTCATTAAATAAATGACCTACAAACATTTTTTTTTTTTTTTTTTTTTGGGTAGGAGGTGGAATGCGTTTACGCACACTGAGGGGCTCGTTGTCCCCTCAGTAGTGTCGGACTCCCACGAGCTCGATGTCCCGTGAACTACCGACTAAACCACCTCCCTCGGCACCGAGGACACTAGCCTGGAACTGTTTCACACATTACTTCGGGCTAGGCCTTTGATATTACGCCGCTAGGGCAACCTCCGTGGGGAAATGCTGAGGATTAAGGCCGATCGAGGTCGACCTTTTTCGCCCGAAGAATGGCCTGGACGTAGTGCTGGACACAGTTCCAGTTGCCCTCTCCCTGGAGCATAGCTCCGACGATGTTGTTTGGGCTGACGACCACGCCGATCTCAGATGAAAGTGAGGCTCGGCGGACGTGCCAACGGTCGCACTGAAAAAAGGTGTGCTCGGACGTGTCTGGGATGCCGGGGCAATACAGACAGTCCGGGCTGGCGACTTTGCCCATCCGGTGCAGATAGGCTCGGAAGTACCCGTGTCCAGAAAGAAACTGGGTCACGTAGTAATCGACCTCGCCGTGCTGCCGCTCCACCCATGGTCGGACGGATGGTATGAGCTGGAAGGTCCAACGTCCCCTCGGCTCGGCTTCCCAGTCGCGCTGCCAGGAGTCGAAGCTGCGATCGCGCTCTTCCCTGGCAGCTGTTTCCCGGCCCACTTCAGGCCTCCTCCGGTAAATCGCCTGCCTCTCCCTCGCGAGGAAGAGGACGGGGATGACTCCGGCGATCACCATCACAGCAGGCTCGGAGACTGTGCGGTAGGCCGAAGCGACCCGCAGAGCTCCTCGACGCTGGACTCGGGCAAGCCGGTCTCGGAAGACTCGCTTCTCGAGTGCGTGAGCCCATGCCTCCGCCCCGTACAGCAAGACTGACTGGACGGCAGTCATGAGCAGACGGCGCTTGCAGGAACGAGGACCGCCGACATTGGGCATAAGCCTACCAAGGGCAGCGACACCCTTAGCGGCTTTGTCGGCGGCGCGCTGGATCTGCTCGCCGAAAGACAGTCTGCTGTCGACCATGACTCCCAGGTACTTTGCAGCAGGCTTAGTCTCGAGTGTGACGTCACCTATCTGCACCGGGAACACGGTGTTTATCCTCTTTTTGGTGAGGACGACGATCTCCGTCTTACTGGTAGCCAGGGACAAGCCGTGATCTCGCATCCACCCGTTGACCTTGGCCATTACTACGCTGAGCCTCAGTTTTGCCTGCTCGACGTTCCTCGCAGCGATCAAGGCAGCGACGTCGTCAGCATAGCCAACGAGGCGGGTCTCATCGGGCATGTCTAGCCTCAGCAAGCTATCGTAGGACACGTTCCAGAGATCTGGTCCGAGAATGGACCCCTGCGCAGCCCCGGAAGTGATGGGAATGCGCCGCTGACCTTCGGTCGTGTCGTACAACAGAACGCGGTCTGACAAATACGCTTCTATCATACGCAGGAGGTAGGAGGGAACTTGGAACGTATGCTCAAGCGCCCACAGCATATCGCTCCACCTGGCGGAGTTAAAAGCGTTCTTCACGTCGAGCGTGACGAGAAGGACCACGCGGCGCGACCAGTGGTTGTGGTCCTCCGCCCTCCGCACTGCCTCAACTACCTCCTGAATAGCGTCGATGGTAGAGCGACCGGATCTGAAGCCGTACTGCTGCGGGGACAAGTCCCCCGCAGAGACGATGGCCTCGGTCAGCCTGACGCGCAGGAGCTTCTCAAGCACTTTCCCGGCCGTGTCGAGCATACACAGGGGTCGGAAAGAAGAAGGGGTCCCCGGTGTGCTCTTCGCCTTCGGGATAAGGACAAGGCGGGCAACCTTCCACGACGAAAAGAAAACGCCTTCCGCCAGACACGCGTTGAACATGTCGAGCAGAAGCCTTGGATTCACCTCCGCAGCGAGCTTGAGCACCTCCGCCGGAATGCCATCGGGACCGGGCGCTCTTCTGGGTCGTAGGGATCGGACGGCGGCGGTGAGTTCCTCTTCCCGGAAAGCTGGGAAGGCGCCTACCTCTCCGAATTCCCTGACTGGCCGAACTGGGTGGCTGGGAAACAGTGTGTCGACGACGGCGGCCATGGCTTGTGGTTCCATGACCGCAGGTGGTGAGCGAGCCCCTAGCTTCTGGGTTACAAGTTTGTAGCCCATCCCCCAGGGGTCGTTGTCGATATCCTGACACAGCTGTTTCCAGCACCTGACTTTACTCCGGTTGATGGCACCGCGGAGCTCTCGGCGGGCCGCTCTGTGCTCAGCCGATCTGGCATTTGCATCAGGGCGGTTCCTGGCTCGCTGCGCAACTCGTCGGAGACCAAGGCATCTCCTCCGGAGTTCCGCGATTTCAGGCGTCCACCAGTAAACCGGCTTCTTCCTGTGGCGGCGGGAAACTCCGGGCATCGACTGCTCACATGCGGTCGCGATGAGTCGCATCGTCGATGCTGCCAGATCTTCGGCACTTGTGAAATTCACAATGCTCTGGTCCTTAATTACTTCTTTAAAAGTGTCTTTGCTCAGACGACTGGTGTTCCAGCGTCGAGCCAGAGGAGCAGGTTCAGCGCGCAAGCGCGCGCCCTCGGGAAGGACCTTGAAAAGGATCGCCTGATGGTCGCTGGAGGAGTAGTCCTCGCAGACACGCCAGTCGGAGATCCGCTGGGCAATCCCTTCAGAGGCAAGAGATATGTCAGGGATCGTCTCTCTGCACCCCGGACGGCGAAAGGTGGAAATGCCGCCCGTGTTGAGGATACAGAGGCCCGACCTGGCAGCCGACTCGAGGACGTAACGTCCTCGAGTGTCGGTCCGCGGGGAACCCCATTCCACGGCTTTGGCGTTAAAATCGCCACCGACTATGACCCCGCCAGAGGTGTTCATGATCTTATCCTCGATGGAATCGACCATGTGGCGGTAGTCTGCGATCGGTTGGTTAGGCGTGAGGTAACAGGAGAAGACGGTGAAACCCCTGCTCCTCACCCAAACGAAGCCGTTGCCCGATCCGGAATCGAGAACAGGCACCTTCCCGAGGTCCAAGATCCAAATCGCCGCAGTGCCGGAGGGGTCCGAGAACCACTGCGCAGAGCGTCGGTTCTGGTACTGCTCACTGAGAAGCAGTAGGTCAGCACCCTGCTCCGTGGCGAATTGGAACAGCAAGTCATTTGCTGTCCTGCTCCTCTGCATATTAAGTTGCAGAACACTAATCATTTCTGTTGGTTCTGGCGAAGCTCCTGGATGGCCCGCCTGTACTGCCCGCAACGACCAGACCCAGCGGAATGCTTGACCTGGTCGCCCTTCAAGCCGGCTTCTGTACACAGGACACAGGACAACGCTGCGTTGCACGCGCTGGCCCTGTGGTCCTGGCCGCCGCACTTGAAGCAGAGCTTGCTTCTATCGGGTCCAGAGCAGCGATTAGCGACGTGACCGAACCCCAGACATTTAAAACATCTGGAGGCCACGAGCTTCTCGCGTACCCGACAGCTCACGTACCAGATCTTCAGGTGGCCCTTCTCCAGGAGCTTCGCAGCTGCTCTGGCTCCCAGCGTAAGGATCGCCACCTTCTGGCCTCGAGCATTTGCCTTCGAGACGAAAGTCTTCACCTCGACGTTTTCGCCGATAGCGGATTTGACAGCTGCAGTCACCTCCGCCTCGGTCGTCAGCTCGTCGAGGTCCCTCACCTCCAGCGTCGACTTGGGCTCGAGAACGCTGACAGTCGCGTTCGCCCCCAAAATGTTCTTCAGGTCTTCGCTGAAGGCGGACTTGCTTTCGGAGGCGTCCCCGAGTTCGACCAGAAGATCGCCGGCTCGGGTCTTCCTCATGGCCTTGATAACGGCGCCCTTCTCATCGGGCTTCGCTTTGCTGCGAATCTCGCCCAGCACGTCAGCGTAGGATTTCCCCTCCGACGGCTTGATGAGAAGGGCGTCTGGCCGCGTCCTACGTGACCTCTTCTTCGGCGCCTTCTTGTTGTCCTGAGGGCCGGGCTGGCTTCCAGGCTACTGGGGTGGGACTTTCTTCTTCTTCCCCTTCCTCTTAACGACGTCAGTCCATTTCTCGGGGTCCGATGTCTCCCCTGGACCGTCCCCTCTGGGTTTCTTCTCAGCCTCCGGTTGGGCGGGGCTGGAAGCAGCCCGTTTCCCACCGGCCGGCTGAGCCTTAACGCGCAGTGATGGGGTCGTCTGCGTCGAAGCAGTCACCGACTCGCACGACTGCCAAGATTTCCTCAGCTGAAGGATGTGGTTAAGGCTAGTCTCCAACTGGACTATGCCTTCCTGCACATCCCTGCTGATGTTCTTCTGCCTGCCTGTCGCGGCCTTCATGACAGCGAGGGTGGCGAAGCACTTTTGAAGGTGCTCCTCCTCCTGCTGCCTGGCAAGTGCAATCACCGCCTGGAAGGGGGACGGGTCGGTGTGCATCGACTCAACGCCGCCGGAGGATGCTTGCTTGGTGAGCACCGGTGTTCTTGTCACCGAGGCAGTTGGTGTCGCTCGGCCTTGTGGCGACCTCGCGACACGAGGCTTCCGGCCAAAGGGGTCTTCTACCTCGACGTCCCCACTTTGAGAGGGTAGGCGAGGAAATTGATCCCTCTGGTTCGTTTTTGGGGTTAGGGTACCCCGGGAAGGTTCTTGCACCTTTTGAATAGTTTTTTCTTGTGAACCGCTCATAATGTCTGGATTAGCCCCCAAGACTGGGCGTTTGTTACCCCCCAAAACAGTGCCCCAATGTGAATGTCAAAACCGACCCGTCGCCAGAGCAACTATATCCGTGTTCGACCGCCTCCAAAACACCGGCGGTCCCAGACGAGCAGTGGCCTCGGCAGAGCCCCCCCGTGACCGCAGCAGGGCCCTATCCGGTCGCCAACCGGCACCACCACGGCCAAGGGGATTTTCGCCGGCTGATAGGGCAGCCAGGTCAGCTGGCTGGGCTGACCCGGGCCCCTGTACTATCCGGCAGCCTGGGAGGTGCAGAACCCAGTTTTTAAGCTGTACCCTCTGCTCGTCCTAGACCCCCAGCGCAGTGGAGGCTGAAGAACCCAGAGTCACCCCGGCAAGTAGGCCGGAATGATTTAGAAAAAACAACCGGGCTATTGAAATGAAACGGAGAATGCAGTTGTGAAAAGGAGACGCGAAAAAGGACCATTGCGTCCCCCTCCCCTTTTAGTCGGCTCTTACGACAAGCAGGGGATACTGTTGGACATTCTGTCCCGGCCCAACACGGGAAGACCTACAAACATTAAATAAATTACTTAAAACAACAATCGTAAAAAAAACATGCATAACATAAATACACAAATACAAACATATATATTTATGGAGCATTTTATTTTATTCTACGCTTGTATAGAGTTCTCTGTAAAATGGATGTAAGTTCATGTTTTCTCTGTAATCCTAGTCATAAACTGAACTTGCAGGAACTATATACTTGGAGACATAATTTACAAGGGCTGCAAAGCCCTTAAGATCTATATGCTACTGTTCTCGAAAACTTTATGCATGTAGCAAATTGTAAGAAGTAGTTTTTACTTTACTTTCGATATATTTTACTTTGCATCTCTTAACACGTGAAATTATGGCTGAATTGTTTACCATTTGATGAATATTTTATTTGATTTATTCATTTAATGCTCTTCTATTTTTGCACTTATATGATTTATAGATTCTTTTTCTAATGCACATTTTATTATTCTTTCTAAAGTACTATGAAAATATTACTAAAACATCAATGAAATCTAATCTGAAATTGAGTTTAACTACTACATTTATATTTCCTAGGTTTCAGCAGAACAAAGTTTGAATATTGAGAAGTGAATATTAAGAATTGACGGATTCTTATTATTGAATATTAAGAATTAAACGGAGACAAACTAATACTTACCGGCTTTTCAGTTTTTGAATTATTGAATTCTGAATATTTTATAACCAACATTTTATTCAATTGTCCCAGCCTGCAATTGTTTGCAGTTTGCATGATATGAAAATGCGTATTAAGGAAGACAAACATAACAATTCTCCTACTAAGTGTGATGGAGAAGCACTTCACATTTGCATAATGGTGCTTTGGAGTTAAGTTATTTCCACACAGTCGACAATCACGTTGATTGTAACGTGGAAGGGTTTATTTGTTTAATACTCCCGGGAAGTTAAAAAAACTCGTTTATAATTGACTATCAAAACAATTCACTATAAATTTAGCTGCAAGGTTGTTATCTGGAAAAATACCATCAAGTTTATTGAACCTCTTCACTATTTGAGGAGTCTGTAGGAGTGAAAAGTTTGTCGCTGTACAGTGAAATGTAGTATTTTTGGAAAAATGGGCCAATGATATGAATAACACAGCATCCAAAGGATGTTTGAGGAATAGAATATTCTAGTGCTACTATTTAAAGGAAGGGTATAACTGTTCTTGGGTATAAATGCAAAAATATTTAGAAACTGTTTGGAATCACTGAACAATAATTATTGGTAGGCATACTTTGGTATTATACGGAAGCCACCCTCATACAGCGCGCTGCGGCGGTTATGTTAAGTTAGGTTATCAAAAATATGTTAGTAGGAGTCTCCTCGCCCGCCTAAACCCGTTGACAGGTGATGCGCGCGCTCCGGTCAACGACCAGACCTTAAGTACTTGAAGTCGATTAAAGGAGGTTCTTCCCAATGATTTAGTTATATTTGGTGTCAAGCAAAACAATCTCTCTAAAAACAATGGTCTCCATATAATACCAAAGTACCTAATTATTTACGAAATTATTGACTTTATCTAGTATTATTTAGATAATTATTTAGTGGAATTGTAATCTAATTCCTACAGATTACTGGTTGGTGTGAAAATAGCTCAATAACCGTAGGCTATACTTTAAAGTTTTTAAAAATACTATAGAATCCTGGAATGGTTTCAACTAAGTCAATGAAATACGATAATACTAAAGAAACACGAACATTTTCCAGCTATATATTCATCTTGAATTTGCCCCGAACTGGTTGACAAGTGTCCCCGTGCCGGCAGCTGCGATAGGGGCCATACACATATTACGTAACACATTTTTTCGTCATTTCAAACCCTCCCTCTCCCATGTAACTCGCCGTAACGCTTGAGCAACCCCCCCGCACCCTTCATGCGTTATATAAAGCGATCGTAGTAGGAATAAATAAGCATAATTTTACTATTGGACTATGGATTTAAATAAATAAATAAACTTGTAATGACTTTTGTTTATTAATAACATTTTTTATAATCAAAACAAAATTAGTACAAACAAGATTGTTACTAGTAATATAAACATGTTAAAGAGTTAAGTAAAGTTGAGCCAAACCCCTCCCCTCCACCATATAACGCAGCGTAACGCTACGCCATACCCCCTCCCCCCCCATAAGTGCGTTACGTGATATGTGTATGGCCTCATAGTAAAGTAAAGTAAAGGGACATCGTATCTCGTCTAACGTATGCGTGTATAGTTGTCTGTACGTACGTAATGTTTCGTGTGTCCGTTTGTCCATGTTTGATGTGTGTGACGATGTCGCCTCGACCGACTGCAATTTCAACTTGATGTAGGATTGACAACCTACTTGATAATGGCGCAATTCAGCGTTGAAACCTGGTTGAAAATAAAAAATCAACCATTGAACTGGAGACGAAAAGGTAATTTAAAACCAAATTTGTTTTCCAGCTGCTGTGCAAACAACACATTTCAAAATTAAATAAATAGAATGTCCTCGCATCCGCACAGATTAGTTTGGACCAATAAAAGCAAAATCTTAAAATATATAATATATATTATAAATTATATACACTGATTAAAAAAATACTATGGACGGATCTATTAAACTTAATTAACTGATATTACTTCATCACACTTGTAATCTTAATTTAGTTTTGAAGAAGAGATTAACGTCTAAGTTAAAACGGACTTTTAAACGCCGTTACATTTGTCCTAATTGTTCTTTTATTGTTATGATTGTTAAAATGAACGCCAATAAAAGAAAATCGTCTTTTAACTTTCAGGAATTACTTTTGCAGTCATCTCCGGGTATTAATATTTGGAGAAAGGACAAAATAGTTGGAATTTGCCTTATAAGATGGTAAATGTTGATCATAATATATTAAATCAATTAGCAATAAATTGGAAAAAAAGAGTGTAAGTAAAAGGAAGTAAGGTATATTTATTTTTAATTTACAGTACCATTAGTACATTAAACATGGGAACGTTAAATTTTATCTAACATAAAACTGATTGTTCATAATATCATCTGTTATATTTTTGATTCAAACGTGACGTGTTGAAAAGATAATGAACTTCTCATTTATCATCTTCTTTTTCACATTTCTAAGTTAGTGTTCCAAACAAAATAGCCTAAACTAAATTCTCTAGTTTTTACTGTTAACACTCTCTAAAAACATCGTATAAAGACAGCAGCCGAGACATTATCCGTTTTAAATATAACAATTTCTAGTTTTTATTTTACTTTGAAAGGTAGTATGTCAATATAGTACACTCAATGGATAATAGTATAAGAATGCTCACAGCAGTAATTATGAACAAGCTTCAACCAATTCATCATTGATCCCGGTAAAAGTAGCTGGTGAACAATTAAGTTGGTTTCTCATTATTTGTAATGCAGTTGTACGCAAAATGTACCAATTTGACATTTTAAAAATTGATGTTTTAAATTTTTAAATTATTGAAATAGTTTTATTAAAATTGAAATTATTGAAACACTTACATACACACTTGTATTTAGTGTATTGCGAGATTTTTTTACCTGCCTACGTGTAGGTTTACACCTATGTGTGGCGTTATGTACCATGTTATGAAAATAACAAATAAAACATTAATAAAAATAAAATGTGTTTGGAATAACAATATTTTATAAAAACAATATTAAGAGGTGTTATTACCTTAAAATTTTCTATACACTTCTTCAAATGAATAGTCCAAATAAATTATATTCTTCTTGAAAATTCTTTATGATGGTTGTAAGTTTTATAATCCTGAAGATATAAAGTAGGCCTAATCGTGCCTTGCTTAAACGGTTCCATTATATTTAACTTTTCGCATGTTTACCTGTCTCGTTGGAGGTCTCGACCCACGTACAGTGTCATTACCCCCGGTCATTACAGTGACATCGCAGGTGACATTGCAATGATGTTAGGCCATTATAATGACGTCGCAGGAGGCGCGACGTGGTGGAAGCTTCTTAGTGTTGATTACCTTAGAAAAATTAAACGTCTCTTGCATCTCATGAATGGGATGATTCAGCAATTAAATAGACAGCTGGTGGTGACATGAATTTCTAAGATAATATATGGCTAGAAGAGTTTTCATTAAAGCTCGAAAACGCTGTTTTTAATGTCGTCCTACTTGCTTCAATAGTTGAGTATGACGGATAAAATTGCTCTACTTGCCCATTAATTAATTTATTAGCTTATGGATCTAGTGTTACCCTAATAAAAACTGTCAGAACTTGGGATTTGATGTGTCATTACCTAGTCTTAATGAGAATGCCATGACGAATTCTTAACATTCTTAACAAAATGTATAACTTTATGCAATCTGTTAAATGACTCGGCAAATTTTGATTGTTTTTGCACAAGGTTTCGTTTCAGAAATCTCGGAGGCTAGGGTAGGCACAGACCTCCTACTCAACCATTTTGACTTCTTCAGGGCAACCCATCGACGACGTGCGCAGGCGCCATCAAAGTTTCTCTCATGCTTCAGGGCTCACAAAACTTAGTTGTATTACCTTCAGGTTTACTTTAAAATCGTTTCGCTATCTTTAAAATTATTTCAGTAGTGATCGGTCAAAAACATATTTTACAAAAACCGTTACATGCGGCATGTAAAAATACTTTATTATGTGCAGGATGTTTTTTTTAATGAAACCCATGTTTAAGATTAAATGTGATTCAATTTATCACATTTAGCATAAATTAAGTGTTCAAACGATCCGCCATTTATATAACGTTGTGCTCTCCATCAAAGTCCTAAACACTTTTTGCAAAGAACTTCTTCCAATTTCTTGTTTAAATTTGTTATGTTTGTTTTCAGCTGCGGAATATCCTGTGAGTTGTTTTCTTTGGCCCTAATTGCTATGTATCCCTAATGAAAATAACCTTTTGGGGTCAAATTCTAGGGATGTTAGAGGGTACAATATTCTTTACTGATAAAATGAAATGTAGGGTTGCGTTTAAAAAACCCCGTATTACAATGTTTGATTTGACTAATTAACTATTGAGAAACAGTCTTCTACTTACCTTATTTCGGCCCTTGATGTATAACATATTGACGCTTGACGGATAGAGTACTCACACACTGAGGCTTGTGTTGCTTTCTCTTGAAATGAGGTGGGAATAAAACAAAGTATATCTTTATAATATTTGGTACCATAGAGAAAATATGAAAGACAAAGTTTTGCCAGGACGTATTTTTAGCGAATTTCCCCTATAGGGATTAGCGAATTTCCCCTATAGGGAAGAAGCTATTACCGTAGGTCTCATGGTAAGACCTAAGCCCGAGACCATGATAACTTTTCGTTTTAGGGCCACCAGAAGCAAAAAACACCATTCGTTCGAATTGTTATATATCTATCTATCTATCTATCTATCTATCCGAGTTCGTGAACCAGCCCGATCGGACCACCGGAAGGGGGGGTAAGGGGGGATAAACACCCCCAAAAATGGGTTTTTTTTGGGGTTTTTACATATAAAAATACAATTTATCGAATCTTTGTTGGCACCATTGAATTCAGCTCGAAAAAACAAACAATTTAGTAATTTGAATCATTGCTCTATGTCCATTGGTTACCGAGATATTGAAAGTGGTAAACACAGTACGTTGTCCCAATGTTAACCTTATGGGGAATAAGTAAAATTCTATATCTCGCGTATTTCTCAACATATCTGGATAAAACTTGGTTTGTGGCTTCATCTAGATGAGATCTAATGTATTTTAGTCTAAAATCCCCAAAATTTCAATTTTTAGTGGCAGCAAACCTGCATAATCATTCCCCATGTTATCCTTATGGGAAATAAAAAAATTCTATATCTTACTTATTTTTTAACATTTCTTGACAAAACTTGGTATATGGCTTCTTCTAGTTAAGATCTACTAAATAATGAATTAAAACCAACCAGTTTTAACATACCTGTTGCAGCAAACCTGCATAATTATTCCCCATGTTATTCTAATGGAGATTACAAAACATGTAAAATCTCGCTAAGTTGGATTGAAATACCATTTGTTGTGTTGCATCTGAAATTCGCTGAGTATGCAGGTCTGCTGCAACGGGGGTATTATTCACTCATTATAGTAAAAATTCACATAAATCAAGGAAAATGTTTTGGTCTCGTTTGTTGAATACATGAATACTTTAGACTCAGTGTTTCGATATTTTTCTTAAAAATCGGTAAAAGGATTTCTTAGGAAAATGTGTTTATTAATTCCCTTGTTTAAGTACTTCTACCCTTCCTCTCAATATTCTAGCATAGCATTTCACAGTAAAACGCTACTGTTTGATATATTTCTGCCTTAACCCTTCATTGTTGAAGCATTTTCAACAAAACTTATCTTCCTTAATACGGACAAGTTACAAGCTTATATTAAATTTATAAAAGCTTCGCCGAACAAGCGAATAAAACAATTTACTCTACATGAAATAAGTACTCTTATCACAGTAACCCATTATTACCTTTGCGCAATACGTATAAATAGTATTATCCAGAATGTTGCTCAATGGTATATAAAGCATGAAAGAAAAATTAGTTCAGTCCGGTAATGTAAACCAAATACATTTTAAAGGCCTTTTATTCATCCATCTTTTCTTTGAACTTACAATTCAAGCCTTAATGGCAACTACCCTCATGTAAGTACAACTATATTACAAATATTATTGTGCAAACATCGTCTTCAATACAAAATATAATAAGATTTCGTATTTTATATTTGCAAATAAATCGAGTCTATTTATTTACAATATTTAATTAAAAGTCTACAAATAAGCTAAGTATGTATACATATATGTATATTTTATAAGACGTTGTCCCCCTTCAATCACTTAATTCATGTGAATTAAAATTTGAAAAGTGCGCGAATGTAAAACAGATTGGTACAGCATTAAAACTGTTATCCTTAAACGCCAAAATTCTAATGCTCTAATCAATAATACAGTTTGTTTTATATTTTACTCACAGAAAATAATTTTTATTTCATGATAAATAATCAAATTTATTTATTTTTCAACCGTAATCTAAAGGTTTGTTTAGTTTTAGTTAGTATAAAGGATCAGAAGAATATTGATTGTTATTCGAGTATCTAATTCAATCGTTTACAGTCATTATATATGTTTTAATTTTAAGTAAAGTTATGTTCAATAAGTAAATTGTGTGCATACTTCTTATTTATTTTCAAAAAGAATCAAAACTAGCAAAATTTCAGATTTAGACTCTTAAATTTTAAATTCACATGAGTTTAGTAAAAAACACATTATTTACAAAACACATTACGACAACAGGAAACAACGAAAGTTAAAAACAATTGAAATCCCTCAAGGAATGTGAGAACTGCACCTACATATGCTACGTTAAAGTAAATCTTTGTTGAAAAAAATGACAAATGATAGGCCCTATTTAGTTTTTAATGTGTAACTATAGCGTCACAATCACGCGATAAACTCTAGTGTGTCAACATCATACATTGGCGATTCAAATTTTTTTAGGTAGGTATTTTACAGTTAATTATCGTGTAACCGTTTTTGGATTCTAGAAGATCCACTGAATTTAAATTATAACAATTGCTGGCTTAATTGTTTTCATGACGATGTTGATTTCACATTTCTTGCTGGATGATAGCCCAAGTGTTTTCTTTAGACCACTTATATAGAACATCTGTTAACAATTATGGTTAACTAGTGTTTTAAATCAATAATTTTCTTTGAGGAGTTATTTTTCACGTTGTTATTTATTTCATAGAACGTAATAAGGCTGACAAGATTAGCTGAAATCTCGGTTTTAACACATTGACAACTCGTGGAGCAATTTCCCTAAATATGTGAATCTATCTAATCTATTATATTTTATTGCTTTAACAATATAAAATATCCTATTGCATGATTAAGAACACTGCTGCAACGAACATCAATAGTTTCACTCGAAAGTAGCAAAATATCTAGTATGATACAATTACATTTAAATTATTATCATTGGTCCAAATCATTAAACTCTAATTAGGCCATTTAAGTAGAGGATTTACATGGCGTTAGGAATCAATGGAAATTACAACTGATGGTTAATTACAAAGATGTGAGAAATGTAAGAAAAAAAGCAAACGTCCAAAACAAAACGATTTCTGAGTTAAAACTCTGGTCAAACATATTTGAAGACCATAATAGTTGCCAGACTGTTACAGAGATCAGATTGGTCATAAGAAACAAAAATGAGTTAAAAATGGCGAACGAAAATTTTAGGTAGGCTGTTTGTTAAAAATAGGATGACATTATTTTAAAAGTTTTTTTTTAATAAGCAACAAAACTGAATGTGACTAACAATCTCTATAAACAATTTCCAGCTAAAACAAAAATACAAGTTTGGTACTAAGGCCATATACCTTGTGTATAGTTTCGCTGTATTAACAAAAACATTTCTATAGTTTGTAATGATAAATTAAATCGAACTAATGCCATAAATTTAAATAGTATATTAAGAGAATTCAATTACATATAATATGAAGTGACAAATTGGTCCAATTTTATGTACAAAGCTAATAATAGTAACTATATACATGAAGATCCTAATATTACTACATAAATATATAATGAGTAGAATTCTACGCTTTTTGGGTAAAAACCTTTACAAAATCTTAAATAAAAATATGAAAATGATATAGAAGGCTCTATACGTATATTTACAAAGCACTGGTAACATTTCTTCCACATGATATTGCACATCCTGACTGTTATAAAACATTGAATGTAGTCCTATAGTTCAGATTATCTTTATTAAAACTATGTGAACTGAATATTTATGGTATTTGTTTATCAAAGTCACAAAATAATTCACTACATTATTGAAAATTATAGATAATGTGAGTACTTTTAAATACGCTTACTTACGTTGAAGCAAATAATTGTTATCTGATTTAAGATTAAATGAGAATAGAATAAATTTTAGTTAACGAGTTTTTACGCACATGATACTAAAGTTTACTGAGAACAATTCAGAATTTTCACGAAATAATGACTACTTAACTTTTATTCCAAATTAAAAAGCAATAACCTAGTTTTAAGAAAAATATATTTAAATGTTAGTAATTGTAACAGGAGTGTAAGATTATAGGGCTTGTAATGTATTGACCATTTCTCTTGACACTTTCAAAGTATCACTTCTAAACCTTTAAAAGTCTGTTAAATAGTCTGTTTAGAAGATAAAAGAACTGGTTTTCCACTTATTCATTATTGGAAAATAGGAAACGTTGTTTCATATTTTCAAATAAATATTACTGGCCAATCAGGCTTTAACGGAATATTGTCTTCTGCGGAGCAGTAGAATTCATCTGGAAACATGAAACTGTAGACTAGAAGACGTTGCAGGATCGTTTCCCGTCCCTCCTCTGACCTCAAACATCACTAGGCAAAGTAACAAAATACTAATTAGAACAGGTAATTATGAACAGTATGTGCCATTCATGCCAATAAATTATGTTTAGGTTAAAAGTAGTGCACAATGTTACAATGTTACAATGTAATTAGTTACAATGTTACAATCATAAATAATAATTACTTTGATCTTGATTAAAAAATGAATAACTATAGACAGTTAACTTGTATAGTTGTTTAACAATGTTTTTAAAGATTCCAAAATACTTACGAAGATTCCAACGAAGGGTCGTTCAAGATGATTTCTGCAAGTTGACTTCTGGAGCTTGAGAGAGAACTCGCTCCTGGGGTCTACAACATGAAATGCATTTTTAATTTGTTCATCATTCATTTTTTTCTTTGAAAATTAGCTACAAGTAAATATAATCCGGTATGTATCTCCTTTCATAAACAAAGTATACATAGTATCTCTCGGACAAATCAAAGCATAAAAATTGAGGCAATCTGAATTTTTAATTAAGAAAACTTGTACATTTTTATTGAAAAAGCATTTATTTACTATTTATCTGTTTACACATGCAAATATTATGTATTCAATGTTTAGTAGTAAGTTTTGTGACAAAAATAGGGGCATTTTTTCTGAAATACCCCAAATCTGTAATGATTAGTTTGGGCAGTTACATAAGATGATGAGATTACGAGAAATCCAAGTGTAAGTGTTCGTATTTTGATACAGATACATTAATTTATCAGTTAACTGTCTGTCTAATTTTTCTGTTAGCTGATTTGCAACTTTCATTTATATTTGCTCTAAAGATAATCTATGAAACGTTCCTCACTCAAGTGTTATTTAGATGGACCAAAATCGCACTTTGATGGCTTCTTAAGAGGGTTTTAGGCCTCGTACTGAATTGAGAACATGAAAGAGCACTTTCAATCAAGACGTGAATTATCAATATTGACCCAACAGTTTAGTCAGGACCTCCATAGACCGGGAGCTGGGAGGTCAAAAATTACTCCATAAGGTGCACATGTAAAAGCTATACAGTTTTGAAGAGGTATCCTGGGGGTTGTCAAACGTGGGTTTTTGAGCCCTCAATCTGGGGGCTTTCTTCAAGGTGGACGATCTTGAAAATAACCTATAAAAAAGTGCTTTTTGTAATTTTCATGTGGAACAATTTAAAAGATCAAATTTTAGTTCACACCATTGAATTCAGCGAAAAAAAAACAATTTGGTATGGTGAATCATTGCTCTATTTTTACTGGTTACCGAGATACTGAGAGTGATGAACTCAAAACTTCGTCCTGTGTTAACCTTATGGGCAATAAATAAAATCATATAACTCGCTTATATCTCAACATATCTTAACGAAACTTGATGTGTGCTTCATTTAGTTAAGAACTATTGTATATTAGCCTGAAATCCCCCATTTTTGCATTTCGTTGGCAGTAAACTTGCACACCCCTATGTTATTCTTATGGGGAGAAAATAAAAGCCTTTATCATCCTTATTTATCATTTATCATTTATTTTTTTAAACACATAATGATACAACTTGGCAAAAGACTTCTTCTATTCGAGGTTTATCGGATATTGACTTAAAACCACCCAATTTGTACATACCTGTTGTAACAAACATGCAAACTTCTTCCCAATGTTTTAATATGGAGAATACAAAAAAGTCACGTTTAAGTTTGTCCACCTTGGAGAAAGCCCCTAGATTGAGGGCTCATAAACATATCTTTGAAACCCCCCCGTAGTCCGGCATCTGACAATGTTATCTGTGTGCAAATTTTGTACAGAGAATTTTCCGTCTTTATTTCGTAGTAGGGGTCTAAAGAAGTGTTTTCCACTCGGGTGTCATGCACGCAAGTAGTACGTTCTCCGGCTATGACGTCATCAATATGGCGGACAAGCAATTTTGAAATGCGTGTATTTTGAATACGATTTTGTCCGATCGGGATGAACTTTTTTTTGTTTGAAAGATAATTTTTTGTGCTAAATAATTTACATTTACACATTTGTTGTAATTATAATACTTTTTTAGTAATTTTTAAAAAACATCTTTTTCAATAAACCTAATACTGAAATTCAATATATAACTTTTGAACTAAAAACATGATCAAAACGTGCCTATGGTAAAACTTTTAGAGAATTTAAGACCTTTTCATAAATACCATATATTATATACTTTGCACGAATAATAAAGTGAAGAAACTGGATTAATATTGTAAAAACACGGAATTTTCCGTGCGGCAGACCAATCTTAGGCGGTCCAGTGTTCTTTATGCGAGACAAGTAAAGAGAATTTTACCGATTTATTTTGAAGTAGATGTGTATAGAAGCTCAAGAATGCACCTTAATCGTTTTCCGGCGATGACGTCATCAATATGGCGGAATATCCATTAGTAAAAAATGCTCTATTTCACATACTGTTTGTCCGATTTGAATAAACTTTTTTTTGTTTAAAAGATTGTATTTAAGCCTACAATTTTTGTATTTAAACATTTATTCTATTCCCGATAATTATTTTGTAATTTCCAAAAAACGTGTTTTTCCAAATTTTTTTGCTCTATTTTTGCAAATGGCTTTTTTCATGGAAAAATTATCGAAAAATGTGTACCATAAAATTTTTAGAGCTTTTCAATACCTTTACAAAAATACCATATTTTGTATGGTTAACTCAAACATTAAAGTGAGGGAACTCAATAAAAGTTATTAAAACAACGAATTTTTCGTATTTCCCAAGAAAATGCTTCAACATCAGCAGGGCCACTGCTCTGTGTGTAAGACACATATAAAGAATTTTATTGCTTTATTTTGAATAAGATGTCTAAAGAAGCACTTTCCACTCGGGTGTCAAGAATGCACCTTAATCGTTTTCCGGCGATGACGTCATCAATATGGCGGAATGTCCATTAATAAAAAAGGTCCTATTTCACGTAATGTTCGTCCGATTTGAATAAACCTTTTTTTGTTTGAAAGGTATTATATAAAACTACAATTTTTGTATGTAAACATTTGTTCTATTCCTAATAATTATTTTGTAATTTTCAAAAAACTTGTTTTTCACCTTTTTTTGCTCTATTTTTGCATATGACTTTTTCATGAAAATATTATCAAAATATGTCTAGCATGAAATTTTTAGAGCGTTTCGATACCTTCACAAAAATACCATATTTCGTATGGTTAACTCAAACATTAAAGTGAGGGAACTCAATAACACTTATAAAACCAACGAATTTTTCGTGTTTCCCGATAAAATGCTTCAACATCAGCAGGGCCTTATTATTTTATATAATAAGGCCCTGCTCAGGCCTTTATTTTGTATGAAATGTCTAAAGAAGCGTTTTCCACTCGGGTGTCAAGAACGCACCTAAAAGGTTATCCGGCTACGACGTCATAATTATGGTGGGAAATCCATAAAAAAACCCCTATTTCACTTACCATTTCTTCGATAGGAATAAGCTTTTTTTCTTCAAAAGGTAATATTTTTAGCATGCAAGTTTTGTACTTTAAAATTCTTTTTCAATAAGTTTTTGGAACCTTAAAAACTGTTTTTCAATTTCAAAATTAATTTTGTTAAATTTGTTTGTTATTTAATTAACTCTAGCACACACACAGAGAAACATTTATTACTAACCACATTACTGCATACACAGATAAACAATCAAACCTTAAGAATTCAAATTTTACACAACCGTTAAATTTAAATTTAGAGAGTCGTTAATCTTTTTTTTTACTCACTGCCTATGTTTCTGAGCCATCAGGTCGTGTTTTGTAATGAGCTCACTTTTGTTCTTAATAAGGATTGATTTTCAACACTTTTCGTATAGCCCAATAGCACCAAGAACCATTTGATAGCCTTATTTGAATTCCTGCTTTTTCCATGTAAAATTCCTAAATTATTACCCCTTATATATTTATATTTTTTGCATCTATAGATTCTGTTTGTGTTTGCTGCTAAAGCTTTCCCTGTGCTTCTTTTAACCGTTCTAATTTTAAGTATGTAGCTTATTTTAATTTATCTGTGAGCCTTCAGTTAGCCAGGTCTTTTCGTTTAAAATATATGACCAAGCATTGCTAGGGAGAAGGGTTGTGATTGTACAGCATGTCTTATCCTAACTCATGTGTTAAAATATCTCAAATTTTTCACATTTCATTATATAACGTTCACTTTGATTCCTTCACGCCATTTTTTGCAACCTTCCCTTACTAAATCATTTTTTCCTATACGTTACTAAGAGGTTTCTATATGTGTTTTAAATATTTCATGTATACTGAGTCCCGAGTATTATATAAGTTGTTTAAAATAAAAAGTTTCTCTCTGGTTACATATCCTCTTTTGAATTCTATTTTATGGTCACCCAAATTGTGGTTTCTAGAAACTCTTAATCCTCTTGTTCATGACTCTTGCTGTATCAATGAAGATTTTCGTCCGCATTACGGTTTTTATTAAAATAACATCTATCTCATTTTTCCTGTAATCTGGTAAATTTTTTTAGCCTTCAAAATGCTCAACAACAAAAAATGAATACTTCCTTAATGCAATCAATGTTGTTGGTATACACATTTCTCTCAGATATTTCTATTATTCAGTCAAGCTATAACATAGTCCTTACCTGAGCCATAAGCCCTTTACCTCTTCCTTTCAAAATATTTATGTACGTCCAGTGGTGTAGTGTGATATCTCATTACCATCCACTAGGGCGTGATTAGGATATTTCATTTGTATTATTTATTTTTATTAATCTAAACTGTTGTCCAACTTTTCTTGTATAGCGTTAGATCTGATCTACATTTTGCACGACTTTAATTGTTACATTACAGATGCGGCTAATACGTCTGACGTCTACCAGTGTGTGGTCTGAATTATTTTCTATTGGGAGACGTTAATATGCATTTATATATCACACAATACACATTTAACATGAAGGTAACATATATGTAACATAAACTGACTGTCTTGAATTGCTACTACGAAAGTTTTACAACAAAAATATAGGTGTAGGTTATATATAAGAATCCCAAGGAATTTATGTAGCTGATTGTATTTTATATTACTAAAGAACTGTAATAAAGATTTATTTTTTATTTTTTAATGTCTTTTATTTATTGTTCTACATTATTCCAACATAACACATATAAAGTTTTTATAAATATAATACCGTTTTAGATCCTTTTTAAATGTAGGACTACATAAAATCAAAATTACTATTTTTTTGGAATAGCTAATATGCGGTTAAAATATTTTCTTGGAAAACACTGGAAAATAGATGTTATTATTAGTTTTATTACGTTTCCTCACTTTGTTGTTTGAGCATAGCATACAAAATATGGTATTTTTGAAAAGGTCCTTGAGCGCTCTACAAATCCTATACCAGGCTTATCTTAATAATGTTTCCCTTTAAAAATTATACGCAAAAAATTAATTTTGAAATTGAAAAAAGTTTTTAAGGTTCCAAAAACTTATTGAAAAAGAATTTTAAAGTACAAAACTTGCATGCTAAAAATATTACCTTTTGAAGAAAAAAAAGCTTATTCCTATCGAAGAATGGTAAGTGAAATAGCGTTTTTTTGTTTATGGATTTCCCACCATAATTATGACGTCGTAGCCGGATAACCTTTTAGGTGCGTTCTTGACACCCGAGTGGAAAACGCTTCTTTAGACATTTCATACAAAATAAAGGCCTGAGCAGGGCCTTATTATATAAAATAATAAGGCCCTGCTGATGTTGAAGCATTTTATCGGGAAACACGAAAAATTCGTTGGTTTTATAAGTGTTATTGAGTTCCCTCACTTTAATGTTTGAGTTAACCATACGAAATATGGTATTTTTGTGAAGGTATCGAAACGCTCTAAAAATTTCATGCTAGACATATTTTGATAATATTTTCATGAAAAAGTCATATGCAAAAATAGAGCAAAAAAAGGTGAAAAACAAGTTTTTTGAAAATTACAAAATAATTATTAGGAATAGAACAAATGTTTACATACAAAAATTGTAGTTTTATATAATACCTTTCAAACAAAAAAAGGTTTATTCAAATCGGACGAACATTACGTGAAATAGGACCTTTTTTATTAATGGACATTCCGCCATATTGATGACGTCATCGCCGGAAAACGATTAAGGTGCATTCTTGACACCCGAGTGGAAAGTGCTTCTTTAGACATCTTATTCAAAATAAAGCAATAAAATTCTTTATATGTGTCTTACACACAGAGCAGTGGCCCTGCTGATGTTGAAGCATTTTCTTGGGAAATACGAAAAATTCGTTGTTTTAATAACTTTTATTGAGTTCCCTCACTTTAATGTTTGAGTTAACCATACAAAATATGGTATTTTTGTAAAGGTATTGAAACGCTCTAAAAATTTTATTTTACACATTTTTCGATAATTTTTCCATGAAAAAAGCCATTTGCAAAAATAGAGCAAAAAAGTTGGAAAAACACGTTTTTTGAAAATTACAAAATAATTATTGGGAATAGAATAAATGTTTAAATACAAAGATTGTAGGCTTAAATATAATCTTTTAAACAAAAAAAAATTATTCAAATCGGACAAACAGTATGTGAAATAGAGCATTTTTTACTAATGGATATTCCGCCATATTGATGACGTCATCGCCGGAAAACGATTATGATGCATTCTTGACACCCGAGTGGAAAACGCTTCTATACACATCTACTTCAAAATAAATCGGTAAAATTCCCTTTACTTGTCTCGCATAAAGAACACTGGACCGCCTAAGATTGGTCTGCCGCACGGAAAATTCCGTGTTTTTACAATATTAATCCAGTTTCTTCACTTTATTATTCGTGCAAAGTATATAATATATGGTATTTATGAAAAGGTCTTAAATTCTCTAAAAGTTTTACCATAGGCACGTTTTGATCATGTTTTTAGTTCAAAAGTTATATATTGAATTTCAGTATTAGGTTTATTGAAAAAGATGTTTTTTAAAAATTACTAAAAAAGTATTATAATTACAACAAATGTGTAAATGTAAATTATTTAGCACAAAAAATTATCTTTCAAACAAAAAAAAGTTTATCCCGATCGGACAGATAGTATTCAAAATACACGCATTTCAAAATTGCTTGTCCGCCATATTGATGACGTCATAGCCGGAGAACGTACCACTTGCGTGCATGACACCCGAGTGGAAAACACTTCTTTAGACCCCTACTACGAAATAAAGACGGAAAATTCTCTGTACAAAATTTGCACACAGATAACATTGTCAGATGCAGGACTACCGTGTACCTTCAAAGTGGCACAGCTTTTACATGTGCACCTTATGACGTAATTTTTGATCCCTCAGCTCCCGGTCTAATATAAGATACTAATTTGGAAACCCATACCAGTTGCTCCGACATGGGCGAGGCGGGAGGCGTTGTACAGACGAATGGATCCTGATATACGTCCCTCAACTCTCGTAACGTCCCTGAAAACATAATTTCTTGTAAGAATCAATTACTTTTTAAGTATAAAATAGTTGCAAAAAGTGTTCTGTTTTACTTCTAAATAAATGAATGATGGTCACAACAAAATAGTCGTGATCTGGTTGATACATTTTCTTACAACTCATGCTATATAACATTTTAAGGAGTAGCTTCATATTTTTCTCTATTTTACATTTTTCAAAACCATTGACATTTTCAACAATTTTCAACAACTAACTATTTTCAACATTTTCAACAAGAGAAAATCTACACATATCAATAAACTAACAAGGCAGACATTATTCCTTAAACCTTTTTACGTGATGACCTACAAGTAAATAACTGAGAAAAGTAGGTAATTATTGTAAGTACGGTTTTTCCGTATAAGTGGGCTTTAAACGGAATTCAAACAGGCCCATCCACGCAAATCTCCTCATTTGTTATCTCGTTGTACACTAGAAAAAATGTACACATATCAATGAACTAACAAGACATACATTATTCCCTTAACTGATACATGTCAACGTATGGACCTACAAGTATCTGAGAATGTAGGTAAGTATTGTAAGTAAGTACAAATAACTGAGAAATGCAATTATACTTTATTCTGTGAGTGAGTAAGGTGAAGCCTCTCGCCTTAAATGGCATTTGTATATAAAATAACCAATCAGAAAAGAGCCAACCAATGGTTCATAGCCATTCTCCTTTGTGATTCAAATTAAAATATACTATATGATATGAAGAATAAATAAATCTTATTCAGATGCATTAATGTATCTTATGAACTATTAATTTGCTTATTGTAAGGCTCACGTGCATTTTACGTAAACAAATATAACCATAATTAATTAGCTTTGTCAACAGACATTCAGTTCCAGCTCCAAATTTTACTAAAGCTCTTTGGAGTTCTGTAACAATGACATCAGGTACTCATGTGACACAGTCTCAAAACACTACAGCTCATGCAGGAGGCGGGGCTTCACTTTACACTCTCACTGAATAAAGAATAAGTACTACAAGTACGGTTTTGTTTAAGTATATATGGGCTTTACGTGGACCTCAAACAGGCACAACCATGTAAATATCCTCATTCTTACTCTCCGAAAAATCTAGGGTACTTTGGTATCATAAATATGTTACTAAGACTTTTCACGTTTCGTTACGAATCAAATGATACCGGATTAGTCATACTTTCGTCCGCCAAATCCTGTAAGCAAGTGATGGCCACACTCCGGTCAACAACCTGACTTTAGCCTACCATTAGGGGATTTGGTGGGCGAAAGTACGACTCATTTGGTATCGTTCGATTCGCAACGAAACGAGGAAAGTATTTCGTACATATCGATAACCTAACCTAACATAACCGCCAGAATGCGTTGTATAAGGGTGGCCTCCGTATAATACCAAAGTACCAAATCCTGAAGAAAGAGGAGTCTAATCGGTTACTCCTCACAATCTAACATCCAGTGGTTTACCGTCGCTGTCGGCAACGTTGAGCCCACTGGCGACGCTCTCGCCGGTGCTGGAGACGCCGCTGGAGCTGCGGACACTGTCGGTGGACAGTCCCGGGGTGACGACGGGCCGCTGCAGGTGGGCGGCGTCGTTGCTGGCGCCCCCGCAGTTCCAGGAGAGCCGCTTGTGGATGCTGCAGTCCCGGGTGTCCTGCCTCTGCGGGAGGGAAAATTACAGGGAATGTTAAAATAAAGGAAGTTAAGACCCATTTACACGTTGCCAGTGGCTGGCGTTCTAGTTGAGATGTTGACTGGAAGGTCACTGGAAGGTGGTGACTGGAATGCCAGCTCACCAAACGGTGAGCACACACATTGCGTGCAAACAAACGCTTTACCTTTTACACGTTTGTAGCTACTGGGATATGATAGTAGCAAAAAATTATCATTAAAAAGCGGTGAGTTCGATATCTAAAGTTTTGCCTCAAAAACTTTAGGAATGTGTACCCACGAGTTGGCGAAGAAAAAGAGAGAAACACGAATACGAGATTGGATGACTAAGAAGAATTTGAGGGCGTCGGAGACTATACTTAGAGAGCTTCATGTAAATAATCCACAAGAATATAAAGAGGATATGAGACTGAAAAGAGATCAGTTTGATGAGATTTTATGTATTATTAGCCCTATTATTACCTGCAATTGCACTTAGATGCGCAAAGCTTTGCCAGCCAGGCTACAACTAGAGATAAAACTGGCGTATTTAGCTTCAGAAACAAATTAAAGAATGCTGTCGATTAAGTGCTATGTTCGGAAAGCCTCTATTTTGAAAAAGTACCTGGTGTATTTGAAACTATTTACTTCGTTTTGAAGGGGAAGGAGAAACCTGGCATGACTGTAAAACAAAAACATTTGTTCTACTAGACCTGCCAGTTATTGACGGATCTATGGCTAACTGGCTACTCCAGTGACTGGCAGGAATTGTTTGCATGGTGTGCTAGTCGTTGGTATCCAGTGACTGGCAACATCAACTGGAATGCCGACTGTCATCTTGAAAATTAGCCTTTAGTCTATTGCTAGAGGTATCGCTACAAGAGATTTGTTGATGAAAAATGATGAAAGATTACGAAAAAGCTGCCCTTTAATTTTACAAGGTTGGTTTATGAAGTGGAGGCATCTAGTAATTTATAAATAAATTACCATTATTTGAAAGGCAAATTTAAACGATTTGAATGTTTTAAAAACGAGTTACAAGATTAGAATCAGTTCATGGAATTATGATAGAAATGCTTCATACATTTCAAGTTCAATAATTTTCCAAAAATTGAAGTAAGAGAACATGAATAAACTAATTTAACATTGCGAAATCTTTGAGAATATGTATTTATGCTCGATTATTCTGATGGTTTGTCTCCCATTATTGAGTTGTTCGATTTTGGTTAAGTAATGGAAAGATCAAAGATACTCCCCTCAATTGCCAACCTGTCAAACCAGGGCCACGAAAATAGTACTGCGTGTTTTCCGGGTAAAGACTCTAACCTCCTTGGTTACAGTCATTCATAGGTCCCACAGCATGGGAAAGTGGACGATGTTAGTTGAAAAGAGTCTCGAGTACCTCCCACCTGCGTGCATTTTAGTCCCATAAGAACGTAATTTCCTTGAAACGTGCATGGTTTTAACAGAGATTACTCGACTGTCTTAATTCAAATTCAAACTCTTTATTTCACATAACATTTGTATTCAAAGTATGTATCAAATTTGGTGAATTGTCATTCTTAATACTAAAAACAAAATACTTTTCTAATATAAAACACATCTGGGTCATCGTTTTATAACTTTTAAGACATAGGTAACAACATTGGCAAGCTCAAAATTAATTTAGCTAATTTTTACAAAATTCTTACAAAGAATAAAATGCCTGTGTCACAAGCCAAACTTTTAGAGCCCGTTTAAAAGCTGACAAAGAGTTAATCGCTCTTATGTTTCCTGGTAAATTGTTGAAAAAGCGAATTCCTGCATAAGCCGGGCTTGTCTCAAATGATGCTGTTGTATGGGGGGAAAACACAGCATTGATCCCTGTCTTGTATTGAATCTATAAAAATCACTAACTTTACTTAATGACGACATATTTTTGAAAATCAAAATCAAAACATCCTGAATATAATGTGAAAGACTGTGAGAATATTGTTCTGTTGGAAGATCTGCCTACAAGGATGCCGAGGACAAAGACCAAATATAACTCTCAAAATCTTTTTTGGAATTTAAGCAATTTTTCTAACAAATGGGAACTCCCACAAATTAAGGACTTGTTAATATAGTAGCAGGAGTTGTTCCCCCAAATTCCACTTATTAATACTGTATGCATCTGATTTTTGAATACACGTGGTTCTTATACGTATTTAGTAGTGAACCGTTAAGAATATTTATTTAAAAATAATTGCCTTTACAACTTAAAAGTCCCATATATGTACAGTATCAACATTATATTTCCTTAGTTCACTAGATATTGTTTTCGTCTTTAAACTAACACCAAGTTTGTTCTTTATGAGCAAAAATTAAAGGAGTAGCAACGGTTTTAAACTGACATTTCTCCAATGGTATTCATGATTTGCCTCCTGGATTGATTATTGACATAAAATTTTCTCTCATCAAATTTGGCAGGGATTCCTTGATACAGCGTTTTTTTTATATTTTAAGTCGTTCTCCAATGGAAAAAACCTCCAAAAAGCGGCAAGTTTTGCGGACTCTTAAGATGGGGTAAACGTTAAGAGCGGGCCTTAAGAAACTCATTAGAAATATGCATTAGTATAAATTAATAAATCATTGTTCCGTCTGCAGTGAAACGTAATGATATTCAACATTCACATTTAATTGAACTTTAATTCTTGTCGAACGTTGAAAACTGAAAACTGTGATCAGTATTTGATCAGTGTATACTTTGATTGCTGGTGAGAAATCTAATCTATTAGAGGTGTTTTATGGTCGTGTAATTTGGAATGTATAAATACAGTGGAATGCAGCTATTCATTACTTAGCTGAGTATTATCCAATTTAATTGCGGTAATGCAGTTGAATTCACATGAGGGTTGTTCATAATTGTTAAAGACTACTCTACCAACCTCGCACTAACCTGTTTGCTATACTGACGCTTTCAATTATGTATGTTGTAATTGATAAAGACAAAATTATAAAATGTATGTAAATAATTTTAACCTAAAAGGCTCCTGTTTTTTTCTTCAATGAACTCTAGAAGATTGATGTTCTTATGATATTGTAAAATATAATTTTTTGAATTTTTTATGGAACATTCTATACATGGCACTCTAGTGGTCGCAATTTGCATCCGATTCTCATAAAATTTTGCAGGGACATTCCTTTATCCAGGGTGCCTTTTTAACGCAACCCATTTTTAAGATTGAATAATGCACATATAAATATGAAATGAGTATTATTTTGGTAATCTTTACATTTTGTAAAACCTATTATTTAATTTTGATCACATTTAGTTTATATTATATGTTCAAACAATACACCGTTGCCATTTGCACAAGTTGTGCTCTCCATCAAATTCCTGAACACGTGTTGCAAGGTACATCTTTGAATTTCTTGCATTAAATTTGTTATGTTTGTTGAGGTGCTGACTATCCTGTTAATTGTTTTCGTAGGCCTTACTTTTAATGTATACTCAAAGAAAATTATATAGTGGAGTCAAATCTGGGGATCTTGAGAGAGGAATAATCCTTCACCGATGAAATAAAATTTTGGGTTCCGTTTAAAAAAAAAACACCCTATACGATATTTTAGACTTATTCATTGACCCAAAAAATCGCAGCACTGTTTCGGCACTTTAGGGGGAAGTGTCCCAAAACATGGTCATACTGATTTGCATTCTTAAGGATACCTTATTATGGCATAACTGCTGCCTAGTTCAAAAACTGGAAACTAGGCGTAAAATTTTGCAATCGTTATATTTGTTTCTGTCCAGGGTTCATTGATGATCCAGAAACTCTGCAGAAAATTGACTTTCGTGTCCCAACTTTTCGTAATAGACACCATAATCTTTTTCATTCCGTTCTCCCGTACAATATTCTCCACTTCTCGCCATTGTTAGAAATAGTGAGACAATGTAATGAATTACCATATTCTGTGGATATCTTTAGTGATAGTCTTGATTCTTTCAAAAACAAATCTTTATCTTATTTCCTACCATTCGACAGATAAACAACAATATCCTTTTCCCGCGCGACCTGTCATGATAAGCTGAGGTAGCTTCTCAATAAATTTGTATAGACTCATGGGTTAACTGCTTGATACTTTTTAAAATTTCATATTTATGTATATTTATATTTAAGAATGCTAGTCTACTTATATTTTTACTGTATATGTTTGTGAACCAGTTACTTCCAGTACATGTAATGGATATTAATTTATTCAAGATGTGGACATTTTCACCAGAATTTATATATGTAACATCTATTTGTTCAGAATTATTGTAATTGGGTTTAAACCTGTTATAATGCATGTAAATAAATAATTAAATAAATAAATAAATAAATAATAAAAAAAATAAAAAAATAAACAAATAAATAAATAAATAAATAAATAAATAAATAAATAAATAAATAAATAAATAAATAAATAAATAAATAAATAAATAAATAAATAAATAAATAAATAAATAAATAAATATATAAATAAATAAATAAATAATTAAATAATTAAATAACATTAAACTTCGCACCTTGATCTCCTCGACGACGCCGGCGGTGTGATATCGCTTATCAGTCCGGGCCAGACGCTTCATCACCGCCTGCCTATGCTGCTGCCCGCTGCCCTCCCCCGCCTCGTCCTCCGCGTCCACTTCACCTGCTGCACCAACTCAAGGTCAACTCAAGTCTGGTTGTAACCGTCATTAGAAATTTTGAGGGATCTTTTCTGTTATACGTATACCACTGTTTCGGGTTTGTTTTTCAATCTTGATTTTGGTAAGTTAGGTTAGGATAGGTTATGTTAGGTTAGGTTAGGTTAGGTTAGGGGGTAACCTAACCTAAACTTATCTAAACTAACCTAACCTAACCTAACCTAACCAACTGCAAGTGGGACCGCTAGACGGCCAGACGTTGGCTTATCGCGTCTAGACCATAGTTCTATTGTCTAGACAGAGATAACGGTAGATAAGATGATGAAACCGCAGGTAAAATATTCTTACAAGGAATTTCCACTTTAACGATTAATAACAATTATTTGACCTAGTTTTATGGTGCTGGGTCAAAACTCAAGCTAGAAGGGTAAATTTGGAATGCTGGTATACGTATAACGAAAAAGGTCCATTTTGAGTTTAAACTCAAAATGAATAATTAATAGTCTTCCCATTCTTATAGCCTAGCTGTAGCTAGTTTTGGGTGACCCAGAATTTAAAGTTGACATACTTTCATTGATTATAGAGGATGCTTTTATCAACCTATTAATTTGGCTATTTATTTCAACAACTTTTATTCTATCTTTCATAAATCAATAATTAACTAATGCTTGTTTTATGAGTCACTAAATGATATATTACCTGCTCCTGATACTTAAATTAAAGAGTGACATCAGTACTTAACGCATCATTAACTTCCACGCACAGGCCTGAGGCCCATGTGGGGGGGCAAATGCAAGGAAAAAAGAGGCCGCCACCCTCTTTTTAAAAAGAAAGAAAGAAAGAGTACACCCTGTTAGGGATTCAGTATAACTAGAAGCTCTTTCAATCCTGGGTCACTCAAAACCTGGTACACACTTGACAATGCGATGGAAGGTCTGATTCAGATTTAAAGTAAATGGTTCAAACTAAACAATGTTCCATGTAGCAATTCTGTGCTCCAACAAACATTTCAATCGGTTTGTGATTCAAAAATTGTAAACATAAATTTATAAACAAAACTTTTGGACTTCTTTAACTATAACAATATTTACCAAAATTAATCTCTTTTATCCTTGCGCTTGTATTAATACTTACACAACTTTTTTATTTGATTTCCTACTGGCTACGGACTTATGAACTCTTTCCAATAATTTGTTTGCAACTCCTTTAACTTATTTGAAGTCGTTTTCCTTATGAATTTGACAATGTCCCTCTGTCTGCAGTTGTCTTTTGATGGACATTACATTTAGAATGAATCTGAAGGCAGCGGCTTTCGAACTGGCATCGTCGCTCGTAAGGGTTGTTAACATAGAAAACCCTTTCCTTAGAGTCATTCACCTCTACTTCATCCTTTAAATGGTCTATACCGGTAAATGGTCTGACCTCATGGTTAGCTGATTTAAAGACAATAACCATAGCGATCTCTAGTAACGAGGCCGCGGCGCTAGTAAATGGCAACAGCGCGCACAAGGGTTCAGCTGATTTGTTTATCCATACTCTCTTTCGGCACTATCTTTTGTTTACTTGAAACAATCTGGCTCTGTAAGCATTTTTACCATTCAAAACACCATTGAGAAGCGACGTTGCCAGGTCAAAGGCCGCGACCTTATTACTAGAGATGGCTATGCAATAACAGACGAGACCATAAGAGAGTGTAATTCGAACCCTTCGGTGCAACGTTGCCATTTACTGGAGCTGCGGCCTTATTACTACAGTTCGTCAGTTTTATCTTGAGCTATGGGAACCGTTTTCACCTGAGACAGTTGGACTAAAGTAAATTTCGTCAAAATACCACAGCTGATCCCTAAAGTCGTTTTTGCCTAATGTGTTAACATTTTCTAACCACTGTCTATTTATATCTTCACGTTATTTGTAAACAAACACAGTTTATGTTTGTTGAAATTAATTTTTACCTTGTTTATTGTCCCAGGTCATTGGGAATAAACAATGTTTGAATGTTTGGCAGCTCCGGCAACGGAGTAGATACATTACTTGGAATGGCGACCTACCCAGGTAGGTATTTTAAGCCAAGCTTGAATGGCAGATGAGTAAAGGATGATTAAGGCGCAATCTTGTAGTCTCGTTTCTGACTACGGCCAACATGTTCTTAGTCTGGATTGTTAATTAATAGCCCAAAAGCCAATGGCACCTAAGGGACCTACATTTTAACGTGGGATCCGAACCACAATTTTGCCTGGTTTACTACTTACGAATTTGTCAAATTATGAGGACGGTTTTATGAGCGTAGTATTAAATACTGCGGACGTTAATCCCCACTAGGGAACACCGCGTCCACAAGCCATCGCTCATAACTATCCACAACTGGTGACCTCCAAGTACCTGTATTACAGGACACGTCACCGTCCCAGTCTAGCTTAAGATAGCCGAACAAACTGTACACAATGCTTCGCACTCTTTTTCAGCATTCCACCTTTCCCTTAGTGAAAAAGCGCAAACACATCCAACACAGAAAGCATTCTAAAAAGTGTAATGAAGGCAAAGAGTGTTACATCCCCACATTTACGCTACCTTTTATAACAGGAATGTCCAATTCACATCTGGGCGCCATTCAGAGTCATTCGCCTCTACTTCATCCCTTACATGGTCTATACCGGTAATATCGTCATTGTCAGCTGATTTAAAGTAAACAACAGACGAGACCATAAGAGAGAGTCATTCAAACCCTTCGGTGCAACATGGCGGGGGTTTAAGACAAAGAGCGTCACATCCCCACTTTTACACTACCTTGTATAATAGGAATGTCCAGTTCAAAGCTGGTCCCCACTTTTACACTACCTTGTATGACAGGAATGTCCAGTTCACAGCTGGGGCCGGACGGCAGCACACTACTGCCGGTGCTGGCGATGTGGCGGGTCTTGAGCAACGGAGGGTTGCGGGAGAGGGTGAGGGCGGGGGCGCGCCGCAGCGGCGGGCTGGGGGGCGGGTAGGAGGTGCCGCGCAGGGGGGTGCCCCGGGGGGGAACCAGCAGCGTGGCCCCGGAGGAGGTGGAGGCCGTCACTTGGTTCAGGTCCGGTAAGGATTGGCCCAGGCAGGAGAAAACCGGCACCTGGATACTCAGTGTGTTCGGGCTGGTGCACTTGCGTCTGAAAAGAGAACAAGTTTTTGGTAATAATTGTAGTAAACTTCAAGATTAGATTCGCCCTTCCCCGATACAGGTAGACGGGCTGTCCTAATCTCCTGTTGACAAACGACGCCTTTCTTCCTTTGTTGTATGGGTGGTCACTGGGACTCCCGGCATCCGCCCGCTATTCCCTTCCAGGTATTGGCATCACAGCTAATGCTTTTGGCGAGTGTTTCCGGACAGATATAACTATATCAATGCACGTGGAATGCACGCGGATGTCCTCACGCTCCCGAGTGGCCGCAACTAACAAAGGCATTGTTTGTCAGTCAACAGGGGATTAGGACAGTCCGTCTACCTGTTTCGTGGGGGCGAATCTAATCTTGAAGTTTACTATACTAGGGGATCGAGACCGAGGAAGTTACATCCACAGAAGCTCACATCCACACAAAGTACAGTAGACCTCTTATCCGAACTGAAAGGGCCCTATGTCAGTCCTGATAACGCGTTTCCTGGTTAAACAGATGTTTCCTAAAATTAAATATAAAATGTAAATATTCAAAATTAAATATTTTACTTTAATTTACCTATTTTATACTTCCTACGGGAATCGCTTACATCGTTTCTAAAACACTAAAAAACTAATTCGTCCTACTTAAATTAATTAAAAAGAGCACAGTATTTAGACATGTTATTAATACCCTCAAATATTATCCCACAAGAATCGTCAAAACAGTACCGTCCATTTCCTACTAATCTCGTCCGGTTAAACCCATGTTTTGATAAAAAACATCCGGTTAAAAAATGTTACTTCCGTCGAGAGTAGTCCGGTTAAAAACTGTCCAGATAATAGAGAGCCTACTGTGCCAGGAGATCGAATAGCCAGGAGATCAAGCTTCGCTCGGTTAATCGGTTCGCCTTGTAAATCAAATCTACGTGAATACATCAATGAGCTGTTTAAGTTAAAAATGTACATAACGATAATATGGGCACATTGAAAGGCTGTATGACGGAAACCAGATTTTCTCCAGACGTTTGACCAGCTTCAATTGATTTCTCATGGCCAGAAACTCCATCTTAAACCAAAACAATCGATGGATAAAACACATAATTTATTGTATAAACAATACTTTCCACTATAAATTTACAAGAAGAAAGGAACAGCAAACGTTTTTGAATATAATTGTATGATATCACGTTGATTTGTTTTGTGAGACTGACTTGGTTATAAGTTGCGGGAAAATGTGGAAATGTGGTATTGGGCTGAACGGTTTTGACATTACGTTTCTCAGAATCTAAAAGTTTGCTGGAGGAAACAGCAAATATTGGTTTAATCAATTTAATACAGTACAATATAAAGGTAAACCAATAATGCCTTCGTAAGCTGGTACCTGTTATTTAACAGTTTTTATATTTAATTTAAAAGATCTTTACAACTGATTTGGGAACAAGATGTGTGAAATAAAGGTCCTTTATTTATTTAGGTAAGTGATTAGAGACTTTCAGTGAAAGAGCTTCCCTAATTCAAAGCTTGTTTTCTTTCCAAAAAAATCATTCATTCCTAATTGAAAACATAATAAACAACATACATAATAAACATAATAAAACACACATAACATAACATATCACAATAAAAACATAACAACATAAACGTAACAAAAATAATAAAATTGAATTCATTCCTAATTCAAGCTTGTTTTCATTGATAAAATTATAGCAGATTTAAATTAAATTTATATCTGAACATAGTTCAATGCAGTAAAAGAAGATTTTTAAACTAAGCATTAGTACGCTGAACACGGACTGATTCAACACGTGATTGATAGTTAGAAACTGAAACTCCAAATAGCGTGATGGTTGATATTGACAACAGTTTTAATGACTTGTCATAATGTTTCAATCCGTTTCATATTATGTAGGAACTAATTGCCCAAACGCCGTATAACAGTTAAATAGCCTCTCTTAAATTATAGCGATACTTAAAAAACTAATTAAATTTATATAAATTGGTTAATTAATATGAAGAAATCTATATCAATTTTAGAAAAAAAATTATTTAAGTGATACCAATAAAATAAACAGCGTAAAATGGATTTCAAATGCTATGTATCGGATTGTAATCAGATCGTTGCTGCAACATCGCGCTGCGGTGATCCTTGTTCGTTAGATTCAATTATGCGGCAAGTTGGAATCCACTTCAGAGTTAATGAGGCTCATAACTCACCGACTAACTCCCGACTTTGCCGATGCCTTAACTACCTCCACGGCTACGGCGTCAATTTGTTAATTTTAACTGGCTGGTGTGAAATATTGTGGAACGTTTAAATAATGTGACATATTATGTAATATGCATTACAGGTAGACCTGTCGAAATGGAGGAATTTGTAGTTTTTATATACGTCACAGTGAAACTTTTTACATATACTTTAAAATAATAATTTTCCAGTTGAAGCATATTGGCCGTTCAAAAAATAAGCCATTCGTAAACTTTTGCTAGTAAGGGATGATGGTAGTATTCAATTGAAGCTTCCTTATGTACCTCATACGAAAATTTGCAGAAAGAAAATATAATTTTCCTATTGTTAGAAATAAAATCTGTACTTTTCTAACATTTTCCAATATTGAAATATATTATATGCCAAGTTAATTTGAAGTCACATTTTATAAATTTAACGATATGTTACTAAATTACGTTTTTCGAAGGTCTTTCAACTTGAATAGATCGTGGATTAAATACATTGATAAATTAGATGGTTAAGTAAATGGATAGATGGATGGCTATGTCGATGGAGGGATATTGGGATGGATAGATGTATGTACGGTTAAATGTATGGACAGATATAGGGATGGATGGATAGATAATGGATGGATGGAAGGATGGATGGATGGATGGGTGGATGGATGGATGGATGGATGGATGGATGGATGGATGGATGGATAAATGGATATATGAATGGATGAATGGATGGATGGATGGATGGGTAGATGGAACGGATGGACAGTTAAATAGAGGGATGGATATATGTAAGTATGTATAGATGGATATAAATGAAGGGTAAGATGGATGGATGGATGGATTGATGAACGGTTAAATAGAGGGATGGATATATGTAAGTATGTATAGATGGATATAAATGGAGGGTAAGATGGATGGACGAATGGACGGACGGATGAATTAACGGATGACTGGATGGATGAAGGATGGATTGTCACATGGATGGATAGGATGGATGGTGGCAGGATTAACATTTATATGTATGAATGAATGGATGAGTGGATGAATCTAAAGACGGATTACCTGTCGCCGCGCGGGCTGCTGGAGTGGTAGCCGCGCTCGGTGACGACGGGGGCGCCCTCGTCGGAGCTCTGGCTGGAGCGCACCTCGTTCTCTACGCTGACGCCCCGCGACTGCCCCGCGCTGCCCGCGCTCATCGACGAGTTCTCCATCTCCACCGACCCGCTGGCCGACAAACATCAGTAAAACATAAAACTAAACAAGTTTACCGATGTAAATGGATAATGTTCTAGATGTATTATGTGTAATCTCAAATGTAGGAAAGTCATACTGAGAAACTGTGAGGGTAAAAGGTAAATAAAAGTTTGGTAAATGTTCAACGTGTTCGATGCTCTGAGATTTACCGAAGACGAAAATTATGCTCTACACAGAATTAAGTATTGATTTTAAATGAATTAATTCATTATCCACCAATTAGTTTTTGCTCTGACATCAGATTTAATGCATGATAGATTCCTTGATACATAGATAACTTAAGCTGAACCAGAGGTAGCCTGCATCCACCCAGAATGTGATTCAATCTATTAAGTGTTCACTAAAAGACAATTGGAACTCTGTTTTTTTTTTTTTTGGGTCTACCATAAATTTACTGTAAGACGTACCTACAGGATATTTTCTGAAAACCTGTGATAGTAGGCGATGTTTCTCTCCTTAACTGAACTATGGGGACTACTCACAAAGTACAGACCAAAACTTGACTAAAGCGATTGTCGCCATTTATTATCCCGCTCTTCCCTCTTCTAGACACGTTTAGTGTGTATCCCACCCAACTGTGGGAATGGTTGAGACTGCTGCCTCTAGTCGACCCCCTGGGACTCCTGAGAGGGAACAGTCCCAGGGACGGCCAGGAGCCCTCCTATAGCATACCTTCACCGACCTGTGGGAATGGTTGAGACTGCTGCCTCTGGTCGACCCCCTGGGACTCCTGAGAGGGAACAGTCCCAGGGACGCCACGGAGTGACTGTCCACGTCTCTCTCCCTGCCAGGAGCCCTCCTATAGCACACCTTCACCCACCTGTGGGAATGGTTGAGACTGCTGCCTCTGGTCGACCCCCTGGGACTCCTGAGAGGGAACAGTCCCAGGAACGGCCAGGAGCCCTCCTATAGCATACCTTCACCGACCTGTAGGAATGGTTGAGACTGCTGCCTCTAGTCGACCCCCTGGGACTCCTGAGAGGGAACAGTCCCAGGGACGCCACGGAGTGAATGTCCACGTTCCTCTCCCTGCCACGAGCCCTCCTATAGCACACCTTCACCCACCTGTGGGAATGGTTGAGACTGCTGCCTCTAGTTGACCTCCTGGGACTCCTGAGAGGGAACAGTCCCAGGGACGCCACGGAGTGACTGTCCACGTCTCTCCCTGCCAGGAGCCCTCCCATAGCACACCTTCACTCACCTGTGGGAATGGTTGAGACTGCTGCCTCTAGTCGACCCCCTGAGACTCCTGAGAGAGAACAGACCCAGGGACACCACGGAGTGACTGTCCACGTCTCTCTCCCTGCCAGGAGCCCTCCTATAGCACACCCTCACCCACCTGTGGGAATGGTTGAGCCTGCTGCCTCTAGTCGACCCCCTGGGACTCCTGAGAGGGAACAGTCCCAGAGACGCCACGGAGTGACTGTCCACGTCTCTCTCCCTGCCAGGAGCCCTCCTATAGCATACCTTCACCCACCTGTGGGAACGGTTGAGACTGCTGCCTCTAGTCGACCTGGGACTCCTGAGAGGGAACAGTCCAAGGGACGCCACGGAGTGACTGTCCAAGTCTCTCTCCCTGCCAGGAGTCCTCCTATAGCACACCTTCACCCACCTGTGGGAATGGTTGAGACTGCTGCCTCTAGTCGAACCCCTGGGACTCCTGAGAGGGAACAGTCCCAGGGACGCCACGGAGTGACTGTCCACGTCTCTCTCCCTGCCAGGAGCCCTCCTAAAGCACACCTTCACCCCCTGTGGAAATGGTTGAGACTGCTGCCTCTAGTCGACCCCCTGGGACTCCTGAGAGGGAACAGTCCCAGGGACGCCACGGAGTGACTGTCCACGTCTCTCTCCCTGCCAGGAGCCCTCCTATAGCACACCTTCACCCACCTGTGGGAATGGTTGAGACTGCTTCCTCTGGTCGACCCCCTGGGACTCCTGAGAGGGAACAGTCCCAGGGACGCCACGGAGTGACTGTCACGTCTCTCTCCCTGCCAGGAGCCCTCCTATAGCATACCTTCACCCACCTGTGGGAACGGTTGAGACTGCTGCCTCTAGTCGACCCCCTGGGACCCCTGAGAGGGAACAGTCCCAGGGACGCCACGGAGTGACTGTCCACGTCTCTCTCCCTGCCAGGAGCCCTCCTATAGCATACCTTCACCCACCTGAGGGAATGGTTGAGACTGCTGCCTCTAGTCGACCCCCTGGGACTCCTGAGAGGGAACAGTCCAAGGGACGCCACGGAGTGACTGTCCACGTCTCTCTCCCTGCCAGGAGTCCTCCTATAGCACACCTTCACCCACCTGTGGGAATGGTTGAGACTGCTGCCTCTAGTCGACCCCCTGGGACCCCTGAGAGGGAACAGTCCAAGGGACGCCACGGAGTGACTGTCCACGTCTCTCTCCCTGCCAGGAGTCCTCCTATAGCACACCTTCACCCACCTGTGGGAATGGTTGAGACTGCTGCCTCTAGTCGACCCCCTGGGACTCCTGAGAGGGAACAGTCCCAGGGACGCCACGGAGTGACTGTCCACGTCTCTCTCCCTGCCAGGAGCCCTCCTATAGCACACCTTCACCCACCTGTGGGAATGGTTGAGACTGCTGCCTCTGGTCGACCCCCTGGGACTCCTGAGAGGGAACAGTCCCAGGGACGCCACGGAGTGACTGTCCACGTCTCTCTCCCTGCCAGGAGCCCTCCTATAGCATACCTTCACCCACCTGTGGGAACGGTTGAGAATGCTGCCTCTGGTCGACCCCCTGGGACTCCTGAGAGGGAACAGTCCCAGGGACGCCACGGAGTGACTGTCCACGTCCCTCTCCCTGCCAGGAGCCCTCCTATAGCATACCTTCACCCACTTGTGGGAATGGTTGAGACTGCTGCCTCTAGTCGACCCCCTGGGACTCCTGAGAGGGAACAGTCCCAGGGCGCCACGGAGTGACTGTCCACGTCCCTCTCCCTGCCAGGAGCCCTCCTGTAGCATACCTTCACCCACCTGTGGGAATGGTTGAGACTGCTGCCTCTAGTCGACCCCCTGGGACTCCTGAGAGGGAGCAGTCCCAGGGACGCCACGGAGTGACTGTACACGTCTCTCTCCATTCCAGGAGCACTATTACAGCATACCTTCACTCTAGCACACCTACAGTACCTCCTATAGCACACCTTCACCCACCTGTGGGAATGGTTGAGACTGCTGCCTCTAGTCGACCCCCTGGGACTCCTGAGAGGGAACAGTCCCAGGGACGCCACGGAGTGACTTCCAGGTCTCTCCATGCCAGGAGCCCTCCTATAGCACACCTTCACCCACCTGTGGGAATGGTTGAGACTGCTGCCTCTAGTCGACCCCCTGGGACTCCTGAGAGGGAACAGTCCCAGGGACGCCACGGAGTGACTGTCACGTCTCTCTCCCTGCCAGGAGTCCTCCTATAGCACACCCTCACCCACCTGTGGGAATGGTTGAGACTGCTGCCTCTCTGGTTGACCCCCTGGGACTCCTGAGAGGGAACAGTCCCAGGGACGCCACGGAGTGACTGTCCACGTCTCTCTCCCTGCCAGATGTCCTCCTATAGCACACCTTCACCCACCTGTGGGAATGGTTGAGACTGCTGCCTCTGGTCGACCCCCTGGGACTCCTGAGAGGGAACAGTCCCAGGGACGCCACGGAGTGACTGTCCAGGTCTCTCCATGCCAGGAGTCCTCCTATAGCACACCTTCACCCACCTGTGGGAATGGTTGAGACTGCTGCCTCTGGTCGACCCCCTGGGACTCCTGAGAGGGAACAGTCCCAGGGACGCCACGGAGTGACTGTCCACGTCTCTCTCCCTGCCAGATGTCCTCCAATAGCACACCTTCACCCACCTGTGGGAATGGTTGAGACTGCTGCCTCTAGTCGACCCCCTGGGACTCCTGAGAGGGAACAGTCCCAGGGACGCCACGGAGTGACTGTCACGTCTCTCTCCCTGCCAGGAGCCCTCCTATAGCACACCTTCACCCACCTGTGGGAATGGTTGAGACTGCTGCCTCTGGTCGACCCCCTGGGACTCCTGAGAGGGAACAGTCCCATGGACGCCACGGAGTGACTGTCCACGTCCCTTTCCCTGCCAGGAGCCCTCCTATAGCATACCTTCACCCACCTGTGGGAATGGTTGAGACTGCTGCCTCTAGTTGACCCCCTGGGACTCCTGAGAGGGAACAGTCCCAGGGACGCCACGGAGTGACTGTCCACGTCCCTCTCCCTGCCAGGAGCCCTCCTATAGCATACCTTCACCCACCTGTGGGAATGATTGAGACTGCTGCCTATAGTCGACCCCCTGGGACTCCTGAGAGGGAACAGTCCCAGGGACGCCACGGAGTGACTGTCCACGTCCTCTCCCTGCCAGGAGTCCTCCTATAGCATACCTTCACCCACCTGTGGGAATGGTTGAGACTGCTGCCTCTAGTCGACCCCCTGGGACTCCTGAGAGGGAACAGTCCCAGGGACGCCACGGAGTGACTGTCCACGTCCCTCTCCCTGCCAGGAGCCCTCCTATAGCATACCTTCACCCACCTGAGGGAATGGTTGAGACTGCTGCCTCTAGTCGACCCCCTGGGACTCATGAGAGGGAACAGTCCCAGGGACGCCACGGAGTGACTGTCCACGTCCCTCTCCCTGCCAGGAGCCCTCCTATAGCATACCTTCACCCACCTGTGGGAATGGTTGAGACTGCTGCCTCTAGTTGACCTCCTGGGACTCCTGAGAGGGAACAGTCCCAGGGACGCCACGGAGTGACTGTCCACGTCTCTCCCTGCCAGGAGCCCTCCCATAGCACACCTTCACTCACCTGTGGGAATGGTTGAGACTGCTGCCTCTAGTCGACCCCCTGGGACTCCTGAGAGGGAAAAGTCCCAGGGACGCCACGGAGTGACTGTCCACGTCTCTCTCCCTGCCAGGAGCCCTCCTATAGCATACCTTCACCCACCTGTGGGAATGGTTGAGACTGCTGCCTCTAGTTGACCCCCTGGGACTCCTGAGAGGGAACAGTCCCAGGGACGCCACGGAGTGACTGTCCACGTCTCTCTCCCTGCCAGGAGCCCTCCTATAGCATACCTTCAGCCACCTGTTGGAATGGTTGAGACTGCTGCCTCTAGTTGACCTCCTGGGACTCCTGAGAGGGAACAGTCCCAGGGACGCCACGGAGTGACTGTCCACGTCTCTCTCCCTGCCAGGAGTCCTCCTATAGAACACCTTCACCCAACTGTGGGAATGATTGAGACTGCTGCCTCTGGTCGACCCCCTGGGACTCCTGAGAGGGAACAGTCCCAGGGACGCCACGGAGTGACTGTCCACTTCTCTCTCCCTGCCAGGAGTCCTCCTATAGCACACCTTCACTCACCTGTGGGAATGGTTGAGACTGCTGCCTCTAGTCGACTCCCTGGGGCTCCTGAGAGGGAACAGTCCCAGGGACGCCACGGAGTGACTGTCCACGTCTCTCTTAATGTCAGGAGTCCTCCTATAGCACACCTTCACCCACCTGTGGGAATGGTTGAGACTGCTGCCTCTAGTCGACCCCCTGGGACTCCTGAGAGGGAACAGTCCCAGGGACGCCACGGAGTGACTGTCCACGTCTCTCTCCCTGCCAGGAGTCCTCCTATAGCATACCTTCACCCACCTGTGGGAATGGTTGAGACTGCTGCCTCTAGTCGACCCCCTGGGACTCCTGAGAGGGAACAGTCCCAGGGACGCCACGGAGTGACTGTCCACGTCTCTCTCCCTGCCAGGAGTCCTCCTATAGCACACCTTCACCCACCTGTGGGAATGGTTGATACTGCTGCCCCTAGTTGACCCCCTGGGACTCCTGAGAGGGAACAGTCCCAGGGACGCCTCGGAGTGACTCTCCACGTCTCTCTTAATGTCAGGAGTCCTCCTATAGCACACCTTCACCCACCTGTGGGAATGGTTGAGACTGCTGCCTCTAGTCGACCCCCTGGGACTCCTGAGAGGGAACAGTCCCAGGGACGCCTCGGAGTGACTGTCCACGTCTCTCTTAATGTCAGGAGTCCTCCTATAGCACACCTTCACCCACCTGTGGGAATGGTTGAGACTGCTGCCTCTAGTCGACCCCCTGGGACTCCTGAGAGGGAACAGTCCCAGGGACGCCACGGAGTGACTGTCCACGTCCCTCTCCCTCTCTGGGACGTCCTCCTGCCAGGAACCCTCCTCCTCGTAGAAGCTGCTGGGCTGGCGGCTCAGCGCGAGGATGGAGTGGGTGGCGGTCGTGGCCTGTTTGGCTCGAGCGTAAAGGTCTTGGGCCTTCTTGATCTGGCTTGCCCAATTCTGTAAAACGTAATATTCGAAGGAGATTTCAAACACGCTTTCTGAAATTTGAGGGTTAAATGTGTTTTATTCATTAATTTCATGTCCCTACAGTCTATGAGACTAAGTCAGTTCACGTCAGTCATTGTAGATATTTGAGGCTCAGTAAAAAAGTTGCATTAAGTTAGCTTATTAAGTATGTTGAATCCCTATTGATTAATAGATCATTGGATTGTATACTATCTCATTAACATTGAACTGTATAAAAAAGGTTACCTAGGTAAAAAAATTATAATTAATTCAAAGTGGTTCCTCAAACTTTTCTAGACTTTTTGAATCAATACATTCAATACCTTGTACAACATACGTTTTATAACAGAAGGTATTTAAAAAAAGTAGTGACATTTTCGAGAAATTACAAAACTTGAAGATTAAGTCAGCATTGACAACAAATTAACGTTTTCTTACACAACCATTATTGTCTCCAATTAATCAATTATTTTCTTTCATCAATATTTATCAATAATTTAACAACCATCCTTTCACAATTCTCGTACTAGAACCATAAAATAACTATGGATAAAAATATTCCTTGAAGAAATCAAAAACTCAATAAACTTGAACTACCTTGAGCATCTTGGTGTCAGAGCTGGTGAGCAGGAAGGCGCCACACGGGACGCGGTACTCGCTGAGGTAGACGACGGCCAGGGTGGCGGGGTCCCGGGTCAGCTCCTGCACCACCAGCCGTTCCACCAGGTAGGGTTGCCTCAGCACCCGGTAGCGGCCCTCGGCGCGGCGCGTCGTCGCCTTGCACACCAGCAGCAGGTCGGTGAACAGGAAGCAGTGCACGTCCATCTGGCGGGCAGGGGAGCGACAGAATATCTTCTACGTCTACACTCTGGCATAGGTCGGGTGGCCAATGGGAGATTAGGCGACTGTTTGCCTTCATTATGAAAGCATTGTATAGTGGCGGGGATGCCTGATCTTCTAGTGGCCATCCGACCTCTGCCAGAGTGTAGGCCACAAAAATAGAAGACTTGACAACTAAAGCATCGAGATAAAGAGGAAGACCTCCTTCCTTGTGGCCCCTGTTGTACCTTTTGTGTTAACCAAGGAATGAAGTGGGTGTACTTTGATATCACCAATAGGTAGGGCTTTTTTAAATAGTTTATTTCAGCTTATAAATTGAGATTTATAAGCGGTTAGGTTCAAATCAAGAGTACTTTTTGTGTTTTATCCTTGAACATAAATATATCCAAATATCTCCTTCTGAAAGCGTAATTAATAGCTGCCAGCGGTGTACTCTGTGGGAGAATATTGTTCTACGACCCCTTTCAAATCTTGACCGGCACAAAAGATGGCAATGGATGGCTTTATGTATTTAAAGTTAATGCTTAAAGTCAATATCTTGTGCAGGTGAGAAGAAGAAAGGGGGTCCACTTCGGTGACGTCACTAATGTTGCAGCTGATCTAATCCTGAGATGTCAGAGCTGCAAGGTGTGGAACATTGCTTCTTGATTGGCTGGACCACTTTTTCACGAGCCATATTTTTTAATTTTCGCTACTATTTGGCATCTATGAACTATTTAAAGATGGTATATTTGTTTGTGTAATGGTTGTTTCTGTGGGTGTAAGGACGACATATGTCGTGACACCCCCCCCTCACCTTGCTCCATTCTCCTCCCGCAGAAATCCCAATTACAACCTACTAATTTTATGCAGACATAATCCTAACAGGTTCATTACTGATCCTTTTTTCTGATAACGTTGAGACTTTGTTGTGAAAACCTTAAAAATGTCAGTTAATCTTATTGTTTTCAAAGTTAATCTCCTAAAAATTATTTTTTCAATGGTTAGAGAAAATAAAGGACTCATTAAATATTATTTAGCGTATTGGTATACATTTTTGAACACAGCATTAAGCAAAAAAATCTTTAAAAAACTAAACGACATGAACAGTTTGATCACTGTATACAATTATTTTTCAGTTAATTAATTACAATCAATGTCAATACTTGTTTATTAATATGAAAATAAATAATTAAGATTCCAGTTGTATTGATAAAAGTTAAAATGATGAGTAAAACAAACTAATTAAGAAAGTTTGTATTACCCACTTGAACAAAAGGGTCATTCAGTTCCATTTTAATACCGGAGCAAATGTACTTTCGTTCCATTAGAGTTGTATTACAAATCCGATGCAACATCGACCTCATGAAGAGAATTTAATTTCCGTTTCCATATTTGACACTTTCATTAGACGTAAGAGCATGCATACAAATCTGAATATATCCGATACATAGATAATAAATGAAAGTTGTTCTGTCTTAAAACAATTTATTATTATGGTACGAGATTTTTTGATAGTTAATATTAATAACTAATGTAAAATTTTGTTAATATCTTAAATGTTTAAGACATTTTATCGGGTTGATTATACAGTGACTGATTTAAATTTAATTTTTCAAGTTCCACGACCAATACCAGTTATAAGCTTAGTGATGCCAGGAGTACAAGTAAAAAACAAATATTACTGGCGTAGTTCCCTATGACATGTTACTCCACATCTCCCTACAAGTGGCGCGTCGTTTGAGATTTACACGAGACACATTTCCCACCACTTACAATCCATTTCCTGCCATGTTCCATAGTGTAACATTAATCTTACAAAAGAGAATAACCTAGGAACGTTTCAAAACGTCCAAGTGCAGAACGTAAAGGTTAGGTTAGGCTAGATTACTTAAAGATAAGTTAGGGTGGGTAAGGTTAAATTAGGTTAAGTTAATTTAGTTTAGTTGGGTTATCGTAACGGGACATTATGCACCTGGACGTTTTAAAACGTACTCAACAATCTTCAAGCTAGAGATAAAATAGCTTCAAGGGAGGTTACATATTTGGAATTGATTTTCGATTAATCTTTTTCTTGGATACCTCACATTAGCGCGCTGTGTTCTAAGCTATCTTCTCAATTGTTTCTATTTAAGAGATTAACCTATTTTTCATTAATAGAATTAAGATTAAGTTACGGTATTATTCTATGGGGGTCTACGTCCCAAACAAATTGTTTACGAGTCTTTAGATTACAAAAAAGAACCATGCGCATCATGGCTAGAGTTTGCAGGAGAACACCATCCCGAAATATTTTTAAATGTCTAGGAATCTTAACATTACCTTCAATTTATATTGTTGAAATCTTTTACTATACTACAAGTTTAAATCAACAACTGCACTGACTGACGCGGACATTCATAATTACAATACTACAGGCACCATCATAGACAAACTCCCCATAGATTAGAATTAGCCGCTACACTATCAAAACATATCGGGCACAAATTATTAAATAAAATACCAGAAACATTAAATCAGTGAACTCCGAATCAAAATTCAAAGTAATAGCAAAGAAATATGTTTTGGAGCATGCTTGTTACTCTGTAGATGAATTTTTAAATTTTTTTCTATAATGTAAATCACTCACAGCGAAGAAAATCTGTTTGAATTATAATTAGCATATACGTTTACTATATTCTATATACAGGGTGTTTCCAAATTGTCTGAACATATTTTGTGGACTTGTTCCTTGGGATAAGACAAACATAAAATGCCATATCAGTATGGGTCTAAAACACCTAGATTTCTGTCTGTCGGTCTGTTTGTGATTTTTTTCAATTATTTATATCTTGGGCATTTTTCATGATATAAGTTTCAAAATTGGTAAAAATATGTAGCTGAGAAGGTAAAAAGAGCATAACACTTTTTTTTTCAATTATCTCAAGCCATTTCAATATGGCGGCCATTTAAAACCTTCATTGCCAAATTTCATGAAAACCGTAAATGCCGCCATATTGAAACGGCTTGAGATGTTTTAACGACATTTTTTATGCTCTTTTTACCTTCTAAACTACACATTTTTACGAGTTTGGAAACTTCTATCTTAAAAAATGCCCAAGATATAAAATAATTATTAAAAATCACTAACAGACCGACAGACAGAAATCTAGGCACTTGAGACCCATACTTATGAGGCATTTATGTTTGTCTTAGCCCAAAGAACAAGACCACAAAATATGTCCAGACAATTTGGAAACACCCTGTATACTAAATTCCACGTACACCTTTCAGTACTGCCCTTATGGGAGATATTTATTCTATATTACCTTTGCTGAGTGTATTTGTTTACTAAGTCTGTATCATGCTATGACAAAATCATTAGCTGATTATTATTTTATATGTGCAGTAGATCCTTATTTGTGATTTAAAACACATGGCTTATAAAAATTTCATAGTGAAAGGTGAATGAGGACTTGATTATAGAAACAAATTTAGCATTATTATGACGTTTGTTTGCAATTTGTATTGTCTTACTACAGTAAAAGATTTTGATTTTGATTTAGATTTTGAGATATAAAGTTACCTTGGAGGTCTGGTTGTCCTTGATCTTCAGGTCGCCCTCCAGCAGCAGTTGGCGGCGCTGAGAGTTACAGCAGCCGGGCATGGGGCAGGTCAGGTCCAGGTCGTTGTAGCTGCGAACCAACCGCTCCAAGTCCTCGTCCTTGGACTCCTGCGGGACGAGGGGGGTTGTCAGAGAAAAATAAGTAGGGGAGAATAGCTGATTCGACCGTGGGGAGGGGTGTCAGCCAGACAAGGATAAAGAGTAGGTAACAATTGCTGATAACACCGTGAGGAGGGGTGAGAAGGGGTGTCGTTAGTATTTCATCTACATCATCCAACTACATTCATTTTGACGTCATTCAACTACAAGTTTCATTATAGGGGGATGTCGTAACCCCTCCTGATCCCTCCCTGGGGTATGGCTATTTTCATCAGCTTAAACGATAATATAACACTGGAAATCTTTTGAGATTCTAAATTAATAATGTTAGAAATAATTAAACAATGTAATAGTTTCCCGCTTCGCTAGGAAAAAGTAAACAGTTTTTATTGTAAATTGAAACAAATGTATCAGCAGTTTAGCCCTTATATTTACGTTTGTGCCCTTGAGGAAATTTTTTTCGAAAATCTATTATTTTACCTGGGATTTTCTCACCGAGACTTTTCATTCAAATATGGGGTTGGTGGGTGTCAGAATTAATTATGGTGTTCTCAAAACTTACGAGTAGTTTGGACATATACATAAACACATAGAGAACATATACATACACATATAGAGAACCATTCTGAGCCTTCTACATATTATATCATTGCCTTAGCTAAATGTATGAATAGGAGTTGGGGGCGTTAGGCAAGTCAGAGGATGATGGAAGAAGGTACAAATTAAAAGCTGTCATGCTAGGAACTCAGAAACCACACAGGAATTTCTCTATATTTACAAGAAACGAAAAATAATGTAAAATATCTAGTGTTTAAAAATAACTGGGATCTGAAACTTCTGATTTTTATACATAAAACATAACGTGCTGATGATTTATTTAAAGCCATAAGCTAGATAATAAATTACGGTTGATTTAATTAACATACAACTGACTGAGGGGCTTCTGCCCCTAAAAGCCATAGCATTATACCGTATAGTCTACCATAATAAAGTCATCTACATAACTATACTAATAAAAAATATCAGTTACGGTATTTATAGGTCAAATTTTTTCTTGTAATTTTAAAATTAATAATACGATTCCCTCACAATACTTTAAATTTTAAAATTATACAAAGCACAACAACATTGTTTGTATAAATTAATGACCAAACTAACCGCTTATTATCTTAGTGACAACCTTTAAAGGCTTCACATTTTAATAAAACTTTTTCAGTTGTATAACTAAAATAGTATTAAACAAGGAATACAAATATCAAAATTTTAAGTTAATCTAAATGTCAAAAAATGAAATAATCAATCTGCTTTTGTAATTTATTTTTCAGCAAAAAACACTTATATGGCACATAAACAAATCAAAAACATAAATTAAAATCATTTTTATTCTTTACAAAAAAAGTTATTCAGTTTGAAAAAGATAAAGAATTCCCTATTGTTATATAATTCACCTGTTTTTTGAATATAAAAGGCTTACATTGAAAAGCAGAAAAGCCTAGAACTGGCGTTTGAGTGACGGGAATGCCTTTTTAAAGGAACATTTTTACGGGCCACCAAGTAACCAGTGGTGTGAAGACGTAAACGCCTTTGTGATTTAGGCATTCCGTTTACTGGGCATAGAGGATGATCTTTTTTAATGAAAACTTTATATGTATATTCTAACATTTAAATTTCTTTTAAAAACCGCACAAAGGTTACCTCCTTGATCACTTTGCATTTTAGTTCAAATAAATTGTAATTTTCTTTAGATGAGAAGAGGAATATTAATGCCATGGTCGAACTTTTTTTAGAAATATTGTTTTTTATCCTATGACCAATAGCTAAAAACCAACTATACCATGTCAGCTGTATCTCTCTTGAACAAAGTTAACTATCATGAAATACTTAAACACTTGTATACAATTCAAACGTATAGTAAAGCAAATACAGTAACTTCAATTACAAATTTTAGACATTTTTTGAAACCGACTTATTAAAAACATCAATAACCAAATGTTATATCGTAAACCCAGCGTTCGAACGATAGATGAGACAATAATACAATCTGATAATTAACATAGGTTTTACAGCTAAATAAATTATTAAATGAATGTTAACTCAATATTACACACCGATAATGTGGGTTACATTGTAAACTCAGAGTTCAAGCGAATTTTAACCCAATAATTCAAACAGACAGTAATTCGTTTAACGTTACGTAACCAAATAACTGGGAGCCGGGTTGTTTACTTTCACAGGACGAGAACACTAAAGGTTGCCATGGCAACCACCACGTGCACTGCACGCGTTCACCGATCTCTTGATTTCACTCTATTTGATTCCACCACTGGCTTTCCAAAAGAAATTAAAATTAAATCAGGAGAAAAAGTTCTTTTGACGTATATGTGTACTCAAAAGTTAAACAATGTCTTAATCATTATAATCAGCTTGAAGCTGAACTCGAGGTTTTGGTGTACAGATGTCCACGTTCGCGTTAGTTAAATTGCTTTTTAAAACTCAGGAATTAAAAAATACACTTCCGAAGTTATGGTTTCCTTATGTAAAATTACTTGCAAACAACTAATTTTATTAAGTTTTGATTTTGTGAAAACAGTGCTTTCTAATACCAGAATATATCAAAAGTGTGAGACCAACGAATTACTAATTTAGACTAAACCCATAGTTTTATGGCATAGATTTATATATGTACTTTTGAAGAACAATATCAGGTACCGTACAAATTAATTTTGGTATAAAGAATCGAAAACGAATGACATTTATTTTTGAAATTGATAATGTAATACTGGCTTAAGGCTTCCAATATTCAATTATCATACACAATTTAGTAACCGTGATTGTGTTGTTCAGAAGTATAAAAAAGTTGACAACCTTATTTGGTCCAGATAGTATCATGTAGCCACTTCGATCCAAATATTCAAAGTTAATAAATGTAAATATACATAAATGTTAACAATAAATCGTCAAAGGTAATTTTAAACTCCAAGTACACATTATGAACTAATTTTTAAACAAAACCTTAATGAGAAATATTACATTAAACTGTCCATACCACGACATCGTAAGCCTCTATCCTGGATATGACGGCCCTCAGCTTTTCCAGGTCTTGCTTCTGTCTCAGTGTGGTGTTTACGCTGTTGACGAACTGATCCACTCCTCTTATCTGCGAGCAAGAAAATAGTTTTTAAGCTCTACGAAATTAGTTTGTGTACCAACATAAAGCAAGTCAGACCACGTTTATCCAAGAACATCCTCATAATTAGACCCGTTCGTAGTTAATTGGTGAAATTGTTGTTCAGAAGCCAAGTTACAGTTTCCACACGAAAATAATCCCGACCAGCAAAAGAATTTTGACGCATGAAGGGGTGGGGAGGAGGGGATTCTACCCCCCTACTCAAGCCCTGCCCCCTTCATTAATGCTAACTAGCTGCAAATAAGTGAACTAATTAAAAAAAAGTAAATTCTCGGTTGTCAAAATATTTTCAAGGTTATGGTTCGAGGTTTTAAGTATTATCTTTGTCAATTAATTTATTAAAATAAAAATGTACATAATGTTCTAGGTATTTTTATTTAAATCTTATTAAATACGAGTTTAAACTCATAATAGTTATGTTTTCAAAAGTTTTAATTGAAAAATAACTTCTCAGATGAAAATATAATTTAACAAACAATGTTTATTTTCCTTTATCAAAGACAGCTGTCACGATTTTGTAATTTTTAGGTTTAAGATCAGCAGGACAGGAATCCAGCAGACAGTAAATACACTTCATGAACAGTGAAAAAGCATAAAAAAGCAAATGATCATCCAGTAGGAACTTAAACAGGTACATAAAAACCACATTTCTGCAGCCAATGACATACGCATCTCTAAATACTCATTAACCATATCTCTCGCACACGTTCTTTGAAATGGACGGGATTTTTATACACGAACTATAAATGGTAGGTAACTTAATTACCATTGGGTGTTGGGCTACTAATTAATATTACTGTCCAAGGAACACGTCGGGTGGGCCAGTAACAAGACTATAAAAGGTCGTGTTACATTTATCCTCTACTCATATCTCATTTATATTTGACTTAAAATATTCAGCAGGTAGTTTTTTCATAAAAGTATCTAAAGTATCTTAAGGTTTTATACGTTTATTGGTATAGTTAAAAATAATTAAGAGTGCTGAAAAAAATACTGAAGAAAAATCTTGAAGACGCGACGTTCAAGGATAAGTCTTGTAAATAATGAAAGTAGAACAGATAACAAAGTTTCCAGTCAATTCACCTCAAGCACAAACGACGCATCAAAAAGGATATGCACTGCTTTCAACTGATTCGAAAAGAATCGAGAATAATTAAGAATGCTTCATTGTCATTGGACTACTTACATAGTCCAATTCGTCATACATGTCTTGTTACCAATCATTTTTGTCACACAAATATTAATTGACGCTGTAGTATTCCTTAGAAAACAAGAAAGCTTTCAGCTCTCTCCTGAACGAGACAACCTCTCACTCTGACTTGATATGTGAGGGTAAGGAGTTAAAAATCTTTTTGGCAGGAAAAAGGTCTGCTTTTCAAAGAAAGACGTGTTATGCTTAGGTATGACAAAGCCAGTATTGTTTTTAAAGTTATAGCAAGTAGTGTCACATATTTAGTGTGAAGCAAGAAATGGACATAAAAATGAACACAGTTGTTGTATGTAATTTACACATTGATAATGTTGCATGTTTTTCTATATTTTTTTAATGTCAACTTATATTAATGCTATAATCTAATTGGCAATGGCTGTATTATAGCATTGTAAAAATTGTATAAATAAATAAATAAATTTGGAATTTATTTTGTTTTTTACTAAGAAAGAAACGCAGAGAAATATTTACAAACAAGGCAATTTTAAAAGAAAAATCCTTGATGTTTTTCTCCAAAATAGTTTTAAATAGAGGGAAATAAGCATTCAATCCTAAAAAAAATTTACACCTTTTTATATTACGTATAGTTGAAATTATGACTAAATTAGTCTAAATAATGTAATGATGTTCCATTCCGCCTACAGGCGAGAATTAGGGCAGACTTTCAACAACTGCTGTTGCCAACGAGACGCAGTTAAGCACATTACACGCCCAAGATATTAAACCGCCATCTTGTAATGGGCTACGACTAAATTTCATCAAATGTTTTTATTATGAAACATATGTTTCTTTAAATGTTCATGAGAGAAATCCACATTAATTGATGAAAATCACAAACGCATTTGTTGTAATAGTTATAGTTATCGTATATTTCATAAAAAAGTGGAAGGTGATACTTTGCATATTTGAGACCATATGTTTCAATTGTGAGATTTATCAAGCACTTCATATGGTCGAGAGTGTACTAAACATTTTCACTCTTGTTTTGAACGATAGTTTTCAATACACTAAATTGAAATCATTTATATTCGTATTTGTGTACCTTTATTGGGAAATTTACAATATACATAGTGTATAATAGTGAAAATTACTTTTTTTGTAGTGAACACATGTTTTCCGTAATGAATATTATTTTTTCATAATGAACAGAGAATGGATAAATTTGTGCAGGTAATAAACGCATAACGAGATTAGCTGATTTATTAGAAGTGAAGTAAAAATTATTTTTCCAATGGAACATCGTATTTGTTTGTGAAAACTGTAAAGTGTATAATGGGCTTTTATATATTTTAACAGCGGGGCTCAACCAAAATTTATTTTTCTTTTTGCAATGAAGGAACTAGCTTGTTGTATAAGACCTACTTTATTAACAAAGTTTTTGAGAGCATAATCATTTTATTTTATACATCGTCTGGTTCACTACCGTTATCAATCACAAACTAAGTTAGTAGCCAATATACATTTACCTGTTTTACATTACTCCATTAATTTTAGTTCAAGAGATAATCAAATTTTACGAGAGTTGGGACTGCAGGGATTTAAAGCACATCACCGATACGGGAAAACTGGTTTGAAACACAAATCCAAAGATACAGCAGATAACGTTAAACCTTTGAAACAATTTTCCTTGTTGTTATCGTTATTTGATACAAACAGAAATAAAACTCGTTGAGATAAATTGGATATTTCCTCAAGCAAGAGACAGAGGGATATAAAGTGTCAGAGGAGGCAGAAATACCATTTCGTGACACACAATGCAATTGTTGGAAAGAAAAAATATTTTTTTGTACAAAATATTATATTAATCCATACAGTGGAATAACCTTCAGTTAAAATTATTCAAAAATGTTTTAGTTCATTGCATTGTGTTATTTTCTTCTTCTATTGCAATTACATGAAGATAATTACATTATTCGAGGGTGGGAATAAAAAAAGTAAATTTGTACATTAAAAAAGTGTTTATTGAAAAGTGTTTGAGGTTAATTGGGCATGCAAAGTTTTAATTAATATCATTATTCAAAATTCTAAAACATTTAAGCTTTCTATCGAACAAAGAATAAAGAATACTTATTAAAAAACGCATGGGAAGAACCGCCCTTTGCAAACCCTGATTAACTGAATGACCATTAACTAACTTGTTTTACGTTAAATGTTAGAGACAGATTAAACCCAAGTTGGAATTTAAAAAGATGTCGAGCTTGCGAAAAGCTAAAAACCCAATATTCAGAGAAAATGTTAAACCTATTTCAATGAGGTGTTAATCAAGAATTCCAGCTGTAATTGTTGTCAAGAAAAACATTTAAAAAAAGTGAAGTTTGAAAAATAAGGCCGCGGATAATTAAAATGCATTCTATGTTGTTGTTATCTTCCAACATTTTAAACAGTGCTAAACGTTCCACTAGCCCCCTCCCACAAGCCCGGGTTTAGGGCCGGGAGCTGATCGGGGGGTCGCACAAGGCCAAAAACAGGGGTTTTTGATTGAGTTAATTTCGAGCGGATCATTAAGCTTCAGAACAACATAGAGTTAAAAAGGTCGCCACTTTTTAGGTGAGTACGTTTCCATCGTGGCCGTCAGGTGGGAAGTTCTCAGGGGGGGCTTAAAGAAATCAGGGGGACCTAAGGCCGGATCGGCCGGAAATCCAACTCTGATTTTAAAGCCGAAAAGAGGTGAGAGTGACTTTTAGACTAACCTGTTATCCTTCATATTACCCAGGGTAGCTAACCAAACTGTAGTTACTTATTGTAATATTACATGCAAAACATTTATTTTGGCTTTACTTCAATGAATCAATATATGTACATAAAAAAAGTTTCTGTTGGTATATTTCGAGCTACAGCCAAAACTACATGTCGTAAATACCTAATCTTGGTGTAAAATTAAAGCTTGGAATTAATGATGTGCACTATGGTGGTTTGGTTCTGATATCTTCAAGGACTAAGGCGCAGAAGCGTCCAGTAGAGACGCATGTCAAGGGCTTTGGAAGTTCTTTGAATTCTTGCTATGGTTAACATTTGAAATAGCTACTATAGTTTCTATCAGAATGCAGCACTAAGAAACTTCAAGAATACGACAGGAAGAAAATAATCTTCCGGACAAAACCGGGATTATCAGCTAGTTTAGGAATAAAAAGTAAAAAAATTCATTTTAAAATTCTGCTCAAATTATTACTCACCATCTGGTCGAGGTTGGTCCTGAGGTCATCGGCCTCGGTGTGCTTCTGGATGGCCTTGAGCAGCAGCGAGTACTTGGTGATCCGCTGCATCGGCTTCACCAGGATGTCCATCAGTCGCAGTCTGTTGCAGTCCTTCTGCGTCTCGCACCACTGCAACGTCAGATTGTTGGATTAGTTAGATTGTATGGCCTTGAGCAGCAGCGAGTACTTGGTGATCCGCTGCATCGGCTTCACCAGGATGTCCATCAGTCGCAGTCTGTTGCAGTCCTTCTGCGTCTCGCACCACTGCAATGTCAGATTGTTGGATTAGTTAGATTGTATGACCTTGAGCAGGAGCGAGTACTTGGTGATCCGCTGCATCGGCTTCACCAGGATGTCCATCAGTCGCAGTCTGTTGCAGTCCTTCTGCGTCTCGCACCAGTGCAACGTCAGATTGTTGGATTAGTTAGATTGTATGGCCTTGAGCAGGAGCGAGTACTTGGTGATCCGCTGCATAGGCTTCACCACGATGTCCATCAGTCGCAGTCTGTTGCAGTCCTTCTGCGTCTCACACCACTGCAATGTCAGATTGTTGGATTAGTTAGATTGTATGGCCTTGAGCGGCAGCGAGTACTTGGTGATCCGCTGCATCGGCTTCACCAGGATTTCCATCAGTCGCAGTCTGTTGCAGTCCTTCTGCGTCTCGCACCACTGCAACGTCAGATTGTTGGATTAGTTAGATTGTATGGCCTTGAGCAGCAGCGAGTACTTGGTGATCCGCTGCATCGGCTTCACCAGGATTTCCATCAGTCGCAGTCTGTTGCAGTCCTTCTGCGTCTCGCACCACTGCAATGTCAGATTGTTGGATTAGTTAGATTGTATGGCCTTGAGCAGCAGCGAGTACTTGGTGATCCGCTGCATCGGCTTCACCAGGATGTCCATCAGTCGCAGTCTGTTGCAGTCCTTCTGCGTCTCGCACCACTGCAATGTCAGATTGTTGGATTAGTTAGATTGTATGGCCTTGAGCGGCAGCGAGTACTTGGAGATCCGCTGCATCGGCTTCACCAGGATGTCCATCAGTCGCAGTCTGTTGCAGACCTTCTGCGTCTCGCACCACTGCAATGTCAGATTGTTGGATTAGTTAGATTGTATGGCCTTGAGCGGCAGCGAGTACTTGGAGATCCGCTGCATCGGCTTCACCAGGATGTCCATCAGTCGCAGTCTGTTGCAGTCCTTCTGCGTCTCGCACCACTGCAATGTCAGATTGTTGGATTAGTTAGATTGTATGGCCTTGAGCAGCAGCGAGTACTTGGTGATCCGCTGCATCGGCTTCACCAGGATGTCCATCAGTCGCAGTCTGTTGCAGTCCTTCTGCGTTTCGCACCACTGCAACGTCAGATTGTTGGATTAGTTAGACTGTATGGCCTTGAGGAGCAGCGAGTACTTGGTGATCCGCTGCATCGGCTTCACCAGGATGTCCATCAGTCGCAGTCTGTTGCAGTCCTTCTGCGTCTCGCACCACTGCAATGTCAGATTGTTAGATTAGTTAGATTGTATGGCCTTGAGCGGCAGCGAGTACTTGGTGATCCGCTGCATCGGCTTCACCAGGATGTCCATCAGTCGCAGTCTGTTGCAGTCCTTCTGCGTCTCGCACCACTGCAATGTCAGATTGTTGGATTAGTTAGATTGTATGGCCTTGAGCAGCAGCGAGTACTTGGTGATCCGCTGCATCGGCTTCACCAGGATGTCCATCAGTCGCAGTCTGTTGCAGTCCTTCTGCGTCTCGCACCACTGCAATGTCAGATTGTTAGATTAGTTAGATTGTATGGCCTTGGGCAGCAGCGAGTACTTGGTGATACGCCGCATCGGCTTCACCAGGATGTCCATCAGTCGCAGTCTGTTGCAGTCCTTCTGCGTCTCGCACCACTGCAATGTCAGATTGTTAGATTAGTTAGATTGTATGGCCTTGAGCAGGAGCGAGTACTTGGTGATCCGCTCCATCGGCTTCACCAGGATGTCCATCAGTCGCAGTCTGTTGCAGTCCTTCTGCGTCTCGCACCACTGCAATGTCAGATTGTTGGATTAGTTAGATTGTATGGCCTTGAGCAGCAGCGAGTACTTGGTGATCCGCTGCATCGGCTTCACCAGGATGTCCATCAGGCGCAGTCTGTTGCAGTCCTTCTGCGTCTCGCACCACTGCAATGTCAGATTGTTGGATTAGTTAGATTGTATGGCCTTAAACAGCAGCGAGTACTTGGTGATCCGCTGCATCGGCTTCACCAGGATGTCCATCAGTCGCAGTCTGTTGCAGTCCTTCTGCGTCTCGCACCACTGCAATGTCAGGTTGTTAGCTTAGTTAGATTGTATGGCCTTGAGCAGGAGCGAGTACTTGGTGATCCGCTGCATCGGCTTCACCAGGATTTCCATCAGTCGCAGTCTGTTGCAGTCCTTCTGCGTCTCGCACCACTGCAATGTCAGATTGTTAGATTAGTTAGATTGTATGGCCTTGGGCAGCAGCGAGTACTTGGTGATACGCCGCATCGGCTTCACCAGGATGTCCATCAGTCGCAGTCTGTTGCAGTCCTTCTGCGTCTCGCACCACTGCAATGTCAGATTGTTAGATTAGTTAGATTGTATGGCCTTGAGCAGGAGCGAGTACTTGGTGATCCGCTCCATCGGCTTCACCAGGATGTCCATCAGTCGCAGTCTGTTGCAGTCCTTCTGCGTCTCGCACCACTGCAATGACAGATTGTTGGATTAGTTAGATTGTATGGCCTTGAGCAGCAGCGAGTACTTGGTGATCCGCTGCATCGGCTTCACCAGGATGTCCATCAGTCGCAGTCTGTTGCAGTCCTTCTGCGTCTCGCACCACTGCAATGTCAGATTGTTGGATTAGTTAGATTGTATGGCCTTGAGCAGCAGCGAGTACTTGGTGATCCGCTGCATCGGCTTCACCAGGATGTCCATCAGTCGCAGTCTGTTGCAGTTCTTCTGCGTCTCGCACCACTGCAATGTCAGATTGTTGGATTAGTTAGATTGTACGGCCTTGAGCGGCAGCGAGTACTTGGTGATCCGCTGCATCGGCTTCACCAGGATGTCCATCAGTCGCAGTCTGTTGCAGTCCTTCTGCGTCTCGCACCACTGCAATGTCAAATTGTTAGATTAGTTAGATTGTTTGGCCTTGGGCAGCAGCGAGTACTTGGTGATACGCCGCATCGGCTTCACCAGGATGTCCATCAGTCGCAGTCTGTTGCAGACCTTCTGCGTCTCGCCCCACTGCAACGTCAGATTGTTAGATTAGTTAGATTGTATGGCCTTGAGCAGCAGCGAGTACTTGGTGATCCGCTGCATCGGCTTCACCAGGATGTCCATCAGTCGCAGTCTGTTGCAGTCCTTCTGCGTCTCGCACCACTGCAATGTCAGATTGTTGGATTAGTTAGATTGTATGGCCTTGAGCGGCAGCGAGTACTTGGTGATCCGCTGCATCGGCTTCACCAGGATGTCCATCAGTCGCAGTCTGTTGCAGTCCTTCTGCGTCTCGCCCCACTGCAACGTCAGATTGTTAGATCAGTTAGATTGTATGGCCTTGAGCAGCAGCGAGTACTTGGTGATCCGCTGCATCGGCTTCACCAGGATGTCCATCAGTCGCAGTCTGTTGCAGTCCTTCTGCGTCTCGCACCACTGCAATGTCAGATTGTTGGATTAGTTAGATTGTATGGCCTTGAGCAGCAGCGAGAACTTGGTGATCCGCTGCATCGGCTTCACCAGGATGTCCATCAGTCGCAGTCTGTTGCAGTCCTTCTGCGTCTCGCACCACTGCAATGTCAGATTGTTGGATTAGTTAGATTGTATGGCCTTGAGCAGCAGCGAGTACTTGGTGATCCGCTGCATCGGCTTCACCAGGATGTCCATCAGTCGCAGTCTGTTGCAGTCCTTCTGCGTCTCGCACCACTGCAATGTCAGATTGTAAGATTAGTTAGATTGTATGGCCTTGAGCAGCAGCGAGTACTTGGTGATCCGTTGCATCGGCTTCACTAGGATGTCCATCAGGCGCAGTCTGTTGCAGTCCTTCTGCGTCTCGCACCACTGCAACGTCAGATTGTTGGATTAGTTATATTGTATGGCCTTGAGCAGCAGCGAGTACTTAGTGATCCGCTGCATCGGCTTCACCAGGATGTCCATCAGGCGCAGTCTGTTGCAGTCCTTCTGCGTCTCGCATCACTGCAACGTCAGATTGTTAGATTAGTTAGATTGTATGGCCTTGAGCAACAGCGAGTACTTGGTGATCCGCTGCATCGGCTTCACCAGGATGTCCATCAGTCGCAGTCTGTTGCAGTCCTTCTGCGTCTCGCACCACTGCAATGTCAGATTGTTGGATTAGTTAGATTGTATGACCTTGAGCAGCAGCGAGAACTTGGTGATCCGCTGCATCGGCTTCACCAGGATGTCCATCAGTCGCAGTCTGTTGCAGTCCTTCTGCGTCTCGCACCACTGCAACGTCAGATTGTTGGATTAGTTAGATTGTATGGCCATGAGCAGCAGCGAGTACTTGGTGATCCGCTGCATCGGCTTCACCAGGATGTCCATCAATCGCAGTCTGTTGCAGTCCTTCTGTGCCTCGCACCACTGCAATGTCAGATTGTTGGATTAGTTAGATTGTATGGCCTTGAGCAGCAGCGAGTACTTGGTGATCCGCTGCATCGGCTTCACCAGGATGTCCATCAGTCGCAGTCTGTTGCAGTCCTTCTGCGTCTCGCACCACTGCAACGTCAGATTGTTGGATTAGTTAGATTGTATGGCCTTGAGCAGCAGCGAGTACTTGGTGATCCGCTGCATCGGCTTCACCAGGATGTCCATCAGTCGCAGTCTGTTGCAGTCCTTCTGCGTCTCGCACCACTGCAACGTCAGATTGTTGGATTAGTTAGATTGTATGACCTTGAGCAGCAGCGAGTACTTGGTGATCCGCTGCATCGGCTTCACCAGGATGTCCATCAGTCGCAGTCTGTTGCAGTCCTTCTGCGTCTCGCACCACTGCAACGTCAGATTGTTGGATTAGTTAGATTGTATGGCCTTGAGCAGCAGCGAGTACTTGGTGATCCGCTGCATCGGCTTCACCAGGATGTCCATCAATCGCAGTCTGTTGCAGTCCTTCTGTGCCTCGCACCACTGCAATGTCAGATTGTTGGATTAGTTAGATTGTATGACCTTGAGCAGGAGCGAGTACTTGGTGATCCGCTGCATCGGCTTCACCAGGATGTCCATCAGTCGCAGTCTGTTGCAGTTCTTCTGCGTCTCGCACCACTGCAACGTCAGATTGTTGGATTAGTTAGATTGTATGGCCTTGAGCAGGAGCGAGTACTTGGTGATCCGCTGCATCGGCTTCACCAGGATGTCCATCAGTCGCAGTCTGTTGCAGTCCTTCTGCGTCTCGCACCACTGCAATGTCAGATTGTTGGATTAGTTAGATTGTATGGCCTTCAGCAGCAGCGAGTACTTGGTGATCTGCTGCATCGGCTTCACCAGGATGTCCATCAGTCGCAGTCTGTTGCAGTCCTTCTGCGTCGCACCACTGCAATGTCAGATTGTTGGATTAGTTAGATTGTATGGCCTTGAGCAGCAGCGAGTACTTGGTGATCCGCTGCATCGGCTTCACCAGGATGTCCATCAGTCGCAGTCTGTTGCAGTCCTTCTGCGTCTCGCACCACTGCAATGTCAGATTGTTGGATTAGTTAGATTGTATGGCCTTGAGCAGCAGCGAGTACTTGGTGATCCGCTGCATCGGCTTCACCAGGATGTCCATCAGGCGCAGTCTGTTGCAGTCCTTCTGCGTCTCGCACCACTGCAATGTCAGATTGTGTTGGATTAGTTAGGCTGTATGGCCTTGAGCAGCAGCGAGTACTTGGTGATCCGCTGCATCGGCTTCACCAGGATGTCCATCAGTCGCAGTCTGTTGCAGTCCTTCTGCGTTTCGCACCACTGCAACGTCAGATTGTTAGATTAGTTAGATCGTATGGCCTTGAGCAGCAGCGAGTACTTGGTGATCCGCTGCATCGGCTTCACCAGGATGTCCATCAGTCGCAGTCTGTTGCAGTCCTTCTGCGTCTCGCACCACTGCAACGTCAGATTGTTGGATTAGTTAGACTGTATGGCCTTGAGCAGCAGCGAGTACTTGGTGATCTGCTGCATCGGCTTCACCAGGATGTCCATCAGTCGCAGTCTGTTGCAGTCCTTCTGCGTCTCGCACCACTGCAATGTCAGATTGTTAGATTAGTTAGATTGTATGGCCTTGAGCAGCAGCGAGTACTTGGTGATCTGCTGCATCGGCTTCACCAGGATGTCCATTAGTCGCAGTCTATTGCGGTCCTTCTGCGTCTCGCACCACTGCAATGTCAGATTGTTAGAATAGTAAGGCTGTATGGCCTTGAGCAGCAGCGTCTCGCACCACTGCAATTTCAGATTAGTTAGATTGTACGGACTTGAGCAGTAGCGTCTCGCACCACTGCAATTTCAGATTAGTTACATTGTATGGCCTTGAGCAGTAGCGTCTCCACTGCAATGTCAGAATGTTAGATTAGTTAGGTTGTATGTTGTTTAACAGCAGCGTCTCGCACCACTGCAATTTCAGATTAGTTAGATTGTATGGCCTTGAGCAGTAGCGTCTCGCACCACTGCAATTTCAGATTAGTTACATTGTATGGCCTTGAGCAGTAGCGTCTCCACTGCAGTGTCAGATTGTTAGAATAGTTAGGTTGTAAGGCCTTGAGCAGCACTACTGCAATGTTGGATTATTTAGATTGTACGGGTTTGAAAAGCAGCGTCTCACACCACTGCAACGTCAGATTGTTATATTAGTTGGATTGTATAGCCTTTAATTGACGATCCTCTGCATCGGCTTTGCCAGAATGTTTATCATTCAAAGTCTTTTGCAGTCCAAATGCGTCTCACACCTCTGCAATGTCTAGAAAGAGGTCTTCAGAGTTCTTTGTCTTAAGAGGGAAAATGTTCTTCATTAATCTGTCAGTGGATTTCATACACATCGAGGATCAATTAATTCATACAGAGATTTTTAAAATTTTACATAAAATATTAAAATGTTTTTATAAAATAGAACGTTTGAAAACATTTTTAAATCTGATTGATTTCTCACGAGTTCGAGGTTAAATCACAATCCTACTATCCTACTTTTGTACTCCAAGGTTAATAAACATGGTTCATGCTGTTTTTCATACTACAGGTCAAAAGTAACATATTGCACAACGATTTTTTAAGGAAGCCAAACCCCCCAAGATCACTATTCAAAATAAAATTTTACAAAGTCATTGACGTATGTTCCAGAAAAATTAGTAATGCTGTAATACTTACGACGAGGTAGGCAGTGAACAGTTCGCTTTCGTTGTGCTTCTCGCGGCAGTACTGCTGGCATTGCGACTGCTCGGCGCAGTACTTGGTGTAAGGCCTGAATATCTCCTCGAACTGGAACAAAAGTGAATAATGAACTCGTATTTACGTTGCATTATTTATTATATTAAACTTTAGCTGCAATCGCTATCAAATTGAAAAGCAGTCTTCAACACCTGCGTCACACCTGTTCACGACTACATGCATTGATGTATTGTTTCTTACGGCTGGGTGTCAGTGTGTGTATTAAAAAAATCTTGTACCGAACGTCGTGCTCATCATCTCTCATCATTTCCATGATTAAGAGTTTGCAAGGGCTAAATGTACATTCATTGTGAATTTCATGCGCAAAAATACCAAAATGTATTTCATTAAAAGAAAAAATACATGCTGTATATATCCTAATATTAGAGATTTAATATTTGAGCCAATATTTTCAACATTCGATTAATTATTTCTTTTTTTTTATTTAAAACCAAACTAACTAATATTTTGGAAATTTTTCAAAGGCCTTGGCATTACTTGAGTTAAAAGAAAATACAAAATACTATGCTTAATAAATAATATATTATAAATTGTCAAGGAAATAAGAAAACTGAAAGAAAAGCAAGTTGTTTGTAAGATAATGGATTGTTGAACTAAAATAATGTGTGGTAATGTAGTAAGAAAGGCAAAAAGTTTCACAAACCAAATTATTGGGTATGAAATCAGATTTTTTAAGGCACAAAAATATGTATACAAAGTAATTTTAGCTTTAGTTACATATAATGTATCTCTTAAACTCCATTTGTGATGGATGATTAAGAAACGTTTTCTAACTTAAATCTAAAAAAAACTTGTAATATTTGCCTTTAAACGTAGCGCTTTTAAATGCCACGTTTAATACCGTGGGCGAGCAATTTGGTTAAGCGCAAGCACGGCTCGTTTTACCCAACCGCTCGTGAAAGGCGGGATAAATACAGTATGACGGAGACGGGACGCGCTAGATCATTTTAATGCTATTACCCCGCAGTCTGGCAAACCCGCGAGGCATTATTACGGCTAAAAATGTTGCTCAAATGACTTATGTTAATTCTAAACATCATTTTATTAACTAGTAGTTTATTTAGACATTCGGTTCTAGATTAAGTAGGTCTCTGACGTCAGACAGTTCTCTGCAATACACATGCACTATTCTTTTCGCAGGCATTTGTCTTGCGATAATAGGGATTTGGTTTTGTATTAATGAGGAAACGATTTTTATATTACTAGATTCTCTTCTTACAGCCTTTTCTGCTCTAAAAAAGGAGGTCTCTTGTTGTAGTCTAAAATCTTTCTACGTAATCTGCATTGCTCTATAATTAAAGTTTGAAATTGTACCTTTAAAATGACTTATGTATGACATCATGGCATAATATTTACCATTATTTTATTATTAATGGTGCAAAATTGAAGTTAAAACTGTGAATTTTTAAGGAGCTTAATGAATACGAGAGAACTAACGTAGATCCAATGCTTACGATTAATATTGAAGCATTTTATGTTTTGAATTTTACAACATATAACTATCGAAATTGCAAAGTGTGATTTAAATTTAAGAGCCTATCAAGATTTTTCTAATGATCTTAAAGATGTTATACAATACGGTGCTGTAAAATAAAGTATGACAATTAATTATTTGACTCATTCGCCAAGCAATTTAAAAATATTACATCAGGCTACTGGATTTTGGGCAGTGTCATAAGTACGTAAGGGCGTATAGGGACTATTAGTTTGACTGCTTGGGTGTACGCTAGTTTAAGTGCAACTACTGCAATAAGAAAGATACAGAATGACTCAACTGACATGGCCTAAGCCACTGAGCCACGTAATTTGACTCAACCAATACTTCTATGTGTCAACTTATGTAGAAGAAACCGTTCAGCATGAGCATGAGGTCAGCATGTTACGCCCAGTGAGTGTTGGCAGTGCCGAAGAGTAATCATGGTATAGGGCGCCCCGATGTCTATTGCTTCCATTGTTTGATTTCTCGGGTCTTGGGCAGTTTTGGCAACACCTCTGCCAAAGAAAGCTTGTCTGTTTCTTCTCTGAGTGGACTTACATGTAGGAAGTCTTGAGCATGAGGGATGTTCAAGCACTACCGGGTAGCATGTTGCGCCTAGAGGGTGTCGGCAGGGTCGAAGAGTAGGGATGTCCATTGTTTCCTCTGTTTGACTTCCTTAATGTTGAACGATTCAGATGCAACACTACCGTGTCTAAGAAAGATACCTCAGACTACTTCTGTGTTGTGTGAACGTACATAGAAGAATCCGTGGATCATAAGCAGGGGGTTCAAAAGTGGATACCCAGTCACGTCTGAGTCCTGGAGGGAGTAGACATCCTGGCCTGTCTGAGAGGGGATAAAAACCCTTACCCGACAAACTCCTAGGCGTTTGCTGGTCTGGAGGGCAAATCGACCTGGGAGAGACGCTTCACAACAAGGATAGCTGTTAGGAGGAGGTCCTTGTTTATGAATGCTTGTTAGGTCTCGGGATAGAGGGCGAGTCGTCCTCGGGAGGACTCGTTGCACAATATTCATAGAAACACATGCCTGGTTTGTAATGCTTGTGGCTTTCATTTATCTAAAGTGCATACGAAGATACCCCTGTATTTCTTCTCTATGTGAAATTACATAGAGGAACCCGTTGAGCATAAGCAGAAGGTTCTAGCACTGGTGGTAAGCATGTTGCGCTTAGTGGTTGTCGGCCGAAAAGTAAGATGTGTATTTTTTCTCTACTTGATTTCCTGGGTGTCAGACTGTTTAGATGCAACTGCCTGAGTAAGCTACCTTTGTCATTCTCTTCTCTGTGTGACCTTACATGGAGGAATCCTTGAGCAGGGGATTCAAGAGGGGATACCCAATAAGGTCTGAGTCCTGGAGGGAGTCTTTCCCGAAAGAGCCTGAAGGATGGATTGGAAATGTATCTCTCTTCCTTCATTGGCGAGGCTGACTAACAATATTAGTGTGAACTTACATGTAGGAAGCTTTTGAGCATGAGCAAAGGGTTCAAGCACCGGCGGTTAGCGTTTTGCGCCAAGTGGGTATCGACCGAATATTAGGATGTCTATTGTTTCCTCTATTTGACTTCTCGGGTGTCAGGCAGTTCAGGTGCAACACCACTTACATGGAGGAATCCGTGAGCAGGGGTTCAAGAGGGGATACCCAATCAGGTCTGAGCCCTGAAAAAGGTAGATCATCCTGGTTTGTCCACATGAGAGGGGATGAGGAACCCTTCTAGTGTGCTGGTCTTGAGGGCGAACCGACCTTGGGAAAATCGCAAGCATGGAGAGCTCTCAAGACCTTGATGACAAGGACCAAAGCACCATCGAGCAAGGATCTTCACGGCAAAGAGAGGGCTCGCGATAGAGGATGAGTCATCCCTGGAAGAGCCTGGAGGATGGTTTTGAAATGCAACTGCCTAAGAAATCTACCTCTGTTTCTTCTTCGTGTGAACTTACATGTAGGAAGCCGTTGAGCATGAGCAGGGGGTTCAAGCACTGGCGAGACTCCCGGCTGGCGCTCAGCATGGGCAGCACGTGGTGGCTCCAGAAGTGGCGGTTGGAGCTGTAGATCTCCGTGATGTTGCTGAACAGCCGCGTCTTGTCCACGTCCGTCAGGATGTTGGCTGCCTGCAGGTTTGTAAGGCAGGACAGGAACAGCTAAAAAATAAAAACAAACTTTAATTTTGTTTAGAAAACATGTTGACAATGTTTGCCTTAAGGTGGGGTTGTACTATTTGATTCAATAATCTTTAAGGTGAAATTTCCGTGAGTTATGTACAGTTGGCCAAAGGTTTCTGCGACTAGAGCAGAAGTTCTTCGGCTATCCAAATTAATTAGGGATCAGGCTCATTTGAATAGCCAATAGTTCGGATGGTTGGTTATACACGGAAATAAGGAAGCTATAGAAACCTTTTATTGTTATAGTTGCTGCAAATAACTGAAGTACTTAAGAATATCTACTCTAATACCAGCGTATAGAATATATATTATGAACGCTACAGTACGTAAAATGTTAAATTATAGGTGTTAAATATATGCGATGAATATTTATTATTTCGCCAATTCTAATAATTGGGTTAATTAATTGGGGATTTGGTTTGTTGGGATTTGGCTGATTTGAGTTCTATAATCATAAAACACATCAGCAGTTTGTTGATATTGACTGCTAATTGCTTGTTTAAGTGGAAATCGCAAACTTCTAATACTGTTGATTTATCTTTTGTTTCAAAATCATAGATGTGCTGAGCCTCCGTTACTTACTATATTTACTGATGTTTGTTTTGTAATAATGTCCTTAGAAAATAACCCTCTCTAACGCTACGTCAATCAATCGCTGTATTAGCTGTGTGCACAGAAACTTCGAGCCGATTGTATTTCAAATGGCATTTGAAGCTGTACAACTGCTTGACAGTAGGGTGTAATAATAACACAAGTATGACTTGATAAATTATCTCCATCATTCCTAATACCAAATGGCTGTAGACTGATATCCAAATCAAATAAAAATTATAAGTGGTTTTAGAAAAAAATTATAAAGTGATTAAAAAGTAGTGTGGAGGTGCTGGGATTTGAACCTAGGACTTTCAGCATGCGAAGCAGACACTCTACCACTGAGTTACACCCCCCGTATAGTCTTGTTGGGAGTGTTTGATAGCTCTGCAGTGTTCTGCGTTGAATTGAAATACAGCCCAATGTTTGAAACATTTATTAAGTGTCCTTTTTGCTAGATAATTTCTCATCTAATTTTGTATATTTTAAGGTAGTTAAAACATAAAAAATTAAAAGAAATAGAAACAGGTAAATAAAGCCAATTAAGAAAGAAAATTAAATGAATATTTCGAAGGAATAAACAGGAAATCACTGTACAAGCATTTAGTCCAATTTACTAGAGCTAAGAACAACTCCCCTCGCCAAGGAGAACATTGGCTTCGCAACTTCCAAACAACAGTTACATTCAATCAGAACGCTCATGGATTAAACCCGACTCAACCGGCTGAATCTCAAAGGCTACACCACTGAATTATGTTAATTGTATGATGAGATGTCAAATGTTAGGTTAAAATGTTAAAATGTTTTTTTACTGTCTATTAAAAAAAATTAACTTCGGTTTTTATTATTGAGTTCAGCTACAAAACGAAAACTGTAGTATTTTTAAAATGCTTTTTCTATCACATTAATTAATCAGAAATGGTTGGTATATTGGTTATCTGTTCCAATGTTAAACTTATGGGAAATAAATTCAATTAATTTTACATCTCTCTTAATTCTTGACATATCTTGATAAAACTTGGTACAGTCTCTTGCTTCACATACTTAAAATATACCGGATTATGGCCTAAAATGCACTATTTTTACATTTCTGTGGCAGCAAATCAGTGTACTCCCTTCCCAAAGCTAAACTTAATGGAACATTAAGATAATTATTTATAAAAAGAAAATATTTTCCTTATTTAATGCATGTCTTGATAAATCTTGGTAAATGGCTTCTTCTTGTTGAAGATTACTGGACATTTTCCTTCAACAACCCAACATTAACATACTGTACCTGCAATCGCAAATCTAAATTCACGTTTCCCATTTAATTTTATTCTTCAGGAGGATAAAATAATCACATATTGCTCTTCGTTGGTGAACCTCGTTTAAAGTTTGCTGACATGAGGGCACTGTTTAATTATTACTCAATTCCAACCTTTTTCTCCCTCCTTTTTCCTTTTTCTCCTTTTTTTAAGATGCCATTGACTTTAGATGATTTCACTTACTTAAAGGCGACACTAATATGCATTCAATATTAGAAGGACTAGTTGCCATCACTCTTTGAGCTAAAAATTAATTATGCTATCTAACTAAAGGTCACCGTTACATTGTAAAAATACCCGGGTTTGGACGTTCCCGATTGAGACTTTATAAATGCCACTGGCGATGAAACTAACAAAATAAAAATATAAAAATTAAAAAATAAATATACTTACGTCAGTGACGACCTTGAGCGTGTGTATGTAGGCCACCTCGGTGTGTACCAGCTCCCACACGGCGGTCTGCTGCTGCTGTGTTCTCTCTGGCAGGTTGGCAGCATTGTCCACGATGTCCCGCCAATCCTCTTCTAGGTTGTATAAAGCTGTAATCACGAGAAGTCGCTTTAAGTTAACGAGAAAAAAACATAAATTATGGAAAAAATTATTAAATACATATTAAAGTAACTATTTGGTTATTTGTTCAATACATTATTGCCAATTATGATCAAAGAGTCCATGTTAGGGGTTGAGAAAAGATGGAAAGGGCAAATTAGGGCACAGTAGGGTAAAAATAATGAGGAGAGAGAGAGAGGGTACCTTACGATGTTGAAAGATGAATGCCAACTGGTCTAGTAGTTTCTTCCACAGGCTATTGGTCAGCTGACTGGTAGATTCCACATTTGAATAATGGCGCCAAATTTGAACTGATTTAAACTCTATCATAGATGGGTGGTAGGTGATGGTTGAACTTGGTTTGGGTTGGAATGAAAGTAAAACGATCGTAAACTGATATGGGAAATGAGATTGGTGTTTTAGGGTTGGATTCCCTATTATATAGTCCATCAATTAAATCAAAAGAAACTAAAGTCTCTGTTGCACTAAAAATAATAACTTTTCTTAACAGTCCATTAATTTAAGAGTTTTTATTTGTTTTGAAGTAAAGAATTTGTTAGTTTCACAAGGTTAGTTGTTATTCAGAATTTCTAAAAATTCAAAATTAGTTAGTTGTTTTAATTTTCTATGTAAAATAGTATAAGTAGTCAGCTGTAACTGATACAAACGGCACAGTGAGCGGCTCACAGGAATGAACGGGAACTCAGAGTCTGGAACCTTACAATTGTAATTAATTTAGTTTTTAGCCGACCACGTTAAACTTGGAAGAGTGGTCAGTTTCATTCCCTAAGGAGAATTTTTTTATGTTATTGTAACGGTAAATAATTTAACCCCTTTTCATTTTATTTCACTATTTTATATAAATTTTAGAGTAAGAAACTGTTAATTAGAAATGATGATGAATTGTGCATCACTCATAAAAATTGTAATCTTCCGAAGTTTAGTATAGTTTAGAGACTCTAAACCACTATTTCCTAAGTTGGTGGAATATTGTAGCTATTTTGTATGGCTATTTTATTTAATTTTTAAACCTGCACTTTGGACCAAGTTATAAGAACTTCTAGATTTGACGTTATAAAAATTGAACAATACAGTACTAATGAACTAGTCAGTTGGAGAATTGAAGCAGCCAAGAGGTCGATATATAGCAGGTAATGAAAATAAGAACGTAAATGAACTATTATTGCCCATGTCTCTTACACCTCTATCGGGAAACCACTGACGTCAGACGCGTAAAAGCAATTATACTTTTTTATACTTTTTCTGGCATGGCCTGACCAAATGAAATTACTTTTTTACTAAAAAATTTGAAATTTACTTTATAATAGCTATTCAAATGTTAGTTATTAATTAAAGTCAAACTTAGTTATTAGTTGAGTCTAACATTAGTCTAGTTGGTAAACTTAATAGAGGAAAAGATTTTTTTCATAAAACTCTAGGTTAGAAAAATCATGTTTTACTTAATTGATGTAGGGAATTTTTAAAACTTCTAAAGCTAATGCAATTACAATATTTTTACGCACAAAAAAGAATGGCAAGAAGCACAAATCGACGTCTCAAACTTTTCGTAAAGTATCGTATACTTGAATGAGTCAATTTTGTTACGTTATCAGAAGGTAATGGCCCAGAAAATACGGGTTATTCAGTGAACATCGAAATCTAACATGGAACATCGATCATCTTTCACGTCGATATTGTATTTCTCTCCTCTTGCTCTTTTGTTACTTAGATATCTGCTCGTAATGCAACACATATTCTAATATAAGTTGGGGTTTTTCATTAATCACAGTGGCATATCTTTAAACAGTTAAATACCCATATTGCAAACAATGTCATTTTGACGTCAAAAAGTGCTTCATGATATTAAATTGACATCAAAGTAAATAGTTGCATATCAAATTGACGTCAGAATTATGTAAGTATTTTTACTTGCATGCTCTTATTTTTAAAGTGAAATACTGCTCATCACATTTATGTCAAATTGATGTAAAATTATTTGATGTGACATTCTTTGATTTAAAATAGTTTAACTGCTGAATTAAAATTATAATAAATTTTTTTAGTTTATTCTCCACATAAAAATTATGTAAAAGTTATGTAAAACGATGTAGAATGAATAAAAAATGAAAATAAATAGATTGACAATAAAATGTTACCTTCATTTTCAATTTTTGTTTGCAAACTTATTAATTTCCAATACATTAATGTGTTTAATTCATTTTTATTGTTTGAATTAATTCATCTTTACATTTTTTTAAGATTAGTATGTCTATTTCAAAGAAGTTGTTTCTACAAATTTTTGTATGATTGTTTTAGTTAAATTGTTTTGTCCAAATGAGGTAAAATTTACATAAAAATTATGTATGAGTTTAACGTGTAAATTCTAAAAAGAAGGGTGGTCCTGCAAAATATTAATATTTGCATTAATGTTATTTTGGTTAGGCCTACGGTACAGTTAAAAGGAGATTCAATTCGTCAGGACATTCAATGCTAGGGTCACGGGTTCGAATCCGGCATGGTGCACATACATTTTTATTCAGTTTTATAGTTATTTATTTAGCCTAAATAGATGTGTGTTTAAATTATAATTCACACTTATAATTCACACTTTTTCAGTTAAAAATGCATTTATTTAAAAAAATGGAAGCTTGACATTTATATCAAATTGATATTATATTGACGTCAAATAGTGTGTTCTTTTTAACTAATATTTTACATAAAATTGAGTGCCCTTTTACCTCAAGTTGATTTATAAAATGACGTAATTTTGATTAATTGTGACGTCAATGACCAGATTCGCTAGCTTTTACTTTTTCCTGGATATCCATCACCAGCGATGCTGTTGGTTTTTCTTGGTATGCAAAGTAAATGAGGTAATCCATGCAGAACAACTTCATCAGTTTTATGTAAAATTTATATTTAAAAATATTATGTTAAAAAACTTGAAGTACTGTATTTTGCTACAAAATAACGCCTAAACCAAGAGTGGCAGTCTTACACTTGAGTGTGTACAAAATTTCAAATAAGCTTTAAAGGTGTTTTTGAAACATCCAGTATTAACTGACATTTGTTAACATAGGATCGCTGATTACTTCAATTATAAATTTTGTTATTCAGATTAGTTACTTAAGAAATTGTTGTGTCGTTACTCACTGTTATGTGTATTGCGATGAATGAACAAAAAATACATTTATCTATGACCATTGCAATAATCACCAATAACGATATTACAACTAATGTCATAATGAGGTCCATTATTAAACCAAATACAAACCAGTTGCATAATGTTAACATTATTCAACTGGTGTCACTTTATGATACAGGTTCTAGACCAATGGGAGCGCGGCATTTGACGTAAGTAGTGTCATCATGACAATTACGCAATTCGCACATCAGCTGATTGTTGCATTACGATTCATGTTTGAGATATTTACGACTCGTGAGATATTTAGAACACTCGCTTCGCTCGTGTTCTAACTTACATCTCACTAGTTCTTAAATACATTCATAATACAATCGTTGCATATACTACTATTATTACAGCTCATAGTTGCTTCTTGATGTAGAAAAAAACTGTGTTTTGATTTAATAGTTGTGTGATAATAATCAGCCTACCCTACATCCACTACTTAGCATATCTACAGCTACAGAGCTCTCCGTTTCCATAACAAATTTTGTTAAATCAGTAGTTGTCATGATTAGTGATTACTTCAAATAGTCACAGAATTATAGTTTTTGGTGAATCCTTCTTGTTAACATTCGTCATGATATACCAATCCAGCATAATTATTAAAACTCGAATTCAAGCTCTCATTCTCTGAGGACACTGGAAATAGTGAATGATCTGCATTATGTTTCTAACAGCTGACATGCAAAGTACGTGGCCAATTTGAAGAAAAATCCCAACGACTATTTTTCCAGGTATTATTGACATATATAGATATTACATTGGCTGACAATTATATTTCAAGTCAAATGACGCGGCGCTCGCCATTTGCAAGCCTGTTACTAATATCGACATCAGCCATTGGCTGAGTGATCCACGAGATTTGACACGGTCTATTGGCGGCTTGGACTCACCCTCCTCCAGATCCTCGTCGGCGTTGGGCAGCTGGGGGATCCCGTGCTTGCTGTAGTTGTTGAGGTGGTCCACCAGGGCTTCCATCTTGGTATCCTGTGGAAAATACAAATAACTTAATCCAACTGGTGATAGATTACTAACACAATAGTTTTGTGATGGTTTTGGTTTAGAATTTTTAAGCAGAGGACCTCTAAGGTGGATTCATTCGGATAAACAACAGTAAGTGCTCATAAAAAGATCGGATAAACTACAGTAAATGTTAAAAAAAAGAGAAATTTTTATGTACAAACTAGCTGATAACACTGATTTCATAAAGGCTGTTTATTTCAGTAACATTAAAGAAGTAATGGAAAAATATAACCACGTGTTCTCATTTGGTTAACAAGGGAATTCTGGACATCCCACGAACAGGAGCTCTAACTTATTCAGAGAAAACTGAGAGTCAGCTGCTACAGCTGTAAAGATCAGGAACCTGCCCTGAAAAGTTCATAACTCGTTGTGGTTTATCGTACGCGGCGATCCAAACACAAACAAGGGCTCTACTTTATTTGTACAGATTTTATATTTCATTTGTTCTGGTTGATTGTATTGTAAACTATCTGTGACGAATATGCCCCCATTACAACTACATTGTATTCTTGTATTTACGTGAAATATCAATAAACCCAAAAGGTATTGCTTTATAAAGAAGCTTTATTATTTTACACCTTTTAGCAGTTTATGATAGACTTATGCTTAATCTAACAGGGTATTATTTCAACTAGTTTCTGTAATTATAACTAGTGCCAATTCTTGGGGCCCAGTCCGCGCATGGGGCGGGGAGTGGGCAGGCTGGGAGGAGAGGGGAGTAGTAGCGGCAGCGGCGGCCGACTGTGTACTAGCCTGGCTGAGTACATTCAGCAGCTCGCACATAGTTATTGCTTCTCTGTCAATCGTAGTTCAGAGTAACAAGACGTTTCGATAAATACTAATGAAATATTATATATTATTGAATAGAAATCAAACAAATAATTAATCGTCAGTAAGAGACAATGTTCCGTCGGTCAACGTTTTTAGGACGACGTGGTAGTGACAAGCTATTGTTGACGGCTGAGAGCAGAATGACAGTGCTGAGCTCTAGCGACGCGTTGTCGCGCATGCGCACTAGCCGTTTTTGCTACCGCGCATCCATCGCACAGGGCCCCAAGAATTGGCGTCAGTTATAAATCCATCAGGGTATTATTTTAACTAGTTTCTGTAATAAAAACGTTTGCTCTATTAGTACCAAGTGAGATTCTTAACTAATATTTCCCCTGTCCAAAGTATGTCTGACCAAGTTATGCTTATATTTGCTTTACAAATAACTTTCCTCTAAAAAAAGTCTCTTTCCCTTTTCAGACGCACCTTGGTGTTGCCGAACAGACCGCTCCACCGCTGCTTGGAGGACTTGTTGGTCTTGGCTGCAGGGTCCGGGCTCTCCGCCGCCGCCTCCTCCGTGCTGGCGCTGAAGAAACGACCGCTGCGGGCCCGGTACTGCCGGAAGAACACGATGGCTCAACTTTAGAATCCTTCTCCACCGACAAAATCTATGTTTGAATCGATTCTTTCGGATTCGATATGATTCGTCGAATCCTTTAATAAAAGTATGTTTTATTCTCGTTATTAATGTACACCTTTTAGCGAATTTCCCCTATAGGGAAGAAGCTGTTACCGTAGTACTCATGGTAAGACCTAAGCCCGAGACCATGATAACTTTTCGTTTTGGGGCCCCTAGAAGCAAAAAACACTATTCGTTCATTTTCATACATACATATATATATATATATATATATATATATATATATATATATATATATATATATATATATATATATATATATCTATGTGTCTTTAAGCACGATAGCGGCCGTAAAAATGGCCCAATCTGAATGAAATTTGGGACAGCCATGTAAAGTAGTAATTATTCGGACGAGTTCGAAAACCAGTGCGATCGGACTACTGGAAGGGGGGGTAAAGGGGGATAAACCTCCCCAAAAATGGGTTTTTTTGAGTTTTTTACGTAGATAAATAAAAATAACCCAATTTTTGTTGGCACCATTGAATTCAGCTCAAAAAAACAAACAATTTAGTATCTTGAATCACTGTTCTATGTCCATCGGTTACCGAGATATTGAAAGTGGTAAACACAGTACGTTGTCCCAATGTTAACCTTATGGGGAATAAGTAAAATTCTACATCTCGCTTATTTCTCAACATATCTTAATAAAACTTGGTAAATGGTTTCTCCTAATTCAGATCTACTTAATATTAAATTAAAACCACCCAGTTTTAATATACCTGTAGCAGCAAACCTGCATACTCACTCCCTATGTTATTCTTATGGACCTTTCAAAAACATGTAAAATCTCGCTATGTTGGTTTGAAAAATGTTGTTTTGCTTTTGAAATTCGCTGAGTATGCAGGTCTGCTGCATTGGGGGTATTTGTAAATAGACAATGTGGGTTATAATTTTTAAAACGTCAATTCCAGTAATTGTTAATATCATATTACAATTAGAGTTATACTGTATTTACATACAAGATGGTAAATATTCTATTATGGTGGATAATGGCGATCGATTTCGGTTGGTCACACCAACCATCATCAGGCCCAATGAGAGACTGGCAGATCTATCATGGCGTCCGTCCTCAAATCCTATTGGCTGTCGGAACGTCCGTTGAAAACGCGGAAATACGTTCAAACATATTCCGTTGAAATATGTTCAAAAATCTGTTTTCAACGGAAGTTCCGGCAGCCAATAGGATTTGAGGACGGACGCCATGATGGACCTGCCAGTCTCTCATTGGGCCTGATGATGGTTGGTGTGACCAACCAAAATCGATCGCCATTATCCACCACTATTGTATATTTACCATCTTGTATGTAAATACAGTATAAGTATAAATATATTTTTAAGTGTTGTAAAACGTTTTTTATTTACATCCAGTGAATACAACAACACGTATCATGCTAATCAAGAAGTTATTTACAATTAGAGACACTGAAACCTATAGTATATTCAAGGAATGTAAAAATTTTGTTTGGTAACTGATTTGGTTTCATTTTAGAAATTGTGATGAACCCAGGAGTGAAAATTGACAATATGGATAGTAGTAGTAAAACGTCAAAATCACTGAGAATGGTGGTTCGACCATTCCAAAATGACATTGGAAGCGGAATGATATGCATGGAGCTTATAAGTGTGCTCAACTGCAGGGGGTACGAATACTTTCAGTAAATCACAACGCTGACTACGACTGACAATGAATCAAATGCAATGTCGCGAAGGATGTGAAATTAGTTTTTTGTATCATGTTAATCAAAAGTATGGTTAGGTTATGATATCTCGATATTTTTAGAATATACCTTGATAATTTTATTCACATAGACTGTTAGGTTTCATTACGTTAGTTAAAATTGTAGTTGGGTTATGAATTACTCATTATTGATGTCAAGATTACGATATCGAAACGTTATTCTGTTAAAATAATCGAAATAGTAAATATCGAAAACATCGATATTTAACATCGATTTTTACGATGAAGACAGATTCTAAATATTCGCCCCCACGATTATAGTGCGGGCCAAATAACTTGGCGCTGTCCGTCCGTAAGCACAATGCTAAAATTAACGTTAAGTTCAATGGGCGGACTATAAGTTGTGACAGGCTTCCGTGGTCTAAGTACACATGAGACGAATCCTGGTTTTCGGGTGACGACTACGATGGTGAAGAGGTAGAAGGAGTTGCCGATCGAAATACACACGCCGAGGAAACTTTGGCAACTACTTCCGTCTCTTAACAATCGTGGTCTTCATCTGAAAACCAGGATTCGTCTCATGTGGACTATGAGTTATTTGTCTCAAATTATAGTTGATTTTTTTAGAAAAAAAAGGTTAAATTGAAGGTTGAAGGTTGTTGGTTGAATTGAAAGTTAATGTTTCTTTGAGCACTATTTTTTATCTATTAACTAGTTGTCTGAAGAGGAAATTTCTCAACCCTAGAACATTCATAAAGGATGCAAATGTCTGCTCAATATATAAAGTACATTGTTTCAATGTCAATCATGGCGGATGACGTTTCTGCAAAAGTTATGTGTATTTCACTCAACTGCTTGAATTGAAATTTAAATTATCGAGTTAAATTTTACAGTCAAATGAGAAAGTTTAGGGGAATCCAGGCCTCCCCTAAGTCTAAACTTCATAAAGCTTGTTTCGTGCAAAACTTGAAGAAGAGGTTTTCCAAAAGACAGCTAAATTATTAATACGACGGAAATAAATTATGTAGTTATTTATATAGTTAACTATAGTTATTCATGTGTAGTTATATAGTTAACCCTAATACCTGTACGAAACTGTAGAGAGGGTTATAATAAAAATTCTCTGGTGTACAAAATAAGTAGCTATATGGTTTTGGCACAGTTTTATTCACCCATGAAGATCTTAGCATTAGGAATATTAGCACTGGAACGTTAATAAAGAAACTGATATTTCAAAATAAGTAACTATTTTGGTAGCAGATTCCCTTGCATTACAAAGGGAGGCGTACTATTACTAGGATTAGTTGTTTCTTATTTTCATTAATGATATTGCTAGAAGTGTTTCTAAAGCTAATCTTTGTTTGTTTGCGGACGACACTTCTCTTGCTCTTTCCAACAAGAATCTTGAAAAACTAGAGGTGGAAATGTTTATTGAAGCTAATTCAATCTTGCAATGGTTATCCGAAAATGGTCTTGGTATAAATGCAGAGAAGACAAAGGTTGTAAATTTTTTCCTAAGGAAAAGGGAAGGTTCCGAGATTAACCAATTGATAATAGGTGACTTTGAAGTTATGACGTCTTCTAGTACTAACTTTTTAGGAGTAACTATAGATTCTAATCTAAACTTTCATGAGCATATTGACGGTGTATCCAAAAAACTAAGTCGTGTTCTCTTCCTTCTTCGCAGGCTTGCTTATTTCTCAAATCGTGAAATCCTTCTCACGGCTTACTGTGGATGTTTTTTCCCTATCCTTGCTTATGGTGTTGCAATTTGGGGCCACGATAGCTCAAAAACCAAAACAGTTTTTAATGCCCAGAAGAAGGCTTTAAGAATTATACTTGGGCTTCGTAGATTGACATCATGCAGGGGCAGGTTTAGGGATAACAATATCCTGACGTTCCCATCACTTTATATTTTCAGTTGTTTGACATTTTTGAGAAATAACTTTGGTCTGTTTCCTCATCAACCTCCATCTCAACGTAATCTCCGAAAAACAAATTGCCTACCAATACCTCAGCACAGAACAACATTTTACCAGCACCAGACATATTATTCATCCATAAAGCTTTTCAACCACCTCCCATCATCCCTAAAAAATGAAACAAACACCATCAGATTTAAAAACAAATTAAAAGAGTTTCTCATTGTTAAGGAATGTTACAGCTTGGAGGAATATTACTCCTAGAAAATGTTTTTATTATAAGTAAATTTATTACATTGTGTATTGATTGTGTGTATAAATATATATATATATACTATTGACGATTGTAATGCACATTTTTGTCTTTAACAATAAAATTATTTGACTTTGACTTTGACTTTTAGGTTTTTGGGCAACGTATAAGTTTAACATGACAAAAAAGTTTTCTATGTAGCTAATAAACTATTTAAGGTACATTAATAAATTTACATATTTATATACCTAACTGGAAATCTTTAAGATCTTTGCACGTAAGAAGTTTTCGTGAACATTTTTAAAACCATTCCTGTACATAATGAAAGGTATTTTCAGTAAATGGCCCCTTCTTTGTTACAATAAATATCAAGTAAAATGAGGAATACGGTTTGATTTTACTAAGGTAATTGTTCAAAACTCGGTACAATAAATATAAGTACATTAAACATAGAGATAGTCTAACAATAAAGAAGTGAAAAAGAGGCTTTAAAAGCTGAACAAAGGAAGGGAAAGGACCGAGGCGGTCATCCTGTGACATTTAAAGTGGTTCGATGAACCGTTGAATAAAGGCTAATTGTAAGCGCCTAACGTTCTAAAATCTCTTCTCTTTACGATCTACTAACAAAAAATGATCGAAAAAGTAAAGATTCCTTTATTTAAGTTCAATTATTGGACAAAAGTGTGTTTGAAAATATTTATGATTATATTAATACTGGCAGATATGCCCGCAGCTTCGCCCGCTGAAATAATGACTAATTTTAACTAACTCATATTATGCCGTGTACAATTTTTAGGAATAGTTATCGAATGGAGTGATTTGGGTTAAGGGTCATTGGCGTACAATTACACCCTTAAGGTGCAGCTAATAATTCCATCCTAGATTGAAGTGGGAAGGTGTAACGTTTCCTCTAAAAATCTTCCTTCATGATTAGCAAATTAGCAATTAGCTTACTCCCATTTGCCAATACAGAGAATGAGACATAACCCGGAATATAAAACAAAAAAAGACGCTAAGAGCGGCTTTTCGACTTAACATCAACATGAACATAATACGTTTTTGAAAATAGACCGAAAACTGTTAGAAAAAGTAGACGGTAGGCTTAAGTGCCTAGGCCAAAAAAATGTCCAAACCTTTCTCAATCACATTGGCAAAATTATTGCTGTAATGGTATATTTTTGTATTTGAAATCTTCATCACCTAATCAATTTTGATATTGAAACTCCGTTTCTAGTGGATATACACGTACTTGAAATAAAATGTCCATGATGAGTTTCAAGATTTTAGTTTGAGAAAGGTCTTATTTATTTATTAGACGGATAAACCATTTTAAGAAAATACAATATTGTACTTCTGGTGGTTCGTACAACGCAAGTAGCTTAAGTGGCATTTGAAAAAAATATAGTAGGTGGCTGAAATAAATTTGTACATTTTATTCTCTTAGTAGATTGGATATCGTACCTGTTCTATCCTCTGAAAATTCTGTATAGACCTTCCATCCATAGTTTTATAAACTGAAATAGCCGCCACTGTGAACTTTATAATATTTTAGCAACCGGAGAGAGGTATTTTAAAAACCTTTCTTTATTCGCATCTAGTGCCTATAAAGAACATTTGTGTCAAGTTTCATGGCCCAAAGTCTTGTAGTTTAAGAGAAAATAAGCTATGAAAGCTAAAAATGGCCGCCATTTTGAATTTCATAATTTACTATATTCAAGCCTTTTGAGAGAAAACATTGCAAAATTCTTTCTTAATACGCATCTAGAGCCTGTAAAGAATATTTGTGCCAAGTTTCATCGCTCTAAGCCTTATAGCTTTTGACTGTGATCAGTCAGTCAGTCAATGGGTTTTGGCTTATATATATATATTTAAATTCATATCAATTCGATAACAAAGATTAAACTGAAAATTGAATGACCAAAGATGTATCAGGCACAAGGCGTATTATGACGATTGCTCAATTGCTGTGATATTTTGAGAAAAGTTGCGTTTTTTTTAATTCGATAAGCGTCCGAAGATAGATAGGTGGGGAATTAAAGCTCAAAGGTTTAAAACATTCCATTTTTGTTATAATATTCCTTCATATTCTTGTTTTCAGATTGATCGTTTTGAATATTGCAAGTAAATTGTGTTTTATACGATCGCTCACATAGATCGGTATTGTTTCCTAAAATATTTTTCCGTAGAACATTTTTGAACTTTTTAAAAATACTAGACCTTTTGACGGGAATTGAGAACTTTTTGATTGCGACCAAAGAATTAATATAACAATTTGTTTGGATCGCAATAATATTTATGAACTTAACTAAAAGATTTGAGGCAAGAAATAATATACATTTCCATGCCTACGATTCTCTCTTTGGATTTCAAATACATCGTCACCAAGAATTAGTATTATCAATTGAGCCAATTACAATATATTTGATTTTTAAAATTATATTAAGCGCTGATAAAAGTAACAAATATAAACAGTGATAAAGGTAACAAATATAAAAATCGTCAGATCCCCTAACATATACAATATGATGTCTAATAAACAACGTACGTATGAAAGGAGACAATCACCGAATAAGGATTGTAAATTTTGCATTTGATATTGTGAGTGGATTGGATTCAGGTTGTTCCAAGAGGAAGTATTAGATCAAGAAATATTTCCCTTGAGAGGATCTCTTCATTTTCCTCGCTTGTCATGAACCAGAATGAATCCACAATTCGTACCAGGTGTATCTACGGTCTTAGGAATTATAAAATTCAAATACTGTTAATCTCTTCATTAAATCTGTATACATGACAATAAATAGAAGTTACCCGTGGCTTCGCCTACGTTAAGATGACAGGAAAATACGAAGCAGTCGTTGTATCATTCCATTAGGGAGGAAAACCAAAATAAGGTGTCGACAGAGCTCTCTTTTAAGGTGACTTTTTATTAATGTGGGATACATTGTGAGGGGTTCCCTATGCTGGAAAAATACTAAAAATATTCTAAAATATTCTACGAAAACTAAACAATAAGACAAATAAACCACTCACGTAAATAAACGTTTTAAGTTAGTGCCTAAAACATAAATTTGCTGGGAAGCCTTACAACAACAAGCCTAACAGTTCCTACACTTATGGCCAATTTAAATAAAACTGATCAGCTGATTGAGCTATGACTTTTTTCATCAAAATTTAATCGTGACCATTGACTGTTTATACTGAATTAGAATATCTTTAGACCAGAAGATTTGATGAATAAAACGAACTTAACTGAATAAGACATAATTCACATAAATTGTGTGAGTGTAAATTATTAATTGTGGAACATCAACAATTATTTTGTAATTAGCACCACATTGAATTCAAATCTTTGTAGAACTTAAAAACAAATTCGATAACAAAAACTGCATCATTCTAATGAAAATTCTACCGCTGTCTCTGATGTGTGTGTTGAAATAATCAATGTATGTTTACGTTTTTAATCTTGAAAAGTAGCCATTGTCTACAGTCAATAAAATATATATTTTTAGCTTCAAAACAAATTAATTTAAAACAACTGGTCTTGCTTCTGCACTAGTATTTAAATCCGTGTCCGTATAGTGTATGTATTTGTTTACATTCTTTTGTTAGGTTTCTTCAACTTACTTGGGTTCGTTAACTTTGAAAATATGATGCTCACGGATATTATTAAAGATTTTTAGAAATAAACAAATGCCTACATTTTGCCAAAATGTTAGCTATCTATCAAACCGATATTAAGAAGGTTGGTTCAGGAGTTGAGGCGTGATGGAACTCCAAACAAACAAATAAATAAATAAACAAACAAACTCACAAACCTCCACATAATATATGTAGACAATCTTAAATTCACAAAAGCCTAACTCCTAGGATTACAAACAACCTTTTAAACTTATGTTTGTTTATCTCTTTTACTTCTCAACCAAAAGAAGAAAACTTGATGTAAAGAGTTTCTTACAAACTATAACGAAGAATAAATCCCCTTGACCCCCCTCCCCCCGGGGGCTACAAATGTGAGTTAAATTCACAAAAACCAAACTCCTAGATTTACAACCTTTTAAACTTATGTTTGTTTATCTCTTTGACTTCTCAACCAAAAGAAGAAAACTTGATGTAAAGAGTTTCTTACAAACTACAACGAAGAATAAATCCCCTTGACCCCCCCCCCCCCCGTGACCACAAATGTGAGCCATTGAGAACACGACGGTTTATTCTGTAAACCGCTCAACTCTCGACTCCACCGAGGGACGGATCGCCCAAGTTTCTTATCGCTTAACTTGTTCCACTCACCCCTGAGGATTTCCGGGAGTGGGAAACTTGGGCAACTTTGGTCTTGGGCCGCTGGGACGTCGGCTGCGGGCGGTCATCTTTGCCTGGAGACAAAACTCTGTGTTACAATGTTACAACTTTGTTATATTATAAGTCTACTGTACGTTTTATAGTATAGGTAATACTGCTTGTGGATACTGTATGGCAGTATTGATTAAAAAGAAAAAATAGATAGGTCGAGCAATGTTAAATTTTGAAGCCAAAAAATGTGATCATATGTTAAGAAATCTAAATACCTTTTGGATCTTTTCCGTTAATTCACCACCACTATTTTTTTTTCCATTAGTTCACCACCACTCAGAATCTAAAATACAGTAAAGAAGGTCGTTCGGAGTAATTAGGAATATTGAATTTGCGGTTTCCTTTACCTGCAGTATTCGCGAAATCCTCATCGCGCAGCGATAACCGGACCGCACGCTCAGCGGCCAGTCTAGACAGTGATTCGCGAGTGGCAACAATGAATTTTTTAAGTGTCGCAAGTGAATGAAATAGTGAGGAGAGTTCTGTGCGTTTTTTACGTTCATTGGCACCGGCGTTTGTAGTATTTGTTATCAGTCGATGTTAAGACCTAACACAACCTAACCTAACCAACTCATCAAATAAATACATTAAGTAGTTCTGGCTACCAAAGTATCTTTGTGTGTCAAGAATAATGTTAAAAAGTTGTTATAATACTCTTTTTCGAACAATTAAACGTTTAAATGGTGATTAAATATATTATTTTGCAGTATTAGTTCTATCCCGATTAGTTCTCAGTCTATGGATATTAGTTTGTAAATGCGAGGTATAACAGAAAAAACCCTTTTCTTGTTGTTTTTAAATAGGTAATACTGTAAAATGTTGTAAACTAAACCTACTTTAATTTAAAATAGAATTGGTGGTGAATTAACGGAATCATGAGCAAAAAAATAGTGGTGGTGAATTAACGGAAAAGATCCTACCTTTTTTGTCCTCTCTTTTGCACTATTTTCACTCTCCTAGTTTTGAAATTTTATCAATAAAAACTTTTTTACCCTATACCATTTTTTAGTCTGGTACATACAAAAATTACCCACTTCAGGGATGACCATTTTTAGGTTGAAATCACACTCCTGGCGCAATCTCAATTAACGAGTGCCGAACTAATTTGGCGAGGGCTCAATTTCTGCCTTCAAAACATCTATAAGCATGAGCGGTCTCCTTTAGGTACAAAGTTAATTCTTTAATTTTATTGTAAACTAGTGAGGAAATAGGACAATGTAATTAATTTAATAGGCAAGGGTGTTTTATTAAATTTGCATACTTCTACGGCAAACTACAGATTTTTTCTGTTTAATTTGGTATACTCTTGAACGTCAATAATTTATTGCATGAGCACTTTTTCTATTTCCTTGTAGTGTAAAGATATTTATAAAGTTCATAGATTTGAAGTAGTGAATATTCAGAAATAACACAGAAGTAACTTAAACATAACAATTTAAAATTATTTTTTTCTTATTTGGTTATCAGGTCAATTCATATCATAACAATTTAAATCTTTCATAAAAAATTCAATCTACCTTAAGTGCAATAACAAAGGTTTACGAAACATAATGTTAATCTTAAGGTCCAAAAAACTCCTGTATTATACAATCAAAATTTTGTGTCAACCATTTTTAATCAATGAAATTTGGCGTTCATTCCTTATTAAATTGTTTTTTAAATACAAACGTACAAAAAAGTTAACTTTACGGCCTATTTTCACAGAAAATTGTTATTTGTTTTATCTTAATATCATTGTCTGGAAGTCTTATATCCTGTATTATAAATTGGCCTATGTAAAATTTGTATTGACCTTTTAACATTTTTCGCATTTAAGCAAATTTGTGATACAAGCTATAAATACAAATATTTACATGGATTAATATTCAACCATTATTTAATATCCAAAGTTAAAAATTAGAAAATGTTTATGGTCCGGAATTCGTTAATTTAGAGAAATAAAGGTTGGAAATAATAATTGAGTGTATAAGGGAGTTTCGTGGTAACGCGGCCGATGAACCTATCTTTCGAACAATCAATCACTGTCGAGTTCGGTTAGAATTCAAAAAGCAAGACTCGTGATTGAATGTTTTTCTCAGAGGAAACTTTTTAGACCACGAGTCGTTTGATTTAACCGTTTGCAAATTCGTCAGTTCATAGGAGAGAGAAATGTTCGAGGGATTTTTTTATGATCAATTAATTCAATAAATTGTGCATTGACAATGGTTTCTTACATTGCATTATTTAAAAATACCTTGATGATTAAAGTAGTTGATTATCCATTAATGTTTTGTTATTAATGTACCGAGTCAAATCAATTGACCCAGTCCGTCCAAAGAATAACGCTAATCTTACTTTCGGACGGTGTAGGCCAAATTATCAGAATCAGACTACACACATTTCGAATTATATTCATCTTTTTATAATTAATTCTGTATATTACGTAATTTACAATTAAGAAACTTACTTAAACTCAATAACAGACGATTTTATTTGGTTTTAATACAGTAGAGTCCCACAAACCCGGACTAATGTGGACCGAACGGTGCGGTGTCCGGGTTTGTGAAAATTCTGAGCTTTCGGGAAAAGAGTAAAATAAAGAAAAAAATAAGTATAGTTTCTGTTATTTCTGTAAGAAATCATTTATTTATTGCATGGTAAACAATAAAAAATACATTATCAGTTACGAAAAAAAGAAAAACCACAACTGTTTTATTTGTGTCAAACCGTGCTCTGGCCTTGAGTCTCAGTGCACTATATTGATCTGGCAGGCTTTTAGAGTTATCCAGAATTCCGGGTTATCGAAGTCCGGGTTTGCGGGACTGTACTGTACATACAGTACGCTTAATTGACGAAACCACTAATCCATTTAATATAACCAACGTGGTTGTAGTACTGTATCCGTGTAAAAAAAGAAACTGATTTCGTAGCTGTAGGTATTTTTAGAGTGAAAGTAAAGAGAGAATGTGGGTTAAAATAATTAAAGAGGCGGCAGAGTAGGGGGTAGGAGGAAGCGATAGGAAGGGTGGGATATTGACCCAGCTTATCTTAGCCATCCAGGAACCACGTTCTAACTGGGTTATCGCCTTACTTGGCCATAGGCCTTCCTGCGGACATACTCTCCAAGTTCTATGGGGAGATAAGAAACATAAATCGACTAAGAGAAGTAGTTTTCGGGGCCATAATACTTCGTCGGAATATGCTTGAAAATTTCATATTTTTGAGACTTAATTGTCAAAAATACAAGTTTGCATTATGGATGGGTTTTGTAATTTTTGCTTTTATAACAACTCGATATTGTAGGCTTAACACACCGTTAAATGTATGCTTGAATTCTTAATACGTTTCTTAGCTTATTTTAAGCCTTAAATAGTTGTTTAGTTGCATTTAAACTTGAATCTTAGCATGAGTACTGATTAATTTAGTATTTGCGGAGGTAATGTTCAATAAAAAAACATTTGCTTTCTAAATTGCTTATTAATTTTATAAAATTTAAGAAATGTTAGATTTTGTTCAGTCAACATTTTGGTATCAATAGAAGCTATACTGAAGTCGTATAGTTGATTGCATGGTTTTCTCAATCAGCAAAAACTTTTTTCTTTTATTTTTATTTTATTTCATTTTTTGAAAAGAGGGTGGCGGCCTCTTTTTACCTTGCATTTCCCCCCCCCCATGCGCCTCAGGCCTATACGTAGAAGTTATCAAGCAAACCCAAGGAGTGAGCCGGTACAGTACAAGGATGAACAGTACTGCTAAAAGTATGTGGCATCAACGGGACTCGATTCTGCGACGCTGCCGCCACAGAACCGGGGCCGAGTGCGCTACCAACTGCGCCACCGACTCACTCAAACGTAAATCTTTCATAAAACATAAATCCTCTTAATTACTAGTAGTTAGTGTCCTAGAAGCTCGATTTTAAGACAGTTCTTGTCTTCCATCCTAGACACTGTTAACTTTTATCCATTAAAGATTAGCATGAAAAGTCTACACAAAAACTACAATTTCGAATCAAACTGATCCCCTGGGAAATGCCAACCGAGTTAAAATCAAGTTCACTGATCACACAACAGCTGAGGTCGCTAAACTGTTAACAATTTTTTCTACTAAAGTTTAGTAATTTCCTAGCACAACCTCACTTTAATACTACCTTACAGCAATTTGAAAACTAATGACTTATTCACTTATATCAATAAGCTTTTAAATCATGATATTATTTGGATAAAAAAGACTTATCACACCGTAGTCGTACCTTTGATGAGGATGTGTTTTCCACCCAGCCAGGAGGTCTCTGTGGTGAGGACGGGCAAGGGTGTCTTGTAGGAGTTCAGGTATACGTTGACATTGCTCAGGTCTATGCCCCGCTTCTCGCACACCGAGTTGAGAGCCTCTCTGCAACATTATGATGAAAAATTCTTTAAAAACTGTGACATAAAATAATTAGTGTTGTGAAAAAAAAGATACTAAAGTAAAAAAAAATTACTTTCATTCAGATTATTTTAATATTGTAGTTCCATACCAGCCCCCTCAGTTAATTTCTTTATCGATAACTAAGTTTGAACAAAATCAAATTCCGGCAACGTTTACATAACTAAAAGAAGAAGGAAGTTTTTCGTGTTTCAAAAGTTTTACGCCCTCCCTCCAAAATGGGGTAGTTTGGGGGTAAGACAACATTTCCAAATAGTAACTCCTACCTTGTGATACATATTTTTAGAGGTCTTGACAAAAGAAGAATAATGGCACAAACTAGAGGTCTCTAGGTTGATTCTAATCAAATTTATAGCACCTCAAAGTTTGGATTTCACACACGTTTTTCACTTTGCACACCATTAAAATAAGCCCCTATTATCTTTATTTTGCCAATACATACTTTGAGCCACCGGGGGTCACTGTAAAATGATGTTTGCCAAACTGTCTTTGATTTAAGGTTTAGGCAACCATCTTTGATCCACCATATTAAACAAAAAAAGTTTTAAGGTAATGTTGGTGGTGTGAGCCATCATTTCCAACTGGTTTTTCATGCTGATTACAACTCTGCAACCCCGAAATGGACACCTCTTTCAGTTCTGAATATATTAGGATTTTTCCGGATATTATTAAAACATTGCTTTTATCTTCAGAACAATCAATAGTTTGTAAAAAAGGATTGCGGCGATTACAAAACCCTATAAGAAAATTCAAACCTTAAGTTGCCAAAACTTTGCTTAAAGTTGATCTAGAGACCTCGAGTTTTTGCACAATTATTCTACTTTTGTTAAAATCTTTAGAAATATGTTTCACAAGGTAGGGTTACTTTTTAAACATTTTGATTCACCTCCAAACTACCCCATTTTGGTGGGAGAGGGTGAAAATTTTGACATACCAAAAACGTCCTCATTTGGCCATGTAATCACTTCCGGAATTTGATCATTTTAACTTTATTAATAAAAAATAGCTAGGACGTTGGGACTTTTTTAAGAGACCCGGTTTAAGACGTCGAATACCAGGAAGGGGTACTTTTAGGCGAATATGAGTGAAAGACAAGTGTAGGATGATAGTGGCGCGATCATGTACAGTAGTCTTATAAGTGACAAAGGCCTTGTTACTGATTGATCACTGACTGATCTTGTTACTGACTGATTGATGCTCTGGCACTTTATAAAGATTGCATAGCCAGAGTTTAAAAAAATCAGTAACGTATACTTTAGGATGTTTTAGAGGAATTAAAATTTCACAGAACTGTTGAATTTATTAAAAATCCAAAACTAAAATAAAATAATTATCACGATCCCAAATCACTCAGGCTACGCGAAATACAACCTGCGCAACATAAATAATTAATGTTAAATTAGTAATGAACTAAAATAATTTAACACCTAAAGATGTTTAAGTTCATACTAAAACCACCAGTTTACGGGGTAAATGTAAACTATGTGAGAAGGGCGGGGGATGGATTAGGCTTGTTAATGTAACTAAGGCCGGGTAATTCATTAGCTGATATCACCGGATTTATGGTGGATTTATTTAACCAGCTTCGAGTCTTCACTAAGAAATTTCTTGATTTTCTTCAGAATTTATCCAGTGATCTTATTTTCTTATTGAACATTGTTTATTTCATATTTGCAAAAATAACTTATTATTATGTTCATTATTAGTCAAACAAAATCACTTGGAAAATAGCTGGCGTTTTGATTTATGTAGGTAAAAAAATCAGTCCGAGTCGAATAACTTGGCCCGGGCTGTCCTACAGTCCGAGTCAAACTTTGTGATTCTTTTTCTCAACGTGTTTGAATCTTAAAACATCAAGCACACTATCCAGGCAGCTTAGGCCTATGTTCTCGTAACTAAGTCTGGCAACTCCTAGCGGCAGGCTAATTAGTTTTGTTCCTCCTCTTTGCCTTTAAGAGTTATAGTCCGAGTCAAATACCTTGGCCCAGGCTGTCCTATAGTCCGAGTCTAATAACTTGGCCCAGACTGTCCTACAGTCCGAGTCAAATAACTTGGCCCAGGCTGTCCTACAGTCCGAGTCAAATAACTCGACCCAGTCTGTCCTATCGTCCGAGTCAAATAACTTGGCCCAGACTGTCCTACAGTCCGAGTCAAATAACTCGACCCAGTCTGTCCTATAGTCCGAGTCAAATAACTTGGCCCAGACTGTCCTATCGTCCGAGTCAAATAACTTGGCCCAGACTGTCCTATAGTCCGAGTCAAATAACTTGGCCCAGACTGTCCTATAGTCCGAGTCAAATAACTTGGCCCAGGCTGTCCTATAGAGTCAAATAACTTTGCCCAGTCTGTCCTATCGTCCGAGTCAAATAACTTGGCCCATGCCGTCCTATAGTCCGAGTCGAATAACTTGGCCCGGGCTGTCCTACAGTCCGAGTCAAATAACTTGGCCCGGGCTGTCCTACAGTCCGAATCAAATAACTTGGCCCAGACTGTCCTACAGTCCGAGTCAAATAACTCGACCCAGTCTGTCCTATCGTCCGAGTCAAATAACTTGGCCCAGACTGTCCTACAGTCCGAGTCAAATAACTCGACCCAGTCTGTCCTATAGTCCGAGTCAAATAACTTGGCCCAGACTGTCCTATAGTCCGAGTCAAATAACTTGGCCCAGACTGTCATATCGTCCGAGTCAAATAACTTGGCCCAGACTGTCCTATAGTCCGAGTCAAATAACTTGGCCCAGGCTGTCCTATAGAGTCAAATAACTTTGCCCAGTCTGTCCTATCGTCCGAGTCAAATAACTTGGCCCAGACTGTCCTATAGTCCGAGTCAAATAACTTGGCCCAGACTGTCCTATCGTCCGAGTCAAATAACTTGGCCCAGACTGTCCTATAGTCCGAGTCAAATAACTTGGCCCAGGCTGTCCTATAGAGTCAAATAACTTTGCCCAGTCTGTCCTATCGTCCGAGTCAAATAACTTGGCCCAGACTGTCCTATAGTCCGAGTCAAATAACTTGGCCCAGGCTGTCCTATAGTCCGAGTCAAATAACTTTGCCCAGACTCTCGTACAGTCCGAGTCAAATAACTTTGCCCCGACTGTCGTACAGTCCGAGTCAAATAACTTGGCCCGGGTTATTCTATAGACCGAGTCAAATAATTCGGCCTAGACTGTCCGTCAGGACAATGCTAAAAACCGTTAGTCTTATTATACATCGATTTACAGATTAGTCTTACAATCTTCGATAACAATACCACAATTACTGTCGATCAGTGGGGTTAAAAACCCATGCACTAGAAAATTACAGTAAATGTCAGGATCTTTTAACCTACGAGGACGTCTAGCGCACAGGAAACTAGGTTTAATTAAGAGAGATTGTGTCTTTGTTTCTCATGGACCACTGATTAGGAGTATTGTATAGTTTCTTGCGAAGTAACGGTTTTTATCACAGGCCTCAGAGCTTGGTAGATTATATTTTATCATTCTATTTATTAATTTAAAATGTGTGTATCTTTAACAAAAAGTCATTGTATAATGTTTGAGTAGGGTTTTAAGAAGGGGTATATCATTCGTAAACATAGCTTCACGATTAGTAAAAACATTGGCTGCTTAGTTAACATGGTAAAATATGGGTTTCATATATGCTTTAATGAGCAAGCATGAACTTTGTGATTCTTTTTCTCAACGTGTTTGAATCTTAAAACATCAAGCACACTATCCAAGGTATTTTCGTATACATTTGAAGAGTCCCTTTAAACAAATTGATCTAAGAAGAATGCTTTGAAATCTTTTGAAATCAATTAAAACCATCATGAACCCTATAGGCCTGACTTACGGAACAAAAAAGGAATCTAAAAAAACTGCTCACATTATATTTGATAAAAAGGGATAAAAAGAAACACTAAAAGTTGTTGAATTTCAACCACCTAGGTAATTTTTAGTATGTATAGAAATGCTTATGTTAAAAATAGGAAGTTTAAAAATAGAAATGCCGATACGGGCTTCGTCATGAAACAAACAACCAGCATAAATAAGGACATTCGCCGCTGTTATCTGCCCCGTGAATTGTGAATATCTCATGAAAAATGTACCTCCATTCATTAGCTAGTTTACACTCCTTTATAGTGTTGTTTAAGCCATATTCTCTTTCATTAAATCTCAGAAAATGTTTTTGATATAGTTTACATTTAATAATCAATTACAAATACAGAAAAGGTTATAAACTAAAAATAGCACGTGAAGAAATGTTTACGTTTATTCAATAGAAGGAAATGAGTAAACAAAGGAAATATTCCCAAAGGAGTGTTACATGTCATTACTTGAAAATGTACAGTTAATTTTAACAGAAGCAAGTTTAACCGATTTAGGTATAACGAGTTAAATTTGTTCCAGTAAAACATCACATGTTCTACAATTAACTACATGGTTTTCTTTCCATAGCGGGTTGGTATATAGAAGAAGGGGCCAACTGCATTGTTAATTCCCTTAATATCAGTTTGTTGTGAAATGACAGTTTGTTGTTTTGTTGATTGTTGTTGAATGAGAGTTTGTTCAAGAAACCAAAACTATTTGTGTGGTCGAAAAATAAACACCTATATTGTTTTCTATATTTTTACATTTTTAGTAATTTTTTCTTAGCAGCAAACTATATGAAAACTTAAAACCGCATGAGTAGTAGTGTTTAAATGGATAGAGGTGTTTGTTTTTTAATGTTATAATGTCGCGATCGTAATTGAGTAAACGTAATCAGAAATCTTACACCGACTTTCTCACTTTTCCCATACTTTAATTTTGTTATTTTATGACTAATAATTTTGAACCTAATTTTTAAAGGCGATGTTATTTGGCTGGGTACCCATAGGTTTGTAATCAATTAAGTTAAAAACTAGATTTAAACCAGGGCCAAGTTAAACCACAGGCAAATTTTATCAAGTTGACACGTCAAAAGGTTAAGCTTTCATAATGTATGGCAAACATTTATTGCCTACTCAGGTCTACAGGTGAAAATAAAATATTTTAGCAAATTCATTAAAATATAACAAACTAAAAAAATATATATACTCCAGAAAAATAATTAAAATAATTATTTTGCAGCCGTTTTATTTATTTGACATCTAAAATATAACGACTATTAATATGTAGCCTTTAACAATCACCTCTTTAATATTTTATCTACATTGCAGTAAATAGTGACAATTTATTGGATATTTCGAGCCTGAAACACTCCGATAGCGCATTATCACACATAACAGAATGCGACAGTGTGTCCCGCCGGACTTGATAGGCAGCTATCTGTGCAAGTGCAACTCTTCCAGTGTAAAATACAGTAACAATAACAGATTTTCCCTTGTGACAGGAATAAAAATAAATTTTTAGATAAAACGTTTTGCACAGGTTCAGATAAACATTTTTTGGCAAATATTACTCATTATTATTTAGTTTTAACAATGAAATGAGATTTTAAATGTTTCGTTTGTATTTATTTAATAGTTTTATTTAATGCTATAAAGGTTATGGTGTACCGGGATATTACGTTGTTGGATTAATTATATTATATGATTTTAATAATATTTATTGTGTTTTTTTATTAAAAATTATAAAAATGAAATCAAAATTCTTCCAGAAGGTTTGTTTACGATCAGATTGGTTAGTTTTAGTAATACGTTAAATTTTACATGTAATTACAAATATAAATCTATTCGATTTGCGAATGGCACTACAATGTTAATAAAGGCAACATCCGTCTTCCTTTCCTAGCAAAAAAAAAAAAAACACATAGAAAATTAGTTCAAAGATTTTTCCAATATCAATGTACTTAATTTCCATAACCAATTGTTTGATGAAGAACAGGTTATTCTTTTGAAATCAGTGGAAAAATTGAATGACTGATCATTCAAAGAGTTAAGCTTTCATGATACATGTTAAACTTTTATTGGCTGTTTAGAAGAACGCGTTTACTGCGTGAATAAAGATGTCTTTAAAAACTTAAAAAATTAAAAAAATCTTACCTAGTGCTTATTTATATCAATATTTGCTCATCATAATAGATGTAAATGAAAATAGCCCATAGTATGAGTGTAAATATATTTTTAGGTGTTGTAAGACTTATCTTTTACATCCTATGAATACAACAGTACGTATCATCCTAATCAAGAATTTTAGATCAAAATGTTTTAATTTTATGATACTAAAATATGTAACAAATCCTAACCACGAATGTTAAAACATAAGGGTAATAGATATTTTTGGGTGATATTTTACAACTAACTTTTTATAAGTACGCTAATGTTTATCAGATGCCCCAGAACTTATGGTTTTTCTGATCAGTGATAATTATCGAACGTTCATGTCATACAATATCTTTCTTGACATCACCTGAATAAAGTATGAAACATTTTACATTTATTTCATAACATCTTGATTAGCATGATACGTGTTCTTTTATATACTGGATGTAAATAAAAGACGTCTTACAACACTTAAAATATCTTATATCACTTAATATTTTAAGTGTCGTAAGACGTATTTTATTTATATCCAGTATTTATTTAATTACTTTAAATATTTTACTCTCGATCGTTACGTGGAATTCGTTACACGGCTTGTATTCGATCTCGCTCTTTACTACTTCTAGCTTAGTATTTCCAAGTCCATCAATCCCGGTTTACTTAGGTACAATACCCCCGTTGCAAAATGCAAAACAACATATTTTAATCCAACATAGCGAGATTTGACATGTTTTGGTAAGCTCCATAAGAATAACATGGGGAATGAGTATGGAGGTTTGCTGCTACAAGTATATTAAAACTAGGTGATTTTATTTCAATATTTAGAAGATCTGAACTAAAAGAAGCTATTTAGCAAGTTATATCAAGATATGTTGAGAAATAAGCGAGATATAGAATGTTACTTATTTCCAATAAGGTTAACATTGAAACAACGTACTGTGTTTGCCACTTTCAACATCTCGGAAACCAATGGACATAAAGCAGAGATTAAAGATACCAGATTGTTTGTTTTTTTTAGCTGAATTCAATGGTGTCAAAAAAATGTCGATACATTTTATTTTTCTATGTAAAAAACTCAAAAACCCCATTTTTGCGGGGGTTTATCCCCCTTTACCCTCCCTTCCGGTGGTCTGATCGAGCTGATTCACGAACTCGTCCGAGTGATTACCACTTTACACGTCTGTACCAATTTTCATTAGGATTGGACCATTTGTATGGCCGCTATCGTGCTAACATACACATATATATATAAATTCGAACGAATGGTGTTTTTCGATTCTGGTGGCCCCAAAATTAAAAGTTATCATGGTCTCGGGCTTAGGTCTTACCATAGGTCTTGTATTGATAATGAAATGTTTCAATACTTACGCAAGGGAAGTCCCCTTGGAAGCGACCACGAATTCGTCCCCTTCAACGTTGGAGCCGACCTCGAAACTGACACTGAAGTATTCGGAACTAGAGACCTGTAACATTGAAAATAAACGGTATTAGGAAACTGACACATACTTTCTCCCTTCAAGTCATTTAAAACCAGAAAACATTTAAAGTAAAATAAAACAAGTTAACAATTATTCATCACACAAATATATACCAAATTTTATCAAAATCGGTTAGTAAATAACGGAGATATCGGTTTTTGAATATTTGCCATAAGAATAACATTGGACAACGTACTGCATTTACCGCCAAACTAAAATATCAATTATCTTTGTAACCAGTTGACGTAGACTAATGATTCAAAATACTAGATTATTTAGTTTTTCAGGCCAAATTTGATGGTTGCAAGTATATTTTCTTTAAAAGTTACAAATTTTGTGAAATTTGAAAAATATGAATTTTTTAACTCTTAAACCCCCATAACTTCTGAACCTGAATTTTTACAGACATGCGGGTGGTGTAATTTTATTTGTCATCCTAAGCACTTAAAAAATGAAATTTTAATCAAAATCGTTAGAGCCGTTTTTGAGAAATTTAGATTTTTTGTAATTTTTTATGGGTTTTGATGGGGTAAATACCCTTAAAAATCAAAAATTCAAAAAAATGAAAAATGACATGGAGATACCACGGCTTTATACCTACATGCCAAATTTCATGAAAATCGGTCCACTGGTGTCGTCTCTAGCTTTGTTTACATCCACACAGACACACATACATACATACATACATACATACACACACACACACACACACACACACACACACACACACACACACACACAGAGAGAGAGAGAGAGAGAGAGAGAGAGAGAGAGAGAGAGAGAGAGAGAGAGAGAGAGAGAGAGAGAGAGAGAGAGAGAGAGAGAGAGAGAGAGAGAGAGAGAGAGAGAGAGAGAGAGACAGACAGACAGACACCACGCCAAAAACCACTTTTTTGGATCAGGGAGCACTAAAACGAATATATCCACTAACAACTCAAATTCGAAAATTTTGACGAAAACAATACTTTCTCCATATACTATGTATAGGAGGGGAGAAAGTAAAAAATCATCGAACAGCAATTAAATACCTGTCTAGAATTATGTGGCTTTGTTTGTTCTGATATGATATTTCAACTATTGAGCCAATTTAACTGATATTTTGGTATTTTATTTAAGTATATAAAGTTAAGTAACATACTGGATTTTTCCGTTTCTAAAATCCCTGAGGGCTCCATGAAGGTAAAAACTTTTAAGAGTTAGGACGTTTAACTTATGAAAGAATGTTTCGAAAAAACTTATACATAGTTCTCTCCTAACAATTGATAGGCATTTTATACAAACTACATAAATGTAGGAGTCCATACTCATGCAATTTCCATTATGTTGTGTGGAGAAACAGTTTTTAATAAATCTTAAATATGAACCAAGGAGGTGCATTTTTAGCTTCACCAAGAGAGAAGAAGTAAAGAAAAAACGTTTCTGGTGAAATAATCTGTTAATCTATTTAAGCGGTTAGAAATACCAATACAATTTAAATTATTAAATCTGTGTGAGGTACGCAAAAGCATTTGCTACTCAATAATTAAATGTTATACAGCTACCATAATATTGAATGTTAATCACGAGGAGGTTCGTTTTGGAATCGCTGATTCAGATTATTTCAATCTGTTAACATAGGTCTACTGATAAGGTTTAGTTTTGAATACAAAAAAGGAAGTCGTTAAAGTTGGTTTAATAAATTTGTACTGTCAGCGTATGTGAAAAGCCTGAAATTACATTCAAAAGAACGGTTTAAATGTTAAAATATTACTCTTTAGTAATTGAGAGAAGCGTAATCCCTAAATGAAGCAATTTTTCTCATTAGCCTTATTAATCATGTGTCCATATTCCAAGTGTTTGAATAATGTAATGATGTAAACCCTCGTTGTACTTCCAAACCCTTTCGTACGTCCAAACCCTTTCGTCATAGCTGAAGATCTTGACGTCAAGATCTTCAGCTATGAAACATTAATTAAAATATTGATTTTAAAAGAATGTTTGCAATAACCATTTATTTTGTCAGTAGTGCAATAGTGGGGCTGCTGGCCCAATCAAACTTTGACAGGCAGTCAATTTTTTGACAGCTACTTCCGGTCACGTGACCGGAAGTGACGTCATCAGCTGTGACGTAGCTGTGACGTGTTTTTGGTGGGTATTTAAAGTTTAAATGCCCTGCTGTGCTGGGTATTTAAATTTTAAATGGCCGGAAGTGTGTCAAGGTCGTTTGGGGATGTTTTTAAAAAAGATCTTGCATTTTCGGAAAATCCGAAAATGCAAGATATTTTCTTTTTTTATTTATTTGTTTTTTTACAAAAGTATTATTTTACAAGTTAGTAAAGTTTGCTCCCAAATTTGAAAAGTAAGTTGTTGTCGGTGCTGAAATTTCTTGTTTATTTTCATTCTTCTTGTTGTTGTAAGTTGGCAAAAACACATTTTTTTCGTTTTGATTGTTTGTTGCATAAAGTTCTAAAGATAAACCAAACCCAGTGGTTATAAGTTGTTTTAGTTCTTCACTAAAAATTTCCAAATCCTTGTAGGTTGTAAGATTGATAGTGTTGTAGTGAATCCCGCGAATGTTGAGAGACATGATTAGAGTTGTTTACTCGACGAGAGGTGTAGCAGGAATGACTATTGCAAAGCCGGTGCTGCAGGTACCTCCGATGGTAGTGGGGGTAGTGGTGGGGGTAATGGCAGGTGTTTGTTTCATCACTTTGAATTTAATCGTTGCCACAATAGACCGAGTCGATGTTGCAATTCTTCTAGTTTATCCAACCGGTTCTTTTGATATGTTTTGCAACTACATTTACAATAGCTGAAAGAATTACATTTTGTACAAGCTTTTCCGTCAACTTGATCTTCAGGTATTCTAAAACATTTTTCTTTGCAACAATAAGTTATAAGTGTTAGATTATTTCTTTTGGATGACATGTTGGTTGTAGCTTGTCTTAAACAGAACTGAGCCTCTCAACGTTAAAGTTTCGTATTTATGTAAAGTATTCGAATAAAACTATCGAATAAAATAATCGAATAATACTATCGAATAAAATAATCGAATAATACTATCGATTAAAAGTTCAAGGTCATCCGTTTGAGGTTTTAAAAAAATACAACATATCAGTATATAAAAACATATACTGATATGTTGTTTTTTATCTTTTTATTTAAAACATTTTTTTTACAATGTTATTTTTGTGCGATGTGCAGAGTTAGTTCCGTAGAGTTGTTTCCGCTCATTCCGTGTGACACCAAATATAATGATCCTGGTTGAATTTCCCGCAGATCTTCATTTTGCAGCAACTGGACGAATCGTTTTGGAAGATATACTTGAAACTTTGGTTCATCACCCGGTGTATATGGTGCATCGGATAAAGATGCGACGACTGCGTCTCCATGCGTTGTATCAATTTTCTTCATTTCATGAACAATATAATGTTTCTGTTCTTTTAATTCTGAACATTTCTTGATAATTAGAGTATTTGATTTTGAATGCAAGTTGAATTGTTCAACTAAACATTGGAGAAACTGTTGTGATGCCATCCTTCACAGGAGATGTTGTCTGTTCGGAGTATGGAGTTAGACTGATACTCGGGGTGTGTTGCCTCTTCGTTTATATAACCTTCGGAACCCCCACTACATTCTTCCGTTTGTTGTTGTAAGTAAGCAGCCAAGTGATACGCGTTTTGTAATGCGCATTGAGATTGGTTGTGTTTCGGATTTATTGTAGAAACACAAATATTTCTAGCATCAAAGTGAAATGTTTTGTCCACTTTTATGTTTAAAACTTCTTTGTTTGTGTACTGTCGTATCCAATTCTTTTTTTCCAATCCTCTGGTATATATGTGTGTAAATTGTTTGCAAAAATGAAACATAATTTTGTGTACATTGTTGTACGGTAGGAAACCTTCATACCAATGGATATGATGAAAATTATTTGTTAGCCATCTGTTTGTTATTTTAGCTTTTGACTTTAGTTCATGGACAGAACACGGTGCTTCAAATAAAAACGGGTATGCTACTTGTGTAAGCAAATCCAAAATTACCAATTCTTTTATGATAAATCTATCATCGTTTCCGCGAAATGCTTGAAATTCAATTACACAAGGTTTTGCTGCCATTTCTTCATCCTGTCTGCTCATCATGGTGTCTGCTGATCAACTGTTTTCCACACCACGGTAGGTTAGATATATATATAAACCAGGCCGTACAGTTGTAGGCGCGTTGGTGTATGTTTAACGTGGGCACCATCCCCAGTAGGCCTACCCCACGGTTTATTCTTTTGTTAAATTACATTGTAGTTTTAACCTAGCAAAGTTTCTTCTTCTGTATTATTGTTGTTGGTGGTTTCTTCTTCTGTACTGTTGTTGTTGTTGTTGTTGGTTTCTTCTTCTGTAGCCTCCGTTGCAACTTCGGTAAAAGGTTCAAAGTTTCTTAACTGCCTCCACATTTCCACTTCGTGAGGTATTCTATTAAAGATGGATGTATCTATTGGTCCGTATTGTAAAGTGCTTTCTGGTTGTTTTTCGCATGCATCTACCAGATATTCCTTAATAACAGAGCTTGAAAATACTAATTGTTTCATATACCTGGTAATAGGTGATGTTGCATAGTTTAAAATGTAAAATTCTTCACGTGTTAGAAGAATTTTATTTTCAAATTGTGTCGAGTCTCTAATTCTTACTTGTTGTTGACCACGATGTTTAATAATGTCAATTTCATTGTCACAATCCAAAAGTCGAATGTTAGTTTTTCTTCCAAAGAAACTGTTGGCTAAATAACATTCAATAAGATGTAGATGTTTTAAAAAGGAATCCCAAGCATTTTCTGAAAATAAAACCATCTTTGTTCCATGGCTTAGTATTACTGCGGGAGAGTAGTCTAATGATTTTACCAATCCTATCGACACACTTTTACTCATGCAAGATGAAATAGGATAAAAGATGCGAAGGAAAACTTCAGTTAAAATGTTTGGTGGAATATTTTCTTCAAGTTTTCTTTTCTTTCTTACGTTTGTTTTATTATTTTCCAACTTTTTATTTTGTTTTCCAAACTTTAAAAAGTCATCAATTTCCTTTACAATATTTTCTTCAAAATGTTTATCATCATTTTCCAATAAAGGTGCTGTTTCGGAAACGTCTTGAACAACTGATAAAGAACTCATTTTGTTTATAATGCTGTAGACGATGTTACCCATACAACTGTAGACAGTAAACTAAACAATTTTTGTTCCCGCTCCTGCTTTTATAACCGAGTGGTGGGGGTATTTTTTTTCCTTTTCATTTTACAAAACTGCTTTTACAATTCCTGTTAAAGGTGTATATGTAACAATTTTATCATGTAAAATTAAACAATAAGCAGATGTATCTTTGGGTACATTTTGTTCAAATTCCATTTCTATTTTTATATCTACACTGGAAGATTTTACAGATTCGTTTTGTTTTGAACAATCAACTACAACAATCGGATAGTTAGATTTAAATTGGTTTGGCGTTAATAAAGGTGTGTTTGTTTTTCCATAATATGAATTTTGGAATCTTGCGTACATATCGTACAAAACGCTAAACCTGTCTTTTGTAAAGTTTATGTTGAAGTTGTCGTATGGAAAGAATTGAGAGTTTAGAAACACCTTAAAATTTGTAAGTTTGCAATGATCAAATTCACCAGCATGTTTAGTTATTTCGTTTCTTCTTTTTGTTTGTAATCCAAATATTACATATCTTGCCTTTTCCAAATGAGTAGAAGTTTTTACAGTCCATGTATGACGTTGTGTTTCCGGTAAAACCGGATATTCATGAAACTCCCAACTTCTAAATGGTATTACGATATCACGATCTGATTTTAAAGTTCTTAATAATGAAATTCTATTCTGATCGTTTAACCGTACATGCGGTACTCTCCAAACAATTTTGTCTAATTGCATTTTCCATTCTAAAGTAGCTTCCGTTGTTCCATCAGTTGCTTGAATAATATCTTTGTCGTTTGATGATCTTAACAAAACTAATTCTTGTTTTACGTTTATTATTATTTTTCGGTAATCTTCGGCAAAGCCTAAAAGTAATCTTAAAGGAATGTAAAAGTCAAAATTGCCTGAAGTGTTTGGAGTGATTGTACTGGAATCGGGTGCTACCCATCCTGCGGCGGCCAGCATATTTTTTTCACTCGGTGTTAAAGATGCTAATCCTTTTAATGTACTTGTAATTCCCACCTTTTTTGTTGAATCTACTGTAACTCCGGAAATTTCATATCTTATTTCATCAAACAAATATGCCATGGGGTTATTTATGAACGGAACAGTACTTGCAGTGCTTCCATCTTTTTTTGTTACTCTTCCTTCGATATACAAATAACTTTCACATGGAAGTGTATAAATATCCTGTTGTTGTATGGGAATTCTAATTTCATCATTATTATTTAATTTTGATGAAGCGTAAGGGTTGTGCGTATGATATTCCTTTTCCCATAAGGTTTCGTCGAATGTCGGACCCTGCGCTATATCCAATATTTCCATTATTAATAAGTTTTAATCCAATTTCTTCTAGAAAACGAATGTTATCACTTGTTAATCCTTCTATAGCTGAAGTGCTACTGACTTGTTTACCAGTCAGCTCTTTCTTTTTAAATGATAACCCCATTGTTATACGGTTGATTTTATATGTATTCGTATAGTTATAGGTTCGTCTCTAAAATCAATATGATTTCCGTCTTGATCTAGTATGTTCACCACAATGTCTGAAATAAAACTGGTGTTTAACGGTAGGTACACCAAGTTTTGTGGCTTTTCCACAATTTTAAAACCCGGAGCGACCGTTGGATAGAATGTGTGCAATATATGAGTATTTTCACCATCTCTATAAGAACCATGTATAATATTACATGTAATATCTATACTGTTAACTTTCATTATTGTTACAGTTCTAGCACCTGAATGGTTAATATTAGGTTCTAAAATTTTTGTTGTTTTAGGAAATCCTAATAAACTACCAATTGAATGTTCTTTGCTAAAATCTATATAATATTTAGATTTAATTTCAGCTTTCATAGTATTGTTATTTCCTTTTATTGTTATATTATCTTTTCCCATATGATTTTGTATCGCTTCATTTATATCATCAATTTCATATGCTCCAGTGGGTAAACTAAATACTAGTATATCTGAATATTTGTTTGTATTTTTATCTTTTGTTTTGTAATAATGTATTTTGTCATTAACATTTTCAGTAACGTTGGGAATAGAATTATAAGTTGTTATATCTAATAATGCGGCTTCCCATAATTTATCTTTTTCCAAACGTAACGCAGGGAAAAGAACACTTCGCAAAGTAGATGAAGTTCCAGTTAATGATACTGTATAGGAAGACATCTTAAAGTTGACTAACGCTTTTTGTTAAAAAATCTAAACATAAATGTCCACAGATTACCGTATCATCAGGTTGCTCTCTTTTATAATTGTATAGTACATTTTTAGCTGTTTTAAAGTAATATTGTAGTTCTTTTGGTGGTGGGAGATTACCAAAACTATCAAAGTAGTAAATAGTTGATCCTAGTTTCTTATAACATACCCAATGAGTGCCTGATCCTTTACTATTATCTAAATTTACTATTCCGGTTTCATTTTTCCATATTTTAACAGGTAATGCATCTTTCATAAACACTCCTCTAAAAAATGGAATTTTTAAACAAGAAACATAAGTAATTAATTCTTTATCTGTTAATTCTTTATTTGGAATTAGTAATTGTTTTTTTCTGTTTAATACACACGATACGGTCTTAGGTATAATCCTCCTCCTTTTTTTATCATTGACCATATTGTTTGTTTCTTTTTATTTTTACCTGTGGTGGATCGTCGTTTTCTTCTTATATTTCCTCCACGTTTCTTTGCAGGTTTTCTTCTCCTTTTTCCACCTCCTTTCTTCTTTCCACCTCCAAACATCGTTTTACCCTTCATTGCTGCTGATACCGCTAAAGCTGCTGCTTTTTCACCGATACTAGCGTCACTGGATGTTACTCTTTGCCAAGCTTTTTCAGCAAGTGCTCTATCCGCTATTGATCTATTTTTAGTATCTGCAAACTTTGAATATGCTATATCGTGTTGTTTGCAGGCTTGATCAAGTTTATTTATTCCAAGATCTCCTCTAGCGAGTCTTTTTTTCAATTTTGTTCCAGGACCACAATATTGATAACCTCCTGGTAAATGTAGTTCTACAGGTAATAAATCGATAGCTTTATTAACTATAGCTCCAACCGGCTTAGTAATAAGAGAAAGTGCTGTTGATGCTATTCCTCTTCCTCTCTTTATAACGTGTCGATTATGACTGATGCGTTGAACTTTCAACATGGTCTTTTATAGTGAAAGGAAATGTCGATACTTGTTTATTTTATAAATGCTTTATAATGAATGATGCACTTATCCTTTGACATTGTTTATTTATAAGTATGTTTGTTTTGGGTAAAACATTTTTTTCCAGTTTTGTGGAAGGATTGTATCTTCTTGATCATCATCACCTTTAGAAGTTCTTAAAGTATCAGTTTCCTTATTTAAAAAATATTTTTCCATAACATTCTTTTTAACCCAATTTAATTTTTGATCAGATTTTATGGGCTTTATTGTGTTATAAATATCATATAATACTACACTTAAGAGTCTTACAATGTAATTTACATTAACAGCATCAGTAAAATTAATAGGGTCTTTTAAGCTAGTCAATCGCAAGTCTTCACAAAAAAAAGACTGCTTATTTAAATCTTTTCTTAGAAAAAGATTATAGTATATGTGTCCCTTCTCATGCATTTGTGCTACTGTAACTACATCATTGTCTCTTATTCCTTCTGCAACATTGACTAGTGGTTTCCCTTTGCAATCAAAGGCTTGTCGGCCGCCTTCTTGTAATACAGGAACTTGTCCAATTGTTGCTACATCAGTTTCATCCGACCCTTTTTTAACATTAGTAATTATTTTTGCATCAGCATCCCATTTCTTATCTTTTAATTTCATTATTTGACTTATTGTAGCTGCATGTGATTTTGCAGTTCCTTCCTTAACGTTAGTTAACACTTTATTTTTGCAATCAATTGTATTAATATCATGCGTAATACAATGATCTGTAAGATATTGAAGGTTTACAGCATCTTTCATATCTTTAGGGTCTCCAATATCATGTATTACAAAGTTGTAAAAGGAAAATTTATCTGTTTTTTCAGGGATGACTGAATGTAAATACTTTTTTGTAACTGAATCTTGATCATTAATAGGATCTGCTATATTGGCTATTCTAAGATCTTTTGCATCATATACTTTATTATTACTCCTAGGATCATATCGTAAGGTTTGGTTTATGTACCACATTAAATATTCTTTATTTACCGAATCATTCTTATCTATTGGTTTTGGAAGATTTACAATTCTATAAAAATTAGCGTTATACACTTCATTTTGAAGCTTTAAGCTAGGTAATGTTTCACTTCTTAAAGTTTTAAAATTTACCGCATCATTTTCATCTTTTGGATCATTTACAAACTTTAAACGTTTGTTATTTATATCATAATCTCCATCGGATGTTAGTGGTAAACCACCTCTTTTTCCATAAGATCCTGATTTGCTTCCAGTTTCGGAATACCGTCCAAACTTATCCACACTCATGGTTATACTGAATATTTAATCAGTTATACTTGTATTATATATACTCATATTTTTTATGCAATTACTCCTCGATTTCGCAGTTCGCCGACCAAAGCTACCCATTCATTTTCTAAACCACTATGTCCGGCTTGTTTAGCTTCATATATCAACTTCATTCTGTCAACCAATTTGTTTATATCGTTGTAGTATATTATATTAGTATCATACAAGTTTTTTAATAATCCTTTTCCTGATAAACTTGATTGATTTGTTTTTCTTCTTTTATGTAAAATATTTATTTCAGCAGAAGATAATGATTTTCTTTTTATGGGTTCCCTTCTTTTTGGTGGGAAAAGTTTAGCAATAATAGTTTTATATTTTTCTGATGCATTTCTATGAACATTAAAATTTTTAGAATAATTTTTCTTATGCGCATTTGTATCCTCCAATATTTGTTTAAAAATGTTTAAATCCTTTTTAGTATATTTATTAGGTTTCGGCTTAAAAATAAGTTCAAACAATCCTTTTGTACCCTTGTATTGTTTATTATTTATAATAATATTGTCATGTTCGTCTACATCAAGTTTGCTATCTCCAATCATTAGCCCATTTTCTTCTATTCTAGCACCAAAAGTATGATATTTTCGAGTTGGTTGTGCAGAATGTAACATTTTTAATACAAATTGTCTTGCAAGCGGCCCTTTATACGCGATATCCGAGCCCAATTTGCTCAAGTTGGATGGATTAATAGGCTCTTCTTCTTCTTGTTGTTCTTCGCTTGTAGAAAGACCTTCTTTTTCTGTTAAAACATCCGTTTCTTCACCTAGTTCGCTTTCTTCTTCAGTTGTTTCTCCTTGTTGTGTAAAACTTGTATCACTTTCATATTCTTCTTTTTGTTCAAATTTTGAAATGGGTAAAATAGCATCTCCGGAAAAATTAAATGTTGAATGTTTAACATTTTGTCCTAATTGTTTTAATGGCTCAGTAATAGGTTTAAATGTTGATTCCAGAAATTTCTCTCTTTCACTTATTCCTAATCTTAACGCTCTGTTTTTATGTCTAATAGAATCACTAAGTGATTTTATTTCTTTTAATAGCTTTTCCTGATTAACCATGTTTACACCATGAAGACTTGTACGATAATGTTGTTAATTAATGTATTAAAACAAATTTATCAAAACCTATGCGGTAACGACCATCTGTTATAGCTTTATCTTTCATAATTACCAAAAATCCATATTTTTCCGCCCAAGCTTTTCCACAAAGCTCTTTGAATTTATCAAATGACATATCAGCATTTACATGATCGTTGTATATATGTTTTAGGTTTGTATCGTCTTGTTTGAATAAAACTAAAATATTTGCATTGTCTCTAATTAGTTGTTTTGGAATTTTGCTATATGTTTGTCCGATATATATGCTATCAATATTATTATGTCTTCCCATGGCAAAATAGTTTCTAATAGTATCATGATTTTCACTAGATACATCATCAAATACAAATACAGAATACGGCTTAGCCTGGTCTGGTTGCATAACACTGTCACTAGCATTAAATTTGTAATAGTTAACATCGGGCACATCAGTCAGGATCTTTTCCAACAATTGATACTTTGGTTGATGTAAGGACTTTGAAAAAATATATAGGTTATTAAATCGCAATCCTTTTGTGTTTGTAATTAAGTTAAACACAACGTTAGTTTTGCCACAGTTTGAAGGACCGCTGACTATACATCGTACAGTGTTTGGAAATAAACTGCCGTGTTTACCATTGTTGATTTTAACGTTATCTACGGTTAAATCATCAATGTTATTAATATTAAATTTATCTTTATGGTGAACAATCTCCATCTTATTCAAAGGCAGAAGAGTAAATAAGTTGATTTAAAACTAAATCAAATCTTTTATAGGTATCCACGAGTCTTCAGTTTTATCAAACCCCAACCAACGTACTTTAACTTGGTCTTTTTTCCTTTGCAACACCTTTTCAACAAGATAAACATCGCCTACTGTTGACTTTAACAATTCATGTCCGTAAAAACCGCCTTGTAACAAATTTCCTTTGTTATCTTTTAAAATATAAGTTTCCGGTACAGTAGGTTGTACTTTATACACTGTAAAAACTTCGTTTGTCCAATTGGGCAGGTATTTTTTAGTAAACACTCCTTTGTATTTACTAATTCGAACTTTATCATTAACATTAAATTTTCTTGGTTTTCTTTGTTCCGCTTTTGGCTGTGTATTCTTTTTAATTCGTTGTAAAACTAGTTTAGCGTTTTTCTTATTCACTTTGTTAGGTGCCATACCGATAGTTCTATGAAACTTTTTGTTGTAATCGCTTATTAATTTTGGTAAGATATCAACCCATACGTAAGAACCTCTTTTCGAAAACATTTTATACATTGCACCTTTTAAGGTTCTATTAAATCTTTCAATTATAGCTGCCTTTTTCTCAGAATTTGTGGAATAATGATTTATGTTATATTTTTTCATTAACAAGGCAAAATGTTTATTAAAAAATTCTTTCCCATCATCAGTTTGTAAATGTTTAATTTTATTTTTATCTCTTTTTATAGCTACTTCCATAGCTTTTGTTATGCTGTTACCAGTTTTGTCTTTTAATGGCAAAGCATCTGCAACTTTAGTAAAACAATTAATAATCGTAAGTATGTATTTAAATCCTTTATTTATTTTACTATGCGGTTGCATTTCAATTAAATCTGCTTGATATAAATCATTTATTCCTTTTACAACAGTATTTCGTCGTGGAAACTTTATTCTTGCAGGTTTATGAAGTTCATTAACAATCTTTTCCTTTAAGTCTATCATGATGATTTTACTAACAAAGTCAAGTTAGTATTGAGTGTTTCTTTTTCTGCATCCGCTTTTATAGTTCAAGGTCATTTCAACATATTTTAAAAAAAGGGGAAATCACAGCGAGCATGCTGTGATTTCCCCTTTTTTTCTTTTTTTTTCTTTTTTTCTTTTTTTATTTTTTTTATTTTTTTTTCTTTTTTTCTTTTTTTTCTTTTTCTTTTTACTCATTGATAGGATTGAGAGAGTAGTGGCCGAATGGTAGAGTGTGAATTTTGTCTGGAAGAATGTGTCGTTTGTCATCATTGGAGCAGAGTGCTTTTTTCACTTCTGTTACGCTGTACAGTTGATGGTTGAAACTTCTGATGGTGTTGAATTTTGCAGTTATAGTCGTTTCTTCAAATAAGCATTGCTTGTAGTGTTCAAAATTTACATTCTTCTTAAGATACAAACTTTTTACTCCCTTAGCTTTTTTAATAATATTGTTTTCTTCTTTATGCAATTGTAGTGAATACAATTTTGACATTAGTGCAATAAGTTCTTTCAGTAAAATTCCATTTGCTTCGTCTTTAAATTTTCCAAGTTTCTTTTTGTTCCGATCATTGTCATAATTTAAATGATCTTTTGGATAGTCACTAAAATCAAATTCATTTTTGTGAACAAATGTTCGAAGATCCAAATACATATCTTCAGTAAGAATCCAGTAGATGAAAGCGTCCGTGTCCATGTAGGCGATTCCGATGTTATCTCTACCGTAGAAGGCGACCATTTTGTTGTAGTGGAAATCGTACATGTGGGTTTTGGAAATATCCAAGATTGACATTCCAACGTACAACGGACGATCCATTTTCACGCTTGTCTTCTTCATAGATACTGCCACAAGGTTTTCATTGATGATAACGGATGTTTCAAAGTTTGGTTTTTGTACAAGTTTTTCTAGTTTTATAGGATCTGTAATTAATTTAACATTTTTGTGTTTTCTTTTGTTTTCCAATGTTTTTCCAAATATCGCATTATTCATTAATTTAAAAAAGTCCTTTTGAAATGTTGATGTTGCAGCTGCTCTTCTTCTGGTGTTTGAATCAATGTACGGTTTTAACCAGCAAGATTGGGAAAATTTTAAAACTCTATGAATTTTGGTTATACGTAAACCCAATTGGAGTGCTTGTTGAACAACCCAAAAGTGAGCTACGTATCTTTGTTTATTTTCAAGAGTCATCATTAATTTTGGATGTTTGCCAATTGGTGAAACTTCTGTTTTTGCAAGGAGCGGAAGATCGTAATGAAAATCATGCAAGTGTTCTGGATATTCAAAGTCACAGTCCAATATGTATCCGGTGTCTCCGTCTTTTGAAATTTGCGAAATATCACCAATAGAGTCTGGATTAACCCATTCAAAGTTTCCAAAAGGAAGTGGATTAGACATGGCCCATCCGTATAAATTGTTGGCATCGAAATATCCCAAGAACACTGATGGTTTTTCTTTATCGTAGTTTGGAAGATATTTGTTGTTAGCTTTAACATGTCTAGTAACACTTTGGGTCAATCCACCTCTAACGCCCGATTCGATCATCAACACCATGTCAATATCTGTTAATAATTGAAGGTTGCACTTTGTTTCTTTTAGCATAGCTTGCCAAGCTAGTCCTGGAGAAGTATAAGAATGAAGAGGGTCTAATCCGTAAGCTTCAAAGCAGGTGTTTCTAAATTCTTCCATCACATCGCAGAGAAGGGTCACATCAAGTTTTACATAAAAGTCAGAATAATCTCCCAGAGTGTTCATTTCCAATTCGTCCCAAACTCTGCATGCGTGTTGATAGTCTTCAGGTGAAATGTCCAAATCGGTAAGTTTACTTTTTAAAGCTTCTGGTGGAGGAAGTGACGTTTCTTGAAATTTATGTAGTCCATCGATGTAATCATACGGGAAAACTCCTTTCCGAAGAACCAAATCCATTTTTTCTGCAGGTACAATTTTGCTTGTTTCTATTAAATTTTGTCTTCTTAAATTTTCAGAAAGTTTCATAAGACTGGAAGGCATAAATCGAAAAGAATCAACAAATCTAAGTTTAATTTTGCCCACCTTTTTTGAAAAGCTTATAAATTTTTCCATAGTTTGTGCTATAACGTCTATTTCACCGTTGTCTCTTGCTAATTCGGGAATGATAAAATGTCCATCGTATCCGCTAAGATTGTGAAAAACCACGGGAATAAAAGATGGTAGTTTGTAGTTGATGTTACATCCGTTGCAAGCTGCACCTCTGTAGGCTCCTGTCAGATGGTCATGGTCGCGAACTTTAACTTTAGTTTCTGTAAATTGATTGTTACACAAATAGCATGTTGTTGTCGAATCATAAAGATAAATTTCTTCCGGTGTCATAGGTGACATAGGAACCACATTGCTATACATTGCTTCCACTTTCCCAGCGATGTCGTATAAATCATCAACAAAGTATCGAGCTGCTTCTTCTCCACGATAAATCTTTGGTGTAGATGTCAAACCATATTCTTGAAGATGTTCTTCAGGCAGAGTGGATTTTACTATTAAACAGTAGCTGTTTGGTTTGTGAAGTTGATACTTTGTTCTGCTTGTAATTTCCTCTCCTTCTTCTTGTTCAAGTGGAAGCAATGAAGATTCAAAATCTGCATACACTACAACGGGAATTCTGTATTGTTGGATAACTTTATCAAATTTTACTTGTGATCTGCTAGGGTGTGGTAATTTAATTCTTACTTCATAGTTTCCATTGCATAATTTTTTATGTTCCATCAACCATTCTGAACCACCTCTTCTTAATGGTTTGTTTACAAAACAAAAACATCTTTTACAAGTGGTTTTTTCTACTTTATGTTTTGATAACTGTTTGCAAACTAGAGCTTCGAAATCTTTAATATATACATAATGTGAAATATCACCTTTTGTTATTAATAATAAATCGGTATGATCTCTGCGTTCGGTGGGTGTTATACGTAAGGGATAGACATTGTTGGATGAATCTAAGCCAAAGATGTTTACAGATGCAAAAGGATTTTTCTTTTCAAATTTTGATATGTCTTGAATTGAAACAGGATAAGTCATGCCTTGAAAGTTATACATATAGGAAACCTCATCGTATGCTCTACTCGGTCGTTCCACATGATCTTCTACATATTTTGCAAGCATTGCATACTTGAAACATTCAGCATTTTCATTTTGTACATTAACACAAGATTTGGTTACTCGAATCTTCCTTGGCAATGCAATATAACTACTACCTCTCATTCCATATCCATGTTTATGAACTCTCACATCTAAGCTTGTTATACTTAACAAACTCCATCCAGAACCTCTTCCTTCATGTTCTTGTAATTTTGTTAAAAGTTCTTCAAAACAATCATCCACAATTGAGCTTATATCCGATGCAAACATGATGGTTTTGTTTTTAGTTAAAAATCCTCTTGGTGATGTTTCATTCTGAACATTTGTAAATACAGTATCTAATAATATTCCAAACTTTATAAAATTTAATCTTCTTAGTTCATTCTTCAATGTTTCTGTTACTAATGTTTTTGCTTTCAATATAAATTGTGCTAGTTGCAATTGAGCATTGTCAATCTTAAAATGAGTTACTACACTGCCTGGTAAAGCTCGGGCGTATAATTCCACATCCAAAGATGGTCCGGGTGCGTATTGAATAACACTTGGTCTTGAATTTAGTTGTTGTTGATGGGTAGCCAGCATTTGATCTAATTCTTCTAAATCGTCTTCTTCTGCATTGTTTCTTGTTTCGTTGTTATGGTACACTTCTTTGTGTATTTGTAGTAAGTTTTCATTTTCAAAAGATTCTTCACAACTGATGCAGTAATACATGACGTAGGTGTGCTCTCCACAAAAGTTGCAGTAATAATAAGAACCACTCATAAACTACCCCTATTTATAGACTACCCCCACCACTTTTTCTGTATTAAACACAAAAAGTGTTAATAACAGTTAAATTTCTTATATTTCAAAACTCCTAAGTGTCAAGGTCAAATAATGCAAGTTTAAAAAAAACATCTAAGTGTCAAATAATGCAAATATAAAAAAATCTAAGTGTCAAGGTCAAATAATGAAAGTTTTAGAAAAAATCTAAGTCTCAAGGTCAAATAATGGAAGTTTTAAAAAACTTCTAAGTCTCAAGGTCAAATAATGGAAGTTTTAAAAAAATCTAAGTGCCAACGTCAAATAATTTAAGTTCAAAATAATACATATATTATGCGTCGTAAGTGTGATCATCATTGCTGTTGTTTAAATATGTTATTTCCAAATCGTTATCGCTTTCATCTTCCTCCATGTCTGATGCCGGAAACAAACGTCGCCGAACAAGAGCATGTATATATTGTACTGGATCATAGTTAATTGTTACAACATGTGTTAACGGTGTTTCTTCGCCTATTGCTACTGGTACTTCCAAAATATTTTCTTCATCACTTGTAGCATCAGACGTAGCATCGGATGTAGCATCGGATGTAGCATCAGATGTAGCATCAGATGTATCTTCTACTGGAATCAAACTATTTTCAAAAATACTTTCGTCATCCGTTAAGTCTTCTGGTTCAACTATTTTATATATTTTTTCACAAATTGTACATCCAAAAGGAAAATTGTTGTCTGTTGGAGGCATTATAAAAGAAACTTGATATTGTAAAATAAATGTTGAAGCAAATGTTTGAAAATTTTTTAAGTCCGAAAGTATTAATTATTAGGAAGTTTTACAAGTCCAATGTAAAGTAAAAATAAAGAAAGAAGTGTTGTTGCCTGTTTAAACAGTTGCAAAAGAATGATAGGTTTGAAAATTTTTCAAAGTCCTAAAATATTAAAAATATTGAGAAGTTTTAACACTTAAAATATTTACAAATCCAATGTAAAGTAAAGAAAGAAATGTTGTTGCCTGTTGGAACAATGGCAAAAGAATGATGGAAACCAAACCCGCAGTAAGGGTCCTGTGGTTTGGGAGGGGGTAAGCGAGGAGGGGGGATGACCTCAAGCCGAGTTGGGGTCCGGGATCTGCGCGTGTGGTTCGGCATCAGTTGCTCGCTAGACAGTGAGGTGGTAACATGTTCAGAAGGCGCCCTGAACATTTTATCATTTTTGCTGTTTGGTGAAAATATCTTGGTGTTATTTGTATAATAACATCTTGACGTAGGACTGATTAATTTTAAGGCATGGTAGTTGTTTGTGCTTGTAGATACCCTAGGGTTTGTAGTTTGTTTTTAATTTGCTGGTTTGGTAGTTAGTATTATTTTAAAATCTTTCTTTTACTTACAATATATTTCTGCCTGGAATGTTTAAATTTAAAGTAAAATTTTTGTTTTTAGGAATGTTATATGATATGTTTTTAATACCTTTCTATTCCAATTTCCTTTTTCCAACAAGCTTGTTGAGGGCATTCCCTCTCTTGTCTTGTACTCCTTTTTAGTTAGGGACACCTTTCAATTCCAATTTCCTTTCCTTTTTTCCTTCCATCTTTTGCATGGTAAAACCAATAATGGTAAAACCGGCTACCGCTTTTGTAGTGATTACGCTCACCAAAGCGGGTCACTTACAACCTCTATACGTGCTGGATGGGTAGTTCGCCTACCTCCGGAGTTTCGCTAGACCTCAGTTGTTCTGCGTCGCTAATGGCGAGACACTGGCTCCTTTAGTGTTAGGAAATAAAAAACATATTTGTATAACATTTTTTCCTAAATTTAATTAAGCAACTTGCTATTTCAAAATAACATTTTTGTTTTAGCTTAGCGTTGTGCGCTTATGGTGAGGTGTGTGAGTTCGCTTACGTGATGATCACACTGTAATCATGATGTGCAGCGCTGGGCTGTCTAGCTATTTTTTTTAAACTAAATTTTATTTCTTTATTTTTTTATTTTTATTAATTCTTAAACTCTAGGCAGATTGTATTGTAAATTAGCTTTTCTTCTTTTAGGTTTCCGGGGGTGTACGGTTCTGTAAAACCGTACACCCCCATTTTCTTTTTAGTTATCGAATGTCCTTGACCTAGTTATTTTCAAGGTCAACAAAAAGACTTAGCGAAAATTTCTAAGTCTCAAGGTCATTTATATATAGGTAGATTTAGCTTTTCTTCTGTTAGGTTTCTGAGGTGTACGGTTCTGTAAAACCGTACACCTCCATTTTCTTTTTAATTATTGAATGACCTTGACCTATTTATTTTCAAGGTCAATAGCAGTTAGCGAAAATTTATAAGTGTAAAAAGTAGGTCAAGGTCACCAAAAAATACCCTATGAACGGGGGAATAGACCGCTAAGTAATTCTTTTAGAATTACAAAGTGGTCTATTCCCCCGCTCCTATTTTTTTTTTATTTCATTTTTACACTAACCTCTCAGTTTTAACAAAATGAGGTATTTGTTGTGCGCACTGCATAATGTTTGATTTACACAACACATCTTTTACCCTTTTTTAATAATATACGAACATTGTTCTTTTTAGGACTAGATTGTAAAAAGTAAAAAGTCATTTTGTTATCTCGCTTTTATAAGAAATTAACCCTCCATTGTAAATTTTGAAAATAGGTCAAGGTCATTCAAAAATACCCTATGAGCGGGGGAATAGACCGCTAAGTAATTCTTTTGGAATTACAAAGTGGTCTATTCCCCCGCTCCATTTTTTTTTTGTCTTGTGTTTAATTTGACCATTTAACTTTATCAGATGGAGATTTTCTTACTAAATAATAATGAACATTACTGATATTTGGAATTTGAAGATTTACTGGTAATTTGAGCAAGTAGAGTTCATCACAACATCTAAGAACAACATCCCTGTTACTGATCTTTTTTACAAAAACATATTTGTGGTTTAATTTCAATCTGTTGATTTTAATTCTTTTATAGTTTTCAATTTTTTCTGGCAATTCACTTTTGGAAGGTTCAATTTTGACTTTTTTAGAAGGTTGAATTTTGACTTTTTCGGAAGGTTCACGTTTGTTATGCAAATTACACAATTTTTCACCTACACTACACAACTTCACACACCTTTCACCTTTGTTCGCTCCTTTTTTTAAAATATGAGCACATTGTTCTTTCTTAAAACAGGATTTTCTTAATTTTTGAAGTTTTTGAAGTTTTTCAGAAATTTTCTTAGGAGATTTTTTTGGTGAACATTTTTTTGGAGAAGGAGATTTTTTCGGTGAAGATTTTTTTGGAGAAGGAGATTTTTGTTTCACAATAGAAACAACAGATGATGATGATGATGTTCTTGATGACGAGGAAGAAGACCTGGACGAAGACGAAGTGCCTGCCATAGCGCCGGATCCTAAGAAAGTAAAGATTACTCTGTTTACCCTGCCTTTATAACAGCTCCCCGCCCATTTACCCCCTCTACTTTTCGACGTCAAAAAAATATTCATCCAAGCTTTCTAACACTGGCAAGGAAACAGTTTCAAAAGGTTGATACAAAATTTCATAAATGTCTTGATTTAAATTTTGCGAAGTTTGAAGATATTCTTCTATTTCCTGTACAAATTTCTGTTCGAATTGTTGGAATTCTTCTATATCCTGTAAAAATGTCTGTTCGGATTGTTCAAATTCTTGTTGTTCTAAGTTAAATGTTGGTGATTTCAAGTCTTCTTCCAATTTTTTAATGTAATCTATTGCATTTTGAACTATAGATTGTCTGTTAATTTTTTTTTGTTTTTGACTTTCCGGTACAACTAATTTTAATTTTTCAAAAGCTTTTTTTAATCTGTGTTGTCTTCTTTGTTCCCTTCGGTTTCTACTTAATCTTTGATCAATCGGGTATTTTTGGAAAGATTCCATAACGTTTTGTTGATTCAAAATGTAGCAAACTATTAATTCTATCCGCTCAATATATAGTGGAAACCCGGGGGGAGGGGGAATCACCTTCGCCATCAAGGTGATTGGTACGTATTTAAAGCTTTGAGGTTTGCATAGCCAGACCATAATTATGAGCTCCTTGTACGAGTTGTGTTTGCAGCGTATCTGCTCAGACAACCCTATGCTTCGGCAAATTAGGGAGGTGTCAGAGCCGCTGCCGCAAATCTTGCAAGGCGAGCTCATTTATGAGCACAAAAAACGGTGTGTTTCTAAAACTAAAATTTGGTGGGAAATGCCAAATGCTGGCAAAAAAATATGCGGCCTATGTCACATGGTACGTTTTCATTAACTGAATTGTTTTTTCTATTTACAATATATTATTTTATTAATTTTCTTTAAATTAATATTTTTTTAGCGGCTTCCTGGTGCGAATCCGGATCAAGAACTGTACAGATACCTGAAACATGCATCTGAAAATGTAGGATACAAATTGAAGACGCCAATAACGCAAGAATATTGTCATCTTTGTGGTTGGTTTCCTCTGGAGCAATATGATATTAAATGTATGTGTTTATAAACACATATCAATAGAAGAAATTAAATAGGAGCGGGGAACAGAGCAGCTTGTGGTTTAACCACTTACTGCTCTGTTCCCCGTTCATAGGGTATGTTCAGATGACCTTGACCTAGTTATTTTGAAGGTTTATTGTAACTTAACAAAAATTTTCTAAGTCCATAACGAGGTCAAGGTCATTTAAATCTTAGCGGAAGAATGAAAAGAATAGCTACCAACATGCATTGTTGGTATCTATTCTTTTCTTTCCTCCTAGAAAACCCCCTTAGTCCGTGTCAACTTTGATGTAAAGTTTTGTACAAAATTGTACATAATAAAGGACCCATGATTCAAGTCCTTCGTAATCCATAGAATCCGAAGTGCAACAGATTTTTGTACCGTCTGCTTTAACAGCTTCAAGTACTCCACTGATGCAATTCAGATTGCTATGATACGTTTTTATGTACCATAGTACTCTTTTGGCTTCAACAAAGTTGTGCACAGCACCAAAGATCATGAGGGATTCCATGGCAAATATAACCACAAGACTGCAGCACACCTTATATATACTGTCGGTCCAAGGCGGCGGCCTCCTATGGCGACCTGGTTAACCCAATGGAGGGCGTTGTCCTTTGCCATCAAGGTGATTGGTACGTATTTAAGGCTGTGAGGTGAGCATAGTCAGCCCATAACAATGAGCTCCTTGTACGAGTTATGTTTGCAGCGGATCTGCTCAGACAACCCTATGCTTCGGCAAATTAGGGAGGTGTCAGAGCCGCTGCCGCAAATCTTGCAAAGCGAGCTCATTACTGAGCACAAGAAACGTTGTATATTTAAAACCAAAATTTGGTTTCAATTGGCAGATGGCGAGAAAATATGTGCCCTATGTGACTGGGTACGTTTTCATTAACAGTATTGTTCTTTTCTATTTACAATATATTATTTTATTAAATATCATTAAACTATTTTTTTTTTTTAGGCTCTTCCTTCAGCCGAAGAGGGAGAACCGTTGCATAGGCAAATGATATACCGATTTGGAATCATAGGATACAAACTGGAAACACCAAGACCGCAAGAATTGTGCCAGCTGTGTGGATTCTTCCCATTTGCTAAATATCAAGTTAAATGTATGTGTTTATAAACATATATTATATGTTTATAAAGACATATCAATAAAAGAAATTAAATAGGGACGGGGAACAGAGCAGTTTGTGGTTTAACCACTTACTGCTCTGTTCCCCGTTCATAGGGTATCTTCAGATGACCTTGACCCACTTTTTAAGAACTCTATGGTGGGGGGAAATGCATATATATAAACCGTGGATTAAGTAAAAGACAACATTTCCCTCATCAGCATGGAAACTTTCCGGATGTCTTACAATGTTCATTGCACTCCTGTACAACATGTTCATTTTATGTTAAATTTAATCCATTTTCTTCAAAATGTAAATTTTTTTGCAATTTCTGTTACTGGAGAAAGATGGGTAAATTTAACATTAGAAACTGTCATGGTTACAATCAACCATTTAATAGATCCTAATTGGTTTTCAACAGTGGAATCATATATTGATACTATGGCTTTCGAACAAGGATATCATTATCTTTGGGTTGATGTTAGTTACATCAACTTTCAAAACGAAACAGATGATGATGATGGATATGATTCTGCCACATAAAAAATAGACATTAACGGAACTTCTTTCCCTGCCTTTTAGGAAAAAAGAGAGGAACAGTGTTAATTAATAACACTGTTCCTCTCTTTTTTCCGCTTAAAGTTAAATGACCTTGACCTAATTTTTATAGTTAAGAAATATACGAAGTAAAAAATAATAGAAAATGTACATTTTTTTTAAGTTTTTGCGTTATAACTTTTACACCGTTGGTTATATCGAAAAATGTTACTGGACCTTTTTTGTTTGTCTTTTAATTCCGCTTAATTTGACTACCCGCACGATGGATTTGGAGCATTTTTGTTATATCCACTGCCATCGTGTACGGCGACGCAGTTCTAAAGTTGAACGGCGACGAAATCAAGTAACCGGTTTTGCCGGAGGGGGGAGGGGGGTTTCCGCGGGGGAGGGGGGGGGAGGGGGGGAGGGGGGGGGAGGGGGGGGAGGGGGGGAGGGGGGGAGGGGGGGGAGGGGGGGGGTTTCGCGGGGGGAGGGGGGGGGGATATAACAAAAAATGCTCCAAATCTATCGTGCGGGTAGTCAAATTAAGCGGAATTAAAAGACAAACAAAAAAGGTCCAGTAACATTTTTTGATTAAACCAACGGTATAAAAGTTATGACGCAAAAACTCAAAAATATTAATAACCAACGCGAAAACTAAACTCACCATCAACAGAAATTAAAACATTTACAAAAACCCAAATGTTAAAAATAATAATTATTTAATAAAAGATACAACACAAAACTAAAATCTTAGGTTATTTAAAACTTTAACAAAATATTTAAGTCTCAAAAGTAGAGTTTTAAAATCAATCAATATATAAGTCAAACAAGTAAGTCTTTTGAAATTAAAATATCTAAGTCTAAAAAATAGGTCATTTAAAATAATTCTAAGTCCGAAAGTAGAACAATCAAAACTAGGTCAAGGTCATTTAAAAATTATAAAAAAAAGGGGGGTGGGGAAGCGTGGGGTCCCTACCTTATTCTACTACTTTATTTCTATACTACTTTATTATAACTTATGCTACCCCTTAAATGCTATCATGCATGCGGTTACGGTGTGATCATCACGTAAGCGAACTCACACACCTCACCGCCCTATCATATCTTAACCCCTACCTAACGTTCCCCCTATTCTATCTTATACTATGTAATATTACAGTTACGGTGTGATCATCACGTAAGCGAACTCACACACCTCCCTATAATATTACACCTAACTTAATATTACAGTTACGGTGTGATCATCACGTAAGCGAACTCACACACCTCACCGTAATATTAACCCTGACAATTAAACCACGCAGGAAATGGAAAGGTAGGTGGATTGCCATTGCGACCGACTATTATAGGAGGGCGCCTCTCCCACAATAGCCGAACGCAGTGTGTGCTTGACATAAGCCATCCCACACACCATGGCGAACATTACGTTACAGCATAACCCTCCACGTAAGCGGACCAGTTACACCTTCACCGTAATGCCAAAGAGAAACGTTGCGCGCTTGCTTATATCAGCGAGCTCGAGACTCGACCTCGCTAGCGAGCCTTGACTAGTAGGTCAACGTGTCGCTCTGCCGGGGCCGGTAGCCTTGGCCGGGTCGCTAGCCACCGCTCTCACAACTTCGTCTGGCCTACTTGGACCTGGTCGCTAGCCTCAGCTTTCACTACCTTGACTACAAGGTTGTTGTGTCTGCTGCCTATAAGAACCCCATTCGCCCGCCTTGTGTTATTCTGCCACTCGCCACCATCGCTGTTACTATCCATTCCCACGTTTTTTAACCATTTTTCCTATTTCATTATATTATCCATTTTATTATTCTTTTTATATCAACATGAACTCCTCTGCATCTTCTTCATCTACCCCCATTCTCCTGAGTCTGCTGCAGAAACCTCTGCAGCAGAAACCAACTACAATTCCGGTATCTATTGACCTTTCTTCTATTTCGACTGATTTTCTTCAAAAAAAACAAACTTCTCCCGTCCTCTCCTCCTCCATTAACGAAATAATAGCTGATGCTCTTAATGAAGATCAACCCCAATTATTTCAGAATCCCACACCAGTTACAGAAACATCAACGCCGCAAATTGAAGACATTCCGATCGCTCCAATTTGTGACGATATTTTAACTGAAGACTGGATGGAGTTGTGCGGACTGCACCCTTCTTCTACCCCCCAACAAATTCAACCCGCACCAATAAAAGAAACCCCCACCCCCCAAACAATTCATCCCGCACCAGTAAAGAACATCAGGCTAAAGGAATTAAAGAAAAACAAAAAATATAACCTGTACAGAATTGAAGAAAACAAAATTTATATCTACAACGAGGAGAGGACGAAAATTTATATCCTCACAACTCCAAAAACCAAACCACCACTTGTCCCAACAGATCCAAAATTTTTATTAGTAACAGCGGAGGGTGGAAAATTGAGAATAAATATATTAAATTAAACCTTATATTCCTTCCCCTCCTCAATCAAAGTCCACCCTGGTGGCAAAATCGGCCCTTCTAAGGGCCACCTAAGACTTTCAAATTTAGGCTTAAGTTAGGGCCTCAACCCTTGGTGACTACAAGCGGTTCATATACCTCTAAGTCCCAAAGGTTGAGTCAATAGCGGGGGGCTTTCGCTAAAGCCTCAACCCTTGGTGACTAACAAGTGGTCTGTGTACCACTAAGTCACAAAGGGTTGGACGCTAAAGCCTCAACCCTTGGTGACTAACAAGCGGTTCACATAACTCTAAGTCCCAAAGGTTGAGTCAATAGCGGGGAGCTTTCGCTAAAGCCTTAACGTTTGGTGACTAACAAGAGGTCCGTGTACCTCTAAGTCCCATAGGGGCTTTCACAAACCACCCCTTGTTAGTCACCAAGGGTTGAGGCTTAAACTTAAGCCTAAATTTGAAAGTCTTAGGTCGGCCCTTAGAAGGGCCTTTTTTTTGCCACCAGGGTGGACTTTGGAGGTGGGAAAAGGTTTTACTCGGTAATATTTATGTTTAACTTGGCACCTTTTTTATTTATTATCAAGTGTCGAGGGTTAAGGGGAATAGGAATTTTTTTGGGAATGTCAATGACATAAATTTTGGTTTTTTCAGAATTAAAAATGAAAATAGAAGAAGATAAATGTCTTAGGATTTCATATTTTCGGTTAAGTTTCAGTTTTTTTAGATGAAATTTTTGCTGGGGTACGTTTGAAGATACAGGTGATATAGGTGGTTTGGTGCGAATTTTGGGTGGTTCGGTGCGAATTTTGGTGCCGGTAAGAATGTTTTTCCAAACTTGCTGAAAAGGTTTTCGAGCAATAGTGGTTGTAACATCATACCAATCACGATTGTTGTTCGATTGAATAATTCGTACCCCAAGCAGTTGAAGATAGGAAAACCAGTTATACCAAATCTCGGTATACTCGGAGCGGTTCATTGTGAAATTGAAGTAGGTGTTGTTAGGACGGTGGCAAAGGAAAGAATAACTTGTCGAGTGTAGAGTGTAGAGTGTGTTAAGCAATCAAGGACAGGTGTGCCGGGTGATGCAACAAGGACGACGACCTGTATTCGCCGGCCGGCCGCAAGCGAAAGTGCGGGGCAAGGTCAACCAGTTGTATTGCTAACTGGTCGGCAACAAGCGAAAGCATGCGAGGTCAAACCCGGCCCACTCGGTCTCGTTTATCTTTTAAAACTCGCATGATAGGGTTTGCAAACATATTAATTCAAATATGTTGTAAAAATTTTCTTACGATATTTTGTTACAAATCTTTTTAAGGCAAATGTTAAGAAACCATGTTTCTATTTTAATCGCAACTACAGTTTCGATTTCTTTAACTAAATATTATAGCTAAGTATTAAAGTAATATAATAAAGTAGCATCTTTAAAAATATTGTAACTTGTACAAAGTTAAATAAGTATTTTAAGCCAAATGTTAAAAACAATTGTTTAGTACTGAGATGTTCACCCTACAACACCTACGTTAGAACTAACACTACAAATCCAAAAATTGCGAGGAGTCTCTCATGGTGGTGGGGGGAGGGCAGATGTTCCGAGCTGCACATGTCAAGGGAGGTTGCAACGCCGATACTGGCACATCAGTTTGCTAGTAGAACCGGCAGAGTAAACATCTAAATAAACATGAGTTCTGTTTTATATGTTTCTTTTATTAAAGATGGACTTTGCATTGAAACGCAAAGTTTTCCTATTGATGCAGATCCTATACAACAAATTTTAGTACATCCTCCAGAAAGTTATGATTCCATCTACATTTCAGTGCAAGAAACAAACGACCCCCCACCACCAACAACTCCTGATGCACAGTAGGACACGGCTACCACACGTCATTAAAGCTTCAGCTCTTTACCCGAGCACACATGGACTCTGAGCTTCAATATAATACTGTTTCTTCTACATCTACACCAACTTCCGAACAATTACCTACTACAAATGAAACTACTACAAGTCTACAAGTAAATGAAATTTCATCAACTGTTAGTTCTGATGCGCAAGCAATAATGTTATCATTAATTGGTTTCGACTAAAAATTCAACAATGGAAGAAGAAAGAAATTCGCTACTTTACAACTTGGTTTTTGTGAACCCGTCGAAATTTATTATTTGCCTACTTTCATTTTTATGTGGTTACAATTTTGGTTACCTTGTTCAGGAAATGCTAACAGATAAAAAGGAAGAACATTCGCTATATTTTAAAGTTTATGTTTATGTAATTGCATCTTTATTTGGATACTTTGTAGCAGGATATTTTCTTGTTAATTTGTCAATTCCATTTTTTACATGGTATTTTAACAGACGTGAAAATCAACAAAACAACAGTTTGTAAAAAGAAACAAAAATTATCTTGCATTTTCGGATTTTCCGAAAATGCAAGATCTTTTTTAAAAACATCCCCAAACGACCTTGACACACTTCCGGCCATTTAAAATTTAAATACCCAGCACAGCAGGGCATTTAAACTTTAAATACCCACCAAAAACACGTCACAGCTACGTCACAGCTGATGACGTCACTTCCGGTCACGTGACCGGAAGTAGCTGTCAAAAAATTGACTGCCTGTCAAAGTTTGATTGGGCCAGCAGCCCCACTATTGCACTACTTTTGTCCCAGTCCTATTCAGTGTATATTAAAAGGTTCGTAATAAATAAGTGAGCTACTATCATTATATTATTAAATTATATTAATAAATTCAAGTTAATACACTTCGCAGAGCGCAAAAATTGATACGTATCCTTTCTAACAAAAGTTTGAATATAAAATGCATTAAAAATAACAATATAAAATTAACAACATTTGGTAAATGTATTCATATCAAAGAATCAAACTGGTTAATGCATAAGAAAATTAGCAGAAAATAATGTTTTAGATGTAGCATTATTTATATCTCAAAACAAGTATATTGAATAATAAATAAACCATTATTTTAAAACATAAAAATAGCATTTATGAATTTAATACAGTATAATGAAACAAATCCTTTTTTTAATTTCCCTATAAATAATAATCCACGTTTAATGGTCGCAAATGAGGAAAAGCTCCAGTTGACTGAAAGTTTACTTCTCTAGCTCGCCGGTCTCGGGAGAGACCGTGCTCTTTGACAAGAGACTTGTCGATTCTCTTTCTCTTTTTGTTGTATCACAATTCCCAAAAGGGGATGTGTTGCTCTTATTTTGTCCTAAGTCTATAAACTCTATTAGATCAGATTTTGCGATTGCAGAAATAAAAAAAAAATAGTTTCTGTAGTTTTTAAATTACTAAACTTATTAATTTAAATAAAATAAATTGATTCAAATTTTAATACATTATATTGTTGAAGTTTATTTACTTAATTTATCAAAATCTCAATCATTCCTTAGTAAATTGAAAATGAAAAGTTGCATAAATTAAATCTTAGCAACTCCACACTATGCTGCGATTTATGTAATTGCACGTTGTTTGCCTTCATATCGTATATGCAAATAATACCAGTACCAAGTTTAAAAAAAGCATATAGGTCTAATTATACACTAAAGATATCAAGAATAATCATTTTATAAAAAGGGAAGCGGAATACGCTATACATTGGTGCTTTTGTAAACAGTGGTCTTATAATATATCTAGTGTAATTTGTTTTATTCCAGCCAAATTATAATTATTTTTACATTTGAATTGAATTGAATTTATAAAAAAGTCAAAACTAGAAAGCATATCCAACAATGAATCCAACGGCTGAAAAATTATCGTATGAAATTCACATTCTCATTAAGTACTATATTGTTGGAAAGGAACTTGGAAACAGGCCAGCCAACTAGGAGGATTTCTAAATGTCTTTATACTACGTGAATTAACCTTTCTTGTACAAGCCTTTGTAAATAGGACAATGGGATGATTTAGGTGCCTTTACGCCAGTGAAGCTTATTTAATCAAATATAATTTTCCTGTTATAAAAACAGAGCAAACAGAGACTTGCATACAATGTGATTGCAGATTTATTGATTTTTAAAAAGTTGTCTTCAAATTTTTGTGTAGAAAATATGTATATATTTCTGGTATTGGAAAAACAAACCTTAGAAATTAGTATTGCCAGTTTTATAAGCGTTGAAAATTTTAGATACTAGCCTCTTAGGATCCAAAGGTTTGATTGTTTTTTCCATTGAATTTGTGTAAAGAGGATAAAAAGTCTTCAAAAATGAGCTTAATACAAAACCAACTTAATTTATATAATCAAAACTGATGTTTCAGAATGTTTATTTTGTGTCTTAACTAAGTTACTGTTCAATGATTTGTGCTGCGATCATGTTAGTCCAGCCAACTAATGCTCAAAAAAGGTATAGAGGGAAATGCATGGAACATAATTTTTGACTTTGCAGCTTTGCTTGGACTTGTTAGGAGGTGAACATATCAAAAGTCCTCGTCCGTTGCCCTTGAGTGGGGGGAGGGAGGGGGTCTGAAGGTACCATCTTTTTGGTTTGTCCTAAATATCTTGAAAAACATAAACTTTTCGTCCTCCCTATTAAATGGAAAATTAAAGAAAATTAAGTTTCCTATAAGAAAAGTATAGCATATGTCTATTTTGGTCCAACCATTTACAAGGTAAGTACTAATTTTATTAATTTTGAAACAAATGGTTAATGGTTGGACGATATCGATATACGATATCGATAAGCTTTTTACAATATTTTGGAACAAAAATATCGATATGATTTTTACGATAAATCGGGACTAAAACATCTACACACTTTTTTATGGTGTATTGAAACTAAAATATCGATAGCGTGTCAGGAAATGTCGTCCTAAAAACATTATCAACAAAGATAATATTTTAAAGTAGAAGACAGCATGAGATTTAAAAATAATATGTTATTAGTATTTATTAAAGCGTCTTGTTACTCTGGACAACGATTGGCAGATAAGCAGGAACTAAGTGCCAGCTCCGAATGTACACAGCCAGGCTAGTACACCGTCAACTATCGCTCCCACTCCTACTCCTCTCTCCTCCCAGCCTACCCACTACCCTCCCCATGCGCGCACTGGGCCTTAAGATTTTGCGTCAGTTATACCTACTAAGCCTTACCTGGGACCTGGCTAGCTTCTGGCGGCGGGCCTGCAGGGGCGGTAGATCAGGCGCTGCTCACAGTACCACTGGGCCTTACCTGGGACCTGGCTAGCTTCTGGCGGCGGGCCTGCAGGGGCGGTAGATCAGGCGCTGCTCACAGTACCACTGGGCCTTACCTGGGACCTGGCTAGCTTCTGGCGGCGGGCCTGCAGGGGCGGTACGATCAGGCGCTGCTCACAGTACTACTGGGCCTTACCTGGGACCTGGCGAGCTTCTGGCGGCGGGCCTGCAGGGGCGGTACGATCAGGCGCTGCTCACAGTACTACTGGGCCTTACCTGGGACCTGGCTAGCTTCTGGCGGCGGGCCTGCAGGGGCGGTACGATCAGGCGCTGCTCACAGTACTACTGAGCCTTACCTGGGACCTGGCGGGCTTCTGGCGGCGGGCCTACAGGGGCGGTACGATCAGGCGCTGCTCACAGTACTACTGGGCCTTACCTGGGACCTGGCTGGCTTCTGGCGGCGGGCCTGCAGGGGCGGTACGCTCAGGCGCTGCTCACAGTACTACTGGGCCTTACCTGGGACCTGGCTGGCTTCTGGCGGCGGGCCTGCAGGGGCGGTACGCTCAGGCGCTGCTCACAGTACCACTGAGCCTTACCTGGGACCTGGCTGGCTTCTGGCGGCGGGCCTGCAGGGGCGGTACGCTCAGGCGCTGCTCACAGTACCACTGAGCCTTACCTGGGACCTGGCTAGCTTCTGGCGGCGGGCCTGCAGGAGCGGTACGATCAGGCGCTGCTCACAGTACCACTGAGCCTTACCTGGGACCTGGCTAGCTTCTGGCGGCGGGCCTGCAGGGGCGGTACGCTCAGGCGCTGCTCACAGTACCACTGAGCCTTACCTGGGACCTGGCTAGCTTCTGGCGGCGGGCCTGCAGGAGCGGTACGATCAGGCGCTGCTCACAGTACCACTGAGCCTTACCTGGGACCTGGCTAGCTTCTGGCGGCGGGCCTGCAGGGGCGGTACGCTCAGGCGCTGCTCACAGTACCACTGGGCCTTACCTGGGACCTGGCTAGCTTCTGGCGGCGGGCCTGCAGGGGCGGTACGATCAGGCGCTGCTCACAGTACTACCGGGCCTTACCTGGGACCTGGCGAGCTTCTGGCGGCGGGCCTGCAGGGGCGGTAGATCAGGCGCTGCTCACAGTACTACTGGGCCTTACCTGGGACCTGGCGAGCTTCTGGCGGCGGGCCTGCAGGGGCGGTACGATCAGGCGCTGCTCACAGTACTACCGGGCCTTACCTGGGACCTGGCGAGCTTCTGGCGGCGGGCCTGCAGGGGCGGTACGATCAGGCGCTGCTCACAGTACTACTGGGCCTTACCTGGGACCTGGCGAGCTTCTGGCGGCGGGCCTGCAGGGGCGGTACGATCAGGCGCTGCTCACAGTACTACTGGGCCTTACCTGGGACCTGGCTAGCTTCTGGCGGCGGGCCTGCAGGGGCGGTACGATCAGGCGCTGCTCACAGTACTACTGAGCCTTACCTGGGACCTGGCGGGCTTCTGGCGGCGGGCCTGCAGGGGCGGTACGATCAGGCGCTGCTCACAGTACTACTGGGCCTTACCTGGGACCTGGTTGGCTTCTGGCGGCGGGCCTGCAGGGGCGGTACGCTCAGGCGCTGCTCACAGTACTACTGGGCCTTACCTGGGACCTGGCTGGCTTCTGGCGGCGGGCCTGCAGGGGCGGTACGCTCAGGCGCTGCTCACAGTACCACTGAGCCTTACCTGGGACCTGGCTGGCTTCTGGCGGCGGGCCTGCAGGGGCGGTACGCTCAGGCGCTGCTCACAGTACCACTGAGCCTTACCTGGGACCTGGCTAGCTTCTGGCGGCGGGCCTGCAGGAGCGGTACGATCAGGCGCTGCTCACAGTACCACTGAGCCTTACCTGGGACCTGGCTAGCTTCTGGCGGCGGGCCTGCAGGGGCGGTACGCTCAGGCGCTGCTCACAGTACCACTGAGCCTTACCTGGGACCTGGCTAGCTTCTGGCGGCGGGCCTGCAGGAGCGGTACGATCAGGCGCTGCTCACAGTACCACTGAGCCTTACCTGGGACCTGGCTAGCTTCTGGCGGCGGGCCTGCAGGGGCGGTACGCTCAGGCGCTGCTCACAGTACCACTGGGCCTTACCTGGGACCTGGCTAGCTTCTGGCGGCGGGCCTGCAGGGGCGGTACGATCAGGCGCTGCTCACAGTACTACTGGGCCTTACCTGGGACCTGGCTAGCTTCTGGCGGCGGGCCTGCAGGGGAGGTACGATCAGGCGCTGCTCACAGTACTACTGGGCCTTACCTGGGACCTGGCGAGCTTCTGGCGGCGGGCCTGCAGGGGCGGTACGATCAGGCGCTGCTCACAGTACTACTGGGCCTTACCTGGGACCTGGCTAGCTTCTGGCGGCGGGCCTGCAGGGGAGGTACGATCAGGCGCTGCTCACAGTACCACTGGGCCTTACCTGGGACCTGGCTAGCTTCTGGCGGCGGGCCTGCAGGGGAGGTACGATCAGGCGCTGCTCACAGTACTACCGGGCCTTACCTGGGACCTGGCTAGCTTCTGGCGGCGGGCCTGCAGGGGCGGTACGATCAGGCGCTGCTCACAGTACTACCGGGCCTTACCTGGGACCTGGCTAGCTTCTGGCGGCGGGTCTGCAGGGGCGGTACGATCAGGCGCTGCTCACAGTACTACCGGGCCTTACCTGGGACCTGGCTAGCTTCTGGCGGCGGGCCTGCAGGGGAGGTACGATCAGGCGCTGCTCACAGTACTACTGGGCCTTACCTGGGACCTGGCTAGCTTCTGGCGGCGGGCCTGCAGGGGAGGTACGATCAGGCGCTGCTCACAGTACTACCGGGCCTTACCTGGGACCTGGCTAGCTTCTGGCGGCGGGCCTGCAGGGGCGGTACGATCAGGCGCTGCTCACAGTACTACCGGGCCTTACCTGGGACCTGGCTAGCTTCTGGCGGCGGGCCTGCAGGGGAGGTACGATCAGGCGCTGCTCACAGTACCACTGGGCCTTACCTGGGACCTGGCTAGCTTCTGGCGGCGGGCCTGCAGGGGAGGTACGATCAGGCGCTGCTCACAGTACCACTGGGCCTTACCTGGGACCTGGCTAGCTTCTGGCGGCGGGCCTGCAGGGGCGGTACGATCAGGCGCTGCTCACAGTACCACTGGGCCTTACCTGGGACCTGGCTAGCTTCTGGCGGCGGGCCTGCAGGGGAGCTACGATCAGGCGCTGCTCACAGTACTACTGGGCCTTACCTGGGACCTGGCTAGCTTCTGGCGGCGGGCCTGCAGGGGCGGTACGATCAGGCGCTGCTCACAGTACTACTGGGCCTTACCTGGGACCTGGCTAGCTTCTGGCGGCGGGCCTGCAGGGGAGGTACGATCAGGCGCTGCTCACAGTACTACCGGGCCTTACCTGGGACCTGGCGAGCTTCTGGCGGCGGGCCTGCAGGGGAGGTACGATCAGGCGCTGCTCACAGTACTACTGGGCCTTACCTGGGACCTGGCTAGCTTCTGGCGGCGGGCCTGCAGGGGCGGTACGATCAGGCGCTGCTCACAGTACCACTGAGCCTTACCTGGGACCTGGCGAGCTTCTGGCGGCGGGCCTGCAGGGGCGGTACGATCAGGCGCTGCTCACAGTACCACTGGGCCTTACCTGGGACCTGGCGAGCTTCTGGCGGCGGGCCTGCAGGGGCGGTACGATCAGGCGCTGCTCCCAGTACCACTGGGCCTTACCTGGGACCTGGCGAGCTTCTGGCGGCGGGCCTGCAGGGGCGGTAGATCAGGCGCTGCTCACAGTACTACTGGGCCTTACCTGGGACCTGGCGAGCTTCTGGCGGCGGGCCTGCAGGGGCGGTAGATCAAGCGCTGCTCACAGTACCACTGGGCCTTACCTGGGACCTGGCGAGCTTCTGGCGGCGGGCCTGCAGGGGCGGTACGATCAGGCGCTGCTCACAGTACCACTGGGCCTTACCTGGGACCTGGCGAGCTTCTGGCGGCGGGCCTGCAGGGGCGGTACGATCAGGCGCTGCTCACAGTACCACTGGGCCTTACCTGGGACCTGGCGAGCTTCTGCCGGCGGGCCTGCAGGGGCGGTAGATCAGGCGCTGCTCACAGTACTACTGGGCCTTACCTGGGACCTGGCGAGCTTCTGGCGGCGGGCCTGCAGGGGCGGTAGATCAGGCGCTGCTCACAGTACCACTGGGCCTTACCTGGGACCTGGCGAGCTTCTGGCGGCGGGCCTGCAGGGGCGGTACGATCAGGCGCTGCTCACAGTACCACTGGGCCTTACCTGGGACCTGGCGAGCTTCTGGCGGCGGGCCTGCAGGGGCGGTACGATCAGGCGCTGCTCACAGTACCACTGGGCCTTACCTGGGACCTGGCGAGCTTCTGGCGGCGGGCCTGCAGGGGCGGTACGATCAGGCGCTGCTCACAGTACCACTGGGCCTTACCTGGGACCTGGCGAGCTTCTGGCGGCGGGCCTGCAGGGGCGGTACGATCAGGCGCTGCTCACAGTACCACTGGGCCTACCTGGGACCTGGCGAGCTTCTGGCGGCGGGCCTGCAGGGGCGGTAGATCAGGCGCTGCTCACAGTACCACTGGGCCTTACCTGGGACCTGGCGAGCTTCTGGCGGCGGGCCTGCAGGGGCGGTACGATCAGGCGCTGCTCACAGTACCACTGGGCCTTACCTGGGACCTGGCGAGCTTCTGGCGGCGGGCCTGCAGGGGCGGTACGATCAGCCGCTGCTCACAGTACCACTGGGCCTTACCTGGGACCTGGCGAGCTTCTGGCGGCGGGCCTGCAGGGGCGGTACGATCAGGCGCTGCTCACAGTCGTCTTTGAACACGGCTCCCGGGTCGAGAGCGTCCATATGGGTCAGACTCCGCGACCGTCCCTGCAAAAAAACCGGCAATTGTAAATGAATTCCCGAAAGTCATCTTCCGTAATTTATCTAGATTGTCCCATAACAGCTCTTCTGTGGTCTAGCTGTTAAATTGTTTGCATGTTAGAAAATTTAATCTATTTATAACGGTTTGTCAGGTGTGGAAGGAAATAAGGAAATACCACGATGGAATAAGAATATGGTTTGCCTGAAAAATTAATAGAAAGGGATGAAAATCGATTCAACAGGAACACCGATCTGGAGGTACTTGGTGCTATTTGGCCTTTAGGTAGTAAGTGTAATCGTTAGTTTAATTACAGTTTAATTTTTTTAATAGAAGCAGTCAAGATAAAGCACAATATCTTGGACAGTGAACTTATTTTGTTTGAATTAAAATCGTGTTCTTTCGTTTATTTTGCAATGCCTTTGCTTACTATAATAAATAAATGAACAAGTGCACAAAATGGCTTAGATTATTGTTTGCTTTGATTAACTCCAACCTTACTTGTACAAGGTAATTTTTTTCAAAACTTCCTTCTTAATTTATGAAAGAAATGTGGTGTTTTATTTGCTGGACGCGACTACCGCGCGCAGGGAAAAGTGACTTTACCAAAAATAAAATAAAATAAAAAAACATTAATCAAGAATCAAGACTTAATTTGCCAAAAACAAATACATTGTATGGGCATCGTCAACATTTACAACATCCATGATATTCTAAAATTAAAACTTTACATCCTTAACATAAAAAAATAAAACTGCACATAATTCAGAAAAATTAAATTAATATCTACTCACGAGGAAATCATGGGTAAGCCTTGTCTATTAACAGCTTTTTTAAACGATTCTGGAATTTTGACAAGGGTATTTCCATCTTAAGGTCCTGAGGCAATGAGTTAAAGTTACCGGTATAATGTTTTATAAGGAACTGCGAAAGAATTTAAAACTAATAAATAGTTTTGAAATCTTTCAAAAATCATTCAAATTTTTCCCAATAGAAAAAAAAATTATATTGAAGAAGAATGTTTCTCCAGATGAATGATACTATTTTTGTCATGTCGTTTTGTTCTTTGATTTAATGGATTGTAATTTTAATTGGGGACTGACATACAAATGTAAATACATTGTATCTATTCAGAGAACAAACTATTCAACCCAATGACTCAAGTGTATGCAATAAGTATTTTGAAATACGTGTGTGAATATATGTATGTGAAATGATATATAATATATGTGTGAAATGAATATTGTATAAAACATTTGTCCATTCGAATGTCAGCGATATAATAATGATTGTCAAATTGCCTTTCTGTACGAGTAAACCTAATGGTGAAATACACGTATATTAATTGTTATTTATGTATGAACAAATGAAAAGTAGTAACCATTTTCCAATTGAAATCTAACAAAACAAAAAGCATCTATAATTCTCGTTGGTACGTGTCAGAATGAGTTATTCTAAAATTACAATGTAATAAATTTACAAACAACTAATGTTTGAATCGATTGTGTATTCGGTCAGCATTTTATTTTTTTATTTATATTTATTTATTACATGAACATTAAGAACAGTAATTTGTCAAGTCACAATAAGTAAACTCAAGGAGTGATATTGTTCATAGCTTCCAGGAATTCTTCTATGGTGTATACAGGATTCTTCAGCAGGAATTCTTGAAGTGAGCTCTTCAGTTTGTTGCCAGTCAGGTTCCGTAGGTGGTCAGGAAGGAGGTTTTTCAGCTTTTGGCCTATGTATGATGGTTTAATTTGCTCATCCCAATAAGTAATTAATATGGCAGGACAAATATTTATAGCCAATATATACTCCGTTGTTATCGTTATTGAAAATAATTATATGCGTCAGTGGAAGGTTTTAAGATAACATTACTACTTTTACGTTGTATTACAATTTTATTATTACAATTATTTTATATTGTATAAAATCAGTCATTTGCGGCTTGACCAGTACTGGAAACTTTTAACTACATTTTATACGGTGCAACATCGCTTAACTTAGTTTCTAAAAATATCAATATTAATTACTTTTTTATCGAAAACGTATATTTATTAAGAAAAATCTGATTTCATGTATGTGTGTGGATCGTAGATTAGATAGGTTTTTACGGTTGCATAAGCGTTCCAGCTGTCTCTCAATTCTCGCTAGGCCGTCTATTGGAAACTTCCAATTTTCATTAAAGGAGACTTTACGTTTCCGGTATTCTTCTATTCATAACTATTATCGCAAACAACAGCTGATATAATTTAATCCTCAAGATTTTATTCAATAAATAAGAGTACTTAAGCGAATAAATATATTTCAACGGATGAAATATATTTTTGTCTTATTCATTATAATAATGATTTAACTAACAAAACCGTAATATTTCTCACCCCAATTCCCAACGTAGATGACGAGCTAATTATTGGCTTGTCTCATTGTCCGAACAATCAGTTTAAGTAATGTAGTCTGATATTGTTAACTCTTTAATAAAACAAACTGTTTATATTAAATGCAATAATCAATCAGCGATGTTAAACTTTCTAATATAAACTTTCCAAACACATAAAATTTAATAAAAACTATTCTAAATCAGCTTTATAAAAACATTTTCGTGGAATACTGAATATAAACAATTATAAGTTATTTTTATGACAGCAGCTGAGAATTTATACACGACTCGTTTGTAACAGCCGTTGCCAAAATTATGCCCTAATACCCCTCGGGACGAAACAGGGTTCTCGGATTATTTTAATGCTATTACTTTAACATCCTGCTGTTTTCCTCCTGCTTAATTACGCTTGGGTAATTATTTTAAAATCTTATTTTGTAATTGCCATGAACAATTATGATTTAAGATAAGTAATTATTAAGTAATTTTTAGTTTGGGGCAGCCGTAAAGCTAGATACATATGTATACAGTTTTTAATTCTCAATTTTATATAACGTTTCTACTAGTTTAGATCGCGATTCTTGTTTTTCAATGGTATTTTTGTCTCCATAAAAATTGTTGTGTTAGTTGAATTATCTTAGGTTATTTTAAACAGGTAATTAAAACCTCCTCAAGAAAACAGGTATATCGTCTGTGCAATTAAGGTAAAAAGACGTTCTCGTAGCATTAAAAAAAAACCTTCGAATTTAAACGAATACTATTTTAAATTTCATGATGTTTAAATTCCTGAAACAAAGTTTAATATATCGTATAAATATATGTAATAGTCAATTGCGAGCAAGTTTCATCACTACGCCACTAGCAACTAGACTATCGTATTAAACTATATTTTATAGTTATAGTTTAATATAAGTACCGGGGACCGAGCTTTGCTCTGATTAATAAAAACCAACCGGCTGATTAGCTGTTTTAATTAAAATTTGCCATAACTATCATGAGCACTTATAACTATAACACTGTTTGAGCATGGTATAAACGCCTTTATCAACAACTCAACAATGATAAACATATCGACGATGTACTGTTGTAATAAACGGCCAAAAATCCAAAATCCTAGGACGAAATAAAAATTTTTTCCGTACAAACATTGCTTGTTTTAGATTATAGGATAATTGCGTTGTTATTAAACATTGTTAAGCTTTAAGCATTGTTATTAAACAATCAAGGTCTGTCAGTATGCCTGACACAACAATCACGTTTTGATTTGATTCCAACACAAAATCTGTTTTTTACAGCTAAAACTAAAGATTCTTATGTTAATTCTGAAACTGACCTTGGTTGAAATTTGTTTGAAATTTTAAATATCTTCATTAATTCATTTTATTTTTTAATCCAGTATTCAAACCTTTGATATTTTTTTGTGTGTGCATTTTTCTTTTGTATATTTGCAAAAAGTAAATGTTTACTAAGGTTTAAAATAAAAACGAATCTCGTTTAACAGCTCTGTACATTAACATCAATGCAATTTTTTAAAATTATAATACAGAAGAACCACGTTCTAGCAAAAATCAGATCCGAGGCTTCAAGAGAATTTATTTGATAGGCAATGAACTACTTTGGTGGTGTGATATGGTCCTACTACATACACACCACATTGTAGTTTGCCACGCTAGGTAACAAAACACCGTTCGGGGAAAACTGCCACATGTTTATTGTCTTGCTGAAATTAAATGTAAACTGTGAAACATACGAGAATATAACTATATCCACAGTTTACGTGTTTTATCTATACATTTTATAAGTCTTAGAGTAGTAAACTACGCCTTGAATTACTTTTGAACTGAAAATTCTTTGAATTTTTTAACTTTGAAGATTTTTTATTCATAATGTGTTGCAGGATAAGTGTGCTGCAAAGGCATTACACGTAGGAAGATGTAACATTTCAGAGGAAGATACTTATCCTACCACGTTTGAATCACTAATAAGTGATTTTGACGAGAGAAAAATACATTAAAAACTCCTCTATTGTAAGGAGATTGCAAGACTAGACTTATTAATCATTCCTTACGAAAGCAGGCAAAGCTTTCTAGGATTTCACATAAAAGCTCTTTGCTTCTTTTTGAATGAGTGAAAATCTATATAAGCCTTGAATACAAAGAGAATAGCTCTCCACTCTCTTAAAAGATGTTATTAGTAAACTATTGATAAAAAATAATAAGAAATAATGTTTTGTATGACGTAATTATTTAGCAGAAAGCTGAATACCAAGAAAATCATGGACAAGTCATACACTGTTTTCTTTCTATCAGCACAGACAGATTTTTAAATTTGTAAACTTTTCCAGCGTGGATTTATGGTTATTCTAGAATTGCTTTAGATTCTCAAACTATTAACCACTATTAGAAGAGCCCCTATAGAAAACCGATGCTTCTTGGAGAAAGGTACGGAACATCAGTCCATTTAGCCTAAATAACCTGGAAGACTAAAATCGGTTTTCCAATTACTTTTAACAATTAACAATAAATAATTCAAAACAAATACTTTTAAATTTTTCTTTCGTTTTTAAACTAGTGTTTATTTGATTTCATTCCAAAAAAGGTAAATACATTCTACCTGCCTTCTACCTGGTAGGATATACTGTAATTTTTTTATCCCCTACAATGCTCGAGTATTCGAGTAAGGAAACAAATACTTGAATACTTGGCGATTACACACATTGCTTGGCGATTATCTAAGCAATGTGTGTAAGCGTACCAGTAGTTGATACTGTTCCAATGCCTTACTGTCTCAATTTCTTTGCCTTCTAATGCGATTTCATTTTAATATTTCACACAAGATTGAATTTTAGAGAAAATACGTTGATTCTTAGTAGTTTTATAAAAAATCTGTATCATTAAGCTCATATTTAAAAAAAATTATTGTTTGAAGTTTTCTTTACTCGATAGCATCACTTTTGGAGTATCCCTCATCAGAATCGTTAAGGAGGTAGGTTTTTATTATAATTTTTGCGATATTCATAAGTAGTACAAATGAATAGATTTATTATTTAATAAAATTTCATCTTTCATATAACTTCAAATTATGATTTTAATTATGTTGGGTTTAAAATTATATATTTGCAGGCACTGAAAATGGACAAGGGCTGAGTCAATTTTAAAAATTCAACTAAATTTAAAAAAAAAACCTTTATTGCGACGATTTTGGAAACCAAAGTCATTTTGAAATCACTAATAAGTACAATCACTAATCAATCTATATATATAAAAAGAGAGTTGTGTGTTGGTATATTTCGAGCTACAGCCAAAACTAGATATCGTATACACTTGATCTTGGTGTCAAACTAAAGCTTGGAATCTCATGATGTGCACTATGCTGGTTTGGTTTTGATATCTTTAAGGGCTTAGGCCCAGGATTGTCCGAAAGGGACCCATGTCAAGGATTTTGGGAGTGATTTGAATTGTTGCTATGGTTACTATTATTTCTAATGGTAGCTATTTCTAGCTTATATGGTTACTATCAGAATACAGCACAAAGAAACGACTAGAACACGATAAGAAAAAATAATCTCCCGGGCAAAGCCGGGGTTATCAGCTAGTCAATAATAATTGCAAAATGAATATTACAGGTTAAATTGATATTCCTTCGAAACTACAGGTTATAAAGTACATACGGTTTTGTAAACTGTCCGGCACCGGTGTGCTTACCTTAGCTCGGAAAATTCAAAAGATGTAAATAAAAGAGAACTTCGCACCAAAAAACTCGAATTCAAAAACAGATCCGATATTGATGAACGAAGTGATAAACTGGTGGTAATAATCAATGGTAGTAATGATATGTAAATAACGGAGGAGGTAACAGCTGAGAGCTGAGGAAATTAGTGCCGTCAGTAACAGTGCCATATATTACGTCAAGCGTCAAGCTCGACGGTTAAGGCGGCCTTAACTAGGAGGATAAAGCGACATCCAGACGGCCTCATATATTATGTGTCTTGTAGTATCGATTGCAATTAGTGCGGGATACAATATAGGTTCCTGCATCTTACACTAGACGGAGGTAGGATGGCTGATGTGTATTGAGGTACTGGATATTGAAATATCACCGCATTGTCTAAGGCAGTAGGTTTGTGAATTATCATGCAAAAGAATCACGCATGCATTCTAAACTTATACTTTCTTTTCAAAGATTAGTGGGATTTAAATTTAAGTTGATCTCCATTTTTGTAATTTTGTGCTACTGTTTGTAAGGAATTTTTTTTAACAAAAACAACAATTCAAACTATTTTGTTAAGTAAAGCAAAAACAAAGTACTGGAAACAAAATTATAATATTGAAGTATTCGATTGAAATATCCAAGTTTCTCGGATGGAAATGGATCTAGAATCTCTTTATGCTTTGTCTTAGAGAAAGAGAACCGAACAAAGAAAATTATCTTAATAAACCCAGCAGTCCGGTCCACCTGTGCCAAGTTTCCTTTCCTCCCGACTTCGTCGTTGGACGCATTTATTTATCGATCAACCTGGTTCTTTGTTGAAAATGAGGGTTAACTATTTAATTTACCCATTTACAGGATAATTGTAAATGATTGATACAGTTTTGTAACTCGAAAACTGTACGTCATCATGTAAAAATCAATTCAAACAGGAGATTCTTAAGTTTTTTTGACACCACTCGCGGAAAAGTAGTTGCATATCAGTTTCTACAGAATTGTGTTGACTTTGCATTACAATGCTAATAAATAAAACACTTTCCGTAACCCTATAAATTAAATAATGTACGACCTGATTTATGATGTTGTAAAAGGAGATACTAATATTTAATATGACTCCATCAGGGGTAAAAAATGGTTCATTTGAACAATTCAAATGCAAAAGCAAGCAATTCCTGAAACCGTATTATACATAAAATTGAAAACATTGAACAACTTAGTTTCTTCAATTTCTTCCAATACTAAATTTATTCTTTGTTTGAAATTCATTGTTGATGATGGTGATTTTATATTTTGATTAGGATTTTTTGCGGACATTTGCCATCACTGATTAGTAAAAAACACAAGTTTCACGACGTTTCGGGATCTGGAATCTGATCCCGTCTTCAGGTGAAGGAAAACCTAGAACATATCAAGATTAGTAACACATAGCCAGGAAAACCTGGACAAAAACACAGCTAAAACAGAGAACTGTAAAAGCAGTCACGAAAACACTAAGCTGAAAAGAAAAACAAAAACACAAAATAACACAGGAAACACAAGTATCGAGACTTGTGTTTCCTGTGTTATTTTGTGTTTTTCTTTTCAGCTTAGTGTTTTCGTGACTGCTTTTACAGTTCTCTGTTTTAGCTGTGTTTTTGTCCAGGTTTTCCTGGCTATGTGTTACTAATCTTGATATGTTCTAGGTTTTCCTTCACCTGAAGACGGGATCAGATTCCAGATCCCGAAACGTCGTGAAACTTGTGTTTTTTACTAATCAGTGATGGCAAATGTCCGCAAAAAATCCTAATCAAAATACTAAATTTATTCATTTAATCTGTGAGGAAATAAAACAAATATTATTTAGTAGCTACTGTGCCGAGTTCTAATACACGAGTGAGAATTTCCACAGAATATTGTTTAGAAACATGGATTTCCTTTTATCAAATAAAAAGGAAATGAGGTGGTCCTGAATATGTAAACTTCGCCGATATTGAAGCCAATATACACTATAGGGAAAACAACTTATTGAAGGAGCATTTTTCATAAAATTCGAAAATTAAAACAATCTTAAGGCAGTGATTATTGTCAAATTCTTCAAAATCCTTTACAAAAATTATAATCCTTAAAATGTTCGGACTTTTAAAGTGTTCTATAGACCTTTCTTAAACATTTTATTTGTTATAGATTTTTCAGTGATCAATATGCAATTTATATTTCGTTACACAGTTGAAACGCTGATATCTTAGGGAATATTGAGCAGATTTGAGAGATTGATGACTTATAATCAGTAGGTTCCTACAAACCATGTTCATTCAATACAATATAATTAAAGGAAAGTATTTAAAGAAGCATTGTTGTGATTTGATTAGAGTGAAATGTTGAATGTAAAACTAATTTTATTTTAATCGATCTATGCTAATTAGAAATCGGTTAAAGATTCATTGGCTGTGCCTGACATAATTCATAGGCCCAGCTAACTCCTCCTAGACATTCATAAAACTACTTTCTATCATTATTCTCTTATTTAGACTTAGCTTTATACACAGAAGATGAAATTAAATTGGCGAGCTTTCGTACGGTAGGGAAAATCACATCACCAAATAGATTTACTTGATTTTTCATTGATGTCAGCACATAGAGGATGATGCGCTTCCTCAAAGAGAAAGCACATACATGCGAGTGGTCAAAGCCTTTGACTTAGAGCTGGAAGGTCAATTACCTTGATAAAATTAAATAAATTTTTGATAGAGCATATTTTGAAAACAAAAAGTCTTTTTAATAATTAAGTTCATAAACTAGAAACTAAAAGTTAGTGTCAACGTCATGATATCTGACTACATGAAGGGTCAGACATATAAATGGTAAAAGCGTAAACATATATCATTCAACTAAATATAATAAAATGTTTTATTGCTTATTAGGTTTGTAAAGATTATCTAACAACACCACAAAATATGTGTTATGTGATATTTGTAGGATTTTGAAATAAAATCAAATCTGTTGTATGCAACAAGATAACATGAATCTAATAATATCTACACAATCAAGTTGCATGGCAAAACAAGAGTTACACTCATAATAAATTGGTAAAATTGCAGTTCAGATCTTACGTTACACTGTAGGTCCCTTGGTCGTTGGCCTACTAATCAAAATTAGCCTAAAAGACTGTTAACTATCTAATGTGGATCGTTCGTAATCATCGCTACGGCATTTATAACGCAATTTTATATAGAAGTCTACAATAATTTTCATTTGAACTACTTCGATAATTGTCGTCAGTCTTAGTTAGTAACAAGACTACAATAAATACCTACAAACATCCTAAACTTATCTTTCACTCATCTTTGCCTTAAAATGCTCCTTACTGGTGGTCAGCGTCTTATTTTTAATGGTTGTAAAAATCTACTACTCAAACATATTCGATCTACAACAGGAATACAGGGATCTACACAGAAATTCCTTTGGGATAATGAAATTTATGTGACAAAGTCGATTTACCAAAGAAAGGTATAAAACTACCTGGTATACTTTCAATTTTATTTGAATATACTTTACATATATTTGAGTATACTTTAAATGAAAGTCGATTTGCATATAACAGGAAATTACTCGTGGTTGTCCGAAGCCTCGCGTCTGTGTCATCGACTGGCCTACTTCCTACCTCGGTCTGATATATTAGTGTTCTTGACTGTAATTTGAAATTCAACATTCTCCCTATGAAAGTACACTCTAGCAAACTCATTTCAAAATAACCGTACCCGTATACCCGTATGTATGAAAGTACACTCAATTAACATTAAATAAAGAAACATTACATACTCGAAGAGTAAATTATGTATACACATTTACTACAGAATTGGATAACAACGAGGTCATTGACATGATTTGTATGCAGACAGAAATAATATTTATTTCATGAAGAATATCGTAAGGAAATAAATGGTATTCATATATACTTTTTCTGTAGTCCAACTTTAAGATTATAAGACTTATCATTATGAATCTGAACTTTTACAGCCACTTAGGTGGTATAATTAAGTATCTAATATTATAAATGCTAAATTTCTAGCTAAATCTAAAGATTGGTGAACGAGAAATTTAGTTTTCTTTAAAACTATGAAGGTTCTGGGAGGAAATTAATTACCGTCAGCCTGAGCATTAACCATTAAGAACGCCCGGAGATATTGGGGTTTGGTTCTTACATTTAAACTGTAATAAAAATTGGACTATTGTTTTCGTCTTTAGATCTGATTATATCCATATACATCAAACATACATACACGGATGAACGGACTCCAAATCGACAACTACGTTTTGGATCCAATGAGTAATAAAAAATATCTCTGCTAAACATGTAAAACTAAAAAAAATTCTCCAGGTAGGGTAGAAGGTAACAATCAAATTTGTATCCAATTTCAGCTGTTACTTAATCTCTTTCCCTGCAACCAACAACATAAATTTCTCTTGTCTACCACATATAGTGCAGGAAAATAATGCAAAATTTAGCATGATTGCGGAATTTTAATTTAGCAGGCTGAAAATTGGTGGAAAGGTCGAAAATAAAGCTGTGATCTTCACACTAAAATTCCCAAAAAAAACCACTTGGGCAACATGCCGCCATCTTGAAAAAACCATTTCCGGTCCGTGTTTCTCTGAACATTTTTTTGATGACATGAAAACCATGAGAGATATGAAAAAAGTGTAAATGACTTTTTGTAGTAAATAAAATTTCCAATAAAATGAGTGTAAATATGTACAGAAAATATCGATTTTAACTGTCGATATTATTAATTTTTTAATATGTTATAATTCAAATACCACTGCCATAAGGAATACATGTAAAATTTGATGTAAAATACACTCCCTAGTGGACGAATCCATTTAATATCGATGAATAATAAATTATATTCATAGAATCCTGATAAAAATTCCAGTTATTTGCCACCTCAATCATCAAAATTGGTTCACTATAAAAGCCTGGGTAAACTCACAAAGAATGATTCCTTATGATAACATTTGTAAAAATTCCTTAAGGAATATCCTTTTTGTGAGCTTACCTCACGTCTTTATAGTTCACCGATTTTGATGATTGAGGTGTCAAATAACTGAAATTTTTAACAGGGTTTTATGGCTATAGTTTATTATTCATTGAGTTTAAACGGATTCGTCCCCTAGGGAATGTATTTTACATCAAATTTTACATGTATTCCTTATGGCATTGGTATCTGAATTACAACATTTTAGAAAAATAATAATATCAACAGTTATAATCAATATTTTCTGTACAAGTTTATACTCATTTTATTGGACATTTTATTTTCTACAAAAAAGTCATTTACACTATTTTCATATCTCTCATGGTTTTCATGTTAATAAAAAAAAAGTTCAGGGAAACACGGACCGGAAATGGGTTTTTCAAGATGGCGGCATGTTGCCCAAATGGGATTTTTTTGGAATTTTAGTGTGAAGATCCCAGCTTTATTTTCGACCTTTCCACCAATTTTCATCCTGCTAAATTAAAATTCTAGAATCCGTAGCTATTTTCCTGCACTAATAATACTTTGTATAACATTGTTCAACGTCAGTGCAAATTATCGACCGGCGAAGATAATTTTACCCTCTTATTATATTTCTGTTTGAAATACGTCAATGTTTTTTTTAGTAAATAAATGTTAAAAATTGTTTTTCAATATAAAATCTTACAATTACAGACTCCATTTATTAGCTGTTTAAAGATAAACACGTACTTTAAATAATTCTAAGTAATATTACTATAATCCTTGAGTATTATTATTTACATTTGGTTTCCGGGAAAAACCGTAGGGGGAAAACAGCTTCTCTCAAGAAATGTAATTCGTTTTCTGCTTCAATTTTTGTTACTCTATTTCCGACACCAGGAAAGATTATATTCAATGCAACTTCCCACGCCTTTGAAAAGATTGGCTATGTAATTTTAATCCACGTTTAAATATACAGTCTGTATCAACCCACCTTTTATTTTTACGAATTTGTATTTTTGGTTCAAAAAATATTTCAACCAAAATGTTATCAACTGCATTTAAAAAATTTTTACTCCCTTGTAGCGTAGTCAAAATAACAGCCAAACTCTAAAATGTCCTATCAAAAAGTAAAACTTTTGATAATTGTTAAACATATAAGTATTTAAAAAATGTATTGTTCATGATAGGAATAAAGAATGAAACAGCAACTGTAAAGACCGTTAAGTGTTTTTCTTTATCTCCTTAAATGTGAGTATTTGCTGTTTCATATTAATGGTTCTTAACCAAGGGAAAACCCAGTAATTTCGATGTTAACCAACATTTTTGCATTTGACGAGCAGCTCTGTATGGCGGAGTTAGCTGTCGGCGCATCATTTATATCAGCACAAAGGGATGCGATTTGGCGCTACCAAGAGAGATATGCGGGCAAACAGATTGCTTTAAACGTCAATAAGTAGGATTAAAAGCAAATGACAATCTCTACATTATTGTTGCATTAAAATATTAAATTGCAAACTCATATTCTACTTGACCTATTTTATTTTACGTCATGAAGCTCTTACTCCGTTTTTGGAGCATAAAAATGGTTGGTAATGGTTTAAACTATATAAAAACCCGAATTTCATAACATAAACTATTGAAAATAAACAGGTCTATCGCTACACTCGTCAAAACTAGAGTGCTTTGTAAAGGAAGAAACTGTGAAAAAGAGATGGTATGAAGTGCAAAAATTCATCCGTGTAACGTATTATACAAAATATATGGTATTAATTATCATAAATATGAATATTCGTGTAGAGTAGACTATAAATGCGACTATACATTATTGTTTAAAATAGCTTGAACACGTAGGTAGATTTTAGGTTTGCGACAAAACGATTATCTTGAAAAAGGTAAGTTGTATTTAGAAGATTTTAGAACTTGTGTTATTCTCGGTGTAATTTATTTATAATAACAAACAAATATTTGTCAGCTGATTGACAAAATTCGTCCTGATAATTTTAGTTTTGCATTTATTTAGGAGCTTTAATTATCTTAAGGATCCAAAATGGCGATTTCCAAATACACCTCCTATTAAAATGACGTGTCTGTGATGTAACTGTTAAAATATCATATATCTTGAATACCTATGAATTTCCCTTATATATCCAAGAACACTGCCAGTTAGCGGACAACTAATTATGGGTTACTGCTCAGCATTTATTGTTTAATATTAAATTTAAAGCATGGCATAACCATTTAGGTCCCTCACTTGAATATTACATCGATTCGCCGGTTAAATGTGACTCAGGTGCATGTACCTAGCAGTCCTTATTAGAATTACAGCTATATTCATACTGCATCGTTTTCCATTTGGCTAAGGTATGTTGAGTAAAATCGAATGTCATGTCATTTATTTAACAAGTAAAGCATTAAATTGCATTAGCCAAGTCAAATCATACAATATCTCTTATCAACTAAAGATTCTTTACAATCATGTAACAAGCATCTGTAAAAACTAAAAAAACCATCCTTGATATTTATAGGTAACATACATATAATATTTACAAGGCAACATTCAAAGACTATCAGTCAGTAATCACAGACGCTGTAAACGTCTCTTTCCTGCAAGATGGATTTTTTAAACTTAATTCTAAATTTTCCAAAGTCATGCTCAGCCTGCAGTGGAGGAGGAAGATTTAACGTGATTATACTTTATCAATGTGACTGCATTTTAAGTGTTTTTGGAAAAAAGAAGTTGAGTGGCGGGGAATGGCAAGATTTGAAGCGTTTCGGAGTGGATAATTATGACTAGCAGGTGTGATAATTATGTAATATTCTTCTTTGTAAAGGAAAAAGTTTCCAAGATGTAGATGGACGGTAATGTTAAAATTCTGAATTATCTGAATGTTTCTCTGCAAGACTGGTGTTTTGGAAGGGAAAACAAAATGCGTATTGCCTTTTTCTGCAATAAGAACTGGGTCCGTTGGTTTACACAATTTCAAACAGGAACCAGCATAAGACAGGTAAGGATAAATAACCCCATGATATGCTGAATAATTATTTTAAAATAAATAAACTGGGAATTTTCAACTAAAAACATTTCTTTTTACATATCATTGAACCCAAAAAAAACGCACAAAACGACACAAATTATGGTGTTTTTTGGTTTTGGGTAGTGTGTTTGAAAACGCTGTAAAACTTGTTTTCACTAATCAGTGATGAAAAACGTAAGCAAAAATCAAAATTGGAACATAAAATCATCATCGCCAACATCTAATCTAAAACAAAGAATATCATTGGAGTCACGTTATCATTCCGATAAAGAACAATTATACCAGAAATACGGATATATATGGTTTGAAAAAAATCCTAAAGCAATACACGTAAGGTTATTAGATGGATCCTAGGCAAGCTGCCGAAATTAATTGTGGAAGGTTCGGCAGCTGTCAATCATTTTGGGGCTTTTAATTATTAATCCTAAAATCGATTAGCTGACTTTCTCAGTAAAAACTATCATCGCATCAATACTGCGTCCCGTTCTTAATCAAATATTAAGTGCACAAAGGGATTCAAGGATTTTAATGATTTAACAAATATTCACTAGCAGTAAGAAGTTTTGTGACATACAATGTTTCTTTAAGTATGTTAACATATTATGCATAAGGAAGTCCTTAAAGCAAAAAAGCATCGTACGGTGAGATTGGTATACACTTAAGAAGAGCATAAATTTCAATTCAGACGAGCTTTGTGTGTGAGAGGCTTCCACAACTTAACTTGCAGCACGTCGCGCCACTTTATTACGGCGAGGCTTTTGGTTTACCCACCTTTTTGCATTACAGACATTTTAACTCAAATACAAACTGCACATACGTTATGTTATTTACTGAGGGTAAATAAAAAACGTATTACAACACTTAAAATAGTAGTTTTTATTACTAGGAGCGAAAGAGACACTTTTGCTCCGTGTGATGAACAACTATTTTCATCATTATATATAAATAACCATTTAATCGTTAAAAAATTAGACTACATAATTTTGAGGTTATCTAAAATAGTCATCGTCACTTACACATCTGTTAGTTGTTTACAAACACAAGTTAAGAAATCGTTCAACCTTTCAAACGTAACATAAACAAATTTTGACATTAGAGTACGGCAAAATTTACCATATGTTTTTTCAGTACTCCTAATCGAAGTGATCCAAAAACGATCATTTTGCGTACGATTTGGAGAACTAAAAACGGCTGTTTTTCGGGGCAGTATGATAAAAATATATTTACATTGATGCTTTATTCACTTACAAGACGGTAGATTAACAGAAATGGTGGAAAATGGGGATCAATTTTGATTGGTCACGCCAATTATCATCAAGCCCAATGAGAGACTGGCAGACTCATCATGGCGTCCGTCCTTTATCCTATTGGCTGCTGAAAGTTCCGTCGGAAATAGGCTCTTGAAAGTATCTCCATAGTCAAAGTTCACTTGCTCGTTATTAGAATTTCTCTATATTTTATTAAATATATAAAATTCTGTCCATGCGTTTATTACATTTCCCTTTTTAAAACATTTCATTATCGTGAGAATTGATTTTACATTTCCCGTGTTATATCTATATTCTAACATGTTGACAATAGTCAAGAAAAAAATCCCAGTTTTCCACCAGGGCTTTCTTTTCTTTTATGAATAAACCTACATATTAATTGATTGTGACCTACTTTGATAGGCATCCTGACGAGTCTAATTTCCCCGAAACCATCCAAGGAGAAGGGAACCTCCTTGATGTACGATGTAAGATGTAAGGTAGTCAAAGAACCTGTTTCCGAAGAACTTCCGGCAGCCAATTGGATAAAAGGACGGACGCCATTATTGCTCTGCCAGTCTCTCGTTGGAGACCAGTCGATCGCCATTTTCCACCATGTGTGTATATTTACAACAGTACAACTATAAATATACTTTTAAGCGTTTTACGACGTTTTTTATTTACATCCAGTAATACAACAACCCGTATCATGCTAACTGAGGAATTATTGTGTTATTATAAAGTTATGTTCTCAGTTCTCATCACATAAAACGTTTACCAGACTTTAAATAAATATAAAAGATATAAAAGAAGTTCTGTATTATTTATTTGATAGTGTACTGACCACCTAATAACTGTGGCATTGAACATCTACGAGTGATATTGATAGGAACTTGACATTGAAAATCAATGTAGATCATGTTAGTAACAAGTTGAACTCAAGCATTTATTTGCTTAGAAGAATTTCCTAGTACCTACCTACAGATGTTTTAAGAACTTTATATTTTGGTGTTTTTTATCCATACTTGTCCTATGGGTTAATGTTATGGGATAGTACTTATGTAACGTATCTGAAGCGTGCTTTCATTTTACAAAAAAAGGCTCTCCGCATTATTGCGAAGATCAAAGGCAATCTTGTAGGGATATTTTTATTTCGTTGGACATGTTGACCTTGTATGCAATGTATATATACCAATCAGTTGTACTGGTGGTCAATGATGGAAATGTTACTGTTAGAAACCAAGATGTACATAAACATTTCACTAGGTCTAGGCTAGATATTCATAGAGTGCAAAGAAGATTAGGAAAGACCTCTAACAGCCCTTATGTGAGAGGGGCAATGTTCCACAAAATAAATTATCAAGGACAATCAAAGAACTGAAAGGAAATAAGTTTAAAAGTGAACTGAGGAAATGGCTAGTTTCAAAATGCCCCTATGACCTCAGTACTCTGTTTGAATAAAGAGTAAGCCCTTTTTTTATTTTGTTAATAACTTTGAATTTCGACCTAATATAGGCATAAACATGTAATCATTTTTTATGTCGTTTTTGTAAGATGAGACCAATATTGTAATTGACATTGTTCATGTATATAATATGTTAACGAAAAATAAAGAATTTTGGTTTTGATTTGAGTATTTTAGAATAACTAAAAATAATTGTTCACAAACTATCATAAGATCCATGAATTGAAATTTTACTAATTTGAAAGATCACTAATTTGAAATTTTACAAAACTACAATCCAAATGTGAAGTGGAATACGTCCGACGCGATATACCATAGCGACTGCGAGTCGAACAGCACAACCAATTTGCAAAGAGGAAATTGAAAACGGAGGTTGCTACTTAGAACTGTGTTAGACTACGATGATTTGATTGGTTAGTTAATTTTAAGTTCTGTCTTTTTCTGTGCTCAAATCAAAAGTTTAGTTAAGCTACTGTATTTGATTTTGAGCAAAGATTTTACAATTTCAATGAAATTAACTTTACAACAACAAAAATTGTCCAAAGTAACATACTTAAACAGGAATACTTCAAGGCGGTACGATGAGCCTTGCCGACTAAGATTAATATAATCGTAATACTAAAGTACTGTTTATTTGTGTTAGTTTATGAAAAGGTTTTATAATGAACGATTTAAGCCATGAGTTGAGTTAATTAATTAACACAAAGTAGCATTGCATTCATGTAATGACTATGAATGCATTCGTTACATATACTACTTTATCTAGGACTTAATAGGGTAAATAATAATAAAATAATAAAATAAATAAATACTACTAATTGACTGGATAGCCGAGTGGATAAAGCGCTCACCTCATAACCTGAGGGTCGCCGGTTCGATTCTTGAGAGGATCGAAACTGGGTCCAGTTGCCATTTGTCATTGGGCTATGAATTAATGATGCTATCTAACATAAGGTGGCCGTTAGATAGTAACAAGACCCGAGGTTGGACCGTTCCCGATTAAAACGTTAAAAAATGCCACCAGCGTTGAAATACACAAAATGCAAAATACAAAAAATACACAAAATACAAAAAATACGCCCAACAATACACGACAAAATTTCCCCTGGAGTTAAACAAAACTCATAACTTTTATTGGTCGATTTAAATTATAAGGCCCAGTCCGTCCGTAAGACTAATGTAAATTTTAGCATCGGGCTTATGAACGGCGCGTGGGCCTTGTGTTTTGGTTCGAACTATACTTCGATACCGAGCTCTCATTAAAAACCTAACCATTTGTCATACGTGAATCCTGTATCATAAAGTTTAGTTTATGATATTGGTTCGTGATGCATATCTAAATGATATTACATCTAATAGCCTCAAAGTAAATACAGTATGAGGAACCGCAACAAGTTCAACATTCCCCCTCACAAGACGTATTTTTTCAAAAATCAGACATTTTATAATGCAGTTATATTTTTTAATGCTCTTCCTGACCACTTCAGAGCGGAGACAGATCAGGTCAAGTTTAAGAATAAACTTAAATAACAAAATAATATTAAATAATAATATTTAATTACAAAATGTTATTATAGAATTGATGACTTTATTAATGATGAAATGTATTGTGTATTGTTTGATTAAGCTTCTCTTAATATGACACATGCCAATGCTTTACATGTTGAACGGCAATAAAGAATTATTTGATTTGATTTGATAATATCATAGTTGGTGGTCATTGTAACGGTTGTAAATGAAAATAATATTAATGGTAAGAAATTCATAAAAGGCAACCTCAAAGTTAATAAAAAGGGACAGTTTTGCAACATCTGCGCATATCTTGGTAAAATTCTAACTGACGTGTGCATCTATCCAGCTTAAAAGAAACTTACGTCTTACGTGAATATTTCATCTCTATGTTTACTATCTCTTACATTTGGGCGTTTTTACCAAATATATGTTTAATATTTAAGTAATATTTAAAATTAACTAATCAATAAATTGTTTTAAACTTTAATATAAACAAAAAGGTTGTATACAGCAATGTTTTGAATGGCTTATTATGATTAACCTATCATTTAAATATAGTAATTTTTAACACATTTTTCTCTTTTTTGGTTTGTTTCTTTTTACATCTCTTTACCTGTTTAAAAAAAACTGCACGAACGAAAAGTCAAAGCAGCGGTGAGATTATGAATATAGAAATATCACCAGGTATTATTTGCATCTCCGAGCATGATAATTATTATTATTTTGATAATATCATGCTCATATCAGTTTGAGTTTAAACTGATATGCTGTTACCATACGTACAGTAATTAACTGACGTTGATAATACATATTATGCACCGCAGCTTAAAGGGAGGAAGTTAAGTTAAGATTATTAAGTTTTATTATTGTTGAATGTATATACAGAACGTCCTCGTTTGTCTATTAGTAAGCCAAAGATATGAAAGTGATCGTCCCCTCGTATGATCAATAGTATTATTAATAAATGAAAGCTAACCCTTCTCACTTAGTAAAAGCCACATATAAGAAATTAAGATCCACCACCATCTTATTTTTCTTAAATCATATTACAAGAATATAAAACAACATGAAAAAAATTTGAAATATACATAAAACCTTGCTTCAAATTTTATAACATGTTCCTCTGAAATAGAAATGTTTTGGAAGACTCGCTGATATTTTTTCCATCGTAAGAATGATTCAAGTAGATTATTCCAGAGGCCGAAGCATTAATAATGCATCATCTCACCATTATGAATTACCCCCCCCCTCTCCCCTCCCTTGGACGCCGACACTTTGTTAGCGTGAGGATCTTGGTTACAAGACTTCTCTTCTATTACACCTACTTCATTAGCATTCACTACATAAACCTAAAAACCATGCAGAGTAGAAACCTCCTTTTTTATTCTCCGTTTGTTTCAATCATTGGTTACTAAATCAGGAACTAATTGTGTTGAGTGTTTAATCAATTGAAAATGTCTTATATAAATTTTCATTTGTAGTTTTGACTAAGAGAACAATGTACATTTTGAAATTAGATTAACTATTAAAAAATATATTTCAGGCTTAGTATTTCCTCAGAACAAGAAAGTGTTATGAACGCATTGTGAATGGATGAAAGACAAAGTGTGTTTTGTGTAGTGTAGAGCTTTGTGTGGTTTCTGAAAAGACGGTAATAATAGTTTTCTCTAAGCTAAGAGACATTTCGCTCAGAGCATAAAGGCGTAAACGCTTTATTACACACGTCTTAATTTTTTTTAGAATATTGACAATGAAACGTCTTAAACGATGTAATTTAAATTTACAGGCGAAAATTTGCATTAAAAATGCTTCAGTCACAACACTTGCTGTTGTACAACACAGTTGTATTTATGTCGCACAGTCCATTGAAAATTTGTTAGAATATGAAAACAATATAGTTAACTGTTTGAACAGCAAATAAAGTTTTTGTTTTAGACTTAAGTAATACGCAACACAAGCTTAATGGTTATTTTATTATATCTAAAAATCGCTAAAATATGTTCATTTTGCATAATGAGGAAACATTAAATCATGATTAAAATAGTAGTAGTAGTAGTAGTAGTAGTAGTAGTAGTAGTAGTAGTAGTAGTATTAACCGTTAATGCGTTATTCATAAGGCACTAAACGCACTAAATTGTAACTAAGCACTAATTGTAAAATTAATAGGCTATCATCAATATTAACATGTCATATAACTAATTGAGTCTTTTATACTTATTTATTACGCAAGGGATTTTTGTGATTAAGACTTCTCCTGCAGTTCTTAGCCAATATATATTAAAGTGTCGTTCGCAGGAAATAAAACTTATGAATTATAGCATAAAAGATGCCCTCAAAGTTTCTTTGCTCATAAGTATAACATTGGAACAGAAATTTGAAGGAACAGCTGAGTTTTAATACACATATATTTATGTGTAGACCACAATAAAACAACATTCTGAGCTTCGTATGCCCGCTAGCACATAGATATGCAATAAGATAATAAGAATACATATAATACATCAATTGGGGGGGAGTAAATCAAGATCAGGATGTTTTTATGCCGTGATGCTACGCAAAACACATAAAAGTATAAAAAACATACTTTGAATAAACTAAGAAGCTGACAGTTCAGATTGAAACTGTTAAATCTGGCAGTATATAGTAATGTTTGTGCTTCTGATGAAATATTATCTCGTTTTTACAAAGGATTCTAATAAGGTCACCGACTTCCGGCCCGTGTTGATGATATATGATCACGTGACGTCGTCGTGTATCGTGCTTGATTTATTAGTGTACGCGGGGCATACCCAAAACATTACCTTAGAGGAAGTAAAGTGCATATTTTACACCTTTATCTGTTGACAGAAAAATAAAACACGAAAATAACACGAAATACAGCAAAGATGACTTACGTTGACGGTGAATTCTAGTAAAACAGTTTACTAGGTTTCAGGTTGATAACACCAAATTATCACAAGCTGCAAAATCATTATTTGATGAAGATTTATTGGCAAAAACACGTCCAAATCGGCACTTAAAGTCCACAATATTGAAGTACACGACCGCTAATACATAAAATTGAACTTTATTACGCATAACTGGGCAAGGAACAGGCATACTAGGTTTATTTCCCTTTTTCCATTACGTCTACTCATAAAGTGGCTGCATTTATGGTTGTAATACAATGGTTACTATTCCGGGCACATTAGCTTTTGCGTGTTTAAGGGATAGCAAAGTTTAAATGACTTTTTTATCCCTGAAAAATTGAAAATTTAAAAAAAACCTTGTTTAGTTTGAAAGGGTTTCAATCAGTCGTGAAAAGCAATAATAACTCTGGTACAGAACATCTAAATAGAAAGAGAATCGATTTCAGATAAAAAATCTCTCTGTTCTGAGCGACTTAAGTCAGTTCCTATTTTGACTTTAACAATAAATTAAAAATAAAAAATTTTAATACATTTTTATTTTGAATCACAGTTTTTGAATAAATAAAACATCCATTGTTATCATCCAAATAATGGTCAAAAAATATGAAAAAATAGCTTAAAACTATAAAAATTACACTTAAACAATTAAAAATCTGACGCAAAACTATCTCACATTAAAAGGAATAAACGGGTAGAAGAAAGAGCACGTATAGAAGGCGTTAGTCACGCAGATGGTTTCAATTCAAGAGTTAGCTGAAACAAAACTGATTACGTCACAAGGGACCGGGAAGATGATTTTATTTAAAATCATCTTGGGTTTATTAATATAACCAATAAATGAATACTTTTGGATCTTTTCCGTTATGTGTCAGCAATTTTATAATTTTTTCTATTAGTTTACATAGACCCAAAACAGAGCGGAATTCACTTTATAGTGGTCAAATTAGTATTTTTAGTAGTTAGGTTGGGTTGTTAGTTTATATTAGTAGTTTTTTTGTAGTAGTTAGGTTAGGTTAGGTAACCAAACCTAACCTAACCTAACCTAACCTAATCTAACTTAAAGCTCCGGTGCCCACACACAAACGGTAGAAAGTAACTGGTGGCTTGCAAAACATCGGAATAAAGTTCAACGCGGTACGCGGCGCTCTATGATTGACTTATATTTGTGTGAATTTTTGTGGCGACGGCGGAATAAGGATAAAGACTTATTTCAACAAATTATCAGTGATATGGTCGCTTACTGGCCTCCAGAATAAAGGAATGAGATATTCGTTTCATTACAATGTTATAGAAAATATTTTAGGATTGCTGACACATAACTGAAAAGATCCATACTTTTTTTAGTTGATCAAACCTTTTATTTTGCTGTTTACAAAAACAAATATTTAGAATGCAATAATTATAGAGTATATAACGTGATCATCGGATAAGGCCATCTTTTACACTATTTACAGGGAGCGAAAAGGGTTTGACGTACGCACTGGAGAGGGTTTTTAATGTTCAACTTTAAAGAACACAATTTGTTAATTGGATTATGAAGGTAGAACTATCTCTCATTCAGCCCCCCTTCATCCAAACACTGAAACAGCTTCGCCCTGTTGGCACGTTTTGACACTTCAACTCATTCTTGGGTATTGGGGCATGAAACTCCTAATACGCTTAAAGCTAAGTAGCTTTTTAATTCCCAGTGAAAACCTGATGTTTTATAAACACTGACGCGTGAAATTAGTTTTTTTATTCCCAATATCAACATTAGTAGAATCATTATCACAATCAAGCCAAAAGCGTTAAAGGACAAAACATTTTATTTAGAATATTAGGCGCAAGATGTTTCCTGATTATAATAATTTTCACGAATTACCCTTAAAATTAATATTGAGAAATTGTTATAAGAGGTGCCTCATTTTTCTTCATTTTAAACACTCATTCTTCTTCATTTCATTATCATGATGATTAAATTAATAAATAATTAGAGTACACAATAAAAGGCTTATGCTATCTGAAAAAAAATAAAAATAATTTGTTTTGCAATTTTTGTAGGTTAAAAGGTTAAGTTTACACCTGCCACTTCGAACAATCAACAATCTTTTCTGAGGAGTCTCAGATTTGTTTTCAGCAATCTAGTAAATCCTTTTTCTGTTTCTATTTTTCTGTTTTCATATCTGTCCGAGACCTGAGGAAAAATTGTGATCCTTGTGGTGAACTATTTAACATGGCGATGTATTCAAGTGCATTTGGCCACATCGATGGGACATCTTTCATCTAGAATTCTTTTCAGTTATTTTCGTTAAAATATATTTACAACTTTCCTTGCAAGAGAAGGTTAGCGTTTTCATGGAGGTAAGTTAGTTATTTGTACATTAGTTAGTTGTCTTAGAAGCTGTTTGACTGTCCTCAAGCAACATTTAAGATTATGTGTAGGAACGTATTGATATTTAGGTTTTAAACACCTCTATACAAACAGGAGTTTTCTACTTAAATCCAATTATCAACTTAGAGCAAAACGATTTTCCAGCACTGAAAGGGGTTCGTAAGCACATAGATTGGTCGACTCGTGGATTGCTTGAGGCAGAATAAACGACGAAGTAGGTTTTAGCGAATTTTCCTTGTAGAGAAGTAGGTATTTAGATTGCAATCGTAGTAGGCAGAGTTTGAAAAAAAACGGAACAAGATTCCCTTATTTCGTGCTTAAAATATATGAAAATAACAAAATCATTCAATTTTTATTAATGTTGAAGTTTATAACAGACAATGACAATGGTAAAATCAATACAAAAAAGAACTAAATACTGTATATAATTTTTTTTCATATTGCATTGAATAACAATGATTTATACTTGTTAACATAATCACAACTGGCCAAAAAATGATAAAATTTATTAATAGGCCCCCTATTTACTTTAGATGAATATTTTTGTCAAATAAAAATTAATTCATATTGAATTATGTTTTGGGATACTTTACCTAGATGTAAGGTAGGCACTTTAAATTTTCTTATACCTTTACTATGAAATCACAATATATATATTTGTCTAGCTGATCTGTAAAGGTAAGCAGTATAAGTCAAGCAGTGATTTATTTATCCGCTACCGTTCACTCGGTAAGAAAGTACACTCGCTTTTCTGTATGTATGAGTGTTTTTTAAGAGTTTATTTGTAAGCCCAGTCATTAAAATTTTAAGTACCCCCACACATGTTACAGTCATTACAACAGCTCACTCCTAAACTGGTACCGTTTTTACCGTTGTAATAAGCTCCAGGTGCTGGCGCCAAGGGTCCTCATCATCGTTACTGCTCCATCCTTATTACTCTGAATTTTCCGATGTAACGGAATAAGGAGATAATTCTATAACTCCATATAAAAATAATTCTACGGGGATATAGAGTATTATAATAGTATATTTCATAGCAAGAGTAAAAAGTGAATCATTATGAACCGTATGAAGTGCTCGATAAATCTCGCAATTCAAACATATATGGTTTTGAATATGTAAATCAATTTCACTTGTGTTTTGAACGATACTTTTTGCTACACAGCTGATGAAAAAATAATAAAAACGTTTATGTTTACTGCGAAAAAAATCAAATGGATATTGAACATTAATTTTAGATTTTTAACATTTTTTGTGAGTCAAGTTTGTCGACCGAAGCTCTTGAGCCGGGAACTTAAGTCCCGTGTGATGAACTATATTTTTCATTATACCGCTAAATGTATTCCGCTACATACTTAAAAACAGAAAAAATTAAACTTTTTTTATTTTTAAAAGATTCCTCTCAATGAGGCTTTAATCTTATTCTTACTATTTGAAACAATCAACTGATTGTTTGTTTAATTTATGTTTAGGTTGGACTGGCAGTTACCAGTTTACTGACGTCCAGCTGGGACAAAGTTTTATTTCGGCCAATCAGAAAGATTGAATCAGCCTACTTCTAAACGAGATATTTAAACGTCATAGTTCTTTTGTAATCAAATTGAACGTCACTTTTAAGCAAACACGATAATGATGTTATTTATTAATGCTCAAAAGGTTCACGACAAAACGTAACAAAATTAATTATAGGTATAACCATGTTTGAAAACATTAATAGTAAAAGTAATCAATTATTCAAACTATTATTTTACTAAAGGAATATTTAATGTTTTAGTTGGTTTATTTTCAAGGTCCTTCCTAGTCGACGCCGGCCTAGATGACAAATGTTGGCGTGTCTGTCCGCTGTCATGTGCCCTGGTACGACTTGAAATATTAATGTGCAGGGCACACATGGGGCTACAGCGTGTAGGAAAAGTAGTTGAAACGATTTGTAGTTGAACGGTAGGACAGCATTCGCAATAAAACTATATTTTCATAATATTTTTGACCATAAACTATTTGATTTACGCACTATATGAAATTATATAGGTTCAGCATACGTTATTCCTTTTAAAATGGAAAAGTTAACTGATTTTAATCAAGGTAAACTATTTACCTTGAGTAGGAGATATTATTATAAATGCAAAGGGATTGTGTCCCTTATGATAGAGTTGCCCAAAACTGTTTCTATTATTATTAATAGATAAAATATACCGTAGCTTTACAATTCCGTCAAAGGTTTAAAAAAACATGTGTAAAAGGGAGGGACTGAACATTTCTGAACAGCTTTAGATAAATATGAAAATAACCAACAACCTTTTTCACATCAAAGTGGGAAACTACTGGACAAGAAAATCTCTTGATTACATGGAGATGTTTAGCTAGAACTGAATTAGATGACCAATAACAATAAATTGTAATATAAAGCAAACAATAAAATGGGTTTTAGTCTCTTTAAAAGTTTCAGTTTTTAATACCTTACATTATTCCCTTACAAAATTAAGATAGAAAATAAAAATTCGGATGGTCTTTAATGAATTTCAGCACTAAATAAATTTATAAAAATCTACGTCAGATGGTGGCATGAGACGTCATTACACCAGCGCCGAGCCTATCCCGCATGGCAGTGATCGTGTGGTGGCATGAGACGTCATTACACCAGCGCCGAGCCTATACCGCATGGCTGTGTTCGTGTGGTGGTATGTGACGTCATTACACCAGCGCCGAGCGTATACCACCTGGCAGTGATCGTGTGGTGGCATGAGACGTCATTACACCAGTGCCGAGCCTATACCGCCTGGCAGTGATCGTGTGGTGGCATGATACGTCATACACCAATGCCAAGTCTATACCGCCTGGCAGTGATCGCGTGGTGGCATGAGACGTCATTACACCAGTGCCAAGCCTATACCACCTGGCAGTGATCGTGTGGTGGCATGAGACGTCATTAAACCAGAGCCAAGCCTATACCGCCTGGCAGTGATCGCGTGGTAGTATGAGACGTCATTAAACCAGCGCAAAACATTTACCGCCTGGCAGTGATCGTGTGGTGGCATGAGACGTCATTACACCAATGCCAAGCCTACACCTCCTGGCAGTGATCGCGTGGTGGCATGAGACGTCATTAAACCAGCGCAAACCATATACCGCCTGGCAGTGATCGCGTGGTGGCATGATACGTCATTACACCAGCGCCGAGCCTATACCGCCTGGCAGTGATCGCGTGGTGGCATGAGACGTCATTACACGAGCGCCGAGCCTATACCACCTGGCAGTGATCGCGTGGTGGCATGAGACGTCATTACACCAGTGCCGAGCCTATACCGCCTGGCAGTGATCGTGTGGTGGCATGAGACGTCATTACACCAGCGCCGAGCCTATACCGCCTGGTAGTGATCGTGTGGTGGCATGAGACGTCATTACACCAGCGCCGAGCCTATACCGCCTGGCAGTGATCGCGTGGTGGCATGAGACGTCATTACACCAGCGCCGAGCCTATACCGCATGGCAGTGATCGTGTGGTGGCATGAGACGTCATTACACCAGCGCCGAGCCTATACCGCCTGGCAGTGATCGCGTGGTGGCATGAGACGTCATTACACCAGCGCCGAGCCTATACCGCATGGCAGTGATCGTGTGGTGGCATGAGACGTCATTACACCAGTGCCGAGCCTATACCGCTTGGCAGTGATCGCGTGGACCAATAGCTAACTTTTTTATTGATAATCAAACAAAGAACTTTTAACGGGGGACTTTCTTTTATTTTTAAAGCTATTTAAGAAATATTATGTGTTGCACTTGCTTGAAGGGGTGAGTAAAATATTAATTATAATTTTAGCATTATTTTCTGTAGCAGACTTCCATGTCTAAATAGAAAGATAAAGAGAAAAAGCCATGCCTCTCGCAGTCACGTGATGGATACTGCACCTGCTCCGATATGACTTTCATTTATGACTTTGTGCTTTAAAAAATGTGGTGTTTAGATTTATACAATTCATTATTCGTTCCTATTGCTTATCAGTGGAACACAAACATAAGATAAATACTAAATTTGTCTTTAAAATTCGCATTAAATGATCGTAAAAGAAGAAAAATGCAGAACCGTCTTTGACTTCCTTTTATGTTGGGAGAGTGTATTTGCTCAATCTTTTTGGATTTTTATATTTAAAAAACGACATGGTAGATTTTTAAATTCGCCTGAAACAATATAATATTGATTTTGAAACTCTTCATATAAGTCAACCAAATAATGTATTTTATTTTAATATAAATTGTCTTTAATATTATGATAAAACCCCTTGTCTGTCGTTTAATGTCTCTACATACAAGAGAAGCTGCCACCATTTACAGCTGCACAAAGAGCTGATTTACCGCTGGCTGAAGAGATGTGTATGCAAACAGATCCCTTCACACGCAAAGGTTTCGGGACAAATTTAATTGTGTAGGAACGTAAAAGCTTGTTTCGAATCTTGTCAGGTAATTTATATTTGGACTTCGAATTAAAAATCGCAAGGTTAAAGACTAAACGTTTAAGTTTTTTATCAAGTGTTCGGTCAAGGGTGTGTAATGTTCAGATGTTTAAAAATTAGTTTTCATAGCAGGAAAAGTTTAATTAATAATGTTCTTCAAGTTATAACTTAGTTTAAAACTTGATTATATACGACGTTTATTTTACTTGGCTTTTGAATGAGTAAAATGTGACAGGCCTAGCTCCCTTATTTAATATCACACAGTTCATATTAAATAAATTGTTACTTTCGTATCACAATTTTTATTTCGAATAGTTACGTATCAATCAATCAATCAATCAATCAATCATTTATTGTCATCCGACTGTAAACAGCATTGACAAACGTCACAAAATAAATGTTCACAGAACATTAAATACAAAGAATTAGTACAATAGAATATAAAGAAAAGATAAATGCGGTAACTAAAACTAACTTGTATCATTTAAATAATCAGATACACTGTAAAACTCCTTCCTAATCAAAAATGTCCTCAGAAGCCTTTTAAAGGTGACCGGATCAGTAACAGATCTTAGGTGGGATGGGAAGGAGTTGAATAATTTGATTCCAGAATAAAATGTTTGGTTTTCGAAAAAAGTGGTGTTGTGTTGGGGAATAGATAGGAGATCTCGCCTTCTAAATTCATACATAGATGAGAGATTAGACTGGAAAAGATGTTTATTTTTAACAAGAAATGAGAGGCATTCGAAAATATAAATGCAAGGAAACGTCAACAGATTATTACCAGAAAATACACCCTTGCAAGTTTCAACCCTCCCCAAACCAAAAATGTGGCAGGACCAAACCAAACGTAAACTAGTGGCAGGACTGTGTTGTAAAGCAATCTTCTTTAAGTAAGAAATAACTTAAGGGAATACCGGTACGTAAAAAACAAGGAAAAACAGTAAAACAGTCCTGAGGATTTTTGAATTTTTCCTAATTCTCCAAGAGGGTAGACTGTAGTGTTAAAATCCAACCCAGGGGGTAAACGATTTTGTAATATTCCATATCGAAGCAGATTTTTTTTGTTTGCCTCCCCCCTCCAAAAAAACCATTATGCATTAAGTTTGATTTATTTCCTTAAATTTGTTATCTCATATCATATTAGTCAGTTTAAAGCTATATCCCAAAAATATATATTATATATTTCCTTAGCAAAGTGTTCAAAGCCTTAAACCCCAAAAAATTGATATTAAAATAGATTTATATTCAGGAATGATGATTGTATTTGACTATTAATAATTTTCTTCGATTTATTACGCAGATACTTGATCATTGTTATGAAAGAAATGTTGTTACATTTAAATCAGGAATAACAATCACTGATTTTTTCGGAAAAGGATTGAGAAACTCGTCACTTATCAAGTGTAATGAATCGTATTTTTCGACATTCTACACAAATACTTACAGAATAATATAAAAATTCTTAGTTTCATCGTACCATAATGTAAAAAACAATCAGCAATACTTAAAAGAAGTTTTGGTTATGAGACTAAAATATTAAATTTGCAGATTTAAATTGTATTGAAATACTAACATAGTGAGTTTATTATCCATTTATTAAATTTATTATTCATTTACAATAAATAGTTTAGTGTTGAAAATTCATTCGAGCAAATCAATATAACACCGATATACATTACTATTTAAACTCTAATAAAAGTATATTATTAGTGATAGTAATATTTTATTATTGATATTTAATAAATGAGACTTAAAAAAGAACGGTAAGCACTTTATTATAATGTATTGACTCTCAGCATACTTGCCCCACTACTTACCTTGTCGGCACGTAAAGGTACTTTATCACCCAAACGCTTGTTTACTTCCCTACTTGTGCATCACAGTTTTCTAACAAACCGTTGCTACATCAACCGTGCAAGCAATAGATCCGTTGTTTGTCCAGTCATATTATTAATTTATATGATGGTCAATTTGTCGATTTGCAATACAACACAACGATTACAACACAACAAGCTATAAAATGTGAAATAGGGTACGTACTAGTTATTTGATTAAAATATTACACTCAGTATGCTGTTTGGTTGAAATCTTTCAACAGTGTATCCGTTAGAGGGAGAATAATATTATTACTTGAGAAAGTAATACAATAGGACAATGCAATAAACATCTTACCGTCATAGTTCAACAAAGTAACACAGTTCAGCTAGCTCAGTTAAATATAAAAAACTTACATTTTAACTTACATTATTCTTTTATTATTATAAAAATCTCAAATGCCTGTCACCATGGGCCAATAAGCCTGTGTCAATACATTCATTTATATAAAAAAAACTTAACCGAATTTAAGTATTGTTTAAGGTAATAATTAATAAATTTTCAGAGTAACGATGAATTCATTACAGCAATAGACATGAAAAATAATAAAATCCAACATCAGTTACACATTTCAGACAACATCCGAACAGTTCAAAGACTATGGACACGGGAGCCAGTTATAGTTTAAATTCTTAGTGTTAGCTCGTTTAATGTTTATTTTTATGATTTGCTATAAAAATTTAACTCTTAGATGCAGGATAGTGAACTCGTGTTGTCTTTACGGCATCATTACAACAAATATATTGTTAAATCTTTACGTATACAAGGTTACTCGATTGCAGCTTCGCTTGCAAACAATGCAATCTGTGGTTTACCTGTAGAATTACCTCAATTCAAAGCATGATCATCTGTCCAGTTGTGAACAAAGTGAACTGAGCTTGGTCAGATGTCGATGGATAGCGCCACCGTTCCGAATCTTTAGCCCTTTACTGTACTTTAGTGACGCTCTTTATTAAAATTCTGGGACGTGTTGATAAATTTACATAACAAATCCCTTTAATTTGACACCTCAAACGTTAAGATCTGCCTTTATTGAGGTTTTACTGTGAATATAATTAATAGAATACAGCTTGCGTATTAATATATAGATAATTGAAGAAAAACCTTTCATCATAACTACTTAAAAATTTAATTGACATTTAGGTACGTTTACGTATTTCTGAAAATTCTAAAGCACGTGAAGTTTTTGTGGTACATTGATTCAACAGTGTGAATAAAAGGATACTTTTGCATTATTGATTTGCATTATTGAAAAAAATATCTCGGATAAAAAGTACAAACCGATATTTGCGGTTACTTTTATACCAGAATTTACACCTGATAGGATAAAACTGTGATTAAAAATATTTCGTAAAATTCACCAGCAAAATAATTAATTGCGGATCTAAAATAGCGTCGCGGGAAAAGTTATTCCACCTAAGGAAGTTTGGCTTGTGGCGAGCATTGCCTCAGCATATCCTATTGATCACGCTGACCCAATTTCATCCTTGGATGCTTCTCACGAAAAGAATTTCTACGATATTATTAAGCATTTAAAATATCAAAACATAGATAATGGTGTTATGTTTATTTACTTACTGAATTGCAGTAAAATGTAGCCTACGGTGTCAATTCAATTTTTCCGTGGTACCGGTTTCAAGTCAATGACGACTCATCTTCAGCCACTTAACTTTGACGACCACAGAAGTTTGAAAATACCAAGTTAAGTGGCTGAAGATGAGTCGTCATTGACTTGAAACCGGTACCACGGAAAAATTGAATTGACACCGTAGGCTGCATTTTACTGCAATTCAGTAAGTAATTATATACAAGGTGTCTAGGCTTAAAAAGAAAAGTATATTTATTTGATTAATGAATTTAAGCTTCAATTAAGTTTATTTTCTTAGTGATAGTTTCTAGTGTGATACTAGCTATGCATGTTGTAGCAACTGTCTATATTTGGCTACATAAAATTATGAAAGTAAAATAAATAATATAACTCATAACTAACAAGTTGGTAAATTAACAATCGGAGAAACTATAATTTAATATAGCATAGAAATACAAATAAAAAATGACAAAATCTGTAAATTAATTTCATATTGTTCTTTTATTATTAAAAAAAATCTCAAATGCCTGTCACCATGGACCAATAAGCCTGTGCGACGATCTCAAGACAGTCAGGTAACGTGGCGGCCAAAGTCACAAACCCTGAGCTACCGCCTCGGTAACGCGAGAAAGGGGGAATTAAGGTGGCCGTCAGAAGTAGCCAAATTGGTCAGTCAAAGTAGTTAAAATTAATAAGGGAGGGTTAAAAGAAATTAAGATATAAACTTTTTGTAGCGTAAAGTGAAATTGATTTTTTGTTATTGATTGAAATTAATATTTTCAGAAGTATTAAACAATTTGCATTTATAAAATTTAGTACCAGCGGGAGTGTTAGTGAATGAATGGGAAATGGATAGCTAACCAATTTCATCTGAACAGTAGGGACATTAACAACCATAGTCCCATAGTGTCTTGTCTTCGTGCTACTTGGGGCCAACTCTTTGGGGACTACTCCACCACCAGAAAAGAACCATCCACCACCTAACTTATTTCACTGTAGTGTTTTTGAGTACACATTAAGTTGTTAAATTTGTAGATTAGGCGGTGTAGCTAACTTCAATAGCCAAATGTGTTATTCATATTAGCCCATATAATAAATTAACATCGGGGTTTTAACGCCTTACAGCATCTATTCTATTAAACATATTTTAACAAATAAGACATCATTTGAAAAAAAACTCAGACAGTTTTTTCTACTAGTATTCAATGTGATCGTCATTAGTCTCACGACACACGTCGAACCGATATTAAAAAACTTTTAAATCATTAATAAGTGCTGCTAGGACAATTGGTGCAACTTAAGTTTCGTTGTTATTCCAATTCGGGTATATCAGTTTAGTAAAGAAACTTATTATTACTTTTTTTTAAGAAGAAAATGTGTAGTGTGGATCTGAAACAGGGATTCGTACTAAAAGCCAATCACAGCGCCAAATCAGCGATCGGTACGAGTCGTAAGCCGCATAGCGAGCTGTAAATGACAAATTATGTTTGCATTACATTTCTCTTCACTAGATCTCACACTATGTATTTTATTAAGATTCAAACGTCTAAAATAAAGTGTCTGCTATTAGTTGATGTAAGTAATGTTAAGAGCAGAATCGAAAAGAAGGTTGCATCAACTAACCTAACGGTACTTTTGTAAGTTTTCAAAGTTTTCTTTTATCGGCTCGATACGTGTCATATAGCAAATGACAATGATATTGAATGCATGTAGAAAAAACTGTTTGAGTTGCTCTTTTAAATGATGTATTATTTGTAAAGATAGGTTTAATAGAATATATACTGCAAGGCTTTGAAACCCCGATATTCATTTATAAACACCCGGTACCTATTATAATTAATTTTCTTGTCATATCATCTTGCTTTCACATTTATCTAGATTCAGTCTAATTAAATTAAATTAAAGAGGTCATCGACCGTCTGTCTTTGCACTCTCACCCATTAAGCTCCCAGAGATAATAAATAGTAAATAAACAAGGAAAATAATTGAAACAAACAAAAAGGTTACGATGTGTGTCGTGTCATATAAACTTTTTTTACTTATTTAGGAAAATTAATTAAACATAAAGATATATCTAGATAATAGATAAGATCTGGAATAAATATACTTACAAAATAAAATATGAGCCACATATTTAGTGAGGACTATCTACTTAAGAAACTCAATTTTCTAATCTAGCACCATCCATGCTTAAATTTCACCAATAATAACATTATTTAGCACTACTCTTATGGTTCCTATACTTATATTGCATTACGTATACTTCAATGAATAAACTAAGCATCGGAAATATATCTGCTCTTAGTAAATCATGAATTAACTTTTTTTATGAGTCCAAATCACTTAACCACTCAAATCAGTTCGTCTCACAAACATCCAATCGTCCTGTATAACTCCTTGAACTTTAAATCAAAGCAAATGGAAATTTGTTTGTTTTGCTTTAGGCGAAGACGTTCCATTCATCACCTGAAAAGTTTGCTGTAACTTCCCTACTTTTTCATTCTTATCTAAAAGTACAAATTTGTTTGTTGTGAATATCACTTAAATGTTGGCTCCCTAATGATTGCTCAAAAGTATATAATTTTGTTATAATCATACTTTTTACGCTTTTAAGTTCTCACTTTCATTGCATGACATGAAGAAAAATTAAAATTCATTCATAATCTGTTTTTATCTATATCTTTACATAGACGACATATTTAATTTTATTTATTTATTTGTAATGCAAGATAGCAAATAAAAACAAATAAATACGCTCATTTTCAAGAACAATAAACTTAGTGTTTACTGTTGCATGAATATTAGTGACGCTCAGGTGTTAAAAATAATTCTGAAATAAAGCTGAGATTTAAGGAGCGAAGGAAAAAAACCTTCTTATTCTAAATGGACCCTTTATTGCCTATAAAATAACTGGAGCGGAAAATGCATTGAGACTGTTATTGAATTCTACAATATTTGCTTGAACAACACGATGCTATGTGCTTTATCGACTGTACGATAATTATTACAAACACTTGAATTATATAAAATTTAACTTAACGTATAAAATTTTGACAAATTTAAAGTAAAGTTAAAATTATGATGAATTTGTTCTTCTTTGTGATGACAACTAGACTTTTATTTTTTAGGTTGTAATACAGACAAAATTTGTTAAATCAGAAGCCTTATTATAAAGTTTTACTCTTTAAAGACGAAAATGTAAGAAGAAAAAAAACGTTATTTTAATGTTAGCTGATTCAAAAATAAACTGATAAAATAATTTTAACCTTTGGTTATATGACAGCCAACCCTAGTAATGAGATAACTATAATAAAGGTAATAGACCGGGAGCTGGGAGGTCAAAAATTACGTCATAAGATGCACATGTAAAAGCTATATCGTTTTGAAGAGGCACCCTGGGGGGTGTCAAAATTGGGTTTTGTAGTTCTCAATCTGGGGGCTTTCTTCAAGGTGGACAAACATGAAAATGAACCATAAAAAAGGATTTTTTGCAATTTTCATGTAGAACAATTTGAAAGATTACGTTTTAGCTCCCACCATTGAATTCAGATTAAAAAAAGCAAATAATTTGGTATGTTGATTCATTGCTCTATGTTCATTGGTTACTGAAATACTGCCGGTGAAGAACTCAAAACGTCGTCTTATGTTAACCATATGGGAAATAAATAAAATTGTATAACTCGCATATGTCTCAACATATTTTAATTAAACTTGATCTGTGGCTTCATTTAGTTAAGACCTATTGTATATAACCTTAAATCCGCCAGTTTTGCATTTCCGTGGCAGTAAACTTGCACACATTTTCCCCATATTATTCTTATGGGGAGAAAATAAAAGTCTACATCATGCTTATTTTTTAACATAAAATGAAAAAAACTTGGCATAAGGTTTCTTCTAGTCGAGGTTTATTGGATATTGGCTTAAAACCACCCAATTTGTACATTCCTGTTGCAACAAACCTGTAAACTTATTCCCCATGTTATTCTTATGGAGAATATAACAAATTCACATTCAAGTTTGTCCACCTTAGAGAAAGCCCCCAGATTGAGGGCTCACAAACCCATTTTTGAAACCCCCCAGGATGCCCCTTCAAAATGGCACTGCTTTTACGTGTGCACCTTATGACGTAATTTTTGACCTCCCAGCTCCCGGTCTATAAAGAAGTGAGTATTGTTTTGATATTCTTAAACAAGTCGGCCAAACTACTATGTCGTATATACATATTGATACTTTAGTCACCTTCAACTTTAAGGCCACGATGGTCCCAAGATATAATATAAAACAGAACTAACAAATTAAATGAATTACCTTTTAAGTTTATTATATCATCAAATATCGTATGTTAGTTAGTAGTAATTATTTCATGTGAATTTCAACCTATTTAAGCTGATCATCTGAATCTGTAAACGTTCCCTTTTACCCCTTATTCGTTCCCAATAACACAGTTCCATAAAATAAAGTTTTAATAAAAGATAATGTAGTAGAAGGATATAGTAGAAACGAAAAACAAGAAGGGTTGAAAGCGAGCTGGCCTCTAAGTATGATTATGGAAATCTGTGTAATGAAGTTAGAAAACCATTAGAGTACATGTAATTAGTGGGTTGTATGTTTATATTACCGTCGAGAGGGAGTAGAATTACTGCTAAAGATTTTCAATAAATTAGCCATGACTATTTCATTGTTTTTGGATAAAGTTTGTTAAAAATAAACCTTTTAGTCAAATTAATGTTTTGAACTAGTTTTGTTTAGTATATTTTAATAAAACTAGCATAATCTCACTAAATTCGTACTTTTAGGGAACTTAACTTTTTCCAAATAACCTTTTAAAAATGTTTTGGTTTAGTACGGTAAGCAAGGCTATTGCCATTATAATCAAGTGTGGTAAATACTTAATCTTATTATTCTACATAAACAGGAAAGCGTGAACGTTGTAATACTTTTTCTCAGTGTGTGTATATTAAGGATAATTTAAGCATACTGTAAGGGGGCTTACTGGAGGTGTGCAAAGAAATTTTTTTTTAATCTAATATTTTAAATTTGAGTAAATAATAGTATATTTCATTACAAGGACCTAAAGTGACGCTTTTCATAGAAGGTCAAGTTTTACAACCAAGGCTTAAGCCGAGGTTGAAAAATGACCGAGTATCGAAAAGCAGCTTTAGGTCCGTGTGATGAACTATATTTTTCGTTATATTGCTCAATACAATACGTAAACTACTTAAGAAAACCAAAATGTTACAGCTCGTTTACCTTTAAAGATGCCTTCAAAAGATGCCACCGTCTTGTTCTTGCTATTTGAAGCAATCAGCTGATTGTCTGTTTAATTTGTGTTAGGGTAGACTGACAACAATGAACAACTATCGACGTATCGAACGCATGTAATAATCGATTAGTGAAATGAGCGAGTTTCACAAATAGATTAAACTGACAACAATTAATGTTTCGATAATAACGATGAATGTTTCGATTATTTGTAATCGAATGAATATTGTTCGATTATTACGACGTACTCGGCACTTTTTGACTTTTATAGTCCTAGGACTATAAAGAGTCAGCTGGTATCGAGTACATCAGCTTTTAATTCCTAGGAATAAAAAGAGTGTATTTAGGTCCGGAAAACATGCATTAAAAAGATCTGTTTTTGAAGCAGTATAACGAAAAACTAGGTTTTAGTATATTTTAGGGGAATTTTAGTATACGATCCTGTTCCTAGAAAAGTTTTATATAAAAATGACGGCCTCTCATTCTGGCTGATTACTGGGCTGACTTTACTGACGTAGACATAAAACCTGCCTTGATTGCTGATGGTGACGCACGCCACCAGTGCACGATAATTTCCCCCCTTTTTTCCCACATATAGGCCTACTTGCTCGATAATTTCCCCCCTTTTCCTAGACGTGGGCCTACTTGGACAATAATTTTACGATAATTTCGCTTCTAACTAACGGTTCAATACAATAATTGGTCAATGAATAGTACTCTCTATGTTATATTTATTTGTACTAAAGTTAGTCAACGTTTTCTACTGTAATGGATTTATGACTATTTTTTATGTTTTTACAAATTTTGTATTTTTTTACGGGAAACTGGCCCAAATTTATGATACTTTTGGTAAAAATAATATTATGATACGTACCAATGTTGTTCAACATAATATTATGATATTATACGTTTAGTAATATTATGACGGGTCTCCTTGGACAATAATGCCGTTTTGTTTACTGCTGGGAACAAGCGCCATGTCGCATCCTGTCTGCTTGAATTGAATTTTAACTTATAAAATAAAAACAAAAATCTGACCAGCTTTAAAATGATTTGCTACACCAGAAAACACTGGACTCTCTTTAAAAAATCTAAATGTATGTTTTAAACTTGGCGCTTTGAAAGACGTCACTCGAATTAAGTTTCTAAATAGCTCGTATAAAGTTCTTAATAGAAAATATTAAGCGTACATATTATACCAGTCAAATTATAGGTCTGTAATGTTTGTTCTACTTTTAATATGGACTGAAATCCATTCAAATATCTGAAGTGAAGTTTAATTAAAATAAAAAGAGAGCAAGTTTTTTATCAGTTTAAAGTGAAAACACAAGCTTCAATTTAGTTTTCAATTTGTGTTACATTTTTGTTCAAACACAATGTTCTATGTCACTTAGAACAGCTTACGTTTATATTGAAACTACGTAGACCTTACAATCCTACGTATAAATCTAAATACTTAAAAATTTAAAAGTTGTTTGAGAATCGCCAATGTCATATCTTGTTATATAACTTTAAACATTTTTACAAGAAAATGATTTACTTAAAAAAGAATGTAAAACTTATACATCAGTTTATTTTGGTGAATTAATTCAAAGTTGTATGGATAATGTTGACAACATTTGGTAATTTTACACGTTTATAAATGTTTAGGTTTTGAACGTAAAATAAAAATGAAATATATATAAGTAACATCCATCTCTATAGACTAAAAAGTAAGATATTTGAAAATTTTCAAAAAGTCGAGGTAAAATTAGTTAAATATTCTGTAATCTAATTTACATAACATGACTGGTTAACAGACTGACTGCATCGGTAATGAATGGTTGAACGAAGTGAATTTAACTTCAGCATTTTATTTACTGAGCACAAGTCATACAAATGACAAGTTCGTTACAGTGAATTATGATTGGGATTGTTTTTTTTTAAGTAAAAATAGGATATCCTACTAGAAAACATACTCCCACCTCCAAAAAAGGGTGAATTTTATATTTTTATATGCAATTTGAGATTTATGGGCCCTAGAAAAAAAGGCTTAAATGTTACTAAGTAGGCCTAAAAGAGTATCGCTGCATCCCTTATATTATGACGATAAATATTTATTCGCCTGTTTTACGTATTTTTCCATACTTTTTCACCTATAATGGGCATTTTTCATTTCTATGGGGCGTTAAAAACATGACACAAATTTTTTTAGCTAATGGTACCTTAAGATAAAACAAAGACCCCTTGGCAGACCAAAACCAATGTTTGAGCTGACGTCATGGGCTTGGTCAGCATCTTCAGTTGGTACGCGGATTCGATAGCCCCAGCTTGTAGTTTATAGCGAGTTCTATAGTAGACGTATAACATATGTAATTTTTTATTTATGTCTTCACAAAACTAGAATAAGGTAATATTTATATTTAGCCCTAGTAACTTATATTATTGTACATTACACGTCGCAAGGACGAAATTGAATAAACCGTTCAGTAAAAACACACATATAATAAAAATGTGTGAATGTATATACTTTAAAATTTAATAGTTGGCATGAAACTATTGGCTCTAGTGTTGGCTAATTACTAGAGTATTGTAATTAGTTTGATTTTGATTATTTTTGTTCGATGTTAGAGTATTGAGTTTTCAGGACATTTCCCCTGGCAAAACAATCAACTGATTATAAAACCTTTATCATAAAACATTCAACAACATTTGCTTTGAAGCTTATTTAGTTCATTTAAAAGTCATATTTGGATAATGTTTTCACAATAATTACACTTCAAAACTATTTTCCAGTCCCACTAAACATGTAATAGATGCTAGAATTTGAAATTCACCACTAACCAGTCTGCGTGTGTAGGGAGATTGGGTTTGCCCTGGAACGTCATAGAGTGCAATCGTTAAATTTTAACTCATTACGGAGAACTACTGCACATTCAAGTTAATAGAGATATAAAGGTTACCTAACTTACATCTCATTACTTAGAGCTCGTGATGTCAATGAAAGGGCCTTTTCCAGTTTCATCATAGCCTAATACAATATTGCATTAAAATATAACCTCAATAGGAGGTGGTTAATATTACCCAACCTTTGATTGGTCAAGATTTCGTCTATGACGTCACTATTTGTTTGCATTTAAGCGTGAGGTAACTTGTATATATAGATAAGGGTTGCCTACGGACATTGACCTCCATTAGGGAATTGCATGCAGATGGTTTGCAATGTGAAGTGAATGCACTGAACATGAAGGCTAAACCTCAACCTCAATTTCGTAATCCCTCTTAATCAACTCTTAATCAATCACGGCCACTCTTAATGATTGGTTTTCTAACAGTGGCTTCTTCTGTTTAATCAATAATGCTGAGAGTCATGGGTACTGTTCTAATCTAAAATGTTAATATATTTAATTTTGGTCTTTAAAATAAAGGGACCGAGTAGGTTTAATTAGTTTGAAACCGGTAGTTTGACTATATCTCAATAAAGAGTGGTTTTGCTTGTAGATTTTGGCAACACCCTCTTTAAAGAGTAAGAATGATGTTCAAAAGTTACACGAGATTCAAAATACAACAAAGATTTTTCAAGATGTGGTGCAATGCCGCAAACGCTACTGGTTGATTGGTTTAAGAACAAAAATTCAAATGTTACCTCAAATTAGATTTACCAAAATATGTTTAGTCTTGTAACTTAGTATCCTAATATTGTCACTGACCTGTTTGAAACTAAGGTATCGTAAGAGTTCGTCCTTTGCAAACTAACTACAGAGTTCGAACACATATTATTCTAATAAATGATGTTGATACTAGAGTATTGTTATTTTTATTACTAAGTAAAATGTACGTTTTGGGAAACACCTAGCTTAAAGCTAACTTACAGGTTAATTTAAGTGGTGGTTTTAGCAATAAACAACACTTAAGTTAGCAATTGTGAACTGAAAAAGTTTGACCTAGTATTACTATCTGTTTAAAAGGGTAATGAGCAAACGAAAGTTATAATTGTGTATAATGTTATTACAATTAATAACTCGTATGACTATATGAAAGCTTTCATTATTATCAATATCGCTACAATGATTATCTATTAGGACCCTAATTATTGTAAATGTTACACTCTCTAATTAGTGATTCGGGATGTATTCTGTATGACGTATTTAATGTGCTTATTTCAGTCCACATAATCAATAGAATGATTGAAAACCGTTTTACTGTCTGGCTTAAGAAATAATAATTTTCTACTATGAAAGGTATAATATTAAAATCAATATAAAATGTTGTAAACTCTATCCATCCCTAAAAATTGTGTAGAAAACTGGGAGAGAGCGCAAGTCTAATTTAAAACTGTAGTAAACTACTGCACAAAGGCAACTTGTATGAAAATTTACAATGTTTGGAAGTAATTGGCTAGAGGAACTGTGAGCTCAAGGGCGGAAATTGCTACAGTGAAGTTGGCTCACATGAGCCTACAGTATTTTAGGCACCCTCGCTACTTGGTTGAATTAACTAAGTGCTACTCTCAGCAAAATATTTACCAGATTTTAAAGCTTAAGAATAAGGTAGTTTAAAAATTATTTGTTAAATTTACTAAATATGTCTAGTCTTCTGAAAAAATAATAATTTAATTCTCATTTTATGTAGTTTTATCGACTATAGTATTTACAGTTACGACTTATAATTTATTTAATATTTGGATGTAAAAAACTTACAAAAACGTAAGTGTGTGGTTAGAATGTATTGAGCTTTTAAATGTATTGATGTAGTTGAAGCTTAGTATATTAAGTATTCTTGACTTGACAATCAGAAGATTTTTTGAGAGCATAAACTGTAATGACATATAATCAGGGAAAGTCATTTGATATTGTATTTTATTTCCGGATGCTTGGAGCAGAAAGAAGAATTAATTGTTCATTGATTACAAAACCCCACTTTAGTTGATCACCAACAGCGATTCTAAAGACATTTTGTTGAATCTAAAACTCTTTTCTTAAAACTACAATATATAAGTTATAAAAATTATTTAAAAAATGTTCAGTGCTTGAGACTGGGACCAGTACCAATTTTCTTTCGTTTTTTAAACATAAATTGCATTTTTGTATTTATTTGCTGCTAAAATAGTTCTATCACGTAACTTAACATATTCAAGTAAAGTACAAAAGTACAAAAAAAGTATTGATACAAGTAAAAATACAACAAAAACATATTAGATATTTTACTTGACCAATAAAACGTAATATAACTTATTTTACCACAAAATAAAAAATACTTTTTCTTTTGTACTTATCTAGAATTAGACATAAAATAAATTGATGATTTCGATATTGTTACTAAAAAAGTTGAATTTAATTACTGGGACAGTACCAGGATCGAAAATTGATTAGCTGGATCAAGAGATCAAATTTGCATTACATGGTACGCGGTCAATGGCGAGAACTCTCATTGGGATGACAACTATGCTAATTAGGTCATTAACTTTTCTTTCATCAAATTTCATTGTAAATCGTTGTTTATCTAGATGTTTCGCTTTGACTTTTTCTAAAATCAATTTCTGATTTATTGTTATATAGGTGTAGATTTTTACTGAACATACGTTACCAAGATAAAAAATATCAGAAACTAAATGCGAAACGTTTATACTTAAAACTAAAGTGTATTAATAATTTTTACATAATTTAAAGTTTCTCAAATGTTTAAAAACCTGTTTTTGTTTTACATGCTATCATACAGCTTTCTACATACATAAAAAATACACTAGCTATTAGCACACCTAAATTTCGTCAACAATAAAAATTGCTTTTAGTCCACTGATTTATTTTTTTAATTCAAATTAAAAAATATATATTAATAAATTTAATTAAAGAATTTTTGTTAAGGCCTTTCAAATACATAATAGGTTTTTGGCAAGACTCTGCATAAGAGAATCCGTGTAAAAATAGTACCAGTAAATATTTTTGTTCAAAATTGGCATTTTTTAATAATGTAATTGTTAATAGTTTATTGTCAAACTATCTGTCTATCTGTCTCATAGACGATTGAAAGTTGTTTTAATTAGACTACTTTAGTTGATAACATTTTTCTTATGGACAGATATTTACCATGACCTCTTATTACGTGTTGTTGTTACAAAGAATTATTACAAATACTTTTACTTATTCATGACTTATTACAAATAAGTATTAATTTATGAAATACCGTTGTAAAACATAACTGCAAATACACTTTGACTTTGAAAGTAAATTATTCATAAAACTAAAGCTACTATACGGAAATGAACTATTAGCATACTGGGCCTTGATAAACACGATCAAAGCATAGTAGCAGCTCCATTCTCCATTGCAATTACTGAACCAGAATACTGGCAGCAGTAGTCGAGTTCGTCAAAATCATTTCACGATATGAGAGATCGAAATCATCCTCGATACAACGATAAATACGTCGAACTATTATAACCTACCAGCCCATCAAATTGGTTTCACCCTTGGAAAAACAGATAAACTTCCTTGGATTTTATTTGCCATACTTCTTCAGGTTGCCATGACAACTTCATAAGGTTTCCTATGGCTTAACATTGAAATTTTGGAGTACCGAAGGTCGTAACCCTAAAGGGATTTTGTAAAGCTGTTTCTTAGAGTGCATCTAGGACCCTAGGAGAGTAAACATGATAAATTTCAACTCTGTGGTTACAGATTTGGAGATTCGCTGTCCGTTAGAAAACCCCTTCTACTTTATATTGTACTAGCTGATGAAACCGGTTTAACCTGTAGAAAAAGGAAAACTTTCTTGGATTTAGGATTTAATTTTGTCATTCATCTAAAGGTTGCTATGACAACTTCATAAGTTTTCCTATAGTTTAACATTGAAACTTTAAAGAATCGTAGGGCATCACCCTAAGGGAATTTTGTAAAATCGATTTTTAATACGCATCTAGTGCCAAAGGAGACCATATGTGCCAAATTGCAGCTCTGTAGGTCTTATGGTTTTTGAAATTCGCTGTCCGTTAGAAAACCCCATCTATATAAAGTAAATAGAATCAGAATCAGAATATTTATTTCCATAAAACATACATCTTTGAGTCCCAACAAACCACATGATTTGTCGTTGGGTGCTCATAATTACATAAAGATACATAAACGTAAAACTAAAAATATACAAAAATTAACAAAGATATGGTTTGTGCAATATAAAAGTTATATTGCATGTGGTATGATGATTGATGATTTATAATGTCTTGAAAAAATGTGTGAGGAATAGACACTCATAAAAATTCCTTGTCATACTTTAATTTGTATTTTATCCGCATAATCACAACTATTACAAATTATGAGTTTCACAGAAATTTGGATTAAATGGACAAATTCCTGTAATTTGACCCAATTGAGATGACCACGTTAGCTAAATGTCCTTGGATAATGGGTGATTTAGCCTCACTCCCGTCATCATTGTCGCTTGTGTAGCCGCTGATTCCGCTTAATGTTAAAATGCAGCTAAAATACCTTTTAAAGTGGTGAAAACACTTTATAATTTAAAACGTTGTAGTTTATCATTTGAAGGTTATATTATGGCATATCGTAGCCCCAATGAAAAATAATAATTCAATCTAAGATTTCCTTTTTTATGTGACACAAAAATACAGATCAGTTTATTTTGCGAGTTTTTTATGTACTTTTGTGATTCAAGTTTATTTCCTAGGTTAAGATTTTAAAGTTTAAATTAACTCTTTTTTCAATATATTTCAAACAATCAATTAATTCCTTTATTTTCTGTGCTCGAAAGAGGCTCGGCTTTAAAATTGAGTCATCTCAGCGAGTCCATCCCCTGGGGTAACAAGGTATTAATTATTCAAACCTTTACTGCAGGCCTGCTCTAATTATTTTATTTAAATCACAAGAAGGGAAAATTTATTTTTTAATTAATTCGCTTTTTTGTAAATGTAGCAATAATATGGTGAAAAAGTAAGCATGGAACGAAGCATTTTTTGTTTAGCTAGAAAATAAAACAACTAAATCAAAACAATTCAAAAACTCTAAAATCAAAACAAATTTCATTAAGTATTTCCGGCTTATTAAAAATTAATTTTTAGTTATTTTAAAAATCCGTTTATATGTTACACTTCACATCATTGTGAAGATTTTAAAAATATTCCATATAATACAAGGAATTCATAAGGTAATTAACTTGTTTGATGTTGACATTTCAAGGAATCAAAAATTAAAATAGTAACCTCCTTGATTTAAGGTAAAATATTAAACTCTTTGCGTCTAGTCCTTTACTAGTTGGACAATGTCAATAAATAAGTAGATCTAATAAAAACTTGATCGCCTGTCCATATTTATTTCACTAAAATGAACAGTTTTATTAGAGTGCTTTGGTTGATTCATCGCTCTATACACAAAAAATTGGTCTTATTTTACCAACGTTAAAAATACTTTCCTCTATCAATATCAAATTTCACTCCATACGCACAATTTCTTTATATATCTAATACAATACTACTTTTATTGAAATTGTTGCAAGTCATTAGTAGAAATAATATTCGTCGATATTATCCTTAATTTAAAAAAGTGTTTCTATCGTTATATGCTCCTAGTTTGTTTAGCAAACACAGATTGTTTTGAAGATACGAAAAATATACACCATTAAATTAAATGAAATACCATAGAGTTACCAGTTATTACTGTTAGCGTATTTAATGTTTTTCTTCAGTTCGATTTTCATCGATAAAATTCAATGGGGACGTCTGAAATATATCTCTGTGCCTACCTACGAACCAGAGGAATGACAAGTAAACAATTTTCGCTATACACTAAAAGTTCATGGCTATAAATCGTGTCACTGGTATTTTGGCTAATGAAGTAACTTTTAAGTTATTTCGTAGACATAGTTGAATCTCTTATATGGCATTTCTCGATTCGCAACGGTACGTCCAGCCTTTGAGCTGTTGCCTCACTGGTTCCGTGCTTTAACACTTCACTGTCATACGGACGTTCTCTGATCTCTTGCCAGCTGATGTCATCGCGAGAGTAACCAATAAGTACTGTAGATAGAGTTCTTTGTCATGAGCTAAAGAAGACCACTTCCATTTTAAACTAAAACCATAACATACGGAAAGGATATAGCATGGTAACGCGAGGATTTTTATTATTTTTCATGCGATGAAGAATAAAATTGAATTTGGTTCAAATTGATCGTTAATCACGAAATTAAAAAGAACAAATTAACTCTAAATCAATGTTAAGATTCGCTTCATCTTTATTCTGTTTTAAAATTGTTCACGTTTGTGCGACGAATCTCCACGTAAACACAATGTAATATTAAAACACAAAAAGTAATATTAAAATAGGAAGTACTTACAATATGAAAGCCAAGACAAATTCGCCTACCTGAAACAACACAATTGTACCTTTAGATATAATGAATACAATGAAATACAAGGGATATGTAGATTATATATAGATATATATGTAAATTAGGTTTCACCAAAAATTTTTAAAGTTTGTTTGGTGTTTATGATGTTTCAAAGGGAAATTAGGGAAATTTTATCTTAAACAAATACCAATAATATCTTGTGAAACCCTTATCAATGTTCAATCATCATAAAAAAGATCATTTGAATATTGACGTTCAAATTTTCATTTCGGCATTTTCTAATCAGGTTTACTCAAAACCGCTCAAATCCAAAAAAAAAAAAAAACTTAAAGTAATAAAACTAAGAATATAAATATGCAAGACGAATGGTCTTCATTAAGGGCTTTTAATGAGAATGTGAAATAGCCACAGCAGGGATAAAATTAGAAAACTAGTCCGTGGAAAACATTGGGTGTCCAGTAAATAATTGATACTGGAAATAATAAAACTCATAGGAACACGTTGTGTTCCTGACGTTATGTTTTATGTTATGTTTATGTTTTATGTTCTACACGTTATGTTCCTGACACATTCAACTCGTTTCGAAAACTGAATTAGGTAGTCGCTTTATTCATCCTATTACCGTACCGTTGCCGAGTAATTACTTTACCATTTCCGTTATCGAGTAATTACTTTACCATTACCGTTACCGAATAATTACTTTAACAGCCTGTATTTAGTTAACACCTCAATTCCTAAAATATTCACAGCCCACTTATCGTTGCCTGACATATGTTTAGTTAATTGTTTCCAAATTATCGAATTTTCATATGTTTATCATAATAGTAGGGGTTCCTGGTTCATATGTTAGTTTTAATCTCTGATACCATTAAAATCGTAGAATACAAGAATATTGTGATACTGTAAATAACAAAATAAACTTCTTATAAGTCAATTTTCTTATAGGATACCAACCATCTTACTCTACTTGATTAACAAAGTCAGTATTTATGAACTATTAACGCATTAATAACAATCCCAGTTAATCTAAACAAAAAAAATTAACAAAAATGAAATTGTTTGACATAGCTGTCTATAGTTTAAAGTGAATAGAACAATTTATTGAAATAGAGTAAATTAAATTGTAAACTTTTAGGAAATAAATATGGGGTGTATTAGTGAAATAAATCAGAGTTTAACTTCAAACTTTCAGTTTTATGCATCCAACAGATGAACTCATACTCCCCCTACGTTCTACCACAATAAAATCATTCACAGTAAAATTATTCGATGGATCTATAAAACGTATATCAATTAACTATCTTAAGGATTGTTTTTTGTTCTTCTGATACCACTAAATGAAGCAATAAAGATTTCAAAGGATATGCCTAATATATTAGTTACACATTTATGGATAAAGTATCAATTAATGAATCACACCCTTATCGATGATTTAAAAATATAAATAATTTATTTATTGATTAACTAATTTATCGAGATTATTCACTCATCCATCGATAAACTTCGATTGACTCATTTATCAATACTTTTATCGAGATTAATCATACATTTACCGATAATCTATCCAGATTAATCACACGCTTGTCGAAAAACAATCGATATGCTATCTATATAAATGAGTGAGAATAATCGCTCATTTATCGACAAACTATGGTGGGAGACGTCGCCAGCCAGGGGTCGATATGAAGCAGCAATCGAACTGTTGACACATCGACATGTGTGTTGTGGTCGGACACGGACCTCCGCAAACACCGCCCCCAGGCCTTGTCGCTGCTGATTGGAGCCCAACTCTGTCTTTGTTTCGTTTTATTAATTTCTATTTCGTAACATTCATTCGTAAAACAACCTGGAGAAAGAATTTCGATTTTTTTTACTTATGGAACAACGATTTGTTTCGGTGAGACCATATAATTGGTCCAAGTATACACACGGATATTGAATTTACACACGACTCCTCTGGGAAAATTTTAATAAAATAAGATATGTAACTACAAAATTTCCATGCAAATATAGCTTAGTAAACTTTTGATTTGTGAGGGAAATTAAACTATAAAAACTAATAAAGAGATCAAATTCAATAATCTTTTAATGGTGCTAGGAATGTTTATTGACATTTGATAGTTTAAGAAGATTGATAAAAAATTACGAATCTTTTACGCAAAATAAAAAGCACCACTCGCCTGTTTCAATATGTTTTAGGAAATCACCTTTCTTTTTTAATTAAATTCGAATTAAAACAGTCTATTATCATTTATTTATAAGAACTGAAGTAATAAAAAATAGTATATTTTCAGAACAATTTTGGTTTTAATTTATTAATATAAAAAACAATAAAAACCTAAGCCGACTCACTAATACTAAGGGTTTCAAGTAAATAATTGAAAACAGGAAACAATAGTAATCGGTAGAACTACTACACGTTATGTTCCTGGCATATTCAAATCGTTTCGGATAACTGAATTAGGTAATTGCTTTATTCAGCCCGTCATCAACGTAATTACTACACCATCCTGGTATTTAGTTTACACTTTAATTCCTGAAATTTGCAGCCAACTTATTGGTTACTGAGTGATGTTTTAGTTAATTTTCTCCTGACTAACAAAGTAAAATATTGAATTCCATCTAGCATATTGGTAGAGTTTCCGGCCTCTAGTTTATATTTTGTTTTTAATCTCCGATTTAAATCATTTATCAAAATCACTATGTGATACTTTCTATTGATAATAAGTATCAAAGAATCTTCCCACAAACAATGTTATTTTTCACAAGACATTATACAAACGCTTACTTTACAAAGCCAGTACCATTTAATCACTACGAAAGATTTAATAATTCACTACTTAAAATTCCTCTTTATCCTAAACCATAAACTAATACTTGTCTTCATTACCATCATTTAAATAAATAGAATAATCAAAAATAATTTAAATGTAAAGTGATAGGTTATAAATACATATGAGAAATAGAAAATATATAAATAAATACCCTGCATTGATTATATGAGTAAAAAAATCAAAAGATTTAAATTTCAAGTACCATATAACTAAAACATCAACAATAGGTAATTGTAAAAATAAAATCGTTCAAACGATGACACAAACTCATATCAACGAACTATTGTAAAAATCGTTGTTCTCGTTGTTATTAAATGAGACTATAAAGTATTTCAAAGGATACGCCTACGATATATTAGTTACACATTTATCGATGAACTATTAATTAACTAATCGCTCATTTATCGATAAACGACCATATCGAGATTACACATCTATCGAAAAACTATAAAGATAAATCACTCATTCAAAGATAAGCTAAAGAAATTAATCACACATTTCTCGATAAACTTCAATGATTAATCATCCATTCCTCGAAAATTTATCGAGATTTATCACTTATTTATCGATAATCTATCTAGATAAATCATACACTTATCGAAAAACAATCTATATTAATCGCTCATTTATCGACAAACTGTGGTGGGAGACGTGGCCAGCTGGGGTCGATATGAAGCAGCAATCGAACTGTTGACACATCGACATGTGTGTTGTGGTCGGACACGGACCTCCGCAAACACCGCCCCGGGCCGTGTCGCTGCTGATTGGAGCCCAACTCTGCATTTGTTTCGTTTATTTATTTGTATTTTATGTTATTTATTAGTAAAATAGTATGGAGAGAATTTTTTAACTTAATTGAAATACTGATCGTTTTGTTGTGACGATAAAATTATGTTCAGACGTTGACATGTCATATTAACAGATCATCCCTCTGATAATTTGGATAAAATTATAGTACGAAATTTCATTACCACCGTAAAAAATCATGTAATAAACTTTTGATTTTTTAGGAAAATTAAACTATTAAAAATGTTAACAAGGATCGAAATTCAATAATCCGTTTAATAGATAAATGAACGTTTATTTGAAATTTGACGTTTAAAAAGCTTATAAAAAATTACTAGAACCTTTAACGCTAAATAAAAAGGTAGCCACCACCCTTTCAATGTATCATCAGCATGTATCAATAAAAAAGCCTTTTTATTGATAAGCAAAAAGGAAAGTAAAAGTATCAATAAAATAAGCTTTTTAAATCATATGTTGTTTTTAATAAAAGTCAGATTGAAATGTTTGTTTCTAACATTTTCATGGGAACAGAAGAAGTAATAAATACATAGTGTTATCCCAAATAATGGATTTCTCGACATTCTTAAAGATGAAATGAATAATAGATAACCTGCAGTACAAACATGGTTTTGGAAAGCGTTAAACAAATACAGTAATTTTTTATATTTAAGGGGGGGGGGGTTTCCCTTCAAAGTCAAAAGAAGTTTATTTATCCTTTGTACAATTCTGCTCCTTGTACAATACTACCCTCATAATACGACTCCCAGTACCATGTCTATCAGTACCATGGCTTAAGTCCAAGTTGATTACTTACAAGATATTTAGAGTTTTTTTTTTTTTTTTTGTAAACAGAGGAAAAGATCTGAAAAACCAATATTAAGGTTTCAGTTGATTTACTTTCCATGCCGCAGACCCTGATTTCAATTTCCCTTCAAACTCAAAAGAAGTTTATTTATCCTTTGTACAATTCTGCTCCTTGTACAATACTACCCTCACAACACGACTCCCAGTACCAGGTCTATCCTTGGACTAGAAAATATTTATTTATTTTATCTACAACTAACACTTGTCTTTTAAGGTACAATTTTGTCAAACTATGCATAGATAATCATGACCGAAATTCAATTTATATATTCTATCATTTTTAGAAAGTAAAATTTATTCCCTAAACAAGATTAAGCTATGATTGGAACACTAAACATATAGTTGTTTTTCATACTTTTATAAACTGCAAAATGTACATCCCGTTTATATTTAAATAGTTCATAGTTTAGGGCGTTTAGGCATGGATGTGTTATTGTTATTAGACTTCAAGAGCAAATTATGACGATACTTTGTAGTATATGTTAGTAGCATATGTTATATGTAGTAGTATATGTTTAAACGTATTAGTATATGTTTAAATTAACTGTCTATTTAGGGTTTATATTTTTGCCTAATAGAAAAATCGTATAAAAATTATTTTTAATACAATTTTTAATTTAATTTTTGACAACCGGCCTCCCAAAAAGTATGAAGATAAGCGATACAAATATTATACGGTATGAGGATAAGCTCAGAGGTACAGAGCGTTTGAGAGATGAAATGAGTAAACCGTTCCATGTAGTATTTATTATTACTTCAGACAATATTCAAGTCGTTAATATTACCATGTTACCATCACCAAGCAATGCGCAGAAACTAACAACTCTAATCAAGACGATAAACGTGTTTATAAAACAAATATATTCCTCAGGTTTAAACTACTTTTGCCTTTCCTTACATACTTAATTGCCCCCACCCCCCTCAAATGTATTCTGTGGTCTGTAAAAGAGTAATAACGGAACATTTTTCAATTAGCACGCCCGAATGATGTAATACATAATGTAGATATCTCGTGTTGCCCGCAATCAAAGACTGGTTTTTAACACGCAGTTGACAACGAGTACTACTGACAGCGAAAACTGTAAATGGCTTGAATAAGCTAGTTGTTTTTAACTATGATATAAAAGGGTTTTTTTACTAACCCTATCTATAATTCCTTGTAGTTTCAAATTACGAGGTACAGTCAAAAAGTTCCCGGAATGAATATTTGCAGACATATAGCGCGATCGCCAGCGGGAAATTTGTCTTGCAGTAGTTGGTACGACTCCTGGGGAGGGAATATCGGTAGTGGTGGCATAGCTGACTTGCCATAGTGCAGCATTGGAAAGCGCTTTTCGTGTACCTGCAAGTCTACGTTGTCGGATATTTGAATAGTGGCATTTCATGAACAGCGCACTGGGTGATGCTGATGAAGAAAATATTGGGGGATTTCTTCATCGCTCCTTCTCCATAAGCTTGAATTATCAACTCAAGAGTCTCACTGAGTGATTTTTAAATTAAAACAAGAACAATGTTCGTATGCTGTTTATGAAATGTCTTTTTTTTAATCCGACAACGTAGACTTGCAGGTACACGAAAAGCTCTTTCTAATGCTGCACTGTGGCAAGTCAGCTATGCCACCACTACCGATATGCCCTCCCAAGGGGTCGTACCAACTACTGCAAGACAAGTTTACCGCTGGCAATCGCGCTATATTTCTACAAAAAATCATTCCGGGAACTTTTTGACTGTACCTCGTATATTAAATTTATGGGTCAATTCCGATGATTGTTGTGTTTTTTTTTACGGCGATAAATAATTTTTGCTGCTTTCAGTTTTAAATGAGGGTAAAAGACAGAGAAGGGTTGATTCCATTAATAAGGGTTATTATAATTAGAAAGAAAAGTAAGGGAGGTAAAGGAGGGTAGTGCGTAGGTATAAAGGGAAGGAGGAGATGGAAAGAATACGGAAATTGCGAACGGAGGAAAGAAGTGCCTAGTTAGTCAAATGAATTTATTTTAGCAAAGATCAGTGCGATCTCCAATCAAATAGATGGTCGAATATCAACTAAAACCTACTATTAAACAAAGAAAAACCCATTATAGTTCAATATAATATAGTTGAGGTAATCCTATCAATTATGTGAGGTAAGGAAAACATTTAGAAGTGTTATTTTCTCTTTCCGTTTGGTGCCTGTTTATTTTGTGTTACATTACAAGTGGACACATGGAAAACATGTACTGTGCGAAATGAATTTAAAAGAACTATTGGCGCTTTGGTATGTGTAGAAGAAGCGATGGTAAAAAAGTCACCTTTTTCTGGGTTCTATGTTTGTTTTGCTAAAATTTATGACCTCAGGGTATTTGAACCTGTTAGCCTATTCATAGTAATCAAACAGTTTGATTAGATAAATATATTAAGAAGGAATATTAATCAAATCGTACATAACATGTTAAAAGTACCTTAAAAATTAAATTAAACAATTCAACCAAAAAGTTTGCACTTCAATTTGGAGTTTAAAACAAATATGAAAATAACTGTTCGGTAGAACGTCAAACAACCAAAAAAACCCTGTAAAATTTGGAATGTAGACGAAACGACTACGATTCGCTTAGTCTTAGGTTCAATATGCTAATTAACCTCGTTCTCAAGGGAAAAAGGCTACGGAATATTTGTGTTTAATTTATCTTCTAGCGAAAGAAAAGAAGGAAGATTCATTATTGTTAAAATGGATAGTTCTATCAAAGCTGTCGTCGTATTTTTCAACGTTCGTTTCAAGGTGGAGATATTTAAGGAGGAAATATTCAAACCTCGCCTCTTTTGTTCATGTTGGAATAAAAGAATCCGAACGAGCGGGAAATGTTTATAAAATAAATCTTAAATGAGATCGGTCGCAGCATATACACCAAACTAAGTACATGCTAAGAATATTGGTATTTGCTTTAAGGATTATCACGTTTATTCACTATCAGGGTTAAAACATAAATTTTTATAGACAGAACAATGAATTTACTCTGAATATTAATTAATTAAATTATTTCATCAGAGAAAGTTCTTCCTTTTTTGTTTACCTTATCATATTTTCAATCACCATCAACCCTCGCCGCTATTCTCTGAATTAGTTTTATGTTTATATTTCATCTCATCTAGGTAATAACCCAAATAAACGATTTTGCAATCACGGTGAACTTCGAACGTTTTTCAATTTTTAAACCTGCCCGAGTATATAAAAAAAAATTTCACCGGGTGTTCTTATTGGACATAAGTTTCATATACGTTCGCAACTATTAGGCGAAACAGTTTTTCAAGCCTTATTTTGTGTGTTTTACCATTGCATTTTATTTCCATCAAAAGAATGAAATTTTATGTTTGACATTGTGTATTTTTATAAGTAATGCAATAAATAGATTGGAGTGTGAAAGCTTCTATGCTGTATGAACCGTTTCAATATTCTCTAACATCCAAATGGATAATAGTATATTTCATTACTAGTACCGAAAGTGGCACTTTCCGGTGCGCGCCCAAGTTTCATGTGTGAGGCGGAGCCAGCCGAACACAGGAATATCGAATTTCACGTGTGAGGCGAAGCCGAGCATGTGAAAGTGTGTTTCACGGGAATAATTGGAGCAAGTGCCGGAAAATCACTTTCGGTACAAGTTATGAACGGTACTTTTCATCACGACGCAAAAATACACACACTGCTGAAGAAGAAACCTCAGTAAAATGCAAACTATTATATTTCTCAATTAACATTTTTTATAATAACAAATTTACTATAATAAGCCTAAATAACAACGTAAAAATTAGAAGTTCAAGGTTATGTTTATTGTGCAGTTGGTATTGGTTGAGAGATTTTAAACATGCGCTATAATAACAACACAGCAAAACTCATTTATACCTATTCCTGTTTTCGGTTTACATTGTTGAACAATAAGAACAGCTGATTTAAATTGTAAGAATAAACGGCAAAGCGACGTCAGAGCGCGTAGCGGGCAAATGGAAAACTAATTGAGAGCAAGGGAAAACAAATTTAGAGCAAGGGAAAATCAGCTGATCGTTTTTCCCTTGCTCTAAATTAGAGCTTGGGAAACGATCGTTTTCGTTGCTAACAGCTGACATTGAAAGTAGCTACTTTCGGTACGGAGTGATGAAAACTTTATTACGCGCCTAAATTTCAGATGTGGGGAAAACTACCCAAAAACCAATCCTATATTATAATGTAACAGGTTAAGTTGGCACTATTCTAACCTTAACTGAGTATAGGCCGATTCAAATAAAAGGGCTCAGTCCATCCATAACACTAATGTTAATTTTAGCATTGAGCTTAAGGACAGTCTAGGCCACGTTATTGGACTCGTATTATACAAAACAAAAGTTGCCTAGAATTTACACATTAATATTAATATCTAATCCAATCTCTATGAAAAAACTGAACAGTTCCGTCCTATTACTTTTATATTTTGATTTGGATTTTTGCGGTCATTTGCCATCACTGATTAGTAAAAAACAAGTTTCACGACGTTTCGGGATCTGGAATCTGATCCCGTCTTCAGGTGGAAGAAAACCTGAAAACAATTTTCAGGAACTTTTTGTCAGTTCTAGGTTTTCTTCCACCTGAAGACGGGTTCAGATTCCAGTTCCCGAAACGTCGTGAAACATGTTTTTTACTAATCAGTAATGGCAAATGTCCGCAAAAATCCAAATCAAAATATAGAATCACCATCACCAACAATGAATTTCAAACGAAGTATTACTTTTAGTTAAAACTGCATTGAACAAATAACCGTTCACCGAGAACATAATCCCTCTACATATAAATTAGTTGAGCTGTCACAAAACGAAAACTGTCAGGTTTTTTTTTTATAACCATCGTTTATAAACTACTTTTTTGATGGAGTTATAAACGACGTCATTCCAGTCACAAACAGGAATGAATGTGGCACCGCTTCGCTCCCTTCTGAGTATGAACAGACTTCTCTGACTACGTCTATATTTGAAGAGTTATTTATCCATCTCTCTCCATCTCTTTCTGCCTATGTATATTTAAATAGTGACGGCACATTCGACTATTTTTGCGTAAATAATTTAAAATGTTTCAAGTTCAAAATTACCAAGTAAACCTTAAAAATATATGAGAAATACAGGGAGTGTGATAAAATATCATTACAATAAAAATTAATGTTAATAATTCAAATAAATTCATACTAAAACAAAAAAATGGAACTTTATTTATTGTGTGTCAGTTTGTTTTTCTTACTGAATTGTTTTGCCTTATTTTGGCACAGAAGTAACATTTTGTTTTATTTTCACAACAGAGGTATATGAGAATAACTTTAGATTACTCCTTTTTGTACATTTCTTAAGAGTTAACTTATTCTGTAACAAATCATCGTTATTTACTTGTGTTAAAAAATTAATATTTAAAATAAATAATTGCATGAGTATATGTGGAAAGAGTTGCAAAATGTGTAGAAAAAAGACGGTGATGATTTTTTTTTTATTTAAGAGTGGCACTTATGTTTAACCACATACAGTGGTTTGAGCACAAACACAGTAGGCAGATAAAAACAACAGTGATTATATCATATTATCCACCCACCAAAGTTTATCAAGATGTATTTGAAATTTTATTCTAAAAATACAATTTACTTTAACTCTATTTCTTGGACCATTTTCAGTATGGTTAAAATTTTGAAGACAGTTCAATATTCGGTGGGAAAAAATCTCGATCAAAACATATTCTGTTGAGGATCCTTGACGAAGGCAAAAGTGTTTTATTATTCAATAAGAGGGCCGGAAGTTGACGGGAGCAAAACAACAAAAACAAATTGTTTATTCAAACGCTGAGGGACACTGTGGTGAATTTTCTAGAAATTATAGTAAGGTTCAGTCACTTACTTTTAATTGTTGTGGAAGGTATATTTAATGTGCTAAAATTTTGGAAGTAATAAGAACTTATTTAATGCAAATAATTGTTCCCTTGATCATGACACAAGCATAGTCTCTGCAACCTGATACTAAATAAAATTAAAATTAAATTCAATTATTAAATTAAATTCATTAAAATGAAATTCCAAATTTATAATTTTCAAAGCCTCAGATACTCAAACTACATGATAGAAACAATTATAAACTAATACGTAAATAACAACTGTTGTCTTTGATTAAAAATGTATGTAAAAATATTTTTGCTTTAGGGAGTAAAATATCAAAAGTCAATATTTTTGCTGTTTGATGACATAGGCTGACATCTTACCTACGATGATAAGACTCCTGCTCCTAAATAAAAATACCTGAAAGCATCTACGTTTGGTAAAAACTGGTTTCTCTTCCTAACCAATCAACAATTTTAAAATAAAAATAAAACAGCAAACTCAAATAGAAAAACAGAAGGCCTTGCGGTATTCATACATTCACAGCAAAAGTAGGAATCAGTTAAATTCTTTATTTTTAAATTAATTGTCGGTGATGTTAAATTAATGTGCTCATTTTAACTTTGAACTCCATCAACTCCAATATTAAAAGCATATTGATACAAATTATTATTGATTTTTATTTTGGTATTGCTCTATGGAGATGTAAAATCTAAATACAAATCATATACTTAGCAAAATAAAGAGATATATAACAAAAAGTCCTTAAGGATCACAAAATTATTGATCTTAATAATAAAATAATGTAACGAAGTAGAGAATAGCAATGTAAGGCCATCTCCAGGATCTCGTTTATTAGATAAGAAAGCCAAATATGTTTACATTTTCTTGAAGCTTGGTATCCAGTGACATAAGACTTTTGGGATCTTTTCCGTTATACGTATACCACTGTTTCGGATTTGTATTTCAAGCTTGATTTTGGTAAGTTTGGTTAGGGTTAGGATAGGTTAGGTTAGGTTGGTTTGGTTAGGTTAGGTTAGGTAAGGTTACCTAGTCCCCTAAAATTAACCGGAAAAACCTAAAAAACCTAACTAACCAAAAAAATCCTAACCTAAAAGAACCTAGTTTAGGTAAAATTAACCTGACGTAACGTAACCTAACCTAACCTAACCTAACCTAACCAACTGGAAGTGGGACCGCTAGACTGCTATACGCTGGCTTCTCGCGTTTAGACAGAGATACGGGAGATAAGATAACGAAACCGCAGGTAAAATATTCTTACAAGGAATTTCCATTTTAAAACGATTAATAACAATTATTTGACCTAGTCTATGGTTCTCGGTCAAAAATCAAGCTTGATGGGTAAATTTGAAATGGTGGTATACGTATAACGGAAAAGATCCGAATCTTGATTTTAAAAAAAGCTTTACATATTTTAAAATGCCTAAAGGGTCGGAATAACGCAAAGTTTGCTACAGATAGAGGCTCGATGACGTAGACGCGACTGACCGGTGACACGTGTATTGATGGGACGGATATAGCCGAACCTCACAAACAGCGAGTGATGATGTCGCTGCCTGTTTGATAAATAACAAATCTTTTCAACCCTCTGAACTTGAGAGATGAAACAGAGTTGTCTCGTAAGTCTAAACAATACTTTGATAACCTTGAGATTAATCTAAATTGAGAGGTAAATTTTGATTTTTGTATAATGCGCAGATTCGTTCGCAATTCCTGTATTAACACATGTTAATTGAACTTTGATCACTTAAATTAGGTGTTTTATTCAAAATATCGTTTACATTTTATATCTTGTGTGAAGATGACAAACTTCAAGGGCGACTACTAGAACTCTCCCTTTAAGACTGACTGTCATGAATTATGAGTGTTGCAAAACGTCACGCCGCGATATTTCCAAATAGGGTGGGTGCACCAGTGAATGATCACCCTCCAGTGAATGACAGTTTTGCTTTATGAAGCCCTGTGTTAGTATTATTCAACAGTAATCTTTCATTGGCTAAAATTGTTGGAGTGGAAAATACTTTTTGAACGTTTAATATTGAGTGTCCCAATTTCTTAGATTTCTGTTTCCTGCTGTAGTGATTATCCCTGCAAGACTTTGCTGGATTTACATTAATTTTATATTTGATGATTATTTCAACGATACGTTACAATTAAATAATATTTAACGTACAATCCTACAATTTAAAATCAATTTGATTCATTCATTCATTCTTAATAAGACAGGTACCTCATGGAGGACGTTACCCTGAATATGATTGAAGGATGAGTGTGATGATCGTGATGATAGTGGCGCGATCTTGTAGCCTTGTTACTGACTAAGGTTGGACAGGAACAAATTAATTAATAGCCCAACAACCAATGGCAGCTGGCTCTAGAAACAACCCTTCAAAACGCTACTAACTTTTCTCGGGATCGATAATCTTTCATTGGTTTAAATTGTTGGAGTGGAAAATACTTTTTAACATTTAATGTTGAGTGTCCCACAGAGAAGAATCTAACAGATGTCGCTTTTAAATGGGTCTTCTGTTGCGCCCAAGTGCTTACTAGTTACAGTTAAATCCAGCTACAGTTAAGTTACCAGTTACTAGTAACATCCAGCTACTAGCTACAGGTAAGTTAGGAGAGGACAGCGACGGTGCTGCTCTCTCGCGGCGTTAATGGTGAACTATGTTTTGTAAGTCCTCGACACCAGCGCTCGACACCAGTTGAGCGCAACATTAGAAGATACCTCTGTTTAGTGTCCCAATTTCTTAGACTTTTCTCTTTCCTGCCATAGTGATCCCTGCAAGACTTTGATGGATTTACATTAATTTTGTATTTGATGATTATTTCAACGATACGTTACAATTAAATGATATTCAACATACTATCGTACAATTTAAAATCAATTTTATTGCTCCTCATGTTATAATTAATTATTACTGAGGGCGATCATATATTGGAACGTAACTAGGGCACAAACCAGTGAATGACCGGTGAAAAACTTCACGGTCATTGACTGGACCAAGATCGGTCAATTTACCAAGATCGGTCAATTTACTAGCCATGATGACGGTGAATGTCCTTAACTGGTCAACCCTGGCCCTAGCGTATTTAGTAATACAATTTGGTCGTAACTTCCTAATTCATAATTACAATTATTATCATAATATTGGATCTTGAATGCCTTCAGTCTTCTCTTCTCTAATTTCAATTACAATTCAAAAGGTAAAATGTTTCAAAATGAATATTAATGGTATCACATAAAATTTTAACGTTCAGCAGAGAAACCTACTTATTTTAAGCATGTATATGATAAGAGACGAGACGTGAATGAATGAAAAAAAATACTTCGTGTACTAGTCATATACATAAGACAGTCTTCAAAAATGAACAACTTAAGTTTTCGTAGTACGTACGATTTGAGGTATTTTTCAATTCGTCATTAAGGTATCGTTTTGCAATTAGTAATTAATAAAAGTTTAATTACTAACATACGTTTTAATACAAAGTAGTAAGTTTTATTAATTGTCTTCTGGCCCCCATTTAATCAAAACTTTCTAATTTAACAATTTATGACCGTATATTGTTTTTTGGGCAAGTTAATTATTTAGGAAAAAACAAAATATTTTATTTTTCCAGACAACATTTGTAATAAAAAGGTTGAAAACAGATGTTTCTAAACAATCTCACAGTTACAGTCGAATCATGTTCCAAGCAACTAGCCACCACTTTCATTTCCTGGGCTGTAAGCGATGAGATTAACATCACCCAATTCAGGGAAACCGATAGTTTAAGTAAACTCGTATTTAGTATGATAAAAAACATACAATCTATAAAAAATAATAATACATAAAACTTGTGATGAATAAAGCAATAACGTTACGTTAATGTATAATGACACTGTAGGCACTTTTTTATGACGATATAACGTTGAGATCTTGGCGTCATGTCTGTCTACTGTATAAACCAATGATATACTGTTGTGCTTAGAATTCCTGAAATTTCTCTTACAGAAGTAGAATTGGTTAAGTAATTTGCTGTCATCAACGCTATTTTGTTTAGGAAACACCAACTGTTTGTATAACTATAGTTTCTTACCAATGCTAAGTAAATTTTCATTCGGACTTTTTTGTTTAGGCTAATATTATTGAATAGATGGAATAGTTCTCTTAATTTATAAAAAATAGCGACACTTAGATTTTTATGATATGATCAATATGTTAAAAAGAATCAAGAGCACCCTTTTTAAATTTGTATTTTAACCCCAACGATAGCAAAATTTTAATTTTACATTTTTGTAGTCATTTGCTATTACTGGTAAGTATACACAAGTTTCACAATGAATCTCAAGATTTCATCACGCTTGCTTTTTACTGATAAGTGACAGTAGATGTGGAAAATCTGATTGAAATTATTGTGAACTCGCTATCAACGCAACAATGAGTTTCAAGCGAAGGGCATATACTCATAGTGGCTTTAAGGTACGTTATTTGTAGTTGTAAATTATACCAAAAATATTTTTTGACAGTTTGTCTATTATACAGTACGCCATCAATTATTTTTATTTAAATTAATGTCAAATCGTCTATTTCCCTTCAATTAGTCCGGTTCATCGGATATTCTGATAAAAAATGTTTTGGTTAAAATAAATTACTTTCGCATGAGTATATAGTCCGGTTAAAGCGGTGGTTGGTTAAAAATTGCTAAGAGGGCGTCTTCTGAATTTAAAAATTAAATAGAAAGACTAAAACTTGTGTTAGAAATTAGAAATTTTAACACAGTGTTACTATTGTTATTTAAAGCAATACCGTATAGTTCGTTGAATAGAATAAATACATAATAGCATAACTGTTACAATAGGGTTGAGCCGTAATGCTTTTTCACGGAAGGTGGCGTAAGTGATATTGATTTTGACAACAATGCTATAAATGTTTAACACCACATAATTGAGTATTATTGACCATTTCACCATTTGTCATTTTGTGGTTTCGGCAAATTGTTACTGTGAGGACTCCTATACATTCCATGAATAAAACTAGAGAAAAATATTATTTATTGCAAAGAATATTTCCTATGACAAAAATTGGTTTCCACATAAAATCATTTTTGTTTTTTCATCCATCAAAATGTTTGCTAAGATTTACTTCAGAAAGTTTTATGTAAAACACTATCGGAATTAGAAAAAAAAACTTATAAAGGGATTTATATTACAAATAACAAAACTCAGTCATAATCTTCTACTAATTAGAATCCAATGTATGTATGTTGTTTGACGTCTGTCTGCCCTTCAAAATGCAAAAAATTACTGTTGGATTCTATAATTTTCATTTAAAAGGCTGAAAATTGCTGGAGAGGTCGTACATACAGCTGGAATCATCATACTAAAATTCACAAAAAATCCAACTTGGGAAACTATCTTGAAAAATCTTGCCGCCATTTTGAACAAAAATTCCAGTCTGTATTTCTCTAAATAATTTGTTGATTAGCACGAAAACTACAAGAGGTATAAAAAAATTGAATGCCATTTCTTGTAGAAAATCAAATTTCCAGTAAAATGAGCCTAAATATGTAGAAGAATTTTTCATGTTGACTGCTTATATTATTAGTTTTCTAAAATGTTGTAATTCTAATACCCCAAAACATGTAAGCTTTTACATGTAAACTTTTATGTAAAATACATTCTCAAGGGGGCAATTCCCATTGACCTTAATTAATAATAATTTAAGCCATGGAATTATGACAAAAATTCCAGCTATTCTTTACATCAATCGTCAAAATTGATTCACAACAAAAGCATGGGTAAACTCACAAAAATGACTCCTTATGGTAATATTTGTACAAATTCCTTACAGGATATATTTTTTGTGAGCTTACCTACGCCTTTAGAGTAAAACAATTTTTATGTTTGAGGTATCAAATTACTGAAATTTTCATCAGTATTCTATGTATATAATTAAGGACAAAGGGATTGGCCCTAGGAAATGCATTTTACTTCAAATTCGACATGTTTTCATTAAGGGTATTATAATCACAAAAATTAAGTAAATTAATGATGTCAACAGTTATAATCAGTATTTCTTGAACATATTTGTATTCATTTCATTGGAAATTTAATTTTCTACATAAAACGCAATTAAACCTTTTTTTATCTCATATGGTTCTCGTGATAATTACAATATTTTTGGAAAAACACGGACTAGAAATGTTTTTTTTCAAGATGGCGTCTTGTTGCCAAAGTTGGTTTTTTTTGGGAATTTTTGTATGATGATCCCATCTGTATGTACGACCTCGCCACCAATTTTCAGGTTCTTAAATGAAAATTCCGCTACTTCACAACCTTTTGCATTATTTTGTTTTGCAATATCATGCGTTACCAAACCACATGCATGAAATCGCCATGAAACTTCAGGAAGTTTTTCTACATATACCTAGGAAGGTATATCCTGTCCGTCCGTCTGTACGGTCGTTTTCTATCCTATTCCGTCCTAAAAAGGGCGTTTCATTTGATTTCAAAATTTTAATGTTAAATCCCGTATGAAAATATAAATAAACACATGGAAGTGAGATGACCATAATCATGAACAGATGATTCCAGAAATTTTATTTAAGTTCAAAATATTCTATACTAACTAAAAGATGGTGTCCCGCTTCGCTGGAAAAAATTGAACAATTAGTTTTATTTGTAAATAAAAAAATTATCAGCTGTTCAGCCCTTTTCCTTCTTTTTTTACCTTCCGGAAAAACTGTATCAAAAACTATTTTTCAAAGGATTTTCTCCCCGAGACCTTTCTTTTACAGGCTTATGGTTTTCTCAAAATTTGCGAGTGGTTTGGGCTTTATATGTAGATGCTTCGGACCCGTGCTAAGGTTGGTTGTAATAACTGGTGTGTATTTAAAGGGATCCGCCACTATCTCCGACTGATTTTTTAAATTTTTTGACATTTTTCAAAAGTGATGTTCTTATATTCAGCATTTAATAGTGAACATGTGTGTGCAATTTTATGCAAATCGGAATATTTTTTAATGATAAAATTTATATAAATGTAAAACAATGCGAGAATCACCCAGGCGAATTCTAGTATGAAAGAAAATACTTATAAAACTTTGAGGGCCGTTTTCTCGAAATTGTGTTTTTCCATGTTTTGTCCAACAAAAGTTTGAATAACTATGTAAGTACTAGGCCTATTGTAATAAAATGTTTACCACATCATCGTAATACTATTTGAAAGATTCTGGTGTATAGGAATCACAATACAAGCAGATTTAATATAAAATTTAATAATGTTTATTAAGAAAACCCGTTTTCCCCGTTGTAAAAATGTGATATTGAAAATATGCTCACCACATTATTGTTTTTTGAGTTACGATGGTTTCTATACACCAGTTTTTTCCTTTTTATGTCAGGAACAAAATGGTAGCTTGTTTTATGCAACTAGTTGAGTAATAAACAAGTTATTCAAAGAAATAAAATATACGAAAAATCGGTAAAAAACTTAAAAAAGGACCGAAACTATGACATTTTATTAAAATATATCCTATATTTCACATCAAATCTTCTGATTAGCCAAGTATTCATAAGAAAAAAATACTTAAGTCATAAAAAAGTCCAAAATAAGTTGGAGATAGTGGCGGATCCCCTTAAGTAGTTTAATGGTAATCATGATACGTTTTATAAACGTTTCGACTGGTACATCGGTAGAATTATCAGTAAACACACTACGGTAGACCTCTGAGGTATGCAAGTTTTGGCTGATGAAATTACAATCCTTTGGATCAAAGTAAAATTGCTAGATGGTCAGAATTTATGCAAATTATATATTTTCTTATGTATATGGAGATAAAAAATTTATTTCCTTCAACCTTAAACGGGCATCAATATATGCATCAAAATATGCAAATCAATCATACATTTTTCAAAACAGGTAAAAAGCGAACAATAAAAATGAAAACTAGAGACATCTTTTTAACTTTAATCTTTTCAACGTTTTTTATAATGACTCAAATCACTGTACCTTCATGGAGGCAAAATAAGGTTTACTTTTTGTCAAAATACAATGTATAATTCGTTTTTTGACCTAGGCAAGGGTCAGAGGGTTGGTTTCAATACAGCTGAAAACAGATTTTCTAGTTTACACACGAAGCCTCAAGTTTCCAGTACATAACATAATTTTATTGAAACGAAATTTCATAGAGGTATACAGCATTTGCAGACAATTTAGGTAAAATTAAAAATATTTTAGGTATATACTAAATTGCAGAAAGAACTTAATATTGTGAAAAATCCTGTAAAAAACTACTGTTAAGCTTATTTTTAAATCTAAAGCTGTTCACTAAATCAAAGTTTTTTTGGAATTGAATTGTGTAACGTAACAGTATATTATGTTAATAGCCCATTAAGATCTGTTTTGTGGGAAATTGTTAGGTATAATACCTTACATCATACTCCACAGATAAAAAATAACAAATTTGTTAACATAATATTTTTTTATGGACAACCAATTTTGCCAATTCTTCAAACACGTATATTAAACAAACATATATCAGGCTATTGTTACAATCAAATGTTAATGTACTTCCATTCCCAATCAGAAGTTTACAGTTAATCATTAAAGTGAACAACGTGGCAAAATGCAACTTAAAGGCAGCTGTGCTGTGAGTTCTGTGTATTATGATATACAAATTATTGTAACTAAATTTATATAATAAATATAGTTATACAAATATGTATAATGTAAAAAATATATTTATTTATATAAAGTATTTTGCATTTTATATTAGAGCTAAGCATGAATTAATGTAATAGTATTCGTTTATTGCTTTCCAGGTATTTCCGATATTCTCTATCTCTGATCTTAATGAAATTACTCACTTGGAATGTATATATCTGTTAACTTAATTTTTCTGATATTCTGATACCATAATATTTGTAATTTGAGATCTATAATAGTTTTTACATTAAATTTATATAATAATGTAAAAGTTATTTTAATTTAATTTATATAGTTTAATTGTATTTGAAAGAAGGCTAAGCAAAAAACGAATGTAAAGTAATCGTTTATTGCCTTTCTATCACTGATATTCTCTACCTCCTATCATGATGAAATTACTGATTTGGAATGTATATTTTTGCTAACTGATTATTTATAACTTGAGATATTACTGTTTAATTTGAGTTTCTGTTAGATTTGTTAAATTTTAAAAATTTCTGAAAATGTTTGATGTGTGTCTATACGTTTGTAGATAATATTACAACAAAAGATCAACAAGGTCTCTTATAGATAATATTATTTGAAATGTCATTGGTAAACACGTAATTATGTTTGCCATAGCTTCTATGAAGAAGTGGGCATAAGAACACACTTTTTCTCTTTAGTTAGAAGATTGAACAAAACAATGTAATCTCATAATATTTACTTTTCAGATATGCCGGAGTTATATGAACAGAAACAAACAAATAAAATTTCAATATATTATTAAGTCATAAATCGAACCTACTACTTCCATACAATATTCTTTTTTGTTAGTAATAAGTTCTTTTTAAGGAAAAATATATCTTAAAAATAGTTGAAAATATATTATTTTCGTTGAATGAATAATCTCGTGGCCTAGCAAATATATAAGTTAAATTTTTCATTCTTTATAACGAACATGCCTTATTCACCCCTTTGAACCAAAAAGTATATAATGATGACCCAGAATTACACCTAACCTTTCGTATCATCATAATCGTCACGTTATTACTTTTTGGCGACCTTCTGTCTACAATAAAAAATATGTATTAAGACTAACAAAGCCTTATCAAAACAAGTAAATATACAATATGAATGATGGTTATAAAGAAATAAGGTGGGTGATGAAATGCCATCTTGATCACAAAGTGGTCTAGACTATTGAAGGGTATGAAAATTGATTAATGCTGTTAATAAATAAATAATAATAATGGGCCTAATAATAATAAAATTAATTTTATCTACGACCGTTGCAATAAGCACCAATTACGGTATTACAATAAACATTATAATGATATACATTAAAACACCAAAAACCAAGCAGTACTCTAATGACGACTTTAGAGTACTGGAGTCACTTTAGAGTACTGGTTCTAGACCAATGAGAGCTCGGCATTTGACGGAAGTAGTGTCATAATATCAATTACGCAATTCACAAATCAGCTGATTGTTGCATTACGATTCATGTTTGAGTTTACTTATCCCATCAGCTGATTGTTCCACAACGATTCATGGTTCAGTCTGCTTATTTGCCTAACCTCAAATTTTAGTTGACCTATTCCATTAGTAAAAGTCATGAGTTTTGTTTAACTTCGGGGGAAATTTTGTCGTATATTGTTGGTCGTAGATAAAATAGTGTATGCAACGATTGTATTATGCCTTTAAGCCACTCGTGAGATATTTAGAACACTCGCTTCGCTCGTGTTCTAACTTACATCTCACTCGTGGCTTAAAGGCATTCATTATACAATCGTTGCATAAACTACTATTTGGTACTTCAGGTTCGACTATTACGCCTCAGGAGGTACAAGGGAACTTGACACTGCATGACCAAGACAAAGACTAGGTCGTCGCCCGTAACCTCTGGCGTAGCCACAGTTAAACATCAAGACGCACACCTAAAATAGACCAAACGGTCAATATCGAGGTTTTCAAAACTCGAAGCATTTGCAAATTTAAATTATTTTTATATTGTGATTCTAAATACTGTCTCACGTAATGTTCTTACTTTTACTGTTTGATCAAATTAATTGCTTACCATTTAATATAACTCTTTCAAAGAAGTTATGGGAGACTTCCTTATGTATTTCATGTTGTGTTTGGGTAGATATAAATTGCAAAACTGTGGTAACAATTGCCTAATACGCAGTAACAAACTTGATTTATTTAATGGAACCCCGTAATTTTGTTTTGTTTTTTTACTCTAAAAATAATTTTTACTCTCTTGTAGGCCTCATTTGATATTTCTTCCTAAAACCAACAGTGATGGAGATAAAATTGGGGAAGTGTAAATTCCCCCTTCAAATAAAGGAAGAGCCACTCTTTGATATCCTACAACGTTTTGTAATTTCAATGAGTAATGTAATTTTAACGTCATTATGTTTATGGTAGATATTAAACTTTAAATTACCATAAATTCCGTAACTGTTTGTTTTTAGGAAAACCAACAAATTACAAAAATGTTTTACAATTAACTGACGAATCAAAAACTATCACATAATATTAGGTGAACTTTAAAAAACATTTGAATAGGTAACATTGAAAAGCAATTAATAAATATATCATTGTAGTATATCAAACAGTTATGAGACTCGCTGTAAAAGTAAAACTTAAGGAGCTACATTCATAAACCTAGTGTGAATTATTTTAAAATCATCTTTACAAACATAATAATCACAATATGTTTATTTTTTATGTCCGAAAACGCATATTTAAAAGAGATGGGTTAACAGCAAGACTTAAGCTTGGTTTGAATCAACACTGACAGTGTTGTGTTTGGACATTGCTGCTTTTAGACTTAATCCGATTAAAGAGCGAAATCACTCGTGGCTTCATAGAATGGTCTATTTTGCCTTTTAAATAAAAAAAATTATCATTTTATAAACATTGAATTTTTTTAACTTAAAATATAATGATTTTTTAGTAAATTGTTTGAAACATAGTATTTCAATTTGTGTGATAATTCTAAAATACTTATAAGAAGTATAGAAAAAATTGTTGAGTGCCATAACACCGTGATTTTACAAAAGAATTTTTCGCTATTAAATTGTGTTTTATAACATTATCAAAACTTGGGGTAAGCATGCTCTGAACGTGACAAATTGATAAGCAAAATACAAATTAATTCAAAAATAATATTAGTTACTGAAATTATAATTAAAATTAAAACCACAAAAAAAACACAGAGTGTTTTGGTTTGTCTGCGTGGAATTGCAAAATTAGCATTCGGTAATGAAACTCAAACTGACGAGGCCATTGAGAAAACCTTCCCAAGAGAGTTCCGGTTGTAATCAAGGGCGGTTGTCACATCGGTGCTGAACCTACCTTGCAACAATCAGTCATTGCTGCCAACTTTTAGCAATCAATCATTGCTGCCAACTGCCGGCAGTAAATCATTGCTGCCAGGTGTCAACAATCACACATTGCTGCCAACAGTTAAACATAGCAGCCAACTGCTAGCAATCTATCATTGCTGCCAACGCCTAACAATCACTCATTGCTGCCAACTGCCGGCAGTAAATCATTGCTGCCAACTGCTGGCAGTGAATCATTGCTGCCAGCTGTCAACAATCATACATTACTGCCAACAATTAATCATTGCTGCCGACAATGACTTTTTGCTGCCAGCTATCAACAATCATAACTGCCAACTGCCAACAGTCAATTATTGCTGTCAACAATAAATTATTACTGCCAGCCTTTAACAAATCGCTCATTGCTGCCAACAGCCAATAAAAAATCATTCCTGCCAGCTGTCAACAATCATCCATTGCTTCCAACTGCAAACAATCAATTAATGCTGCCAGAGGTCAACGATCACTCATTGCTGCCCAGTGTCAACGTAATATCTAGGAAGAAGTCAGGATAAAATACGAAAAACAATAGCTTTTCAACGCTGAACATCAGCAATGTTCAGTTATTTATAAGCTGAAGAGGCAAGCTATTATTCTATGAAAATGAAAATAAAGTAAATTTTTATCTTCACAATTTATGTATGTCTTCTTACGTTTGTCATATTGTAAGTCACGATGACATTCAACCAAATTATCGGTCTTCTTGACTTCAGAGATGGTCAAATACACCGCATTTGCTACCGAAATTATGACCAAAATATATATTTTGCGAAGAATATATTTTAACACAATTCTGTATAAGATTTAAGTTAAGTTTTAAAAAATTAAGAAATACTATTACTTCTAGAGCGGTTTGGTTGTGCAGTGAAGGTCTGCAAACAAAATCTGTATACGAGTATGAAGTATGACACTCACATGATGTATGATGAAAATGCATGAACGAAACACTAGCGCTTAAATAAGTTGAGATAAAACATACTGCAAAAAGGTTCACAAGGGGCATGGGCTATTTATGTGAATGACCTTCTATTGGATGTGCTTTACAACTCGAGTTATTGACTGTCATTTTGCGTTGTGTTTTTTTTTTTGTGGAGGACGGTTATCGATACCTCGAGTTCTAGATAATTGTGATAAAACACCGAACATCAACCAACTCTGTTTTGTGCTTGGTTCAGCTTATTGTTACTTATCCATTACTTTTATTAGTGGTATTTTGAACGTAATCAAGACTATAGACACTGAAGTAGTTATTCCATTACCATTAATTATAACGAGTAAACTTATTTTTTACCGAGCCAGGATAAAAATTAATCATTTAGTGATTCCCAGGGTTAAGCAGATTTCACTGATGTTAGTTATATGCTGTCAGGACGAGGTAATGTAACTATTCGGTACTTTGGTATACGGAGGCCACCCTTATACAGCGCACTGTGGAGGTTATGTTAGGTTAGGTTATTATAAATATGTTAGTAGGACTTTTCTTGTTTTGTTACGAATCGAACGATACCAGATTAGTCATACCTTCACCCGCCAAATCCCCTCCAAGTAGGCCTAGGTCAGGTTGTTGACCGGAGTGTGTGCATCACTTGCCTACAGGATTTGGCGGGCGAAAGTATGATTAATCCGGTATCGTTTGATATGCAACGAAACGAGGAAAGTCCTACTAACATATATAACCTAACCTAACATAACCACCGCAGCGCGCTGTGTAAGGGTGGCCATCGGGTGTTGCCGCTAGCGACGGTGACGCTTTACCTCGCCGACATCGCTGCCTAAGGATTAAAATTAATCATTTACTGATTCCCAGGTTTAATATTCTGCCTCCTAGAAAGGAGGCATAACATAAAGACCGCTCATAATAATTATGTCAAATTTGGACAGTAAGTCAATTACAGTATGTTCTCTCCAATTATGCAGTTATTTTTGGTATCCAGTTAAAAAAAAAAAAAAAACTCTCTAAAAATAGTGGTCTCCGTATAATACCAAAGTACCAAATATTCATTTACCTTGAAAATCCTGGCTGTTCGGGGACCCGATTTTCCCCTTTGTATTATCATAAATAAATAGTGTTTTGTGACATGTGTTTGTTTGTGTTTGGACATCGAATTGAATTCAGAGCCTGCGCATAGGATTATAAAAGGTGTGAGAAGCCTCTCCTCCCACAAATCATGTAGATCAGAATAAAACAAATGGTATGACTATGGAGAATAATTCATTTATTGAAACTTGGTTTTTCGATGATACATTTTTTACAGGTTAAAGTAGTCAATTTACCAACGTAGCCAAAATAAACAGTTGGCAGAATCGAACGTAATTCAATTATTAGCCTACTCAAACCATTCGACTTAAAACTATGGATTAAACTATATACTTTATTTCGTTTTGGTTACTTGCTACAAAGTACTTCTTTAGTATCCATAATCAATGATTTAACGTCCATTTAGCTTTTTCTTAAGCGAAACAAAAGTAATGTTTCATATTTTCACAAAGTCTTTAAAAGTTACACTTCGATATTCCTTTACCTTCCGGACCAAGCACACAGAACAGATAGTCGAGCCAAATGTCGTGGCTCTTTCCGTCCTTAAACTACATTAAAATTTACAATAGCCAAGACATTTGCCTCGACCTGTACCATGGCCATCTCTAGTAATAAGGCCGCGGCCTTCGACCCGGGATCGCCGCTTCTCAAGGGTTTTCTGCATAGTAAAAACCCTTACAGAGCCAGCTGGTTTCAAGCAAACAGAAAATAGTGCCATAAGAGATACGGAACAAATCAGCTGAACCCTTTGGTGCGACGTTGCCATTTAGCGCCGCGGTCTTGTACTAGAGACGGCTATGCCTGTACCTTTGACTATGAATAATTAATAGACCTTCCATTCTTATGGCCCAGCTGTAGCTAGTTTTGGGTGACCCAGAATATAAAATTGACATAGTTTTATTGATCACCAACAGAGAGTGCTTCTATCAACCCCTTATTTTAGCTATTTATTTTAACAATTTGTATTATATCTTGCATAAATCATTAATTAATTGACTATTGCTTGGTTTATGTGTCACAAAATTATATATTACCTGCTCCTGATACTTAAATTAAAAGGTGACATCAGTACACTCTGTTGGGGATTCACTATGACTAGGAGCTCTTTCAATCCTGGGTCACTCAAAACCTGGTAGACATTTGATAATGCGATGGAAGGTCTTCTTCAGATTCAAAGTCAATGCCTGTACCCACGAACATACATACATACATACGATGAGTCGTCCCGCAGACCACATAATGCAGCATGGGACCAGTTAAGTGCTCTGAAGCACTGTGTAGGTTTCTCTCTCAAAACCAAGGTTAGGTTAGGTAGGCATGAAAAGAAGATTGAAAAGGGCTGGTAGGCCAGGCTAAGTTGTTTGGGCTAGGTTAAGTTATCGTTTTCGCAAGATAAAAATTCTTCATTAGTGTAAAAACACTTACTGATCAGATAGTTTTTAAGTTCAGACTTAAGTTTTGAGGGTCTTGCAATGGAAGTTATGCGTTGAGGAATCTTGTTGAAACATTTTGGTCCAAGGAAGCTAGGCTTATTTTCTAACAGTCTAAGATTATGAGCTATTGCAGATCTATGATTTCTATTTCTAGTGAAGTAATTATGTTGAACGGGGACATTAGTTATATTATTGTTGATAGCAAACATGACAATTTCAAAGATAAGACAAGGAACTGTAAGTATCTGAAGGTTTTGAAAAGCAGGTTTACAATGATAACTGACCTGCAACTTGCCCGGCGGGGAGACGACCAGGAAGATCCGCATGGTTGCCGCCAGGAAGTTGCGCCGGTCGTGGGTAACCTCCGGCGTCATGTCCTGGGGTCGGCGTCTCCAGGACGCGCCGCGGCGCCAGGGGCCTCCGCCTCCGTCCCCGCCACGTCACATCTCGCCCCCGCCGCCGCCGCCCCCGCCGCCCCCGCCGCCGCCGACCGCACTCATCGCTCTGCCCGCCACTCCCTAGGGGGTCATCTCACGCGCGGCATCGGACGAGACGAGTGTCTTTGCTTTTATCATTTGTTTATAGATCACTGTTGAGAGACGTGAGGGATTTGAGTATCGAGGATTAATGGAACTTTCATGCGCGAGGGAGAGGAAAATTATACTTATCGCCACCGGCAGACGTGTCACTCACGATGACGAATGGAGGCCCACGTATACAGGGTGTTGATAAAATACCCTTCAGCACTTCAGGATATCGTTACTTACATAAAAACTATGAAAAAGATCCTATAAACATAGGTCCTAAAATGCCCCATCTGTCGGTCTTTATGTGGTTTTAGCATGATTTTGCATAACTTTGGGACTACTGAAGATATCAACTTCAAACTTGGTACGTATATGCTGACTAATAGGACCTATTTTGATGAGGAGTATCAACTTTCTACTCTGTACCATTTCAAAATTGGCAACCATTTTTATATTTTAAAACTTAAAATCTTAAAAACCGTAAATTTTACAAAAGTTTTACAAGAAACAAAAAGTTGCGCAATTTTATTTCCTACAATACCATACAAAGATTATTAAGATTAAACTACAATTAACAATCAGATTAATTGTCAGTTATTGCAATTTTACTGACAGAATTCAAGCAAATTTACACAAAAATGTATTCTGTTGGAAAAATTGCAATAACTCCTCCGTTAATTGTAGTTCAATCTGAATAATCTTTATATGCTTTTTAGGAAATAAAATTGCGCAGCTTTTTTGTTTCTTGTTTAATTTTTGTAAAATTTTTGTAAAATTTGCGGTTTTCAAGGTATTACGTTTTGAAATATAAAAATGGCTGCCATTTTGAAATGGTACAAAGTAGAAACTTGATACTCCTCATCAAAATAGGTCCTATTAGTCAGCACATACTACCAAGTTTGAAGTTTATATCTTTCATAGTTCCAAAGTTATGCAAAATCATGTTAAAAACACATACAGACCGACAGACGAATAACCGAGCATTTTAGGACTCATGTTTACGGAACTTTTTTCTTAGTTTTAATTTAAGTAACCATATCACGAAGTCCTGAAGGGTTTTTTTATCAACACCCTGTATAGGTCGTGAAATAATTTTAAAGAATCGTATATGAGAGAGGAAAAATGTTAGAGTTAGGTAGATTTACTTAAAACGTATTTTGATTGGCCGCAAATGTGTGATTTTGTCTCTTTGTTTCCTATTGGTTAAATAAATTGTGTTATTGTTGTTTTTTCCTTGTTCTAAAAGCTTGTTAACTATCCGCTTCATAGAGACGCTTAAGGTTTCGTAATTTTCTGAGATTTCCAGACTAATCGTGTTTCTTCGACTGGTTTCTTAATGTCAGGCCTGCCATTGGTGGACGATAAGCGTATAGGCCGATTTAAATAATAAGTCCAGTCCGTCCGTAAGGTTAATAGTAGTTTATGCAACGATTGTATTATGAATGTCTTTAAGCCACGAGTGAAATGTAAGTTGGAACACTAGCTATCTCACGAGTGGCTTAAAGATATAATACAATCGTTGCATACACTACTTTATTTACGACCAACAATATACGATAAAATTTCCCCCGAAGTTAAACAAAACTCATGACTTTTACTAATGAAGGAGTAGGTCAACTCAAATTTGAGGTTAAGCACAAAAGCAGTCTTAACCATGAATCGTTGTGGAACAAGCAGCTGATGGGATAAGTCAACTCAAACATGAATCGTAATGCAACAATCAGCTGATGTGCGAATTGCGTAATTTTCATTATGATACTTTCGCCAAATGCCGCGCTCCCATTGGTCTAGAACCTGTATCATAAAGTGACACCAGTTGCATAAAGTTAACTTTATGCAACGGGTTTGTATTTGGTTTAATAATGGACCACATTATGACACTAGTTGTAACATCGTTATTGGTGATTATTGCAATGGTCGTAGATAAAGTTAATTGTAGCATTGGGCTTATGGACAGCGTGGGCCTTGTTATTTGATGCGAAATTTATCATTACTCTCCCGTTTGGTTTACCAATAATTATATAACTGATGAGGCATAAGAGTGTGTAAGGGCTTTAAACGCAAACTAGTAAAAGCATAAATAGTTATGTTGAAGAGTAGACTCATCAAAAAGAACTAATTATCAGGTTAGGGGACGGTAGAAGAAGGAAGACTACCCAGGATAATTTTATGGAAAAGCATCGTGGAAGATATAGACCCAAATAATTTTAGAAGCCGTGGAAACCAAAAAAGTGATTATCACATAATTAAACGAATAGTCAATGGTTTCTAAACCATAATGGTTTCTTAACAATATCGTATTCAGGTTTTCGTGTCAATGTTAATGAATTACATACCGCAGCCAATAAATGTAATGTACGTCTCTAAGGAGGAGACGGGATATAGCCTAGCACATAGAAAGGCAAAAAGAAGACGACCACTGACGAATTCTAAAATAGCATCGGTCTCGATATGAGCAAAATATAAATACAAGAAACTTGGCCATCCGAGAAGGTTGTTTCATCGTTTACGAGGTGAAATAATTAAGAATAGTTTAAAATGGAGTAGACACTTGGCTGTAGGGATTTCACAAACAGTTTACAACGTCTTTATGAGCGGCTTTGAATTTCAGGCTTTTATTTTAGTTTTTATTGTACTGTATTTTAAAAAAGCTAAATTTTTTATCATTTTAATCAAAGTAGAGAAGTAAAAGTCTTCTTTATTTTGTTTGCCATTCGGTGACTTGCTGCACCAGTATGTTAAACGAACTGTTAAAAAATACATCACTTAGCCATCTAAATTAAACTAGGGTATATATAGGGTGTCCAACTTAACTGTGCCACCATTGGTATTTCAGAAACTTATGGATTTAGAGAAATCTTAAAAGAGGGACTTCACCTACTTTCTTAAGACATTGAAAATATGAATTCTATTTTCTTCTAAATGGCCGCCATTTTCAACTATGGCCGCCATTTTCAACTATGGCGGACAACTTTGATTTTTCTTACGGAACATCCGGTATTAAATGGCAGATATGGATTTTACGCTTAATTTTAAGAACTTTTTACTCTTTGGCATTTTTTTCTAAATACAACGGTTAAGGAGATAAAAGCAGTTATATTTTCATTTTTCCCCATTTGAAATGCATTGTGTCCATTTTAACTGTGCCATCTCATGCAATCGTTATGGAGTAAATAACTATTCAAAATTGTTCATTTCAATGAGTGAATCTTGACAAAAAACTATTTGTATGATTGAATTTGAACTAAAATCACATTTTAAAGCACTTTGTTCTTTGGTATTTTTTAACTAACCCGACCGTTATCGTTATACTGAGTATACCGAAAATAACGCAATGCATTTCTTATGGGAAAAAATAAAATTTTAACGGCTTATATCTCCTTAACCATTGAGTTAAGGAAAAATGCCAAAGAATAAAAAGTTCTTAAAATTAAGCGTAGAATCCAAATCTGCCATAAAACACAGCATGTTCCATAAGAAAAACCAAATTTGTCCGCCATGTTGGAAAATGGCGGCCATTTAGAATAAAATGGAATCCATATTTTTAAATGTCTTGAAAAAATTGGCGAAATCCCCATTTAAAGTTTTCTCTAAATCCAATAGTTTCTGAAATACCAATGGTGGCACAGTTAAGTTGGACACCCTGTATGCTGCTCAGCATATTTTGGGTTTTTGTTTACGGTCTATATTAAATAAAATGTCTATCAAATCAGCTATTCCTTAATTTTTTTCTCTAATGTTAAATCTTATGAACGAACGAGGCCTAAAGGGCACCTAGGGCTCTTGCCTTAAGTCCGACCCTCATTAATTTTGTTTCCTGCAAAGCTTTACGCAAAGCTCTTTCCAACGACATCTAAATTATTATAAAAAATCGGTTCAGAACTGAAGGAGTCTTGATCACAAAAACCCCTATCGTACGAAATAAGTATCGATTATATTCGTTTTTTAGATATGAAGAAAGAAACGTTACCATAAAAGAAACTATAACGTAGTTTGAAATAAAAGAGTTTAATTGTTAACACATCTCTTCAGTTTGCGTATGTTTTTGACTGGACCAACAAAACAACACTTCTTAAGAGAGAAACGCTCTACTACTCGTTCTATTCTGTTTTTCTAGTACGCTTTCAAACAAATTATAATCCTTTCAACAAGAAATTTTGTATTAGTTTCCAAGTAGTTTCAAAATGTTTAAATAAACATGATTTTAGATATTACATGTATTTTTGAGTTAGCATGTCTTTTTAAGTTAGAAATTAACCAAACAATTATAAAATAAATTTAATTTATTTATTATTTTGTGCTGGATGCAAAAATATTCTTAAATCCTTACCAATATAAGTAACACGTAAAACATATCAAAACAAATTACTTTATGCGTTTTTTTTATATTAGTTTCACTTAGGTTCCGTTCAATAATAGATATTCCAAAAAAAACAAACCTTTAAAATGTTTAACTATAACTTAAGAATTCGTAAAGACTAGATTTCACTACGTCTTTTATATTTAATTAAGAAGCTCTAACTGAATTTGTATTTAGAAGTAAACAAGTCCAGTTAAAAAATATAAATACCCCCGTTGCAGTAGACCTGCATACTCAGCGAATTTCAAATGCAAAACAACATATTTCAATCCAACATAGCGAGATTTGACATGTTTTGGTAAGCTCCATAAGAATAACATGGGGAATGAGTATGCAGGTTTGCTGCTACAGGTATATTAAAACTGAGTGGTTTTAATTTAATAATTAGTAGATCTGAACTAGAAGAAGCTATTTACCAAGTTTTATTAAGATTTGTTGAGAAATAACCGAGATATGGAAATTTACTTATTTCCCATAAGGTTAACATTGGGACAACGTGCTGGGTTTACCACTTTCAATATCTCGGTAACCAATGGACATAGAGGGGTGATTCAAAATACTAAATTGTTTGTTTTTTTGAGCTGAATTCAATGGTGCCAATAAAAATTTGGTAAATTTTATTTTTCTATGTAAAAACCCATAAAACCCATTTTTGGGGGATTTATCCCCCTTAACCCCCCCTCCCAGTGGTCCGATCGGGCTGGTTTACGAACTCGTCCGAGGGATTACCACTTTACATGTCTGTACCAAATTTCATTAAGATTGGACCCTATTTACGGCCGCTATCGTGCTGACAGACACATATATATATATAGATAGATAGATATATAGATATATATATAAAAATTCGAACGAATGGTGTTTTTTGCTTCTGGTGGCCCCAAAACGAAAAGTTATCGTGGTCTTGGGCTTAGGTCTTACCATGAGACCTACGGTAATAGCTTCTTCCCTATAGGGGAAATTCGCTAAAAGCACTAATAGGCCGATTCAAATAACAATGCCTAGTCCGTCCGTAAGGCAAATGGTAATTTCAACATTGGGCTTAAAGACGAGGGGGCCTTGTTATTTGATTCAAGCTATAATCTTGTTAGGTATAATTATCGTAAAAAACAGCAAGTGAAATAACAACAGAGATTATTGAGGAGCAAATCTGTGGCAGCTTTTAGTGACAAATGTCCAGAACGGGAGTGCTCAAGGAAGAGATTGACGGCTAAACACAACTTCATCCAACTCCAAAACACCACGTCATCTTATGTCAAAGGATTTTCTACCCTCATCACTTATAAATTTGCTAGGCTGAGGCCTAAAGGGAGGAAGCATTTTTAAAAAAGGTTAACGAGATATTGGATGATTATTAAAAAACTCAAACTAATGCAGTTTTTGTTTTAATGTTCCTTTCAGTAGTTAAAAATTGGATTGACTTGTAGGCTTGATAAATTGTGTATATTTTAACCATGTAAATGTATTATTAATTTTTTTGTAGCCTCCGTATCACGGTGATATATAAAATTGGTTTATTTACCTTACATTCTCGTGATCTTTAAGTTGCTAACTCAAGGATCACGGGAAGATAAGGTAATTAAACTAATTTTTATCAGATGTAGTCTCTGGACAAGACCAGGTTAAAGGACTTCGAGACCAAATCAGCGTTTTTTTAAGTACTATCTCATTTTTGTATTTTTATGTTTATTGTTAAGTAAAATGAGGTAAAAGTTTTGTTGTGTTTCAGAGACGAAGAAAGGACAGTATTGAACCATTGGGTGACTTGGAAACGCTTCCCCACAATCTGAGCTCTGGCCTTGCGGGGTAATTCATTTAAATTGTTGATTTCCTTTATGATTATTCATGTTAATATGTACAATGGATAAAAATATTGAATTTGGAATGTTTAAGAAAATTAACTACCATATTATTTTGCCACTAACGCTTTCGTGGGTGTATTAATCTGCCTTAAAATTATTTGTTATTGTTTTTATACTCATCTAATTTTTAATGTTTGCACTATAAAACATCTTTTTCCTAACTTCTTAGAAATTCATACACCAATAGCAATTTAATATGAGAAGGAATGTAATCATGATGTATGATGTATCGTCGTAGAAGGAATAAAAATATTAGCAATCATATATTAAATATTCATATTAGGGCCTGTATACATCTATATCAGGTAAGTGCCCTATAGTTTTACAGTTAAATTTATAAATAATTATGAGTTGTAAAGGAATCCATTTTTCAAATTCCATGCTATATTCAACAAACGACACTTGGTAAATATTAAATAAAAAAAGCCTAATATTAGGTTGTTAAGATCAAATAGTGCCACTACTCATGCATGCTGTGAAATTGAGCTACGTTCTACGCTTAAGCCCTTGGTATAAATAACTGGCTAAGTATTTTCCTTTATTCTATAAACCCCTATATTTTATTTTCTTAAAATTGATACTGAGCTACAATTTGATACATCAATGATCCCGTAAGGATGCGTTCACAGATAAATCATTTCTGAAAACGTTTACATAATTTTAAACTGTTGCAATGTTTACTTCTTGAACAAACAAACTTTAAATAATATAATAAAACCCATGAACTGAGACGCATACTTTAAATAAACAAAAAATCCTGTAGAGTTATAAAATACATAGTTTTTCATAAGCTTAGTAAATGCTTTTCTTATTTCCCGAACAGCCAATTAATTACGAAACAAATACTTAGATACCATAAACTTTTTTGTTTTTAAAATTGCCTCTCTTTGAAGGACATATCTAATATTCCGTCTAAACTAACTGGTATCTGTTCGCAGTCGCCATGTGGAACGTTCGAATCAAATAGTCTACATAAAATATCTGTATATGTAAATATTTTTAAATTTTGATATAAATACTGTACTTATCGGATCGAAATCATATTCTTGATTTATTATGATCAAAACGATTTGTTTTTTATAACATATTATATGATGTTACTTTATTTACATTATATTTTGATTGGATCGTGGCAGATAAGCCTAATGAAGTAACAAACAATAGTTTCTTTGTAAAAATGTTTTAAGCAATGAAAAAAATACTGGAGGTTTTTATTGATGAGCTTATTAATAGGTTTGGTATTGATTAGGCCATCGACCACATAGTACAATAGACGGAGCACTAGAAACCGCGAAGTGAAGCCTAAATTTGCTTCTAGTCCCTATGCATGAAAAAATACCCCCGTTGCAGCAGACCTGCATACTCAGCGAATTTCAAATGCAAAACAACATATTTCAATCCTACATAGCGAGATTTGACATGTTTTTGTAAGCTCCATAAGAATAACATGGGGAATGAGTATGCAGGTGTGCTGCTACAGGTATATTAAAACTGGGTGGTTTTAATTCAATATTTAGTAGATCTGACCTAGAAGAAGCCATTTACCAAGTTTTAACAAGATATGTTGAGAAATAAGCGAGATATAGAATTTTACTTATTTCCCATAAGGTTAACATTGGGACAACGTACTGTGTTTACCACTTTCAATATCTCGGTAACCAATGGACATAGAGCAGTGTTTCAAAATACTAAATTGTTTGTTTTTTTGAGCTGAATTCAATGGTGCCCACAAAAATTGGATAAATTTTATTTTTCTATGTAAAAAACTCTAAAAACCCATTTTTGGGGGGGTTTATCCCCCTTTACCCCCCCTTCCGGTGGTCCGATCGGGCTGGTTCACGAACTTGTCCAATTGATTACCACTTTACATGTCCGTACCAAATTTCATGAAGATCGGACCATTTTTGCGGCCGCTATCGTGCTAACAGACACATAGATATATATATATATAGATATGTATATATATATATAGATATATATATAGATATATAGATATATATATATAGATATATATATAGATATATATATATATATATAGATATATATATATATATATATATATAAATTCTAACGAATAGTGTTTTTTGCTTCTGGGGGCCCCAAAACGAAAAGTTATAGTGGTCCCGAGCTTAGGTCTTACCATGAGACCTACGGTAATAGCTTCTTCCCTATAGGGGAAATTCGCTAAAAAACAAAGTAAGTAAAAAATTACAAATATGGTATCAAATTATACGTCTAAATCTCAGAATCACTATAGTACCAAATATATATGGCTTACAGGTAGTTTACACATCGTAAACACTGATAACCTTGAAGCTGTTCCCGACGTTTTTTGAAAGAAGCTGCCGCCACGAAATACACCTGTAACGTTCCTGTGATGTGTAAACTGCTTCTAAACCATTTATAATTGGTACCATAGTAATTGTGAGATTCAGACCTTTAATTTGATACAATTTGTATTTTTTAGCCGACTATATTTTTGTAAATAACAGTTAAGGATTGACTTTGTTTTCATGCAGGCGCCGCTCGGATAAACTCTCCCGCAGTAACTAAGTTATCAGCGACCACAAAATGAAATAGACTGGGCAGTTGCTCCGGCGAGTGTGTCGCTCTAGAGGCAGCGTTTGCCTACCAATGGGCGCAAAAGCTGCAACCCGCACGACAGGTGACGACGAGTCAGCCTACTCCCGAGCGTCGCCGCGCCGCGCCGGCCGTCTGCGCTCTATCACCCGGCGACGCACTGTATTTTTGAGGACGATTATGTTTATTTATTGTGGTAATACAGTATTATATATTATATTAATAATAGCTATATCGTTTTTGAAGATGCCGACATCTTGCATAGTGTCTGGATGTAATAATAGAGGGAAATGTATCGGGATAAGCTATCACAGGTGAGAGTGAAATTTATAAATAATACATACCAAACCTTTAATAAAAACATATTTTAAATTTGTTGCTTATTAGTCCAATTTTAAGCCATTATCGGTGTGCAATTAAATTTTACTTCTCAAGTAATCAAAATGTTTCTTAAATGAAAAAAGTAAAAAAAAATATTCTGTAACAAACATTTAGATAATCATCTACATTTTATATTTCCTTTGAAACGACAATAAATCAATAGTTACATAACATATCTTCAGTGTTAATCAAAGAGTATTTTAAAATATCTGCTTTTTCCGTGGAAATACATTATGCTGATGAGAATATTTGTCACATAATAAATTTTATTACAATTATAAGCGGTTTAAGTCACAGACTTTTAAGCTATACATCTTTTTAGGACTACCCTATAACATTTTAAAATACTGTAACTTTCTGATGTTGTAACTTATTCCCTTATACAATTTCAAAGGGTTTGCAGGTTATAAATTAATAAAAATCAGATTTTCCCTCATGGGTTGAATCCCTCTTAAATTTTACATGTTCGTGAGGTACTTAATTTTCACTATTTATTTACTCAGATTTTGTCAACAAATTTATTTTTTAAATATCATACAGCTGGTATAGTAATCACCCGCAAGTGTGATATTATGGAATACGTAGCTGGATATATTGTGAGGTCACTAAAGCAAAAATTAATATGTGAAACCTATATTGACCTATTGACTGCGAGTGAAAGTAATCAAAAAAGCTTGATTTCATGTAAGAATCGAGGTGGGTTGATTCAACCATCCCGTGGGGTCATAAAATTGTGCTTGCTCGTGATTCTGTTTTTAGGCATTTTTCTTCATTTGGTAATATGACATCAATGTCAAATATAAAAGAAAAACTGATCGCAAGTGTACTAAGGAAGTGTATTGATGTCAACTTGTTCCCTAGTGAACATTTTTTAGACCAGGAACCGGAACAAAATCATTTAATTCTCATAACAAAAGCAATTGCCAACAAGTTTTTTACAATTAGACTACCCATTACTCAACATGTTTTAATGAAACCTTACACAAAAAGAAAGTAAGAAGTCACTTGACTAAGGTAGTCACATTTTTAGGGCAATAGACTTTATTTTTTAGTTTAAAGTGCCAAAGAAACAGAAATTGTACTACTGCCTTATGTATAAATTAATTGCTTATTATATTGTATGTTTTAAGAAAAATTATCCTTAGTTCTGTAAGAAGATTTAATACATATATTAGCCTATATGCTCTTTATATAAGCCATATTCAAATAAATATACATTATATTTATGTATGACCAAAAAGTAAACCAGTTTATTTACATACATGCTTGGCTTGCATCTATTTTGCATTAATTTTACTTTCTAAAAAGATATTTATAAATATATATTTAAAATCCCTTAAAGTAAGATCACGTAAGTGAGATGTAGTTAATCGTGATAACGTTTTATGTTTCTTGAGCATTATTAATTTTTAAGAATAAAATAATTCATCAGTAAGTTATGAAACGACAATTAAATTTAATCAACTATAATATCCACGTTGTAAATACATTTTAAAACTTGCACCATTATGAAAAAAACCTATAGCATTTCCCTATGATTATATCTATATCTATTTTGCATTCATTTCCCAAAATAAAATGATGTATATTTTATTTTATTTTCACTATATTTTGTTAAAATTAATGTTCTGTTGACTAGGCTTTAAACAAATGAATTCCTTAGAATTGTACTCTTTCTCTGATTTTCCTACAACTAGTATTAGTGAATTCACATAATAATTAAGAGAAACAAATATTTAATTAGCTATAAACCGACACGCTATACAAGCCAGATTATTTAAAAAATTACAACTGCATACTGGTAATAATACTACTGTAATATTTAATCCAGCTCCTTAGGAAAAAGGCCACTGCTGCGCCGCCGATTGTACATGACTGTTTGAATTTTATCCACTGTAAAACCTAAACCCATGAACATTTTATATTTTACAAATATTTTTCCCAAAATATAAGTAATTAGCTCAAACTTTTACGCTGACACTTTGTCTCTGACCAAAAAACAAAAAATATCGCAGCAGGACAACTTTTTCATGTCACGAAATAACAAATCGTACTATTAATAATTTATTTCTACCAGAAAGTTTAATTTTTATTGTTATAATTCATACCATTGTTGGTGCACACTTACTATATTTAAGTGTGTAAAATATAAAAGCAATCCGTGATTTGCAAGTGCTCCAAATATCAGTGTATTTGAATCAAGCGCATCAACAAGTTAGCGTCGTTTCCGAGCGGCGGAGTTGAATGACATTCGAACGCAATTATATTAGTTCTCTTTAACCTGCTGTAAAACCTAAACTACTTGAGATAATTTTTTGAAAAAATATTTTTAATAAAATTCAACTTATTGGCTCAAACTTTTGCGCTTGCACTTTTTCTCTGACCAAGAAACAAAAAGATTTCCAGCCAACTAACTTTTTCATGTCGTGATTTAGATTTGTATGAAAAGTTCTAACTTCAATAATTTATTTTAATAATGAAACAATTTTAATAATTAATAATTTTCGTACCGTTACCTGCCTACACTAATGATCTTTCAGGAAGTAAAGTATCAAAGTTATCTGAGTACATTAAGGGTTCCAAACGACGTTGTATTTGAAATGTGCGCATCACAGTTTTATCGTAATTTCTCCGCGGTTTCCGATCCGTTTGGTAGGCAAACGCCTGGCGGACTTGCCTCACTTCTCATAATGTACCTGTATAGGCAATGCCCAGTCTATTTCATTTTGTGGTCGCTGTAAGTTATCGACCAAACTGCGTCAGCTAATTTTTTCAAAAAATATGATTTGGAAAATTCAACTCTTTAGCAACAATTTCGACCGTTTTTTATTTTGCCTGACCAAAAAATAAAAAAAACAGTAGCCGGCTACTTTTTTCATGTCTGCTTTAAAGTTGAATTAAAACTTGAGATTTTATATCACTTTTTAAAATGTAAAAAAATTTGGAAATATGATTGATACTATTATGGTTCCAAACTAAAGGACTCTTCACTTGCAAAATTTCAACCTCAAGCCTCAACGCTAAATGGTATAAACTACGAGTTATTTGAAACATGTTCAATGTCAGATTACGCGGTTTTAAGCGCCGTTTTATGTTTCTATACCCAGACAATATGGCGGCCCGGCCTAACTTGCTGTAATGCAAGTAAGATAGCTATGCTCCGTCTGTTTCTACTATGTGGTCGCTGGTTAGGCTAAGTTATGTTTAATAGTCATTTATTTAGAATAGGCTCTCTCTTACCCGGACACCTCGGGTCCGCCAACCGTCCGGATAATGGTTTTTCCGGTTGGACCAACATTCTCAAAACACGTTAAATAACTCTAACGAATATAGTATAACCCAGTACTCTTAAGGAAGATTTGTATTTACTAGTTTCAAATCTTTCCAACAAAAATTTCGTTGATACAGTACATTGCACACTACATTTGTATGTATTTTCCTTCCAATATCATGGATATATAGGTGTTTTTTTAAAGAAAATATTACAAAATGAAATGCGACTGAAAGTATATTTAGTCGCAGTCCCATTTTATTCATGGGTGTTTTGGTGTGAAATTTTTGTTTTCTTTTAGTATCTTTGACTTACTTTAGTTACTTCCAGTTTTTTTACAGTAGTCAAAAACCAACTATAATATGTTGTTATCGGCGTAAATTTTTGTTCTAATTAATTGTATACAGTACGTTCAAGAGTTCCTGGTGTTTTCGTTTTCATATTCATATAATGTTTCTTAATTTCTGATATTTATGTTTAATTGTAATTTGATTATGTATTTAATATAATATTATAGCGACTCATTTCCATGAACAGACGAAGAGTCGTTTTGGGAATTATTTAAAACCTGTTTCATTATTTCTTGTTTATAAATTTTCAGTAATAAAGCTTTTTTGATTTGATTTGATTTGATTTCCTATTGATCGCGTCCGGTTAAAACGATGTGTTGGTAAATATCGTCCGGTTAAAAAGATGTCACTTCCCTGAAGTGCAGTCCGGTTAAACCGATGTCCGGTTAAAGGTGTCCGGATAAGAGAAATTCTACTATATTGCGAAACGATAATTATTGAATGAAAATAATCTATGTACATACATCATCGATATACAAATATGGATAAAAAATATCGATATCAAAATATGAATATCATATTTGAATATTTTTTTCATATTAGAATATCGATTTCAAATATGAATCGATATTAATATCGATATACATCGATGAATGAATTCATATCGATGTACATATGCAGATATTGGATATAAATATTTTGAATCGATTGTTCCACATCAATCGATTGTTAATGGAATTGAGGCCCTGTGTTACATTCCGTAGTTCCCGACCTCCAAACTAGCGTTCCGCTGTGCGAGCTCGCTAGGAACGCAGCTGCCTACAGACAGGCAGGGGGAATTGCATTTGGAGCGTTCTATCCGTTTGATCCTCCCGCACAAAGGTTGGGCAATACCTGCATCGCGTTCGATACAACCACTGTCGGAGTCTGGGTGAGGAATGCTATTGGTACAATTATACAATGATAGCCTAAAGAAAAATAAATGGTATCAGAAAACTGACAAAAATTTTCTCCCTTCAAGTCATTTAAAACCAGAAAACACATGCTATAGTGAAATAATACAAATTAACAATTCATTTTCAGACAAATATATACCAAATTTTATCAAATTCGGTAAGTAAATAACGGATATATTGGTTTTTAAATATTTGCTATAAGAATAACATTGGACATCGTACTGCGTTTACCGCCGAACTAAAATATAAATTATCTCCGCAACTAGTTGATGTAAACTAATGATTCAAAATGCTGGATTATTTAGTATTTCAGGTCAAATTTAATGGTTGTAAGTATATTTTCTTTAGAGGTTACAGATTTTGTAAAAATTTGAAAAATATGAATTATTTAACACTTAAACCCCCATAACTTCTGAACCTGAATTTTTACAGACATGCGGGTGGTGTCATTTTGTTTGTCATCTTAAGCACTGAAAACCATGAAATTTTTATCAAAATCGCTAGAGCCGTTTTTGAGAAATTTGGATTTTTGTAATTTTTTATGGAGTAAATACCCTTAAAATCAAAAAGTGAAAAAAATTAAAATACGCCCGTAGATATCACAGCTTTATACCTAAATGCCAAATTTCATGAAGATCGGACCACTGGTTTCGTCTCTAGCTTTGTTTACACACACACACACACACACACACACACACACACACACACACACACACACACACACACACACACACACACACACACACACACACACACACACAGACAGACAGACACCACGCCGAAAACCACTTTTTTGGATTAAGGGAGCACTAAAACGAATATATCCACTAATAACTCAAATTCGAAATTTTGACGAAAACAATACTTTCTCCATATACTAAGTATAGGGGGGAGTAAGTAAAAGGATGGTCCTGTTTTTACAGAGGGGGGAATAATGTCAATAAAAAAAATCTCTTGATCAAGGGTCTTAAGGACTCTTTTAATGTACAGGATTTTAAAATGTACCTTTGTGACACTGAGGCTAATTTTTGTCTCATATTGGTAGTTAATTAAAGAAATATACGTATATTTGCGTTAAGCATATGTAGGTAGAACAATAAATAATTGTAAGGTTTGTTTTGCAATGAACTGAAAAATATATGTAGTTTTATTCCTTCTATTTTATAAAAAAATACCAGAATACATGTGCAAAATTAAAAGTAATTTGAGGATATTATTTAGTTTATTTGTAACTTAATTTTTATTTTAGTTCTTAAAATTCAAAATTCAGAGCAAATAGACGGGAGAGGCTAGTATTTTATAAGTTAAGACTTTAAAAATATATCGTGATCTTTGAAAAAAAACCTTCTCAACGTAATACATTTTTATATAAAACATAGAGTAAATGTCAAATTCCTTGTTGCCTATAGACTGAGCCCTGAACATTTCAAAAACCATAATATGTATCACTAATCCACGCAAAAGTTCATTTTTCAAACCTTTCATAGTTGAGCAATAAATAATACAACTTTCATCTACACTTTAGTAATTTTGATTTAGTAATATATTAAATCAATTCATTAAAACTAATTTTAAAATAAATTTTTACACATCTTAATAAAAATCTCTATAAAGGAATATGTTTGTATATATTATTTTACCAACATTTTACCAACAAATATAAAGGAAGGTATATTTACTTCAGAATCAAAAATGTTAACCCAATTAACCACTAATCAAAACAATTAGGCCGGGTTTTTGCCAGCTAATTAGCAGGATTAGGGAGTTGAACGCGGCCAAACATCAACAAAACCCCGAGTTCCCGGTTTACGGCCGTGATTAGAGTAACTGGCAAAGAAAATTATTTTAGTCCGTGTTGAGGAAGTGCCAGTAGGGCGGCGTTTTGGCCGTGTTGAAATAATAACTCAGCTGTTGAAATAGCTCGGGTTGCACCTGGCCAGGTTACAGCGTTACAGCTCGTCTGAGGCCTCTTTTGGAGCATATGAAAGTACAGGTAGCGTCAAATATTGTGGCCCTGGCCGTTCGTAAACTAGAGCTTATGGTTTGCGCCATGTGATTTGACGTGACCTATACAGCTCGTCGAGGCCTTCTTTGGAGCATGTGAGAGTACAGGTCGCGCCAGATCATGGGGCACAGGCGTCCGTGGGAACAATGATAAATTAAAATTGTGTTATGGGTGGTTTGTGCCACTTTATTTCATGCGGTCTATACATCGCCGCACTCTTGGGTCAGACACCTCGTGTAACATTTCCAACGACATAAACATGTGAGTTAATAAATGTGAGTTGCTAAAGGGCTTTCACAATAAAGAGCCAATTAAAATGTTAAGAGGTTGAGATAATATGATTTAAATACATATTATGATAATCCATGATAAAATTCAACATTTCAAATAAATCAACAGACATTTTTATTGTTATTATTTGTAACCTTTACATGTATAGAATTATATTCTTTAGGCTAACATTAAAAAGGCATCAGGTACTATATTTTGTTGTGCATCAGCTGTTGTATTTTGAAATTGCGTTGTTAAGAAGAAATCGCATAACGACACATACAATAAAAATACATGTCAAGAATATTTATCATACAATTTTTAGTCTTAAACCATCTTTAGAAACAATGCGAGGACTAATTTACAACGTAACTGGTGTTTTCCTGTCCAATTGCAAAGAAAAATATAAAAAGCGCTAATTTTCATTGTGTAAATATCTAGTTTATAAATCCTTATTTTGAAAGTAAATACAGAATCGGGCATCATTAAGAGCAATTGAACCGGTTGGAAATTTGGAGGAAAGAAAAGATTATATTCTTTTACTTCCATCAAACGTTAAAAGAATTGTAGAAGGAGAAAATGGCGAAACGCTTTCATATCCACTGACCGAGCGGTAACGTGTTCTCACTTCGCTTCAAGCTTAAAATGGATTTTACGTTTCCGGCCTACACAAAGATGCTCGTGTACGATGCAGTTACTTTCAATTCATTTTAAGTTAATTAAATTTACTGGAATTAGCTCATTTACATGTCTTATCCAGAAGATATGCAAAAGAGCAAGTATTTTGTTAAACATGTGCTTTGCTGAGAAGAAAAAATATGGATGATAAATAAGACTTGAAATTTATAATTTACCATGGTTTAGAAATTAGTGTGTTTTGTCAGTTATGTTAAATATATTTAATGGAATTTAAAAAATGTCAAAACCAAATTAAAAAATATTGAAAATATACTATTTTTATACTATTTTTTAGATATTGAAAATTTTCTATTTTTTAAATTAATTAATAACTCAGATTAATCTTATTGTTTTCCTGACTACCAACAGCTGTGTTTGTCAAGTATACAACTTAAATTCTTTTTCTTATCAGCGTTAACATATGTTAAAGCAAAAAAAGATAAAAAATAATAATTTACATTTCCTTCAAAAGTTATTTTTTTTGTTTAATTTTTAATGTTTATGTTATTGTTGCTTTTTAAGTATAATTTCTAAAATTTTTCATTGAGGTTATTTTTATTTTTACAGAAATTTTGAACAGGGATATCCATTTATGTAATTTTTTTTGTATACTTAAATCGTAAAATATGTTATTGTTTAAGCCCCTACTTCTTAAAATTAAAGACAAAAAATTATGTTAATGAAAATAACCTGAAACACCCTGAAATGCCTAATTTAATTAAAATAATTCTAAATAACCTGTTAACATATACGCTTAAGAAATTAAATTATTCCCCTAAGTGTTATATATATACCTGTATACTATACTATAAAATGGAATGCTGTTAAGCATTGGAACTATTAAAGTTGGCAAAGAAAAAACTTTTCCTATAGCAGAATCTCAGGGGAACCAGCATTACATTTTGGATAATTAACTGATGACGTGTTTACCCCCTCTTCTCCCCCTTCCACTATAACCTTTGTTCTCATCCTCCCCTCTTCCACCTCATCCCCCCCTCACCCAACCATCTCCCACTTTAAACCCACATCAGATCTGTTATTTTATTTCCGCAAAACACATGCTGGTGCTGTAAAAGATTTTTAGTGGCATTTTTAAACGCTCTCAGCAAGTATGACTTTTTGGGGGAAATTAAAAGATTTTCAGAGCTCCAGTTCTAAATAGAAGGTCGAAGTAAACGAAAATATTTTTAACAATTCTTAATTATAAATTGTAAAAACAAAGCTATAAATTCCTTTTAAACCCAATATTTATGGTTATTTATACTTTATTAAGATTGTTCAGAGTGTTTTTTTTTAACGCAACCCATTTTTAAGGTTGAATAATTCACATATAAATATAAAATAAGTATTGTTTTATGATTATTTACGTTTTATACAATCTATTATTTAAATTAGAAAACATTTAGTTCACCTTATGTGCTCAAAACATCCGCCAGAGGCATTTGTATGAAGTTATGCTATCTCCATCAAATTCCCGAACAAGTGTTGCTAGGTACCTATATGAGTTTCTTGCATTACATTTGTTTTGAGGTATTGAATATGCTGTGACTTGTTTTTTTAGGCCTTACTTTGTATGTATCCCCAAAGATTATAAAATATAGTGGGGTCAAATCCAGGGATCTTGGGGGGAAATAATCCTTCACCGATAAAATCAAATGTTGGGTTGCGTTTTTAATGTGTGTGACTTTAAGTACTCGCGTAAAAATTGTCTGATCTGAATGAAATTTCCAACAGACATGTAAAGTAGAAATTATTCTACAAAAACAATCCAAAAGCTATTCAGAATCTCAAACATAACAAATTAAATGCAAGAAATTTAAAGAGGCACCTTGCAACACGTGTTCGGGAATTTGATTGAATGAGCATAACTTTATACAATTGCCAATGGCAGACTGTTTGAGCACAGAATGTAAACTAAATGTGATCAAACTTAAATAATAGGTTGTATAAAATGTAAAGATCAACAAAACAATACTCGATACACATTCATATGTGCATTATTCAATCTTAAAAATGAGTTGCGTTTAAAAAAAAAAACACCCTGTAAAAGTTCTAAACGTAAGTAAAGTCAGTATCCAACCACATAAAATAAATTTAGCTTTAAACAAGGGAAAACTTAATTCTTTTTTATCTTTGTTCGCATTGCAACATTTAGTTTTTAAAATTTTCTTTGCCAAATTTATAACCGTATTACATATTTTATGCCACATGTATCTTTATTAAATACATCGACATAATATTTTAACAATACTCATGATACTACCTATTGAACATTTTATTTCCTTATTTTGATTTAAATTTATGATTTTTTTACCAAAAGCCATTTTTATGAGTAATCAATTGGCAAAATTGAGAATATAGTTGAATTTAATCAAGTGATCACAAAGTCACTAGATCGATTGAAGAGTAGAATTTCATTAATACTTACACACACTCCCGTATTCCCGGAGCGATTGAAGTAATCCTATCATAGGTTAATTACTGTAATTAACGAGTTTTAGTAGCTTCATCCTTTAGTTCATGATTATAATCACAATTCCTAACATTATTTTAAACACGCATACGCATAGCTCTGTTGATGCATTGTTATTTGTAGATCTTAAATAATATTTACCAATATTTGTATAGCAATAAGATATTAATTTGTTATTGAGTTGTTGCAGTAGGAGAAATATTTAAGTTTCATCTTGCCTTATTAAGACCGGCATTAATTACATTCTGTCCAATACAATTTGTAATTACTTAACGCTTAAGCCGCTTGGCCGTATGCAAGTTTAGATTGGTTTCAAACTCAGATATTTATGCTTAACAATTTCACGTTATTTAAACTTTATATATCATAAAAAGTTGATACTTTTTTCTACAAAAAAAAAATCATATTAAGGTGGTGCAGTCGAAAATTGTTATCATATGTTTTTCTTCTATTTTTATGTTACTCATGATAAGAAAGTTCCGAGGAATTAAAACAAATTTTTTTGTATGTAAAGTTTGTTAGCTACAGATGTCAAAAGTGTAATAGTGGGGCGAAAATTCCCATCTTTCTAGCATCATTCACGAACACACGGTAACCTACAGGGCCTATATTTGGGAATTATTTATGATTAATGAATGTCTTAAACTAACATCAAGGAAATTAAAAATTGAATAAAAAATGTTTAATGTTGTTGGAAAATAATTTTTCCTTCCGTTTTCATAAGTGTCAAATCATTTAAAATTATGTCATTTTGTAGGCCAAATGATTCCGTACTATATCCCAAAAAATAAAATTTTTATAATTTAAACTTTCTCCAGGAATGTTGCACAAACAAACTGAACTTAACACCTGCATAATTTGGTTAGGCAACCCGCATTCAACAAAATGATGCTTCCAGAACATTCTTATGACACATCCCAATCACACGCACTGACAAAAAGTTCAGAAAAATAAAGAAAAAAATCATTAGACTGTCATGCTGCCTGGCGGAATAGTTTGTCCCTAACGGCGCCCGCACAACCTTAATAATATGTTTTACCATGGTTAAAAATAGTCAATAAGCAACACTAATGTAGTGTAAACAAATATTATTAAATTCGAATAACAGAAAATTAATATAACATGGCAGCTGAAATGTTTATGGCTGCTAGAAAAATATGTTTCTCAAGTCGACTTGATCACGGGCAAGTGGCTGGAGGAATTTTGAACAAAAGCCTCGATGAAAAGTTTTCAAGTTAATGTCAAAAGTTATCGCTGTGAGAAGAGATTTCCCAACTTGGATTGATGGATTTATTTCTTAATGAAATACTAACAAAACTGACTCCTTTATGAAATAATTTTGTTGTCAAAATTAATTTGAAAAGTACTGATGCAGTGTTGTACTACACAATTTTATTCTAACAAATTAATTATAGTGAAAATATTTTAATAAATCTTGCTTATTTATACCAAAAAGTTATATGACATTACGCTGCAATAACTGTTTATTTTTTTTCTTTTACCCGTGCCTTATCATGATATTTATAATCAAGCTCCATAGTCGCTCTATTACTTCTGGAGAGTAAGGTAATCTGGTTATTTAATTTACTACCCGTTATTGAAAAAGTTTATTTTAGCCCTTGTTAACGCTAAGGAAATAACAATATATGTTTATATTAAAATATAATAATTATATTAGAATATATGTTTAGATTACAACTAAAGTCTCCCTTTAGAGCAGTCATTAACTCAAAGCAATATTAAGATTTCCTGAACACTCTTTTAGCATTGCGGGCTTCTTACCGTATATCTTTTCTAGTAAATGTCCCTTGTTTACCAAATGTAGATTTGTTGTTCTAAGGGAGCCAGGAAAGGCAACACTAAATTGTCTCGCTTTCGTAAACACAATGAGTACGATCGTTAACCAAACTTTACATTCGATTTTTATTTTATATTATGAACCTCTAGCTAAAATAAATTTATAATATTGAGAAATCACTCGATTACATCCATTAAAGCAGTTTTCTTGATTAATTTTAAAGTAATGATAATGGTAATTCAAATTCCACACAAGCCGGTATTTGCAAACAGGTCCAAAAAATATTCAATATCATGATAAATCCTACTTTAACATCCTGCTTCTTGAAAACCATTTCCAGTACGTGGTTTAAACATATTCTTTAATTTACATGAAAACCGTAAGAGATACGCAAAGAGCGTTAAAGGACACCTTTGTAAAGGAGGAGCTGTAAAATATTGTGTACGCATGATATTTTTAAAACAACCGCTAATATTATCATTGTCCATACCCTTTTAATCTTAATTCTCTTTTCATGAGAATGGCATGTAAAATTGTATATGAGTATTTGTTAATAAGTACAAATTTTCAGGTTTATGGATCTCATGTTTTCTAAAAAAAAAAAAAAACACATACCCTAAAGTTTTTCTCAACATATTACAAGTGTTTACGATCAACTTGCTTCATATTGAATACTTTAATATTAAATTTGAGTTATAATAAAACTCTCTGCTGTGTTTGATGGATTAATAGCCTCTCATCCACAACTATTATTTATTTCTCCTCGTTCTAAGAGATTTTGAGGGTAAAAGGGTAAAAAACACTAACATAACTCACAAAAACACAGTTCTGTGATAAAATTGATTGTTGCAGTAGAGAGTAACAATCAGCCTACATCACTGGCTTGGTAAGCTCTAAAATTTTAGGATGTCAGCCATATTATCTAAAATGCTCATATTGGGCACTTGTAATCTATGGCAAAAAACATAAGGATATGTGATTTCTGAAAGTATATTTTGCTTCAACTTAACAACTGAACGGTTTAAATGATAAATAAATCTTTATTTGTCGTACGAATATATTACGTATCATTTAAAATGTCGAAATAGCAGTAAAAACCCCTATCAAAGGCTTCTATATGGGGGTATATACTAAGCCTTACACTTTTACGGGACACACGGTTATTCCCTGTGAGGTAAAGTCTACGGAGGTAAGTTATATATCTAAGAAAGGTAAAGTCTATAAGGTAAAGTATACCCTCATAGTACTTAGATACCCTTATAGTCTATAAGGTATCTTAGGTAAAGTCTATAAGGGCAAGGTATATATCTAAGAAATATTAAAAACATTTTCAACAATTTGATACCTTTTATTCACCTATTCTGAAAGCGTAGCTGAGCTTTTAATTATTGATATATCTTTGATAATTCCTTGAAACCATTTTCAATGACCTCACCCACGCCTTATTGTAGACCACTTTTGGTGACAAAGGGGTCAATTTTTGAAATTTTTATCAAGAATTTATGAATATACTTTATTCTTCCTTAAGCCAGTAAGGGTATGCCCCATTTGGAATATATCGTACAAAACAATTAGATGATTTTCTCATGAAAATATAAATGAAACTGATAGAAATTAGAATTTTTTTATACTAGCTGTTATGCGTACAATATTTTACACGCACGCGTTACTATGTTTTATTTTAAATGTTTCATCCACAAACATGCCCTTTACTTTTGCATTTGTTAATGGTTTTTGCTTGTAAATTTAAAAATGTAGGTATTGAAAAACCACAGACCGGAAATGATATTTTCAGGATGGCGACCGTGGCCAGGGAAGGATTTGTCAGTATTTGGGTACTTGTTGTTTCCAAAGTTTATCCGGACCTGTATTCAAAAAATTATTTCGATCGTAATTTTGTCCTGACATTGCAAAGCGACGTATTTTCCTTGTCTATGAGAATAGTAGTCTTACATTTAACAGAAATACTTTATTTCAACGATATTTTATATACATAATTCGATGTTAGCAATCTGGATCATGAAAGCTTCTCGATCGGCGATTCCATACAGCAATTTCCGGAAGACTTGGCAGTTAGGTAACCACGTTGTCAAAGAGGCGTTGCCTTCTATAAATATCTTGTTTTATATATCATTTACTTGTAAACTATTATAATTCATAATTATTTCAATTACAACACTTTGTTTTTTACTATAATAATTTATGAAGGGGTTTTGAAAGATATATTGTTTTATTTATTTTTTTAGTTATTAAAAATTTTATCTGATCGCCGTTTATTTTATTTTGATTATTTTAAGGAAGGGAACCTCCAAACAGGCTAAGCCTTAGAGGCCCTACATTTTCTCCAAGTAAATGCACACAAAATGTACAATTTTTCTTTTCTTTTCGTTTATTAGTAATTTAAGTATGTGTTTAATATGTTTTATTGTTGTTTTTTATTTTATTTTTACAAGTCAGTCTGACGGGTGAACGAACAGTTGTGGACTATTTTTATTTAATTAATTGGAAGATTGCATGGACTTATTTTTAGAAAAAAAGACTGAGACTGTTATTTTAGTTATTATGATTGGTTTGTAAGAAAATGTGCATTAATATTATTGAAAAAGAACAATGTATATTATTTTTGTTAGGAGAAAATAAATTATTCTTATTCTACCCTTATTCTTAATCTACATTAGATAAAGGTGATTAGATGAGGGGATTATTCAAATGTTCATTTTACAATTAACGCTGGGGTCTCCCAGAGCTTGAAAAAATAAAATCAATGTGTTATCTAATAAAATATTGCTGTCAACTATTGCTTACGGCCTCATTCACGATGACCGTATTGAAGTCTATTTTCACATGCGCTACATTAAATATTAATATTGGGAAGAAGTATTTGTTATTGCAAAATATAATAAACAACATATTATTATAAAATGACTACGATAAAAATCGTTAACCAATGAGATTAACTTTTTACTAACACGTAAATAAGGGTTTTTCGAAAATGTTTTGACAATTGTTATTATTGAAGTTATTATTGTTGGTATTGAAGTCTATTTTTACATGCGCTACATTAAATATTAATATTGGGAAGAAGTATTTGTTATTGCAAAATATAATACACAACATATTATTGTAAAATGACTACGATAAAAATCGTTAACCAAGGAATTCAACTTTTTACTAACACATAAATAAGGGTTTACGAAAATTGTTTGAGAGCATATATTATATTTTTAGTCAGTAATAACATAATTACTTGATTTTCCTAAAATCCTACTTGATAGGTAAAAGTTGCTTGACCGTCCAGTTACTTAATAGTTTGCCATGATAAAAATTTAAAACTTATCCAAACCAGCTCCACAATTCTATTCAGACTTCTCTAACAATCATATAATAAGATTTCCCATTTCCCAGTCTTTTTTCCATCCAATCAGATCAGCAGTTTTGACGATAAATCCGTGAAAGGCCTACGCTTCCCTATTGGAAACTCAAGGCAGAAGCAACTACAGGCGAGGCGGGAAAATAGCTGACCTCATGCCGGACAACAACACGAAGACAAGCGGCATAACACAAGCGCGTCACGTCGCGTCACGTCACGTCACGTCACGGTAGCGTCACGTGCGTCACTGGCGCCAGTCACTGTTCCCGCGCACTGCCACTGGCGGACTAAGCGCTAAGTGTGAACGTGAGCGTGGCCCGCCGTGTGCGCCGGACTGCCCCCCCCCCTCACCCCCCTCACCACCCCCCCCCCTTACTGACCCCTACTTTCTCTTCCGGTGTGAATAACGCAATATCGAACTCATGAAAAACTAAAACAGGTTAGGCCCACTGTCCGGTTTGTCAGGATAGTGACGATTGTATTAAAATGTCTAAATTTTGATCAGCGTTTTAAAAGAGAAATTTTTAATGTCAGGAAAAGTTTAGAGTTGTTGAAAGTTATTTTAAAATGAGTTCTGTGCAACTCAAGATTCATACACTTCTTAAAAAGCCCGTCACGCCTCTAGGAGGAAAAACATTTAACTATGTCGGTTGACTGAATCCCATAACGTAAACAATTAAAACCCTAGAAAATTTGCCTCCTTGACCTTTTAAATTAAACCACGCTTACTTTGATTATTATAGTAAACTAGCCGTTGCCCGTGGCTTCGCTCACGATAAAAATTACAGCTGATCTTACTTCTGCTCTTTGAACTGACAAGTTTCGGTATTCACAGCTATTTTAAACTCAGTATTTGAATGTTTACATCATTATAAAATGTAAACATTGAAGCTAAGGACGTTCACGGGGCGTAGCCTGAGGGGATAAGGGAGTAAATAGGCCTATGTCTTTTTCTGATGTAGTGGCTCTATTCCTGCAAAATTTCAGCTCAGTTGGTTCAGTATTTTCACGTGGTTGAAAGACAGATATTAGGGAGTTTTTGCAGTCTACGGTAAAACAATACGATAAACATTAAACAGTTAAATCAGCTGATTTTATACATTTAGCTCAATGTTAAAAAATATCGTTTGACGATTATTGTATTGTTTTACCGTGGATAGCAAAAACTCCCTAATAAAACAAACATCCATACTTTCACATTTATAATATTATAGTAGGATATTCAATTATTTAATTATTTGACGTCTTGTTTACACGCTTATCAAATAAAGATTTGAATTTTTTTTAGAACACTCGATCTCTTAAACCAAAGTCTACAGGCAGAGTCAAATGACATGGTCCAGTGCGCCCATAACATTAATGTTAACTTAGCATTGGACTTACGGACGGCATGGGCCACATCATTTAAAGTTATCTGTAAGCTGCTTGCCACCAGACCAGCAACACGCCACGTGTAATATGTTACATTCTGTTCGTGTTTTTGATAAGTAAATGTAGATTTGCATTGTTTCTTCCTTTTTTAACTTTTACAAATATATCTGAGTCAACTACGAATAATGTAGTTCTTAGTCTATTGATGAGAACCAGAAAGAAGAAACGTATTCACATGAGTATAAATTTTTTAATGTTGGATTAATAAACCAAAGAAATACGCATACTTAGATACTTAGAGACTAAGAAACCAAACAGCTTAGATACTCAGTAATCTAAATACGCGCTTGAACAATTTTTTGCTAAATCAGAAATCTTTTTGTTAGAATTAAATCATGGATTTGACCAGGACCTGTCAAAGGATTAAGGATAAAAGGATTAATCGTTACTTTTAAAGGTTTTACATGACAAATCATTTTGGAAAAAGTGGTCACCCTGAATATTCGGAAGTCAATACTGAATTGAGAGATTTTTAACACTTTCAATTCTCTTTTTTTAATAATTTATTTTTATGACAAAAGAACGCGTCGAAAGGATTTTAATACGTATGATTTAGTGATCAAAGTTGATATTGGCGCTGGAAAATATTTATTTTAACATTTGGTGTTGATCAGGGGATAAAACCAATTAAAATTAAGAGTACGAACATAAAGCGGGTGAACTTTATGAACTTTAAGGTTTCACGGTGAAGCTCTAACAATCTAGTCTTTTGAAAAATTTCCTTTTAATAACTTCTTCCCTACACGAGTAACATAAGTGAACAAACTCGGTGTTAAAACCGGTGATTTAATATATGGCTCTAAGATTTCAGTAGGTCTTAGGATTTTACCTATAACTCTAAACTTAAAAGAATACATTTTTAATAAATTTATAAACTTTTACATTTTTAATAAAGAATACAATTTTAAGTTTAAAATGTTGTGGTCAGTTTATGAAAAACAGAAATTGGAAGGTACGAATCATTCGTGAGTCTAGAGACCGATAGGAAGTCAATATTTGTCAGCCTCTTGTAACTTTAATCCTATTCCAGGAGTATTCTCCATATTTCCCGTCATATTACTTCTCCAAATATACTGTGTTCCATCCTCAAATACTATTGGTATCCTATTGGTGAGAATCTTGAGTAACCTAGTTTAAAAAAATGATACATTTATTTCCAACTAGACTATTTTTCTTTCAGATTACTTTATTTAAAGTTTGAAAAACGTGAAAACGATTTTAAAAAGATTAAATTTACTTCTAATATATACATATATATATATATATAATCCATTCTAAAATACATATTGTAAGACTTCACGTTTCTCAAGCGTATTACTAAAAACGTACAATATGAAGTCTAATTTAATAGCAAGTTTCCTTAAGGAATTTTTATTTTTTGGATAACACTTATTATTTAAGTAGGCGTTATCTGTTTATTACTATCAGGAATTAAATTACTGTCAAAGACACGGATGGTTTTTCCAGTAAAATTTTCAATTTTAACAGTTAAAATGCTGCTTTTAACAGAAAGACTAAATAAACTAAATAACTTTGGGTTTAAAATATCAATCCTGAATGATTTGGGTAGAAAATAGTTTTATTGGCGTTAACATAGTACAGCATTCATTCGTAAAAGATATTCAAGAAAAAATCTATATAATATTTTACAGAGGAGCTTTAAAATAAAAAAATAATTACCTATATTAAGATCAGTTCCTTTTATATGATATACCAAGTGCATTTTAGTAAGAGAAAGTTAATATTATACATTTACTGTTAGTCCAGGCAACGGTTATAGAGGTTATAGAGGGAATTGCATGGATCACAATTTTTGACTTTTTAGCTTTTCTCTGTTTGAAATTCATTGTTGGTGATGGTGATTTTATATTTTGATTAGGACTTTTGCGGACATTTGCCATCACTGATTAGTAGCTTTGATTTTTAGCTTTGTTTGGACTAGTTAGGAGTAAAACATATCAAAAGTCCCCGCCCTTAGCCCTTGAGCCGGCTGGGCTGGAAGAGCCTAAAGGTAAAATTTTTTGGTTTTTCTAAAATATCTTGAAAACTACCAACTTTTAGTATTTCCTATTAAATTTGAAAATCAAAAAAAATTAAATTTCCTGTAAGAAAAATACATAATATGTCTACGTTGGTCGAACCGTTTACGAGGTAAGCACTAATTTTGTTAATATTTCTAAAAAAAATATCCCTTCCATAAGAAATACATGTAAATTTGTGGGTAACTTAAATGCCCAATTGGGCAACGCTTTTATCACCTAAAGGAAAATGAACAGCATCCAGGAAATATTGACAAAATTTCCAATAATTTTACACCTCAATCAAAAAAATTAGTCTAAAATTAAGACGTTGGCGAGCTCACAAAAAACATTATTTTTTAAGGAATTATTACAAATTTGTTATAATTGCTTGAAAAATAACGTATTTTGTGAGCTCGCCAACGCCTTAATTTTAGACCACTTTTTATGATGAAGGTGTCAAATTACTGGAAATTTTGTTAATATTTCCTGGATGCTGTTCATTTTCCTTTAGGTGAAAAAATCGTTGCCCAATTGGGCATCTAAGTTACTCACAAATTTACATGTATTTGTTATGGAAGGGATATTTTTTAAATATTAACAAAATTAGTGCTTACCTTGTAAACGGTTGGACCAAAGTAGACATATTATACATTTTTCTTAAAGGAAATTTAATACTCTTTAATTTTCAATGGAATACTAAAAGTTGATAGTTTTCAAGATATTTAGGAAAAACCAAAAAATTGTACCTTTAGGCTCTTCCAGCCCAGCCGGCTAAAGGGCTAAGGGCGGAGACTTTTGATATGTTTTACTCCTAACTAGTGCAAACAAAGTTACAAAGTCAAAAAATGTGATCCATGCAATCCACCAAAACAGGACTATTACAGGGAGATGGGCTGTGGGGGATGGGCTTAGCTTTCATCCCCCTATTCCTCTTTTTGAGCATTCATTGCCTGGACTATGTATATTGTAAGCAAAACCTGACCTTTATTGTAAATAAACCTCATTTATTTAAATTTACCTATCTATAATTGCATATATAATATCGTAATTGTTTCTTCACATTGTAAGAAGCTGTAAACTTTAGTTCAACGCTGTTGGTAAAACTGATTAATACAATATATTGAATTACTGTTAAATACTATTTCCTGACAAAAGTAACTACTGATTTATTATAATTTGATTTTTGGTAGTCGGTACGTATCCCGTTCTTCAATATCTTAAAGGTAAAACTAATTAGGTCAGACAAGTACCAGTTCAATAAAGTCTAAAGAGGATAAAATGATTCTAAATTTAAACATCGAAATTTAAACAAAAAGACACAAAGTGACTCCGCTTCCATTGTCTTCCTGGTACTAACACTTCTGTTATTGGGTTTAAGGCAGGAAAAGGAATTTGAATCTAAATGGATATCAGTTTCTGATGACAGTAGTAAACCAAGGATAATTCGGAACCACATAAATCTACAAACAAAGGGAGTGCTCTATGCTGTGGCCCTGATTATAAATTATAGGTGTATGATTTGTGTAGGCTTGACATATAATCCTGTAGAATCAGGTTTTTCTGTTCATCCTCTTGACAAAAAATAAAACAAAATTACAGTGATTGTATTCTATTCATTCACACTTTTACAATAACTAACCACTTTCAGTTTTCTTCGTATAAATTCAGCAAAGAAATCCACATGCATCTTATTCATACAAGTTGCTCTGTATATATATTTTTGTTTAAATTTATCTTTGTACTTTTTTGTTTATTAAAAATGTATATATTCTTCATGTTTTTAACTAAAGTTCCTCTTACAGCTGCTAATTTTGACTCGTTCCCCACCACAGTCTGTGACCCATGTGGGGAACTCATTCCTATTGTTAAATTATGTATTGTGTATAAAACTGTTGTACTGTTGAAGAAATAAACAGATTTCTTTCAATTTCATTTTATTTAATTTCATTGGTAAATATCGTCAAGTTCAGGGTGTTCATGACATAATATTATGCTTCATTTCATAAAATAGCTAGAAACAAAGTAGGAAGAAAAAGGGATAACATACAATCGTTTCTGTACTGACGTTAAAACGTTACTTTAAATATACATAGCACCTCAATCATTCAGCTTTCCGGTCCAATCTTTGCTAAATAAATTCCTAGACCAAGTGACGTCAAAACTTTACCGAGGCAGACATCCTTTCATCAATTACACACAGGAAAAATGGAAAATAATAATTGGCCATTTCCATTGATTTATGAATAAGTAAATAATAAAACTTTCAGCTCATCCATGTAACACGATTTAAAAATCATCGGTACCTCCCAAGAAGAATATAGAATACATTCTGCGAAAACCATATATAAGTGTTTTCTATAGTTGTCCACCTCAAATTGCAAAATCATTTTCCTTACAAACCTTAAAATAGACAGGAATTTTATTATAAAACAAGGTTAAAATTAAATTTAATTTCTACCATAAAAACAAATTACTTAGCAACTTTATAATTAGTTTTTGGAGTTATCAACCCAACAACACTACGAGAGGAAGGAACAGCAAAGGTATAAGAGGAAGGAAGGAATGTAGATGGAGATTGAAGCAGGAGATTAGAGCTGAATCTCCGATGGGATTTGCTGAGTTGGGATCGACGATATTTGTAAAGGAAATCTCCTTACAATTGAAACACGCATCATTTGTTTCATAGAACTTTCAGCTCTACGCGATCATGGGTGTAATTGTGATGATGAAACAACAAACAATTTGAATGAATTTGATTATTCATCCTGCTAGCATGTCGAGATTAATTTTTTAACTCTCAGAATTTATTTGGTTAGATTTTAAAATTGTTATTTTTTGGCTTATTACTTTGAAAATGTTGAGGTTCCAGCTACAATCAAGAACCTCAAATACTACTAAGTACCAAGTAATTTTACTGGTAATTGTTATATTATACAAAAAAATACGACGATATTACTTGTATTATACGTACGATTTGTATTTGTATTGTTATATTATACAAATTTGTTGTCGTACGTTGTACTAAGTAATTGTTGTCTGTAAAATTGAGTTTCGGAAGCCGTCATCGCCGGCATTGCAAACTTTGAAAGTGTTTTCGGAACATTGTTCGAAAGTGTGGAAATGAATAGAACAGTCCTCTATCGGAGATATGCTTTCGTAGCAGAGCTGTTTCGGATATATGCGTTTCTAACCGTTCTCAGGGCGACTACTTGAGTAGATCTCTTAGTCTGAGAGATTCGCTCAGTTTTGAGTTTAGTATATAGTTCTTCATTCTTATATAATGCATTTGATTGCATTTTATTAGAATATTACATGTTACAGATTGATAAACATCTATTAAGCTGTAGCAACCAATATTACTCAATGTAAAACTAAGTCGATTGGGAAAAGTTCGAGATTGAGAACGACTCTTGACTCTCATGTTGATCTATTAAACAACAGTCGTTCTTTTAAGACGCTTTCGAAGCAGTGCCTTTCGGAGTTATGACCTTCGGAGTTGTGCTTTTTGGAATTACTAGTGGCTTGAAGGGGCTAAAAGACTCTAAGGAGAGAATATTCAAACAATCATATTTATTATAGTACAAAATACCTTCATTCCACCTTATATTGATATCTAGCCTATCACGTGGTTTTCATCACACGTTTTATGTAAACAAAGCGGAAGTTTTTAGATCTCAATGCTTTTTAAATGGCTGCTATTTTACGTTATTTCTCGTTTTCCAGTGAATTTAAAGCAATTTCATTATTTTTCCCGCCATCACGGAATAGAGACCTTTAATTTGAGCCCTCTCCCATCTTTCTACGACTTGCCAGACGTCCACAATTTTGACGCAAAGAATCGCCTTACGAAATTAAATACATGATGCCTTAGAAATGACATGTTTTATTTCTGAGATATGCCTTTCGGAGTTATGATTTTCGTAACAATGCACGGCACTCAAGTCTTCAAAGGAAATTGAATAGTACCGTGTACCGTGTCCCAATAGTACCGTGTTGGGGAGATACACAACAAACTATTGGGAAAAGGCAAAAGGGTTTCCATTAGCAAGAAGTATCACTTCCGGTTAGTGTGTCATTAAATCCCAATCCTGACCCTTCAAGAACCTTTTAGTCTTATTGTCCCGTGTCAATCTAATCTTCACTTGGCTGCCATTGAACATAACTGCAGTTAATGTTACTTCTGCAAGCTGAAAAGCTAACCAAACTAAACTGAACTAACTTAAAAACAAATTGGAAACCCAGCAGTACGTTTATTTAAAAATATACGTTAGACAAAATCAATAAAATATTATGAATGTTCTGAGGTTCTGTTTTCTTATGTAGAATACATTTTACAAAATACACTATACACGCCTAAATTTTTACGATAAACTTTATTCAAATGTTAGATTGGCCTACCAACATTTTAATAAAAGTATTCTATCACGGATGGGATACAATAGATACTTTTTTACATACATTTGTTTCTTATTATATCAAATGCTTTTGTAAAGTCATATTTGACTTTGCTTTATAAAAGAAAATGTTATTAAAAAAATTTCCGCTATTATTTTTTTTCCGCTAAATCTTAAAAATTCTTAAATAAATTACGCAATAAATTTTTCCTCTATCTAGCAGATAGGAGAGAAATTACGTTTAGACACTTTTTACTCCTTGTGATGAATGAGTAAACCCGCCGAAAGACAAAATAATAAGAGTAACATTTAAATCAATAACTTATTATTATCAATAACATCAAAAACCGAATGCCTTCAAATTCCCACACAGACATGTAAAAATATTTGTTGAGGCTCAACACATCGGGCGCGTTCAGTTACAGTCACCGGTGACTAACCGGTTAACGTGGTCCTTAATAGGCAAATCCACCGCATGTTGACAATACGGTCACTTACTAAATCCACCGTAAAAAGTGTTCGGTGGATGCACAACAGTGATCGGTACGTTCTAAATCCACCACTACCGTTTATTTATTACAGGTTGGTAGATTACTCACCTGGGGCCCTATTTTTGAAATGGGTGAGTTGGCGGTTGAGTGAGTCACTCATCCCTCAAGTTATTTGTTTCTAATCATAAAATTAATTCACAGATAAAAATAAAAATATTCCTATCTAACTTTACGGATTCAGCCCCATAATATCTGTGAATATAATTTCAATAGGCACTTATTCTTAAAAATTCATAATTTTAATACAGACATAATACATATTGAGTATTTCACCAATCCAACCATTTTTACTCACCAAGCAATAGGCTGTTGAGTAAAAACGGGTGAGTTGACAGGAAACAAGCTTTTTCTTCTTCTCTTTTGGAGGAAGTAATAATAGCAATCATGGAAAGCCTATTAGGTTATGTTTACTTTTTGATACTAAATATTTAAATGCGTTCGGATAGCCTTTGAACTATTTCTAAAATGCCTTTTAACTAAATTTACCTATAAATATACCAAGGTAGTCTAGTTAAAGCCACGAAATCATGAGGTAATTCATTAAATTGGTCAATGTTTACATTTGGCTTTCTAGTTTGACAAATGTATAGTTTGAAACGTTGACATCCCACGTGGTGGTTTAAACAATGCTACCATCAGCTGTTAGGTGACTTGACGAGTGGCTCACTACTCAACTCTCAACCGTTTCAAAAATAGGGCCCCTGTGACTGCGGCTGAACGCGCCAATTGCAGGCGCTAACAGCTGATTTAGTGGTAGGAAAAATAACATTGACAACAATCAGCTGTAAAGAACGTTTAAGAATTAAAGTGTAAGATTGGTGCAACAATCAATTGATCGCTGATGTGAATAGTTGAAGCCACTTGGATGGAGGTACTAATTGCAGATCGATATAAAAACAAAATGGAATTTGTTGTTGTATTACAAAGTTAATTAAATAGATAGTTTAAAGATTGAGTATTTATTATTGCAGGTTATCGTCCTCGCCAAGCTCGGGCAGTATTCTCAGTTGTGAGACAATATTGTCTCACAAGCAAGAACTACTCTCTCTACACACAAACAACTATTTCCTTATCTCTTGCCGCTTAACCTCACATTGCTATACAAAAATGCTTTCGTTCAATATAACTTCATTATTGCGGTAAAGTAATTAAAATACTTTAAAATTACGAATTTTGATTATTACGATTAGAGATTAATACAAGGTTACATTGTATTAAATATATATTACTAAACAAATATTACCACATCTTTTCCTCATACGTAGGCTAAGTCAAACATAGCAAATTTATGCCTTCAGAATTTAGCTTATTCAATTTCAATTTAATTAGTATTTGTCTGAAGACATCAATAGCTCAGATATTTTACAATTATTAGCTCATTTTTACAAGTATTTTGAAGAAAAGTCGACAAATTACATTCTACTTATCAGAGTTGTATTTTATTTTGTTCATCTACAACGTTTTGTGTAGAATTCAGAATAAATAAAAACAAAATATTAAATCTCATTCTTTAAAAAAAATAGTTTTTTTAGAAATACCAGATCTCGAACAGTCTATAATTTATTTCCGGTCCCGATGACCAAAACATCACAAACGCTAAGCTTGAGATCAAGTTTTCAAGGGTGACAAGGCCCAACAACTAGTTTTAACCTTGCAATAAATCTATTTGAATTAATAGAGACTACAACAAATTCCTATTAAACTTTATAGGAAAAATATTTCCTTATTTTTAATATAGGAATTACAATTTGATGAGAATTATTTCACAATGTTGGTTTACCGGATAATTTACACTCTAATTAGCTAACTCGTCGCGAACAGATTAAACTGAGTCATATTACTACTAAAACCAGCACGTCTAGTAAGTATAATTTTGATTTCATAGAGTGTATTTAAACATTTCTGGTCAGCAATGTTTCAGACAAATTTCAAGTGACACCAAATCTATAATTTTCAGTCCAACGGTTTGATTGACATTGATAAATAAAAACTGCAACATATAAAACACATAACAATTGAACATTAATTCACAATTGAACAATCGTAAAAAACACATGATTGTTAAGTTTGTTGGTGAGTAGATTATAAATTGATGTTATCAATCAGAGGGGTTTGATTGGTAAATCATAAAGTTAATAGGTATTATGTGTCTTAAAATAAAACCATAATTTGGTAATTAAATAATGAAAAGAAACGGAAATATTAAATCTATATTTACACTTTGGCTATATCGAGCCATGTGAGCCAATTAAACCAATTGCATACATTAATAAGTTTAATAGAAATCTCAGATTATATTTTCAGCAAAATTAGTCTTTTTTGGACGAACTCATATACAAACAAATAAATTCTACAACGGAAACTGTACAACAAGTAAAAGAATATTTCTTATCCAAAAACGAATTATAAGAGTAATTGCACAAGTCAGTCCAAGAACTTCTTGTCGAAGTTTGTTCAAACAATTAAATATTCTACCATTACCCTGCATGTATATATTTCATTTATTATTATTTGTAAAGAAGCATATTAATCAGTTTGAAGCATTCAAAACCAACAGCAGTTTTCATTTTAGACCAAGCGGTTTTGTATTACAATACCCTGTACATAGAACTACAGTGTATGAAAAAAGTACATTTTATATGGGTCTCCGGTTTAATAATAGATTACCTTTTTTTATTAAAAATTAAATTTCTAGTAAAAAATATCGCTTGAACCTGTTTTCCTTCTTAATTGAGAAATGTTTTTACAGTACTGAGGAATTTTTAACCATGTCAATTACAGAATCCTAAATTTATAATTACAGATATTCTTTTCCATTGTATTTTGCTAAATTTTTTTAGTTATAATTAACATTGTAGTTTTAGTTTATTTGACAATTCACCTGCCTACGAGCAAACGTACTCATTAAAGCGTATTTTGATGTAAGAAAATAATTAAATAAAAATAAATATACATAAGAAATTTAATTTGTATGAAACCCATTATAACTCACTATTGTAGGGCTTTTAAGATACACGATAGAATACTTATTTGGAAGTACGTAACGTTAATATTCGATGTTTATTCCTACGTAGCCCCCAGTAACTGTCTATTTTCGTTCCGCCGCCGCTGAGCTGGGGGCGGTAACTGAGTTACCCGAAACCCACGACGTTAATCTGGTTTTAATTCACAAACTCACACGTCCGATGCAACTTGGGCTTGTGGTTTTACCAGTAAATGTTAGTGGTTTCCCGGGAGGTACGGAATTAATACTATAAATCTTAAACTGGTTTGATTTATCAAATTTTCCCGACAGACCGAACTGCGCTTGTAAGACTAAAGTACAACTTCATAAACTAATTAGCTAACTTGTCTCTGTGTGGCAATAAAGAAATAAGCTTGGTTACTTATTAAATCGCCTAATTACTGTACTAACAATCTTCAAATACACAATTTAACAGTTCTCTTTAAGAAAACATCTAGCTTGGTTGAAAATTATATTTATTATAAGAATAAATAAAGTGTTAATGCAATCTTTTAAGGCTGTGCATATTTGCTAAACACGAGGGGATGGATGTTTTTTAAAACGATGATAAATTGTTCTGTTTGAATAGAAGTTATATTTTTTCCTTAGTATGTAATTTATAAGAGATATTTAAACAAAAAAATCGCCGTTTGTGTGGAAGCGTAAAGTTATCGACCTAACAGTAGGAGACTGATAGGTGGCAATTAAATCTCAATCCCGCAAATCTCTTGTTTTCCTTTTTTGTTTTATATTGGGCAAATGTTAGTCCAAACTCGGACTAAAGCGTAATTCTGTCTAAACTGAAATCCTATTACTCGTGAGTGGGATAAAAGCACATTTTTGATCTTAAAATATCGGGTTTTTAATGAGAAATATTGAAGTTATTAGTGTATATTATTAATTAATGCATTAATTAACATCATGCATTATGCATTGTTTTGCATAGTTTTATTTTTATGTAAATACGCTAGATAACATTTTAATCGATAAACATTATTACACAAAGTCCGTCTTGTATTGTTGAAAATGAAAGTATTGGCAAAATAACTCATCATTTATGCAAAGTACATTGCATAAACGAAAGAATCATTTCCTTTTTATCATTTATTTTTGACTTTTTCGTTTTACATCGGGCATATTGTGCCTTAAACTCATAAAAGCTCGTAATTACAGTTTTGGAAGTTATAATTTTTTTCATAAATTATGAAATAATTTCTTTGTTTAATTGAGTTTTTTATTTGCCTTAAAGCCAGACATGGCTCACAGCAAATTTAAAACCTTTACAATTTAAATTCTACGTAAAAAATTTAACAATTTCAATTGTTACATTAAATTCTGCGACTATTACAATTTAATTATTGTACGATATTTCCTACAACACCATACAAATTTACAATGTAGCGTGACATAAAATGAAAACGGTCTAACTAAGCAGCTGTTTACTTCGGTAAAACTGATCTTATCCTTCTAGAATCTTTTAGAAATCGCGTTGTGTAGATGCCTAAAAACATGTCATTGGCTTTAAACAAAAGGAGGAGTATTCTTCTACAACAGAGCCTAAACCTTCTGTCAGTCTCCATAAATATAGTCCCTTTAAACAAAAGGAGGAGTATTCTTCTACAACAGAGCCTAAACCTTCTGTCAGTCTCCATAAATATAGTCCCTTTACTTCAGTAAAAAAAAACAATAATTAAATTATTTCCTTCTTCTTCTTCTTCTTCTTCTTCTTCTTCTTCTTCTTCTTCTTCTTCTTCTTCTTCTTCTTCTTCTTCTTCTTCTTCTTCTTCTCCTCCTCCTCCTCCTCCTCCTCTTTCTTCTTCTTCTTCTTCTTCTTCTTCTTCTTCTTCTTCTTCTTTTTCTTCTTCTTCTTCTTCTTCTTCTTCTTCTTCTTCTTTTTCTTCATCCTTTCAAGGATTAGGCAGCGCCTGTTCCGATCTCAAAAATTTGTTTAAATTTCACTCCCATCTCTTCCTAGGTCTTCCAACGTCTCTCTTGCCTGTCAAGATAATTAAACCTAGAGACCTGTTCAAGAATGGAGTTGTCAACAACAATTTTTGACCTATCAGGGTACTTTCCTCTAAATTCCACCACTTTAGTTTTACTCGTGGAAATGCGGAAGTTATATGCCTTACAAACACTGTTAAGCCGATGGATAGCTTGTTGTAAACTGTCTTCATTTTCTTGAATAATTAACATATCGTCTGCAAATAGTAATGTATTTAGGTAGTCGACATTATTTATTCTTATTCCTGGGTCAACATAGCACCTCCATTTGCGGATTAAATTATTTTTTGTTTCGATTGTTATTCTTCAAAAATGTTTTAATCTACTTCGCGTCAAACCGGAATACGCCAACTTCAAAATAGTTTGGCAACTTACTAGTAAAAACAATACATAGAAAATATAGTTCTATGTAAAATGTCAACCTTATTAGAGGGACTTTTATTTCACTTGCCAAATTCCACTCCTATTATTGGTTTCAAGTTAATATTTTATGATGGATATGCTATATTATTAAATTCTTTACAAAATTACAACCTAGGCCCTAGCCTATTGCAAACGATCAGTAAAAACTCCTCTAAATGTAACTGTCTAATAAGCCTGACTCAGATTAAATGCCTTTTGCGGTAAAAAAAATATTACAAACATGTTATACAAACTTATCAATGTTTTGGGAAGAGATTATTGTTATATATAACTGAAAACGTCTGTTAGTCGTGTGTTAATGGAATAAATTGCATTATTGTTTCCCAAAGAGGACGATTCACTTTACCCCCTTATTCGCTTAACATTTTCCTCCACCTGCATGAGTAAATAAATACATGATGTATAAAGATAGTTTTTTAATTGACGTAAAATATAACGTAAAATACGTAAAATATAACCATGACACATAAAAAGTATTTTCTAACAAACAAAAGTCGATTGTAAAGTATTGATAACGTGTTGTTTTCTGATATGGTTTCACTTCTGCCTTTAATAAGCTAACGGAAAAAGCTACATACATTGAGTAAATGTCTTCAATTCATGCAATAATCTATTTATGAGTATTTATTTATTCAGGTGGGAGGAAAATGTTTGGTGAATTGGGGGTTAAGTAATCTCATTTACTCGAATGTCATCATCTGTGATGCCATTTTCAAAACGGGTTGAGTCTGGAACCCGTTCTCGTACCGGCCGGTAATGTTCGTGTGTATTTCCTTGTATTAAATTTATTTTTATTGAATGTAGGCTTTTTTAATTTTGTGACGACTAAAGAGATTACTTATCCTTGTATTAAGGTTTTTGAAAATGACATCATAGATACTGAAAGTCAAGTAAATTAGATAATTTACTGCATGAATTGAAGACAGTTATTCAAGGTATGCAACCTTTTTCCATTGATTGCATCAATTCAGGAAACAAATTATGAATAATCAGTTATCTCAACAAACCATTGATCTGCAAATTATTCATTTATGTGTGGAAATTGAAGGTGCTCCATTTTTACATTATTGTTTTCAATGTTACTTTTGTGGGCTTAATTTCCTACTTCAGGGTGACAAAATATTATTTTACTCCCTCATTACAAGTACAGTAGTAAAATGAGACTAAACATATATAACAGACTCGGGACGACGGGTATAAAATTGTATTTAATATATAAAATTGCATTTAATATAGATTCACTCACTTAAACTAAGAAGGCTCGTAATCGACCTGGATCGGGAGGGATGGTTCAGGGAATGATTAATGCATTTCCTTTTCTCGATCTAATAATATCTTCGGTCCAGTAAATTCTTTAGACCGAAGACCTTATGACAAAAGCAACTGTCACGTATCTCTACGCAATTTTCCTAAATACAACTTATTGCTTTAGGAAGCAAAGCCTCTAGCAATTGATATCTAACAGTTTCTTAAGTTTGATTTTGAAAGTTTGTTTGCAATGCTTAAATATTTAAGAGCAACACTATTTTTTTAAGCAATGATGGAGAAATTACAATAAATGATGAGTATATATGTCCAAGCCTATAATAAAAGGTCGAATTCACAGTTTTTTTTTCTTTTGAGATTTTGAAGAAAACGATAAGTCCCGCTTATACATTTTATTCTATTTGAGGCCAGGTATTTGTGTTATGATTTCAGGTAAAAAATAGAACTCTCCCATCTGTATACCTTTATGTTTAAAACAATATTTTAAAAGTTTTCTATTTGTTAAGACATTTTTGATGATATCGCAACGTGAAAAGTGTGGGTTGTGCGATCGTGGTTACAATAATAGAAGAACAATTTTAACGGTTACGATGAAATTCATTCTGTAACAATCAAACGTTAAGATAAAATGAATTACCTCCTTGATCGTTCAAAGTGAACTCTAGACAAAACAGACGCGGAGATCGATGGCAATCAGACCTCGGCTCACCTCTCGAGTTCCAAAGTGGGTAAATGTTTGCTTAAATGCAGCAATCAAATTGGCTAGAACCTGTTCCGATGTATTAGTTAAATTTAGTTAATTACCACGTTTTATGAAACAAAACTTGCAATTCTTTGGATTTAGTTTTATCAGGACAAATATCCTCCTCAATTTATTTGTTGCATGGCAAAATAATTTGTGAAGTACTCTTTCATATACATATATTTGTTCTTTACTATATATTTGTTTTATGCACTGAATTGTTCTTTGCATTTGAAACTTAGAAGCGGCTACCTTTGAAAAAAATATATCGTAAAAGATCCATTTTTCTTTAATTAAGTCTTAAGGTAACAAACGAAAACACTTTTTTTATTACAACAAGCCTCTCGATTTAATGTTCTTTTGTGTAAAAAATGGTGGCTCTAGAAGTAAATTTTTAAAGTTTTGAAAATTATATTTTGACTTGACTTGTCTATAGTCCTTTTATAATTAACCAATATATAGGGCCATAGGGAGAAATATAGGAAGAATAATAATTTGGAACCCCCTTAAACATTTAGGCGGCCTGAACCTACCAATGTATTGGTGGGAGATTACATGGCTAGTTGGTATAACTATTGGTATAACTGACTGACTTAAAGTCACGCCTAAAATTTTTGGTAGAGAGTTCCGTTCCGTTTGCAGCCCTGCAAAATACGTTCACGTCTGAATTGCAATACGCACCAATACGTACACCTAATTTGGGAAGATTTACTCGTAAAATAGTGTGATGTATCTAAAATAATATTATTATTGACAGGTAATATTTTGCACTAAGAAATTTTTATAATACAATTTCCTAATTGGCACGGCAAACGAAATTAAATAAATTACAAGCACTACATGGTATTAAAATAAAATTATGGAAAATTATGTTGTTTTTATATCTGGAAAAAGCGAAAAGTATTAATCAAATAACACGGGCAGTTCCCCACCCACACCAGTGGCGCTGGCGTATCCATCCAGACTGAAATACTGTCCAAGCCGACGTTCATTTATCTTTTATCTTTTATCCTATCCTTTTTTTACTTATTTATATTTTGTAAAATCTCTAGGGATTACAAATTTGTCGCAAACCAATTTGACTTCAGTGATGCTTTTAGGTGCAAACTAGAGTAGTGTGCGTTATGGAGTGATGATTAACCAGCACATCAAATCTGATGGTTAAACGGAATAAACGAATACAACTGCTGTAAAACTGCAATCGCAACATTTTATGACACCGGTAAATCGGCAGCCGGACAGCAATCTGTCGCATGATTTATGTAGGCCTATATTCAGACATTAAACGGAGTAAATGTGGGACATGGTGTCTTTTATTGGCTCTTTTCCGTTATATATCAGAAATTATAAAACATTTTCTATTAGTTTACATTGACACAAAACAGAACGGAATTCACTTTGTAATGGTCGAATTAGTATGTTCTAGTAGTTAGGGTTAGGTTAGGTTAGGTTAGTTTTTAGTAGTAGTTTTTTTTAGTAGTTAGGTTAGGTTAGGTTAACAAAACCTAACCTAACCTAACCTAAAGCTCCGGTGCCCACACACAAAAGATAGAAAGTAACTATGGCGGCTTGCAAAACATCGGATTAAAGTTCAGTGCGGTACGCGGCGCTTTTTGATTGACTCATATTTGTGTGAATTTTTGTGGCGTCGGCGGAATAAGAATAAAGACTTATTTCAACAAATTATTAGTGATATTGTCACCTACTGGCCTCCATAATAAAGGTATGAGGTATTTGTTTCATTACAACGTTATATAAAATATTTTAGGATTGCTGACACATAACGGAAAAGATCCCTTTTATTTCTTTTTCGTGTAGATATAGGATTGTTTTTCGACCCACATCGTTGTAAACGTAATTCTTTAAATATTATTTTCAATCTTTTATATTATCTTGCAGTTACACGATAAAAACCATGTACGATTGCCAAAAGAATGTGGAATATATAGGAATGTAAACTTAACATTTTACGTGACTTCTCTACATTTGTTGATTGTTGTTTCGACAACGCTCGTTTTTAATGACGGTACCGAAATGGTCGTTAGCCTAAGCTCTAAGCAAGAATCAGCAATGTCTTTGATTGCATTAGTTCAGCAGCTTTGATGAGCCATACGGACATACTCAAGAGAAATATAGCCTTAAGAACGACGGTATATCCTCAACTTAAAAGTAGAGTAATAATTTTTGGAATAATAATAATAAATTATCACTTAAAATATGATGAAACTGCAAATAATCATCGAAGCTTTTGTGTTAACACAACCATAAAAATTGTTCTGCTACCATGTAATCATTTAAATCACTACGTTACACCATGACAAAAATCATTAAGAACGGATTATTTTTGACTAGGGTACTCTTTGATAGAATACGAAATTGATTTGATAAATTGAAATCATCGTTTTGTTGTATGAATGTAATCTAAAGCACCACTGAACAATGCTCTTGACATAAATCGTTGGTTTAAGGCTCGGCTGTGGAATTTAATAGTCCCAATAAAGTTTTGTGGAAGATTTAAAAAGTTTTGCCCAAATAAGACTTGGGAGAAAATTATGGGCCAGCTGTTGCCTTCTTAAGAGGTTCTTTTTCATTTTCTACTTCGTAAAAACTTTAAACGGTAAAAGTACGAGTTATGCATTTAATGTTGTGTAGGTGTAGCTGAAATAAATTTTGTAGAATATTATTTTAATTATAAACTTCATTTTTATCAGAACATAGATTTTGATGACATTAACAATTGGTAGTATTACAAGGCTTCTTTCTATAACAAGTTTCCTTAAATTAAAAAAACAAGCAAATATTATAACCATTATTGTAGTGCTTGGAATACAGTTTTTGTGTTTACCACATAAGTTTTGCAAGATAAATAAGTAGTGTTGTTACAGATTATTTCTTTTACCATTTAAAAAATTTAATTTATTTGTAATTAAGGAGATTTAAATTTCAATTATAGCATATAATTTGATGAAATACGTGAAAGGGTATAAAGACGTCAGTTATATATATAATACAAAACAATTTGTGCAGGAAAATCAAGGTTTTTACGCTACTTTTTCGGTCAACCACAGTTATAGATTTCACACACACTTATAGATTGTTACACACTGTCGACATTGCAACTTGACGTATTTCATCTGAACGATGACACAACTTTAAACGACTACTGCTTAGGCACTCGGAAAACTTTTCTTCACGAGTTTAAAAGGGTGTTAAAGAAGTTGTTCTAACATCGACGAGAAAGAACTAAAAGGCAATCAAACGTAAGCTTGGCTGACCCTCAGTTTAACTCCTTAGTTTCCAACTGGTGTAACATTTACACCAGCTCCAGCCCTGATTGCCAAGCCCAAACTTTAACGATAAATTGGCGTTTTCAGAGGCATTATTGCAGTTTAAAGAGGAAAGCTTTTTAATCGCCAATTAAGAAGGTAAATACGACATAAACATATAATTATACGGCATAATTAATTTAAATAAACAATTTTCTTTACCTTTAATTGTACTGAAAACTAGGTTAATTTTCTACGCACATTTGAAAAATTATTTTTTACACCTAATTGTTGATTCATACCGTGTGAGAAGTAGGTACATAATTTATTGCTTTATAAAACAATAAATATAATAAATTATAATTGTAACTGAACAATTGTAATTGTTGTACTGTTGTCGTATTGTAATTGTTTTCTGGATGTAAATACAATATACCATTTTAAGAAAATTCGCCTTCAGCTCATATAAATAGGCCTATGATTATTTTCATTAACGGTATAATTTTTACCCCCCAGTCCCCCCCCCCCACAGACCCCCAGTGTTGTGTCAAAATAAAAAACTTGTTTTAAAAGTGTACATATTGTTTTACTTTACTTTCTTAAAGACATTTTACTTAGAACCAGTATCATCTATCGTCTAATTGAAGATTGTAAATTACCTAAAAGTACAATACAAATCCTTAGACGACATAATGGTAGCACAATTAATGTTTATTGATATGAGTTGATCACAGCAGCTAGCAGTGGTACGTTATGAGGCCCCTAGTGTAATGTTACAGCATACAACCATCTGTGCCATGATTTATAACATCATATTTGAATTGTTTTGCCAGGTGAGTCCGTCAGCGTTAGCCCGATCGGGTAAACAACTACTTTATTGTTTTTTTTTAGTTTTTTGATTACTTTTTATTGCAAAATAAATTGATATTGCGGTTTTTTTGTGTGTCTACGCAAACGGGTTTTTTAGAAGTCATTTAAACACTTTTCAATGAAAGCAGTCCACACCCCTCAGATTCAACTGGACATGCCGAGATTCAAACCCGCGACCTCTAGAACTGAGGGCCAAGACACTAACCGTTGTGCTAGCAAAAAATAGAATTTGATTTGTATTCTAACTGTTTTATTCATGAAAGCGAACAACTTAATTTCCAATACTTTTTTTCGTATGTGACTTGTTAATAAAATGAGTTTAATAATATTACGAAAATATAATTTAACATTTAAAAAGTGTTCCTTGAAAGTATTATTTATAAAATAGTCCACAGGTGTAATAAACAACATTTTTACATGATAATATCTTGGCAGAGATCCGCAAACATTGCATTAAAACAAATCCATCCTGTTAAAGGTTTAGGTACTGCATTTCATGCTAAGCCATCCATTCTTTATTCTAACAAAAGTGGTTCTTGCGTCGCAAAAAGAAGCTTCTGTCTAAACTTTGATTAAGAATTAAGGTCTAAAGCTGCGAGCCATAATCAACAAACAAGTTTTGTATCGAAGTCAATAACTTTATAATTGAAATATCATAATTTTGCCATCGTCTTATTTTAGCGAATTTCCCCTATAGGGATGAAGCTATTACCGTAGGTCTCATGGTAAGACCTAAGCCCGAGATCATGATAACTTTTCGTTTTGGGTCCCCCAGAAGCAAAAAACACCATTCGTTTGAATTTATATATATATATATATATATATATATATATATATATATATATATATATATATATATATATGTCTGTCAGCACGATAGCGGCCATAAAAACGGTCTGATCATAATGAAATTTGGTACAAACATGTAAAGTGGTAATCACTCGGATAAGTTCGTAAACTAGCCCAATCGGACCACCGGAAAGGGGGGTAAAGGGGGATAAACCCCTCAAAAATGGGGTTTTTGAGTTTTTTTACATTGGAAAATAAAATTTATCGAATTTTTTTTGGCACCGTTGAATTTAGCTTAAAAACAAACCATTTAGTATTTTGAATCACTGCTCTATGTCCATTGGTTACCGAGATATTGAAAGTGGTAAACACAGTACGTTGTCCCTATGTTAACCTTATGGGAAATACGTAAAATTCTATATATCGCTTATTTCTCAACATATGTTGATAGAACTTGGTATATGGCTTCTTCTAGTTCAGATCTACTATACATTGAATTAAACCCACTCAGTTTTAACATACCTGTTGCAGCAAACCTGCTTACTCATTCCGCATGTTATTCTTACGGAGCTTAAAAAAACATGTTAAATCTCGCTATATTGGATTGAAATATGTACTTTGCATTTAAAATTCGCTGAGTATGCAGGTCTGCTGCAACGGGGGTATTTTGTTATTGCATTAAAGTTCGGAGTACAGTAATATACTTTTTGTTCTTTCGACATTCATTAGATCATGAATTTAAAAAAAAAAAATTATTTGGTTTCTCATAGCTGAAAATTGAACATATTAAAATTCATTTGTAATATACAGATAAACTGATGACCGCTCAGGTAGATTGTGACCAATAAAAGTAGCTCCTACAACAATTACTACATTGCTTCACGTAATAAAAAGAACCCGCAACCGTATTATTTCGAACATCTGTGCCGTATGATTTATTCATCGGTGTTCACCCCAATATGACTCTGCTCACTTTATTGCACTGTTTTATCTTTGATTTAAATAACTTTATAGTTTAGTTCATGTAAACAGTTTAATCATTGATCTAAAAAGACTATTGTCGTAGTTTTAGTCTTGGTCTTAACGAATTAACGATTTACTAATTAAAAATTTGCACAGTTTTACTCTTAAAATTATTCACCTTCTTAATTTTTCATATTCATTTCAATATTTGCAATAGGCTTGGAAAATTATTTTCTGCTTTGTACGCTAAGATAAGAAGTAATTTTTTTCGTTACGGTAGGGATTTTGAATAACAACGTTAAGGAAGTTTTGGGAAGATATTAAAGAAAATACTTAACATATGGATATTAATAATCTGAAAAATTTTTAATCTTTCTTACTGTACAAAAGGTTTATTGTAATGTAAGAAGAATAACAACCACAAAGAAGACAAAATATTTTAATAGTAAAAGGCGTATATTTTCATTTCAGACAGGACTCTATGTTAGCGATTTTAAACGCCTTCCAAAATAAAAAACCAACAAAAACACCTTCCAAAATCTAAACACCTTTCGAATAAGGAATAAATATAATTGTTATACCATACACAAAATAATGTTTTGTGTTCGAAACAAAACACCACCTATATTTTCGAACACAAAACAAACTTTTTTTAACTAGAAAAAACCAACTACATTTCGTTATAAGTAAATCTTAAAATGTTATTTACAGTTCAGGATTATATTTTATTAATTTTACTGTCAGGTAGTTTAATAACCTTTTTGAGGCTATTTTATGTACACATTTCATAAATAACATTGAGATAACACAGTTCTAGATAAGAGCAACTCCATGAATGAATGTACTCATGCAATAGGTAGCTGAATCGCTTTAGAGACCGAGAGTCATAAAACTCTTTTTGCTTAATGTACCGGAAATGGAAATCGAAAAAGGAAATATAAATTTCTTATGATATTGGCATATGTGTATTTTTATTTTAAAGATACCAGTTTCCTCTCAACGTTTTAGATTCCATTTAGATAAGTACATAAAATATGTAAATTCTTAAGAAGCTATAACATATATTGTTTGTTATGCTTTTGATATTCTATTTAAATTCTATTGTAACAGATTAGAAGTTATACCAAGCAATAATATGACTATTCGAAATAATAATATTATTCAAACAATAATAAATTGAAGTTCCCAAGTAATCAATAGTGCAATCCTCCCGTCCAATTGTACAAATCCTGTTTATTAAACACAATCTCAATACAGTAAAAACAGGACTGGAATTTAAGGTCCTTTCACCTATAAGATTCTATTACCATAGATCTCATAGTAAGACATAAGCCCGAGACCATAGCTTAACAATTGATAACTTTTCGTTTTGGGGCCCCCAGAAGCAAAAAACACCATTCGTCCGAATTTTTATATAACATATATATATATATATATTTATATATATTTGTGTACCTTTTGGCACGATAGCGGTCGAAAAATTGGTCTGATATTAATGTCAAAACATTTTTTTTAATGACAGTCATTTGAAGTGGTGATCACACTGACGAGTTCACCGCACCGCACCGAAGGGTAAAGGGGGATAAACCCCAAAAATGTTTTCTTTTTGTTTTTACATAGAATAGTTAAATAATCCAATTTTTGTTAGCACCATTGAATTCAGCTCGATAAAAAACAAACAATTAAGTATGTTAAATCATTGATCTACGTCCATTGGTAGAACACCGAGATATTGAAAGTGGTAAACGCAGTACGTTGTCCCAATGATAGAATTAGAGGGAAATAAGTAGGCTAAGTATTCTATATCTCGCTTAATTAAAAAAAATCTTAATAAAACTTGGTTTGTGGCTTCCTCTAGAGGAGATCTAATGTATATTAGTCTAAAATCGCTGATATTTCCATAACCGTGTCAGCAAACCTACATACTTATTCCCCATGTTATCGTTAAGGGAAATAAAAAATTCTATATCACCTTAGTTCTCAACTTATTTTGATAAAACTCGATATGACTTTTCTAGTTCAGATCTAGTAAATATTAAATTAAGTCCTTCAGTTTTGACATACTTTTTGCAGCAAACTTGCATACTCAATACCCTTGTTATTCTTATGGAGCTTGTAAAACATGTCAAATCTCGCTATATTTGATTGAAGTATGTTCTTTCACATTTGAAATTCACTAAGTATGCACATATGCTGCAAAGGGAGTATTTTGTTTTCGTAAGCTCACTTTCCCTTTAATACACAAAGAAATTAGAGGAACTAAAGAAGCAATAAAAAATTAAGACCATTAGGCTGAGTAGTTGTAGAGTTAATATATCTCATGCAAACTATCATATCAAATTATAAATCTAATAGTCACCAAACGGATTATAGAGCATTATAACATTTATTAAAAATACATATACCACGATGTTTACAAAAACCGGACTTTAAAAAGTTGGAGCAAGGGATATAAACCAAAACCGCCAAAGACGTTTGATCACGCTACGAATTGAAAAGCTGAAACTCCAATATGTAGACTGAATGCTGCCCTATAAAGCAGGTTTATAGGAAACTACAAAACATTGTTATGGGAGTAGCGGAATAAAAGTTACAGAACATTGAATCGTTTCAATAATCGTATTTTGGCATTGTGCGTGTTTAAACTTTTTTTAGCGAATTTCCCCTATAGGGAAGAAGCTGTTGCCGTAGTAATCATGGTAAGACCTAAGCCCGAGACCATGATAACTTTTCGTTTTAGGGCCCCCAGAAGCAAAAAAACACCATTCGTTCGAATTTATATATATGTGTGTGCGTGTATGTATGTGTCTGTTAACACGATAGCGGCCGTAAAAATGGTCCAATCTTAATGAAAATTGGTATAGACATGTAAAGTGGTAATCACTCGGACGAGTTCGTGATCCAGCCCAATCGGACCACCGTAAGGGGGGGGGGGGGTAAAGGGGGATAAACCCCCCAAAAATGGGTTTTGTTGAGTTTTTCACATAGAAAAATAAAATTTATCAAATTTTTGTTAGAACCATTAAATTCAGCTCAAAAAAAACAAATAATTTAGTATGTTGAATCACTGCTTTATGTCCATTGGTTACCGAGATATTGAAAGTGGTAAACACAGTACGTTGTCCCAATGTTAACCTTATGGGAAATAAGTAAAATTCTATGTCTTGCTTATTTCTCAACATATGTTGATAGAACTTGGTATATGGCTTCTTCGAGTTCAGATCAACTACATATTGCACTAAAACCACCCAGCTTTAAAATACCCGTAGCAGCAAACCTGCATACTCATTCCCCATGTTATTCTTATGGAGCTTTCAAAAAAATTTCAAATCTCGCTATGTTGTATTGAAATATTTTGTTTTGCATTTGAAATTCGCTGAGTATGCAGGTCTGCTGCAACGGGGGTATATTTTAAGTTTTGATCGGGAAAGGTCTAAAACCTGTTAGATCTTTAGACCTATTGTTAGATAGCATTGTTACTCCTTAGCCCAATGACAAATGGCTACTGAACCAGTTTCGATGCCGGTCAGGATTCGAACCGGAGACCCTCAGTCCTGGTGAGAACTCCAGTAAATTATGTATAATACTAGTACATATACCCGCGGCTTCGCCCGCTGAAAGGATGACCGCTGAAGTGATCGGGTCACTCATTTAGTTTATAGAGGGGAGAATTTACTGTAGAAATGTTTGGAACTGAAATTCCCATCACTTACGCAAACCCTCCAAACATTTTAAATTTTAAAACCCCGATTTGGAGGAAACTAATACTCCAGATGGAATGTCCATGCCAAGTTCCAAGTTCCAAGATTGTTGTTGGAGTACCATATAATTATTTATTAGATGGGCAACTCATTTTACAAAAGTGAGAATACAGAACAGTGATTCGGGTGGTCATTAAAACGCAAATAGCCTAAGTGGTATTTGAGAAAATATAGTAAGGTGGTAATAAATTTGTATATTTTATTATTTTGGTAGACACAGGGGTGGGATCCTGTGTTTTTTCTAACCCTTGAAAATAGTCTATTGGTATTCTAACCATAGTTTTGAAAACTGAAATGACAGACATTTGGATTTCAAATGTATCCTATTTTAGCCGATTGAAAAACGATCTTGTAAAAAACCTTTCTTTCTTAGTTTATAGAGCTTATAAATAATATTTATACCTAGAAAGCCAATATAATATTTGTACCTGGTATAGCCAAAGAAGTCTTTATAACCTTTGAAATCTGATTAATGACCGCCATTTTGATTATTAAGTACTCTATTTTATCTTCTAGAGAGAAAATATTGCAAAATCCTTTCTTAGTACGCATTTAGAGCCTATACAGAATATTTGTGCCAAGTTTCATTGCTCTAAGCCTTGTATTTTCTGAGAAATTGCGATCAGTCAGTCAGTCAATGGTTTTTGACTTATATATATATATATATATATATATATATATATATATATATATATATATATGGGACAAGACCCATCAAACCTTTTTATTGCCTTAGCAATTATTTTCACAAAAGGTGAACACCATCATCATATTAAATGTCGACCTCAGTTTCCGTGAAAGCGAATCTGTCGTAGAAAGTATCTTCAGATTAAAAACAGACTCAAGAGATGTTTCATAGTTTAGTTGTATGTATAATCTGAATTCTACAAACTTTTCAAACGGAATAACGTGTTAAATCTTTTCACTACATTTTAATTATAATAATTACTTCCAACTATTTGTGTTATTATCATCGGAAACGTTTCAGGGATCGGTACATATTTTTAATGATTTGTTTACTTCTGCCAGTTCGAGTTAGTTGTGTGGCAGAGACTTGAACACTCGTGTTGAAAACAAAGATTACTTTCTGAAACAAGTTAGATGTCATTATCGTTTAAAAAGAACATTAGCTTTTTACAAAATTGCAGAGCTCGTTTTGCAAAGCTTAAGTGGATCATTGTAAGACTAATGAAACCCGTTATGACAGCCACGTTACTAAATGACTCCGACCTTTTTTAACTTGATGACAATTTGATATCAAGTTTCATCAAAGTAATGTGAAAAAATCCTGAACTTTTACATAACGCTAATGTTCAGTCTATAATAAGAGATTTCTAACTCACTTGGAGATTTACGTTTTTAAGTTCTCCGAATTCCGCTGTTTTGATTTTCACTTACGAGAATGATCGTGGGTTTGCAAATATTCAATATGTTTGGTTTGGTATGTTAATGTATAAAAAATGGCGATGTCAAAACAGTTGAGAAATATATCATATTGAAATCACAAACTGTGACAAAAAAGTAATTTGAAAATGTATTATGATGAGAAGTATTTGTAATTCGAGGTTTCCAGCTGACAAAAATTTGCTCTTCTTTCTAGTCCCGAACAATATTAAAATAATATATTTTTATGTTTATATCTTGTTATGTTAATATCTTTTTATGTTAACTTAAGCCAACTCATTTCAAAAAGTTCTCTACCATTTTTTACCTACCAGCATGAATTAATAATGATTTATAAACTAGCTAAACCTCTTTTCATATTTTAATTATATGCTAAATGACTGGGGAAAAGCTATTATCTCTTCAGATAATAGCAGATAATAGATAAATCTGTCTGACTCTTCAGTCAGACAGGTTTTCCAAACCGAAGGTCTCAACAACAGGTCATTGTGGAAGAATTGATTGACGCAGAATACCCATTGAGGTGTCAATATGAGTTGAACAAGTTGATTTCCGTTATTCGTTATCTGTTACTGGCAGGATGGACTGCCCTTGTAAAGCAAGCAAATTAATCAATCGACCAGAGAAAGTAGGCTTAAACTATTGATGAAGTCTTAAAAGATATTTTTCATATACAATTTTGAATTTTTTTGTCAAATATCTCCTGTTGGAAATAATTTAACCTAAATTGCGTGCGTGTTTCCATTCATAGGCCTAAAATAATTATAAAAATAAATAAGCATAGAGTTGCTACTCTTAATAAATTTTACATGGTTTAATTTAAATGTAGCCATAACATTTTGTTTCTGAAAAAATTCAACTTGTTTACTTCGCCAAACTTCGTTTGGGGTAAAGAGGGATAAACCCCAAAAAATGTTTTTTTCCTTTTCACAAAGAACAATCAAAATTATCCAATTTTTGTTGGCACCAATGATTTCAACTCAAAAATACAGACAACTTAGTATATTGAATCACTGCTCTATGTCCATTGGTTAGCGAAATATTGAAAGCGGTAAGCACATTAACCCAGCATGTTAACCTTATGGGAAATAAGTACAATTTTACACTATCTTGCCTATTTCTCATCATATCTTGATTAAACTTGGTTTGTGGCTCCATCTAGATGAGATCTAACGTTTAGTGGTCTAAAATCCTCGATATTTCCATTTTCGTGGCAGCAAGCCTGCATACTCAGTTCCCATATTATTCTTATGGAGCTAACAAAAACACGTTTAATCCCGTCGCGTTGGCTTGAGCTATGTTCTTTTGCATTTTAAATTCGCTGAGTATGTAGGTCTGCTGCTACGAGGGTACTTCAGAGGTTTGTTTTCATTGAAGCTAAATACTGCGTTGAAGCAGTTCGCAGTTCTCCTATTGTGGAGTGGATTGGATGTTATTGCATCTCCCGGGCCCAATACACATCCTCTCCATTTGTGCCGTATTGATTTTTACGCAGCCAGTTTTATGGCTTGAAGCTTTCTAGTTTATCTTTTCTGTTTCAGGTTATTTGGTGCATCTACTCCAACAAATAATGGATTATCGAGGATTTCCCATTGATGACGTTTAAATGGTTATGAATCTCCAAACGTCAGTGTACTGTTTCCTCTGCATCTATCATATTTATTCACTATTTTGCAGAGAATACTTATTTCACAATTTAGGACGTTTGGATGAGTATAAATTACATAGTTTCCTTCCTTAAAATTTTTAATAACCAATAAAAAAACTGTAAATAATTATCATACAGTTTTATTCCTCTTTTTTACACACAATCGTTTTGATGATAAAAACACTCTCGCTGCTCCACAAAACGTACAACTTTGAGCTAGTATAACAACTAAACAACCGCTTCGGATAGTGATTTCTTATGGTGGGAGTTCACTATCGTCGAGCAATGGCGTATCTGACTTGCCCAAACCTTTGGAGAACTATTTGCTACATGAGGCAAATGCAATTTATGTGAAAGAAACATTGAAATACGAACAAATTAATGAGATGACTACTATACAAGATTACAATGATGAACTAAATTCTGCATCAGCAGCAGTCGAACTAATAAAAGATCAAACAATCATTATAGGGGGATACAGATCGCCAAATGGCAATCCGAATGAATTTTTTAAAAATTTCTCAGATTATTTATCAACCATTTCTCACAAGAACAAAAGGATTATATTTATGGGAGATATAAATATTGATCATCTGAAAAAGACCAACCCTATCACGATGGAATTCCTAAATACTTTGACAGAACACAACCTTGAACCGATTGAAGTGAAACCTACCAGAATTGCATCTACATCCGAAACATCCATTGATTGGTGCTGTACTAACCCAACAAAACTCAAAGTCTCAACTATCTGGAACTCAATTTCAGATCATCAGGCCTTAAAATGCATAGTCAATACCATAAAAGCAAAAACTAACCCACCCATTAAAAGATTAACAAGAAAAATAACAACAGCCAAACTGGACGAGCTAAAGGATTCATTAAGCAACCAAGACTGGTCATATATTTATACCACTTCGGATGTAAATGAAAAATATAACTACCTGGTTAAAACTATTCAAGTTAAAATGGAAGAAATCATGCCTAAAACATATAAAGCTTATAATAATAAAAATAATAAAAAAATATTTTGGAACGATAAGCTTGTAAAACTAAGGTCAACCCTTCATCAGGCAGAACAAAAATATCTTCTAACAAATAAAGATGAAGATAGAGAGCTATACAAAAGGCTTAAAAGATATTATGATTTAGAAATAAAACGTCAAAAAAGTAACACAATTGTGGAAAAAATAAAAATGCCCCAATAAAAATAAAGAATTATGGACCACCGTAAATAGAGAGAGGAACCCAAATAAAAGACAGATGAAGACATAAAATTAAGAATTGAAGGCCAGCTGATCGAAGATCCAAATAAAATATGTAACCTTCTGGGTGATCACTTCATTACATTGGGCAAATTAAGACCTACTGAGACACCAAACATCGACTTTGACAACCAAATACCGGATTCGACACCACCCCGACCAGACTCCCTATCAGAATTTCGAACAATAACTAAAAAAGAGCTTGAGCATATGATGTCTAACTTTCCCCCCAAAAATTCCTCAGGGATAGATGGGATAACAAATAAAATTATTAAACACTGCAAAGACCAAATAATTATGCCTCTTTTGAATATAACTAATTCCTCCATTATACAAACAACCATACCTGATTTAGCAAAAATAGCCCTAGTTTATCCAAAATACAAGAAAGGAGAGAGAACTAATATTTTAAATTATAGACCAATATCTATTTTACCAACTTTGTCCAAGTATATTGAAAAAAGTGTGCATAATCAGTTGATAAACTACCTAGAAAATAATGAAAAATTTTCTCAATCTCAACATGGATTTAGAAGTGGTAAATCCACTAACACAGCCTTGTCAACTCTTTGTGATAAAATAACATATATATGGGAAAATAAATCTCAAGCAACTGGCATCTTCTTAGACATAGAAAAAGCTTTTGATAGCCTGGACAGGAAAATCTTAATAAACAAACTTCAACAACTAAACATATCCTATAAAGCATTGGATTGGATCCGCAACTATCTAACAAACAGGAAACAGCAGGTTGAAATAGAACACACTAAGAACAACTACGAAATAAAATATAGATCTAAACTACAGAAAACATATCAAGGAATTCCCCAGGGCTCTATATTGGGACCGTTGCTTTTCTTAACATATATTAACTCATTTCCTACCAATTTTACAGAAGACTGCGCATGTATAATGTTTGCAGACGATACGACAATCATCACACCAACTGATAGGAAAAACCCGGAACTTCAAAAATTAAAAACTGATGAAACCTTGCAAACTTCAACTACCACTTGTAATGAAATCAACTTAACTATAAACAAACAGAAAACAATAGTAATAAATTTTAGACCAACAAACCACCACAATGAAAAAATAACTACAGATGAAAACTTAGATAACGTACAAACTAATACAAAGTTTCTTGGAATAATTCTGGACGACCACCTAACTTGGCAAAACCATCTTCTAGAACTTAGTAAGAAACTATCACAAGTCTTATATGCCTTGAGAAGAATTAGAAGCCTCACCAACAAAGAAATCACCAAAACAGCATATCACGCCATTTTTTCATCACACATCAGATATGGAATCATAGCCTGGGGCTCTGCAAGTGAGTGTCATATACAAAAAATAGTAATCTTACAAAAGAAAGCAATTCGAATAATTGAACAAGCTGGACTTCAAACTCACTGCAAACCTCTTTTCATTGAAAACCAAATCCTAACAGTAATTTCCCTTTATCTTTTTGAAATAATAACTGCAATCAAATCTAATCCCCCTCAACTTAGAACTCAATGCCATAAATACAATATTAGAAACAAAGCAAACCTTGATCTAGGCTACCATAGGCTAAATAAAACCAGTAAAACCCCCAACAATATGGGAATTAAATTATTTAATTTTCTACCTAATAAACTTAAAGAAATAAATGAACTCAAAGCTTTTAAAAAACAACTTAAACAATATTTGATTGAATGACCTTACTATAAACTATCTGAGTTTATTGATGAACATAAAAATCAATATCTAAATAGTTAGGCAATGCTCAAGCTATACACTACACACCACACACACACACACACTACACTCAAGAACAAACTACTCAAGAACAAACTGGACGATTCCCCTGTCTACGAGGACGGCGGCGAAGACATCAATGGTAAATGGTAAATGGTAAATGAGGCCTTATGAGAGTGGCATAGAATTAACATGTCGAACGCACCAATTCGTTTGCATTGGCCTGGATTCACCCTTGTTCGACGATAGTTAGACGTATTCCCATTAGTTGGTTGAGAGGCAGCGAAATACTTTCATCTGAGATGCAAACAATGTTTTTCACCATACTCCACTGTTAAAACAGTATTTTATTAATAAATGTAAAGTGTGCAAACATTGAAAAACAAAATTCTTTAGTTTACAAACGATGCAGGGTTTGTGACGCGGTTGCTAAGCAACGACAACAATGAAATTCACGTAGTTGCCACTCGTCTGCCGTTAGTTGTTAACGTAATTTCAAGGAAATTAAACAAACCCGTTACTTCATGCCTTTAGGGACGAAATTTTTGGCATTATGCTGGAAAACACTGTTCATAAAACAGTTGATAACCAACCACTGCCAACCACATTGTTTTGAGGTATAGTCAGTAAACACAAATCACTACCCAATCGCTCAGATATAGGATGAGCTTGTAGCAGACTGGTGCACACACCCCGAGGCCTACACAGTACATGGCGTATCCATTTACTCTGTATTGATTCAGGCAACAACCATGGCGAAATACCAGTTTTGCCTTTGGTTATGACCGTATGTAGTACCTATGAAAGTTTGAAGTTAAGCTTGTTAAGTCAATTACAAATTGTGCATTACCATGAGGAGTGCGTTGTTTCTTAAAGATAGCATTACGATGGTTTTAGATGAATTTAAATGTATCCTTGATTTTATTAAAATATTCATTTAATTTAAAAAGTCTGTCCAACTTTTTAAAACGTTAAATTATAGTTAATATGGACACATATATGTCAAATATGATTTATAATGTAGATAGGACCTTATAAATTGAAAGTGACTGCTTAATCTTCATTTATGACTTGCCATATCCATTATGGCAATTAAAAATTATTACCAAGTGTTTTAAGTGATTTTTGGAATTAAAATTTAGGGTTTAAAAATAAATTACTGTAAGATTTAACTTTTAAGGCTTAACTGAGGATTGAAAGACTTGAAAGTAAAATGACACTATGAAAGCTATTAACACAGAACCGCTAACTCTTCTTTGGGGAGATTCCAGGCGATGCTATGAAATAAAGTGTTGTAAGAAATAAAGAGAATGCATTTTAATGAAAATAAACGTATTGGTGAAAAAATATTTGTTTGTTTCTAGTAACAGTATTTTAGACTTTAAACAGTAGGCGAGTATGCTAATAATTAAATATAAAAAATTTAACCACAAATTTTTAAACAGTAAGACAAAATTATATACCACCAGATCCAACTTTCTAAATGTTCGCAGAATCTTAAGTTCAAGCACATAAAAGATTACTAAAATCACAATATCACGAAGTCTGTATGTCACTCTTCTTCGTTCTTGATGTTTCCTTCCAAATACATTCCATCTTTTCTCAGGTAAAACACATTACTATCGAAACAGCCATCACTTCATGATTAAAACATTAATCTCTTACTACTAATACAATGAGTAATTAATGATCTTTACCTGTGAAACATTCAATACATTTTTATGGAAAACCGTAAGTGTATTAATCAACACTAACCTGCTCCTGGTTGCTGAGACGGCGGACCAGCGGATTCTGGACAGCGGAACACGGAGCTGATGGAACACTGTGGAGGGAACGGCGGAATCCCACCTGCCGCTCGAACCCCAGAGGTCTGCAGCAGAGGGGAAAATATGTTTGTATTAAAACTTGCCAAAATTTTTAATTTTGGTAAAGCAAAATCCAATAAGAACCCGAATTGCTCTTCGTTTTCAGTATTAAAACTATTAATTGGTCCAGTGGCTGTGACGCTCTCTTTCAAATCCGAAGCTACCAGATTGACACTCAGTTTATTCTGGATTGCTGTCATTGATTATTGGTACTTTAACTTAATGATCCTGGTTGAAGGATCAGCTGATTCTTTCAGTTAAAATAAAGCTATCACTCAATGGCTTTATTGAGCCACCTTAGCCACATGGTAAGGTATCAGGAAATTATAAGCTAAATTATAAGTTGTTTTAAATGTAAAAAATTCAAGCAATACCAGGTGTCCGGAAATTATGGTAAAATATTTTAGTATTTGATAGTAGAGGTAAAATAAGAAAAAAAGTTTATGTAATCATAGGTCCTAAAGTGCTTCGTTTTCCGTCTATGTGTCTGTTTGTGATTTTCACATATCTAATCATATCTCACGAACCTCTTAACGTATAAACTTCAAACTTGGTACATGGATAACCATTACTAAGAACTATCTTTTTGAGAAATATCAAATTTTACTTTGTACCATTTCATAATGGCGTCTGTTTTTTACTTTCAATAGTTTAAATTATTTATAATCTAATACTTTAATAAGTTTTATTGGTGAAGTTAATAAGTTAGCATTAAGTTCTTTAGGTTCGTTGCAGGCGAGCATAGGGGAACAACATATATTAATATTTTGGTGTTTTATTGGATTAAATTATTCAAGTATTATAGTAACAAACTTATTTCAACAAAAACCAACTGAAATAGTCCTTTATACAAGAACCTAATGCCTATCTAATTTTCAATGTCCAATTTTGGTGTATTGAATATTAAAAAGGTTTTATTTCTTAATACTTCAAATTTCGTTTGTTTGTGAAATATAACTTTCTGACTTCTCCGAACATGAATGCCATCTAAGTGTTGAACGCGGTATTGCTGTCTTTTATCCCTCCTTTTACTTAAAAGCAATCCTAAAATTGCGCCTAAAATAACCCCAAAAACGGCGGGTGATGCAAAGAGGAAATGCGAGACTGAGGATTGAGTAATGAACAATTCCATTCAAGTAATGGAGGGGAGAGGTGTGGGAGTTACCTGAATGACTTTCTTTTGGAGAAGAGAGTGCGAAAGAACTTGCTCTTCTAAAAATATAACATTGTTTGATGACTTATTTTAATTTTTGTAGTGCGTAAGTATATGCAGTCATTATTACATTTTATTAGCTTCTCTCAAGCAGTATCATCAAGGTTTACTGCGAACTCTTATCTTCATATTATACTGGGGTATGGAGTATGTGCAATCAACAAAATTGTTTTATTAATCAGTGTTTCATGTGTGAAAGCCAATTAACTTGATTAATGAACACCGTCACAAAAATTAATTGCCATAATGATTTACTTTCAACCAATTTATTAATGATGTAAGTCGACAAAAAAATAACATTGGGGCATTTTATGTAGTTAATGAATTCAAAAATCTTTGAAAATACATATCTACCATATTTGGGTTGGAAAACTATAACCAAGTATATTTTCATTATGTATAACCAAAATTGCTTTATAAACGTAATGTAACTTAATGGGTATGTTATCCTAACCTTAGAACCTCAGATCATATTTATATTACAATAATGAATTTATTATGATTACAACTATATAACCATTTATCCTGATAGAAAAAATACTTACTTTTCATATATTTTAAATATTACACTTTTTTCATAGACGTAACTGTTATGATCTTCAAATATTCGTAGGAGCCAAAAGTAGTCACCACAACTTTATTAAAATCCTGTTTAAAGTTAAAATAAATGTTTGTATATGTTTTTAGTAATGATTTGAAATGTAAATATTCGTAAAATTGTTGGATTAAGTTTTTATTTATTTCTCACATTTTATTTATTGTATATTATCCTGAAAAGTCCAAAGAAAAAATTCAGTTTTTCGTTAACGTAAAGGAAATACTTTCGACACGTATCAAAAGTGTTAATATGTATTAGTACGAGCTTTAATTTATTAAAGTTTGAAATTATGGAAAATAATTCCATGATTTGATAATAGAGTTAGAATTATGAAACTTGAGCCATCATCGAAGCATTTCATAGTGTTTCAAGCCTGTAAAACCATAAATGGAAATAAGAGCTTTATTTATCAATAACACAAAAGATACATTCATGTTACAGCTGACTTTTCATCTTGCGTAATAGATGATTTTTCAATGCTTTCCTCCATTTACGAATAATACAAGATGCTATATAATAATTCATTCTCATTCAGATACCTGGATTGTTTGAAAGTAAAAAATGTGTACGAGCACTTTTGAAACAACTTCCGTAACTATTATAATAATGACAGATGTGTTTAAAAAGTGTTTGAACTATTATAACTATTATAAAATGTGGTGTAGTCTGGAGTAAATATAGAAAAAAGAAAGGTGCCTTCTTATAATAAGGATTATTTTATTTTAAAAAAAACTTAGTTTCAGACAGAATACGCCTGAAACTTTTTAAAGTTTAAAGAATAATAATATTTAATCGAGTAACATGCTGATTACTATGAAATCTTGATGTTTCTTGACTATAATTATTTTAAAGCAATTTATGACAAAGCGTAAAGAACCAGCGTGACTGTTATTGTGAGACTTCATATAAATATAAATAGAGCACTCCTAAAAACTGTTTACGTTTCCTGGAATATTAAAAATATTAAATTTTTCACATATACGTTTCCTGGAATATTAAAAATATAAATTTTTTACATAAACTTCACTTCTAAGGGCAGCAGTGACCTTCAAATATTTGTAGGAGCCAAAAAAGTAACGAAAGTACTCGAAGTGTACTTTAAGTCTGCATTAAAAAAAGAAATATTTATTGGTTGCAATAAAAGGTTTTTGATGAAAATAAATAATTTGAAAAAGAATAGTCTACGTGACTACAATATATATCATCGAATGGAATGGAATCATCTACCCAAAATTCCATTCCATTCGAAAGGTCCTTCCCATTATTTCTTTATTTCAGGTTAATAACCATTATATAGTCTACAAAATCTAAACGATATAATGCTTCTAAGCCGGAGGATTATTGAAAAGGAACTGTCTTAACCCCTACTTTGTCACTGTTCTAGTTAGTACTTTTTAAAAAGAGCAAGCAGTTCCAATCCATGTATTTATATAGTGGTTCAAATAAATCTAGTGCCAGAAGACGAGTGAACATTGTATCTAATAACGGATCTTCAAAAGCATTCCCTATAAATATTCTCAAAATTAAACTGACAATTTTTGAACAGACACTAAACTTGCGATTCTAGTGTTATGTTACCAGCCACTCGAATACATTTTCTATGATTACTAGTCTTATTAATACTAGCCAACAAATGAATTAACACTAACTAAAACTAAAACTAACCCCTTGACAACGTAATGTCAGTTAAAATTTCATCTTCAAAATAACTGTGAACACCGAGTTTAAGTCAATGTTGCGCGGAAAAACAGTAAACGTCACAACAGCAGAGGACGTGACATTCGGTTGGTTCTGCGGACAAAGTTTTATTTCTCGCTCAATCCTACGCCATCACGACTCTTTCGAATATCTTCAAATGTATTTCGCCCACATGCATAAATATCGTTCTTCAAGGGTTTGTAATGCATGCAACACAACTGGTCAGGAAATTATGACAACTTAAAAAATAAAATAAAATTTTGCAGTATATACTTAGCTGAGTTTACCAATCAATATATTTTTTATTTCAATATTCAATCTTCGGTGCTTTTAGATCTACGTCTGAAATTTATGGTATCTTTGCACGAACTCAGGTAACCAGATTCCAAAAAAGTTAATCTTAAAATCTGTGTCACTTTTGAATGCTTGTATGACTCTTTTTGGGGAAAAATAAACCTGTCTTGATCACATGTAAAAATATAAATGATCTCTTGCACGAAAAACTACAATATTTAAGCGTAGAATTAATATAAAATTTATTTTAGGAAACGATAGTCAGGTACAGCTGAAAACTAATTATGAAGAATGAGGAGAATGAAATTGAAAATATCATCGATGTAATTTTATCGTTATTTTTTGTTAGAAAACAATTTTACCTGGAATAAAAGCCTTCATCGCTGTCTTCGACCAACCTGTCGCAAGAGACGGCCAACAGCTTTGAAGTACCTACAACAAAAAAGAACCATTTATCGACACGATTCAGTCAAACTATGAGGTTACCACTGTAGTAAGGGCAATAAAATTATTCAAAATACTGCAAACAAATAGAATTAATATTGAGTGCATGAAGTTAATTCAATCAATATCACATAATACTACAGAAAAAACTTTATTTTTAAAAATTCCTTGTTAACTTATTGGATGTTTCTGAAACCCCGTCTTTGATATACTTTAATGAATACGATATTTCAGTATTACCATTAATTAGTTCATGTACTTGCTATACCATAAACAACATAATAATCTTATGAATAGAAACTTTTGTTTGGATACGATCAAAATATATATATATATATATATATATATATATATATATATATATATATATATATATATATTTTTTAAGAAACTTATCTATAGTAACACCAATTTTATTGCAGCAAAAACGAACAAAATATTTCCTTATAGTTCAGATATTACATTTTAAAATATATCGGTAAAACGAAATAAAAAAAATGATTCTGGATATTCCTGGATCGCCCTTGTATTTAGCATATTTAAAAAATCAGAAAAGCCTTAAGATGTTGGCAGATTTTCGACGATTTTTTCAATGGATTGGAATGAAAGTCTCAAATGACCCGTTTGAAACCTATAAGACTGGTTTAATTCTAATTATTTGCAATTCGGTTAACAATGTACGATTAAATTATCTAATAATGTCTCTCTAGTTTTTGTAACATTAAGTGATAATATCTATTGAACTTTTTCAATTATTTTTCTTTTGCTTTAACCCCCTCCCCCCATGCTAATTAATCTCTTAACTCCTTTTTTTGGGTTTTCTATTTTCTCGCAGCCGCCGAACTAAATAAGTCCATACAAATTAGGGCTACTTTGTATTTTTGAGTTTTCATCCTTTCTGCCGAGCAATGTAATGAAATTTAAATCTTTTAACATAATGGAAAAGTGACTACAAAAAGGCATATGTTTTTCAACGATGTTCGGTTTCAACAAACATTAAGCTACCTATCCCGATCACAATTCTCGGAAATCATGGTCACTTTTAAAAGTTTGTAAGTTTGTTTCTCAAATTAAGATTGTCATAGGCAATCTCCATAAAGTTGTCTTTACTGCGACTGTACAAACCCTGGCACAAAAAATAACCATCTACCCTTTTTTATTTTTTGCGTACTTATATCGCTGTAATTTCGATGTAAATTTTATTTATCTGGCAAAACATAATTTAATTTATAAACTATGTTTCTAAACACACATACATATACAGACAAAATTGTGCTCACTTAAGAGGAGAAAACAACTTCCTTAACTGTGCACTTCATCTTTTAAAGTCATACTGTAGGCCTACTACTTACCTATTTCAATGGAGGTCGAGCATCTTTGTTTAAAATCATTGAATTTACTAGGTTGTTAAGCTTTAATAACACAAAATAATGCCAATTAACTGTCATGTATCAGCTGTTGTAGATTAAAACTAGAATTCAGTATTGCATTCCAGACATGTGTTGTTTTATACCATACAGCTTAATTCTCGTATATTTCGTTTCGACAACAATTAAGGGTTCTACAAAACTGGTTTGAATTGCAAATTAGCAGATTCCAAACAAGGATCATGATCAAAGTTAAATCATTACCTCAGATCTAGAGAAGGTTGGGATTCCTTCTCCTCAACGGAGTTTAAATCAAGCAGAAGCTGCTTAGGCCTTAAACGGACCCTAATTAATCGTACGATTAAAAATACTTACACACAAAAAATAATAATAATAATAATACCTACACACAAAAAGTTTGAAATACCTTTTTCTTGCCTTTTAAGTTGGAAATGTCGGTCTTTCTATTAAGGAAAAGTTTTTGGAAAATATATTAAATATCTTGCTGGAAAAACTGAGATTACTTTTGTAAAATAATCCAATTTCGCAGATATATTGCTTCAATAATAACGATGAGTTGAAAAAATGATTGTTCATTCAATTATTTAACTTCAAAATATGACCTAAATAAAACTGTTGTAGTATGTACCAATAAAAAGAAAAATATTTTAACCGGTTATTACATTTCTGTTCCTTTTTTATCATAATCAATTACTACAAAATTTTACTGTTTTAATAAAAAAGCTGATGTTTTATCAAAAACAATAAAATATAATTTTACAAAAGTCCTTATGCTCCTGATTTATAACCTAGCTTTGCATACTGTGCATTTTAAAAACGAGAATTAATGTGTTCATTGTTCATTATATTTGTTTTTCTTAGTTGGAATCGTCATAAAGTGAAGAAAATCTGACAATGAATAATTTTATAGTTAAAATGCCTTCAAAGTACATTTGACAGAAACTTCAGTCTCTTATCCAAGCTTAGTTGAACTAGTTCAGCTTGTCGATAAAAAAAATAAACCTTAATTTGTTATTTGAATACTTTTTGGTGTACATAAACTTTAAATCAAACAGCATTATAACCTATATTAGTAGAGTTACGGAAAATGTAAAATCAATCAACTACATAATCATTGTGCATTTATTTCAATCAAATATTAAACAATATAACCAATGCAATGCACATACTTGAATAGATATTATAAATTTTAACTACTTTTTTAACTACATTTCTTTAAATCTCATTCCACACACGCTCTGAAGTTATTTCACCATACTTTCCTTCGCCGTGTAGGTTTTTCCAGCCTTAAGACAGATCTTCTTGTAAGATTCAGAATATATCCAGTCTTTCTCGTTCATTCGTTGCATATTGTCGAAGGTCTTCGAAGAGCAAACCCAGAAGTTGGCGTCCGCGTTGAGGAGTTCGTTCAAAGCCTTTACCAAGCCGAGTGATCCGATTGTTTTCACAATTTCGACGTTGAAGTTTTGTATGAAGTGTTCTTCGAGACTCTCCGATTCTTCGTCGGTCGGTTCGGACAAGATCTCCGGTTCGCTAATGTCAACAATCGAGGCGCTTTTCACTCTCACCAAGCATCTTGGAGTCAAAACGGTTTTTCTTCCTAAGAAGTTGAAGATTTCCAAGACGAATCTGACTGTGAACGGATCTTCGAAGAAGAAACGCATGGGAAAAACACGGGAGGCTTCGTCATTTTCGAGTCTCTCGGCTACTCCAAACTCTACCGGCTTCGAGTTGAGGAACAGTTTGGCGTCAATTTGAACGGTAACCTTCTCCTTCGACTTGAGCAGCACCTTCTCGTCGACGATCTCTCCTACCTTGACGTGGACGTTGGCGGGGGTTCCGCACATGTACTGGTCGGAGAACGAGTTGGAGATTTCTACCGGAGGTGTCACTAGGATCTTTGGAACCACATCTTGCATTACTGGCCAGATCATATCGATGAAAGAGTCCATTTCAAAACCATTGCCGTAAATTTCCTCCAGGAACGCATCAAAGATGTTTTTGTTGATAGTGTGTGTTTTCTTCTTTTCTTCGCGTTCGTCTTCCAAGGAGTGGACACTGCAAGCGAGTAGTGCTAAAACAACAACTGATATTATCTTCATTGTCACTGAACACTGGCTCTGGTACGAATGAGTGTTGTGTAAAGCGGTGTTGGAACACAACTGCAGCTGACTGATTTATTCGCCACCTGTGGTTGCCGAACAGCTGTGTGACGCGGTAGCTGCCGGCATTGCTCATTTACTTCTCGATAAAATAAAACTCAAAAACTTGCCTTAGTGCCATTAAAACAATCTTTCATACTAGTTCTTTTCACTTTTTCGTTTTTCAAAGTGACTTGTTTTAATGTTTTGTGATCAAGTTTTCATTGCATCGACCTTGATTGAATCCCGCTTAGTGTATAAACAATCATATAAAATAATATTATTTTATTATTAGCCAAATATTTAGCTATGAATCGCTGACGAACACAATATTTAAAAATGGTAGCCTGTAATCTTCACATAAACTTACACAACACACCTTATCACATGTCTGGGGCTAAAGTGATAAAATAGTAATCTTTGATAACCATAAGTCTAACAATTAACTTTTTATGGGAGGTTCACCTTTATTATTCATGTTGTTCTTCGGTGGTTTCGGATTTCAAAAATATCGATACACTATGCAACATGGCGGACAACACTGATTTTTTACAGAACATCCGGTATTTCATAGTGTTTTCAAAATTTATTTTTTACTTTAAGTCAATAGATAAGAAAAACTAAATCGATGATTGATTTCTTCCGTTAGTTTCAGAACCTTGGGGTGGCGTATTTAGATATTATAGAGCAAAAATAGAAAAAAACTGCAGCATATTGTATTTAAAACCAATAAAATTAAATAGTTAACCTCTGATGGTTTTTTGTTCGTTATTGATTGTCGCAAAAACACCATTTTACATTCAATTTATTACAATTTGATGCTGTCGTAAAAATGGATCAATGCATTAACCCATTAATGTAATTTATATTTTGTAAATTATAAGGTAAAACATTAAAATTTAAATTAAGGGTGTCTTGTGAGCGTATAAGACCTCGACTAACTAGTTTAAAACGGTGGTTCGTCAAACAACGGATTGGGTTTAGCGAACCCAATGATTGAACCCATGATCGATCCAAGTTTTCGATCATGGTCTCAAGGTCAAAATTCCTTCAAATACATTTCACTTTGCTTAAAAATTTTAAAATTCGAATTGAATTTGGTTTGGATAAAACGTTTCATCTTTCTCGCATCTCATATAGTGTTGTTATAAGTAAAGGCTTCAATTTTAAAATAAACTAGTCTAAAACTAAATACCCCCGTTGCAGCAGACCTGCATACTCAGCGAATTTCAAGTGCAAAACAACATTATTTCAATCCTACATAGCGAGATTTGCCATGTTTTGGTAAGCTCCATAAGAATAATATGGGGAATGAGTATGCAGGTTTGCTGCTACAGGTATATTAAAAACTGGATGGTTTTAATTCATTATGTAGTAGATCTGAACTAGAAGAAGCTATTTACCAGGTTTTATCAAGATAAGTTGAGAAATAACCGAGATATAGAATTTTACTTATTTCCCATAAGGTTAACATTGGGACAACGTACTGTGTTTACCACTTTCAATATCTCGGTAACCAATGGACATAGAGCAGTGATTCAAAATACTAAATTGTTTCTTTTTTTAAGCTGAATTCAATGGTGCCAACAAAAATTCGATTCTTTGTATTTTTCTATATAAAAACTCAAAAAAAACTCATTTTTTGGGGGTTTATCCCCCCTACCCCCCTTTCCGATGGTCCGATCTGATTTTCGAACTCGTCCTAATAATAACTATTTTACACGTCTGTGCCAAATTTCATTCCAATCGGACCATTTTTGCGAGCGCTATCGTGCTTACAGACACATAGATATGAATATACCTATATATATATATATATATATATATATATATATCTAGAAATTTGGACGAATAGTGTTTTTGACTTCTGGGGGCACCAAAACGAAAAGTTATAGTGGTCCCGGGCTTAGGTATTACCATGAGACCTACGGTAATAGCTTCTTCCCTATAGGGGAAATTCGCTAAAAAAACATATTTTCAATTATTAAGAGAGGAAACATTTTTACGATCAGCACTAAAAGCATGAGGAAGTTGTCTAGCAGCCATTAACTCTCCCATATATCAGGATCAACCGCTTTTCACGCGATAAAATACGATTTACAGCCCTTAAAAGTCACGGCCCATCCCCCGATCCACGTTACTCCTCACAGACACGGCCCCGGATTTAAGCCGTCCTCAAGGGAGTAAAGGAGGCAATTATTTTTGATATATCGAAATATCGCTTTCTCGATGAATCGGAAGCATCAATATCGATACATACGATATATCGGAAGCAAAATATCGAAATTTTCAATATATCGGAAAAACGATATTTCTGGAGAAAAATATTACAATTTTGCAAGCTGAAAGAGTGAACTGTTTTCAGTAACAGGGTTTGCCTACATGGAACTCTATATTTGTTTTAATTTTACTACGGGAGTGATATCTTCCCTAGTAACATTTTTATTTAGAATTATGCTGTCCACAATTTATTTTTTACTAGACTTTCTAACTAGGGCTACATTTTATGATGCATGTATCTTTATTGACTTTTGTCATAGTTTCAATGTTGTAACTCCTGTAAAAATTGGTGTATCCGTTAATAAATAAATAAATTTCAAATCCTGTGTCCTATTTCTAAACGGGTTTTCCTAGTACTAGTTACAAATTATTATTAACAATTCACTAACAAACTTTACTACATACACACTAACACTATGGAAAATATTAGTGATTGTAAGTTTTACAGAATAAAACGTAAACATTATTAATTTACCCGAAGTAAATATTATTACGTTTTGAAATAATGCCTTAAAAACGCGTTGTACTGGTGTTGTTTCATTTTATTAACCACAGCTTAATTTTGCATAGCACAATTAATTATTTTTTAGCGAATTTCTCCAATAGGGAAGAAGCTATTACCGTAGGTCTCATGGTAAGACCTAAGCCCGAGACAATGATAACTTTTCGTTTTGGGGCCACCAGAAGCAAAAAACACCATTCCTTCGAATTTTTAGATATATGTATGTGTCTGTAAGCACGATAGCGCTCGCAAAAATGGTCCGGTCGGAACGACATTTGGCACAGGGGTATAAAGTAGTAATTATTCGGATGAGTTCGAAAACCAGCCCGATCGGACCACTGGAAGGGGGGGGTAAAGGGGGATAAACCCCCCAAAAATGGGTTTTTTGGGTTTTTCACATTGAAAAATAAAAATAATCCAATTTTGGTTAGCTCCATTGAGTTCAGCTCGAAGAATCAAACAATTTAGTATTTTGAATCACTGCTCTATGTCCATTGGTTACCGAGATATTGAAAGTGGTAAACACAGTACGTTGTCCCAATGTTAACCTTATGGGAAATAAGTAAAATTCCATATCTCGGTTATTTCTCAACATATCTTGATAAAACTTGGTAAATGGCTTCTTCTAGTTCAGATCTACTAAATATTTAATTAAAACCACCTATTTTTAATATACCTGTAGCAGCAAACCTGCACACTCATTCCCCATGTTATTCTTATGGAGCTTACCGAAATATATGACAAATCTCGCTATGTTGGATTGAAATATGTTGTTTTGCTTTTGAAATTCGTCGAGCATGCAGGTCTGCTGCAACGGGGGTATTAAATAGATCTTGAGATTATTTTAAAACTCCTTTGTGACATAACTCTTCTTTATAATGGAAAATTAACATTTTAAAAACACAAACCAAAGAACACTGTAAAAGAAAAATTTCTGTTACTATTCGATATTTAATTTTGTTAAAAATTTATAAATTTTAAAGAATTATATCTTTTAATTTCAACTAGATAATACGTAGCTCGAAATCGAGCAAAAGTCATATATTAAAAGAATGGAGAATAATCAGCCTACTCATTTACTTTTAAAGTTTAATCAAAGGGCTAAATTCATTAACAAAATTATGGCTTAACTACTGAAACCCGCCACTCATTAATGTTAATTTGATCTACCGCAGGAGTTTCCGGTAAATATAAACGATTTTTAAGGGAACACCTTCATTTCCCCATGTCCTTTTTTCTGAAAGGTATACTCTAACACGGCAAAAGATCAAGCTCTGCTTACAGCAACATGTAGCTGACTGAGAGCAAACACTGGCGCCGTGAGCAATGACTTTCTTTGTTTAGGGATTGCCTCTGCACCTTATTGATAATTATCGCCAAAACAGATATTGTAGGGAACGGCTGTCTTTACAGGCAACCTTTCCTTTGTAACAAAAACGCGTAAACGACGCATTATCTCCACCAGTCTTTTCATTCTTGAAATGCAACCCACCACAATGAAAGCATTTTTAGTTCGTTGGTCTGAGGTTGGAAGGAGCATCAAAAGTTACATCGCGAGGGTGATGCCAGCGGTTGCGATCGTGTTCTTTCCGACTCCTCCGACCGGTCAATGTTCGTCTTCTTCTTATTCGTGGCATTATAAATGCACCAAATCCAAAAATAGATTCGCTCAGGTTAATATAACTTAAAAAAATCATATCGTAAACTATATTGTAAAACTGGGAACTGCGAAGTTTAAGAGCTTTATAAACTTCATAACATAACCTAAATTACATAATAAATCGTTTAAAAAAGAAAACTGTTTAAAACAAAGCCAAACCAGCTGTAAATATAAAACTGCTCTTTAAAAAAAAAATTATAATTGCTGCAGTCTGTGGTTTATTTCAGAGCTTGGCCATATGTTCAGTTTGTAAACAAAGTAAACTGAGCTTGCTCAAATGTCGATGAATAGCGCTACTGTTCCGTAACTTCAGCCCTTTACTGTACTTTAATGGCGCCCTTTTTTTAAATTCTGAAACTTGTTGACAAATCTCCATAACAATCCCTTTAATTTGACACCTCAAACGTTAAAATCAGTCCAGCCGTTGTTGCGGTTGGACTGTGAAAAGAAAACCGCTTGCGTATTAATATATAGATTTGCAAATTAGTTTTATTTAAAAGATTTACATTACTTTAAGAATTTAATTTAGTTGGCAAGGCAAGGTTTTATTAATTATTTAACGCTTCTTAAGTTTATAAAAATTAAATTCCTTACCCAAAAATCTTGGGGTTCTCACAAAATACAAACATAACACTACTAATTTGTGCACTATTACAAAAGATAGATTTAAAACGAGGCCGGTGCAGCGGCGGACACGAATTATATAAGTTCGGTGTCAAGATTCTAGATATTTCCACCGATTGAGTGATTTGATTGGCTGCCGCCCCCTTGCCTTGTTATTACAATAGTCTGTACGTGTCTAAAGTCATCACTACATGTCTGTACGTCCCTTTTTAAGTTAATACTTTAATTAAATTAATTATTGTACGTGAGTGGTACAACGTTAATAACTAATCTCTTTCAAATATGTCAACAAGACCCCATTTTCTTAAGTCGATATATGTATTGAAAATTAAATATCGATACACCGATAATATCGGAACAAGAATATCGATATGATTTTTGCGTTACATCGGAACTATAATATCGATACACCAATAATATGGGAACAAGAATATCGATATGATTTTTGAGATACATCGGAACTATAATATCGATACACCGATAATATCGGAACAAGAATATCGATAAGATTTTTGCTATACATCGGAACTATAATATCGATACACCGATAATATCGGAACAAGAATATCGATATGATTTTTGCGATACATCGGAACTATAATATCGATACACCGATAATATCGGAACAAGAATATCGATATGATTTTGCGATATATCGGAACTACAATATCGATACTACCGATAAATCGATATTCACTTTTAATCGCCCCAAGGAAGCGATCCATAAAGCATGCTGAAATCCATTTAGATAAGGAGCTAACCAAGTGTAAATGCTCCACTGATTCTTTCGCCGTTTGTCTTTAGGGGATGTAATGGAGTTGTTTTATTCAAACCGTTTAGTCGGATTGAAAAGGCTTTCCGCAGTTCATTTATAAATATTTTCTTACGGTAAAGTACGTTGAAGTACGGGTTCGTTAAAATTTAATGCATTTTCTCCTTACTCTGATATGTTCTAATTGTAGAATATTCAGTACAGTCAGTAAGTTTAAGAAATTACCTATAAAATTAAATCACCGGTATTTTAAATTTGAGTAAGTATTAGACAGTCATTTAAATTATAAAAGTACCGATATAGTTGTTAGTTTATTAAAAACTTAATGAAGTGTGATTGCAAAATTAATTCCTACCTTCTCCTGAGGGTTCTGCCTATCTGTTTAATGGAAGGATAAGATATTTTTAATACAGTTTTGCCTTAATCTATTTTACGGAAATTCATATAACTTTTTTATAGCTGAGCGGAAAATTCAAACTACATTATAATATGCAGCACAAATTTTAAATTATTCTTAACTAGAACGATTAAATGATGTTAATTTATCTGTAAACTGTAGGGATGTTGGCGTTTCTGGTTTTTACAATTTTCACCCAGCAGTAACAGAAAACAATACTGTGCTGAAAGCTTCTAAATGGCCGGACTAGAGTGACAATATTTACGGCATGACGTTTCCAATCAATAAGAATTTATGATGACAGCAGATGTTTCATCACATAAATCCATTAAGTTGATTTTGAAATAAGTGAACCCAAAGCCAATATGCTCAGGTATGTTGAACTATAAGGTTAGAGTAGGCCTAACCTTCACAGTTATTTTACCGTGACAAATAGATTTTCTCCATTCATCAACCATTTCATGATCATCACGCCATTCTCAGTATTACAGAAGTAATTCAAGGTAGTGTTTTAACTCATTTTTATCATATTATTATTCGTTCCATTTTCAATCATTATGGATTCTTGCTTGATTCTTCCCCCATAACTTAAGGTATTTCTTTCCCATTCATACCCCACTTATCTACTCCAATTTCTAGTTGGGCCATTTAAAGGAATTTATTACATTCTAGTTCGATTAGAGGTAGAAACCAGTAGGGGGTAGCACATATTTTTCATAATTAAATATAAGGTGTAAGAGAAGTAAAATCATGAATTATGCGAAACTCATTAACTAAATAATGTTTAATCGCAAAATTGCCTTTAATGGTCTACTATTATCTGATTACCTTGACGATTTCACCCCAAAAAGAAAAACCTCAAAACTTCATTCAACAGATTGTTTGTCCACTTCATCAAATTTAAATCCAAGCTATTAAATAAGTGCTCTATGCTCCTCATTAGACATTTAACTTATAGTGCAAAGATAAATGACAAGGCATTTTTTATTTTTTATTTCACCTATTACTTATTATTTTGATTTTTCTGTTAACTAGGAATAATGTATTGGTCCCGGATAAAGTATCAATTTGTCATTGTCTCTATAAAAAATTGGTCTCACTTACCTAACGGTAATATTTACTATACACATATTCATGTTGTTGGCTATAGTCAGCAGTCAATCAACAAAAAACAACACCTATTAAACAATGCTAAACGTAAAAATATGTAAAATATGGACGCTGTTTGTAAAATATTCACTGTTTGTAAAATATAGATAATATGTAAAATATATAAATAATATGTTAAATATGTAAAACATAGACGCTACCTTCGTCACTGTTTTGCATGGATGCTGAATGTCGCAGTAAAATTATTTAAAAACACACTTCAAAAACATACATCTTAATTTGATTTCTCCAACAAAATTCAACTTTCCATCTAACTTTCCGTAGCGGTGACCATTCCCTCACAGCTCACATACAACGATTGTTTTCCGCAAACTTTGCCAAAACGTTGGCCACGAACTTGCCAAACTACCCGAAAGTTACCGAAGCAGCGCCGATGCCAAATGGCATAACCGTTCACGGGCTAGATGAAGACTGAGATAACCGCACCAATACAGCGACCATGGGTGATCTGTCGACGGTCAGTTTGGACTGGCGTTGTCTGCGATATGGAACATCGAACAGCAACAATGCATCACCATCGAGTGACCGATCACTGTTTGCCGACGACTGATTCTGTACCGGTTTGTATGTTCACTCGGCTACGTGTCCTGATACTACAAGAGTGTAAAGAAAGTAACGATCACAGTAGCAAAGGTTTATTGTAGATTACTTATAGAGTTATCTCTAGAATGTATTAATACCCCCGTTGCAGCAGACCTGCATACTCAGCGAATTTCAAATGCAAAACAACATATTTCAATGCAACATAGCAAGATTTGATATGTTTTGGTAAGCTCCATAGGAATAACATGGGGAATGAGTATGCAGGTTTGCTGCTACAGGTATATTAAAACTGGGTGCTTTTAATTCAATATTTAGTAGATCTGAACTAGAAGAAGCTATTTACCAAGTTTTAACAAGATATGTTGAGAAATAACCGAGATATCGAATTTTACTTATTTCCCATAAGGTTAACATTGGGACAACGTACTGTGTTTACCACTCTCAATATCTCGGTAACCAATGGACATATAGCAGTGATTCTCAAAATACTAAATTGTTTGTTTTTTGAGCTGAATTCAATGGTGCCCACAAAAATTCGAAAAATTTTATTTCTCTATGTAAAAAACTCAAAAAACCCATTTTTGGGGGGGTTTATTCCCCTTTACCCCCCCTTACGATGGTCCGATCGGGCTGGTTCACGAACTTGTCCAATTGATTACCACTTAAAATGTCCATACCAAATTGTCCATACCAAATTTTACAAAGATCAGACCATTTTTGCGGCCGCTATCGTGCTAACAGACACATATCGATATATATATATATATATATATATATATATATAGTGTTTTTTGCTTCTGGGGGCCCCAAAACGAAAAGTTATAGTGGTCCCGAGCTTAGGTCTTACCATGAGACCTACGGTAATAGCTTCTTCCCTACAGAGGAAATTCGCTAAAATCAGGTAATACATTAAAATCGTAAGTACTGGGTGATTTTTTAAGCAAACCAATACTTAATTTTATTAGTGAAGGATTATTACCCTCTAAGATCCCCGGATTTGATCCCACTATGTTATTTTCTTTGGAGATACATAAAAAGTAAGGCATACGAAAACAATTCACAGGATATTCAGCACTTCATATAAACGTACCAAATTTTATACAAGAAATTCAAAGAGGTGCTTTGCAAAATGTGTTCAGGAATTTGATGAAGAGAATCTACACAACTTTGTATAAATGTCAATTGCGGATTGTTTGAACAGATAATGTAAGTTAAAAGTGATCAAATTTAAAGAATAGGTTGCATAAAATGAAGAGATTACAAAAACAATACTCATTTCATCTTTATGTGAATTATTAAATCTTTAAAAAGGGTTTTGTTAAAAAAACACCCTGTATTGAATTACCTAATAATTGACAAATGAGGTAAAAATGTTGGTAGGTATGGTAAGGTTTTCAGTTCAGTAAATGGATTATTCAGTACTAAATATTTTAACATGTTTTTTAGTTTATAATTTTAAATGTGTGATCACTGTTAACATTACTTTACCTTTATGTCGTTTTACGTGTAACACGAAGTAATAATATCACAATGCAATAAACATATGGTTTTTAGTTTATAATTTTAAATGTGTGATTACTGTTAACATTACTTTACCTTTATGTCGTTTTACGTGTAACACGAAGTAATAATATCACAATGCAATAAACACACAATGCAATAAAAGTTGAGTTGTAGAGTAGGCTCAACGGATCTCATATCAATGTATTGCAAATTTCAACTATATTGTTACAAATAATGATTGAACATGAATAATAAACCTTTTATATGTATACTAGGGAAAAGAAGTAATTGATAAGCTTTTTCGTGACCGAATGTTACTAATATAGAATTAATAATTGTGGTATTCCTTATTTCTTCCTGTATATTTAAATTAAATTATCAACTTATACATTTTACTTCAAGTTTTTATTTTGACAAATTCAAACATAAACAACAAAAAAACAAAAACAACAACCATCTGATTAAAACCAGAAAAAACACCTGATGAATATATTACATTTCTCCCCCCTTTAATTTTACAAGTCCTTCGTATGGGTTGGTCGCTCCTTCGTATTGCTTGGTCGTTCCGCCCTCCTAATTTGGTCGACATGCCCTGTCAATTCCAAATTCAGGCTTGGAATATATATCTTCATGCGTTTTGGACCAAGCTTTTCCACAATTTTCCCTCATACCAATTAGATCTTCTTCCATAATTCTTTGCCCAAACCTTGTCACCAATCAGCAAATCTTCAACTAAAGATCGCTGCCCACCATAGTTTTTAGCTTGATTTTCCTGTTGCTTGTACACAGTTGTAGACAACGACGGTGGTCGAAGAAGATCCAATCGACTTCTTAATGATCTGCCCATCAAAGCCTGTGCAGGAGATTTACCAGTCGTTGGATGGATAGTATTTCTATAGTCCAATAGAAATCGCTGCAACGCTGCTTCCTCGTTATTATTACTAGCAAGAGCAATTCTCAGTGCTCGTTTCACTGTCTTGACTGCATTTTCAGCTGCTCCGTTAGTTCTTGGATTGAAAGGAGCACCACTTTTAAAAGAAACTCCATTTTGATTTAAAAAGTTTTGGAACTCATCACAAACAAATGAAGAATAATTATCTGATACTATCACTTCAGGAATTCCAAATCGTGCAAATGTTTGTCTTAAGAGCTTGATGTGAGTTTGAGCTGTCATTGATTGGGTTCTAAATGCTTCTAACCACTTAGAGTGGCTATCCACTAAAACAAAGTAGTAGTGGCCGTTGAAAGGTCCAAGGTAATCAATATGAAGCCTTTGCCAAGGATTTTTGGGCCATTCCCACTGAATCAAACAGGATTTTGGTGGTGAATCTTTGGTCATATTACATACTTTACAGGCCAACACTGTTTCTTCAATTTGTTTGTCAATTCCTGGCCACCAGACATAAGAACGTGCTAAAGATTTAACTTTCACAATACCCATATGAGATCCATGAAGTTCTCTTAACACAGCTTCCCTCAGATTTTCTGGAATCACTACCCGGTAACCCCACATGAGTATATCTCTTTCCACGTGAAGTTCGTCTTTCTTCCTAGCATAAGGCAAAAGCTCTGTATCTGTGGAGGGATTCCAACCACCAAACGTTAGATAACCCATCACTTTCATTAACGTTTTATCTTTTTTAGTTTCAGATAACACTTCCTTGTAGTTCAAAGGGAGTTCAGAATGTTGCTGAAAAACATAATGCAAATTCAAATCCACTTCCTCTTTGTCATTACTAGTACATTCACTTGGCAGAGGTGCTCTTGACAACCAGTCTGCAATATTATTCTTAGTACTAACCCATTCTGTTTCAAAATTATAATTTGACAAAATCAACGCCCATCTTTGCAATCTGTTTGCAGCACAAATGGGTATACCATTTTTCGGTCCAAAAATAGCAAGTAGCGGACGGTTATCGTTTGCAAGTATCCACTTTCTTCCATATAAATATATATGAAATTTATTTACTCCAAACATCAATGCTGCTGCCTCTTTATGAAGTTGAGAATACCCCTCTTCAGCTTTTGATAGTGTCCTGCTTGCGAACGCAATCGGCTTCTCTGAACCATCTGGGTGCCGTTGCACCAATGCTGCTCCAAGACCACGATCTGATCCATCCACTATCAGTTTCACTGTGTGATCAGGGTTGAAATGAGCAAGTGATTTGTTCATTCTTACCAATTACTTCACTTCCTTGAATGCCTTCTCACAATCATGGTCCCAATACCACCGTGAACCTTTTTTCAAAAGCTTGAACATTGGATTAAGAATGCAAGATAAATTTGGTAAGAACTTACATAGGTAGTTTGTAAAACCCAAAAATGATTGTAATTCACTTACGCTTTGAGGTCGTGGAGCATCCAAAATGGCTTTGACTTTCTCATCTGTAGTATGGAGTCCTTCACTGTCAATTCGGAACCCCAAATACTCCAAAGAAGACTTTCCTACTTCACATTTCTCTACAGAAAGTAGAGAAATGAAGTACCCTGCCCCTGCATCTTGAAGCCTCTGTAAAAGCTTACATAACCTGTCAAACAATTCTCTCAGATCCTTTTGTGTAAATCCTCGAATTCTTCAACATTATTTACTCTAGGATTAATACTATCATTTTTTTCTTTCTTCACGGGACAAACTTTACTTAAATGACCAGTTTTGGAGCATAAGTTACACTTATACGAACGATATCTACAGTGTTGAGGTTTATGATTACTTTTACCGCATATATTACATCTCCCTTTACTATGGAATTGATTATAACAAACTGGATCAGAATATACTGGTGTTTCCTGAGTATTCCTATAAACTGAACTTGCAGAACTTCTACTGATATCATATTGGTAGTCAGCTGCCTCTTTTGACAAAGCTATCTTAACGGCCTGGTCTAGATTTAAGATTGTTGGGTCTTCCTCAAATAATCGATCCCTAATCTTACCGTGATCCATACCAATAACAAATCTGTCTAAAATACGTCCCTCTAAATCTTGAGAAAACTTGCATGCACCTGCCAGTGATTTAATTCTGGCAAGCCATTCATTGATAGATTCGTTCTGTTCACGAGAAGCGTTGTAAAATTTATACCGACAAGCAAACAAAGATATAGCAGGAGTAAAATACTTGTCGAATAGACTTATTAAATCCTGATAATCAACATCTTCAGGAGCCCTAGGCACAACCAAATTACAAATTAATTGATAAGCCTCTTCAGTTAAACTGTTTAAAAAGAATGCACGCTTTTTTCCATCTACCTTAATGCCATTAAGCAGGAAAAAATTCTCTATCCTAGGCTTAAACAGTTTCCAGTTACCATTAATCCCAAATTCATGTAACTTCCCAATATAACTGGAAGATTCAGCCATACTTACAAAAAAAAACTATCAATGTGGGTTCTTATTTTTCGTCGCCATGTGGTATTCCTTATTTCTTCCTGTATATTTAAATTAAATTATCAACTTATACATTTTACTTCAAGTTTTTATTTTGACAAATTCAAACATAAACAACAAAAAAAACAAAAACAACAACCATCTGATTAAAACCAGAAAAAACACCTGATGAATATATTACAATAATATTTTATTTATAACGGCGATCAACTGTCTCAACGATAAAACACAGTAATGACCAAGTGGTATCAGATATTCATATACTTATTAATATAAATTTTTAAATTGCGACCAAGTGTCGCCACGACCAACTATCTAGTCTATTAACTGGCGAGACCGCGTAATGAAAAGGTATTAAAAGGTGAAAGGATTTAATTTCTAATTCTTTACCTTAGTTTATGTTTTATGAACTCTAGCTAATTGAAGAAGTTATGGATGGGTGTTAAAAAGGGCAGGTATTAAATTTTAATTCTTTGCCAGATTTTTTATGAACTCTGGTTGAAATAATTAATTAATAGGAAATAAAGCGTGAAGGGGATTACTTTTCATTATTTTCTTGAGTTTGCGTTTTATGTCCTCTAATTAGTGCACTTTAAATATTTTCCTAGCTTGTAACACCCAGTATGAAAAAGTAGTTTCGAGACATTATGTTTATCACTACTAGCAATAAGCAAAAAAGGATTTCCATTTATACATTTATTACAAAATAAGTTGTTCTTAACCACGTCAATTTGTAATAAATGTACAATTTTTACAAATTGTACATTTAATTCATAGTCTAGCCTAGGAAAACATCTTAATTTAGGACACGGTGAGGGGGAGGGGAAATTCAGGGTAGAAAAACAAACCAGTAAATCAAAAGACCTGTTGCAGTTGATGGCAGAAGTCGGTCAATCTGTGTTAGGCTCCACTTTAGCAAAATCAAAGCTTTCAGCTCAGTTACACAATAGTTTAACGGACAAAATGTCAAAGAGTGTAAGGTTTATGGTTAAATTCCACTAAATCATTAAATTTTCCTATGGAAAATCATGACCAAAGCCAGCTAGAAACGTAGGTTGTGTTCAATTTAGAGCATTTTCCTTTATTTCTGCTCGCACATGGTAGGATTATGTTTTATCATAAATAAATAAGACAATTTTTTTGTGATATGCAAAGAGCCCAAAATTTATGGTCACCCCATAAAAGTAAGAAAAATTAAATGAAAAATTAATTTAATCATTCAAAGTAGAGGCTACATGGCCTTTTCTTATACTTAACCTGTAAAACATAGTTTGAGATATGCATAATTGTTGTCTTATAATAAAACAAATCTAATCATAACATTTGATTGTTTTCAGTTTCGTATCATTCACCAGCAAATTCTATTAGGCATATAAACAATGATGATCATCTTCCTAACATATTATTAGATTATTTTGGATTAATATTAATAGATTAATAGATTAAAAACCTAAATGACCCTGATAATACGAACTACTATAGTCTATAATTAGACAAAGAAAATACTTATAACATGATAGGGAACTACTGTACATAAAACGATACTTACTGCTAGAAATATCGTCGTAGCGTAGAAGTAACGTCCACGAACTACTAAGGTGTATAAATTTAGAGAAAGAAAATACTTATAACATAATAGGGAACTTCTGTACTTAAAACTATACTTACTGCTAGAAATATCGTCGTAGCGTAGAAATAACGTCCATGAACTACTAAAGTGTATAAAATTAGACAAAGAAAATACTTATAACATAATAGGGAACTACTGTACATAAAACTATACTTACTGCCAGAAATATTGTCGTAGCGTAGAAATAACGTCCATGAACTACTAAAGTGTATAAAATTAGACAAAGAAAATACTTATAACATAATAGGGAACTTCTTTACTTAAAACTATACTTACTGCTAGAAATATCGTCGTAGCGTAGAAATAACGTCCCATCGCCCACCGGACGATAGAAGTGGCTGAAGGAACTGCTTCTAGTTTCCCCTGCGAACGACAACGGTCTCTGCCTTTCCCGAGAACTGATCTGGATCTGGAAAAATATTACACAAAAATCAATAATATATCTGTAACGTATCTCGGTAAAGAAGGGGATCAATCGCGCGAGTATGTGTTATTTTTATTATATTCGACGACATAATAGTTTGCTTTAAAGATTATGATGTCAATATTATCTTTTTTCCGATCAGTAATCGTCTATTAAATTGTCGGTGTTCCACTAGTAACATACGACTTAGCAGAAAAACCGTTTCCTTCAATCAGTTGTTTTACTTGAAATTTAATGCCCGTGTTAAATTTTGTTTGCAAATACGAAAAACTTTAAGGGTGACAAAGGCTTTTCCCTTAAGTCTTCGAAAGTTATGTTTTCTGAAAACTTCACGCCGAGCTCGTTTCAACGACACCTAGTTCAGAACTTGTAGGACTAGTTTTGTTCACCAAAACCCCCCCAGTGTATTTAATAAGTGATGAAATTAGTTGATTGGTTAGGGCTGTTATAATAATTATTAATAAAAACATTTTTTTAACAAAACACCCTTATTTATTCATATTTTTTATAATTTTTTTGACAATTATAAATTATAACAAATATGAATAAATAAGGGTGTTTTGTTAAAAAAATGTTTTTATTAATAATTAATGAGTGATATATATTTATGAAAAAACTTGTATAATAAAAAGTATTTAAATTTTTTTCAGTCTATAAAATGTTAAAAAACTGTTAAGTATTATCTGGAAACGTCTATGCTATTCAATAATAATTTATTTTCATTTTTTTTGTAATTTTAATTATTAAAAATACAATATAAGTATCGTATTTTTAGAGTAATTAACAGTCGTAATACGTGGTAGCGTACTTTAATTTAACTTCGTTTCCCGGTAAAAATTTAAGTTTGAACAGAGCCTTGAAAGCTTACGACGAAAACATTAATTCTTCTTTTCAGAAATGGTCGACGTGAACATTTATAAAGCACGTGTCATCCATCATGGACGGCGAGGATTGGAGAGGAAAGATTGTTTTTCCAGAAAAGGAATTTCTTCTTTAAACACTCCTTTACAATTGACACAACACTACCTTTTTATTTGAATTGAAAATTTATTTGAATTTTGGAACTTTTACTTGGTCCACATAGATTACTTTATGATCAGTACCCCGCAGATCTTCCGTTAAATTTCTGTAAATCGTATTTTGGTTAAACACGTAAATGTTATTAAATAATTTTGATTTTTCTATCAAAAAAATAATATATTCACCATCCAATTTGTTAGCCTCCGAGCTTTGAAAATTAAAATAAGGCTTAGTAACTTAAGGCTTTACCAATATCATCTCAAAATATTTGTTTATTTCAGTAGAGTTTTCAACTATAAGCCAGCTTGAATTCTCTACTCAATTCCACGTTCACCTTTCAGTACAGGCCTTATGGGAGATAGTTATTCTATTACCTTTGCTGAGTGTATTTGTTTACTAAATCTGTATCATGTGATGACAAAATCATCAGCTGATTATTATTTAATATGGATAGTACAACCATATTTGTCTTTTGAAACACATGGCTTATGAAAATTCCATACTGAAAGGTGAATGTGGAATTGAGTATTGACTAGTTTTTTTTTATAAAACTGATAAAATACTACATTGTTATTCTATATAAATATAACCTAATCTGTGTCTTGTATATATCTTATTTCATTTTACTATAATCAATGGGTGAATTAAAAGTGGAATATGATTTGAACTGCGCTAAAAATATATTTAATATCTGTGATTCCCACATTAACTAGAGTAGAATAAAAAATATTAACCATAATCTTCCAAACCCTCAGTCAATCGAGACAAATCAAGATAAGGTTATATTTACAAAATTAGATAACTTTTCAAAAGTCAGTTTTTTTTAATAACAAAGACAAATGCTGAAGGTAGAAAACAGTCAACATTAGTAATTAAACCTTAATTTAAGACTAAAGAGTAGTTAATTAAATAATTCTTGACATCTTTACACATGCCTACAAAGAGTACCTCAAACATTAACTGCAAACCCGGAGGAGGTAGGTATGTATAGGTCAACGTAACCTAACCTAACCTAACCTAACCTAACCTAACCTAACCTAACCTAACCTAACCTAATGGTCAACCTACCATAATTTTTAAAACAATAACCCTCATAGGCTTCATAGGAAACTCCCAGTCTTACTTTGAAAAATTTCGTTGGAAGAAACAGTAATAATGTCAATTATTGCACTAAAGTACACCTTGGTTTTTTTGGCTAGAGATATTTAATGAAGCATAGTATGAGACACATGTTTTATATGTGGCTTCCTACACAGCACTAGAACTTTTTCACCGTTAAACTATTGAAAAATGATAATATGGCATAGGAAATCTAAAATAAATTAATGAAACGTATTAAAATGAGCAATGGAGAGTTTTAAAAGGTAGGTTATATAAATTAAAGGGATTAAAACATAATAACTGGATGAGATAAGGGCAGCTGAGCAAGAAGAGTTAATTTGCTTAATCGGGTGGTCATCGATAAAAGCCCCCGCTTGGCACGGCCACCATTCATCTAACGGCCTTTACTAACGATTATTTAAGTCAATATTAATACTTTCAATATTTAAAAAAAATTACCCTAATAGGACTAAAGTACGTGATGAACTCTCATTTTAATTTTTGCACGTTGTTTGTGGAAACTGGTAGGAATAATGCCGCCAGTAAATATTTGCTGTGATTACTATGCAAAAGACTTGTTTTTATAATAAAAATTAAGTTTTTGACTTGCGAGTATAATGTTGTTGTATTCCTGGATTCCTGTCAATGCTTAAATGATGAAGGTAGTATACATAGGTGAAACTTAATTTCTGTTATGTACAGTCGAAGCATAAAAAAATATTATTCAGAAATCAGTCATATTATCACGGGAGTCTTTTTTTGAGGTTTGTGCTCTTATGACATTAAATGTTATTACAGTTTAAAGGGGATTGAACAATTTACTCGTTATGAAGGTTTTGTGTAACTGAGGGTCTTCTTATCCAAGTTCCATGGTATAAAGAATGTGGCCTAGTAAAACTTTCACACATAACTGTCCTGTAAAAAAAATTATAATAATAATTTAATAAATAAATAGCTTCAGAATTTTGTATTTTTTTATTTTTAATGCTACAAATAAGCACCCAGGGCAACGATAACAGTGGAGTTACTTTTGTACATTTGTTTTTATTTAACAATTACGTTAAGTCCTTTATATTTGGGTTAATTATTTTCCGATAGGATTTTCAGGTAGGACAGTCGGAATCGTCCGTGCCGTAAGAAAATACAACACCAAAGGTAAACTTCTCAAAGGCATAAATAACAGCAATAGATTCCATTCTCTGGCAAACGAGGCAGTCGTTTTGTAGTCTGCGAATCTGGCTAACGATCATTCTATGCCTTACAACTATTCTAGAACACTCTCTTGAGTAAGAAAATATTTACAAATATTTATATTAATTCGACGTATTTGGTTAATCCTGATTTTAAAAAACATTTGGAATTCCTAATGAGTGATTGGGTGGAATAAGACAAAACGGAAATTGAAGACGATATTCTGGACAAATTTAGAGCATCATTTTTACTATCGTTGGGCACAAAATAAACGTATATTGTTAAGAGCGGTTTTATGCTATTTTACTATCAATATAAAAACTGTTCATATTATGGAAAAGATTTAATGACTGATATTTGTTATTAAAACTGTACCTGAGTTAAATGTAGCCATATTAAAAATATTCCATATTAAAAAAGCTTTTTGATAATTATAAATATAGCTTTTTCAAATATACCATATTTTTCTATTAAGAGCAAACCTGGCTTAGAGGGTACGCCGAACATTACATAGGCCCTACGTTTAAAGTTTAAAAATGATGTTTCATAATATGAATGACTCTGTTATATTCATACTTAATTAAATACGCAAAATACTGTCATGATTTCAGTTCATTATCATTTCTGTGCAATTGTCTTAATGGTTCTATATACGATCGCTACTTAATTAATTCAGGGATACGACCACGTACAAATTCAAATTTTTATCTTGCAATTGGAATTATTTTGTTAGTTTAAGAAATAATGCATTGCTTACTTAACAATATAATAGTTATTTTTGTGTTGAGTGAGTAAAGTACAACAAAGTCTCAAGAGTGAAATGTTGGTGCCCGAGCTTGACGAGGGCGACAATTTGCACGAAGGAGACAATTTGTTTTACTCTCGAAATACACACAACATTTTCCCTCCACCTGCAATGATACACCCAATCTTTGAACATCTATTTTATTATACTTGTAATTAACAAACAGCATACATTTTGTTTCGATCTGTACCTTGCGCCTGCATCCAAGTAGCTGCTACCATTCATGCACCAGCGATCAGCTGATTGCTGCAACATTCTAACGCGCTTTAATTCGCAGACGTTCTTACAGCTGATTATTTACATTGTTATTCTATTTTTTTTCCTACTACTAAATCAGCTGTTAGCGCCTGCATTCGTTGAGCTGTAACATATTTGCATGTATGCGTGGAAATTTAAAGGTACTCTAATTTTTTAATCATTGATTTCAAAGTTATTCTTGTGGATTTACTTTGTCACCCGGCGGGAGACAGTCATCACGTTACTCCCGCTGGGAGACAAATTATTTTACTCACGCATTACAAGGAGTAAAATAAAAAGTCTAAACGTACCGGGGGGAGGAAAATATTTTACTTATTACCATAGTGTAAATCAAGAGTAAAAATTGAGAATTAACGATTATATAGTTAATTATAAACCATATTGAAATTCAATCGCGTTATGGTCGTGCCTGCAGTAGAGCACCGCTAGCGACAGGCACGGCTGTGAGGCGGGTTGCAGTTCCGTGACAGCAGGCGCGTCACCGATCAATGCTTCGAGATCGATACGCTTTGTTGTTAAAGGTGAGTTTTTGACCTTCCCCCTGTATGACATCACCGCCCCAAATGTTGTCCAGGTCTTTGACTCTTTTTACGGAAGAGTACAAAAATAGATCTCGATGAAAAGGGAGAATGGAGTAAATCATAGAGGAATTTAATAACAGCAATTGATTGTTATTCGGTAATTTACTTCCACGGAAAAGTTTTACGTGAATTCACCTACAAAGTAATATTGTTTAATGATCGAAACTCTGTTATTTAAAATCTTTTTATTTTATATAAATACCAAATTGTGATATTTTTTATATCCTGGATATTTTTTAGTTCTTTAATCTACCATCCAAAAAACATTGAATGCACCAAATTTTGATGATTCCACATTTTTTAAGAGAATATGGTTAAATTATTAAGGTTCCAAAACAGATTTTTGGATTCTTTTTCAAGACATAATGATGCTATTTAGATGTACAACAGAACCTTTAACTATAAATAATTAACAGTACATAATTCAATTTTGCAAATAATTGTTTTACATAAAATATTTCAATTAAAAGTTTTTTTTATAATAAGTATTTTGATATTTTTTTGCGTAAATTCCTGAAAACGATGTTTAACCTAATCAGTAAAAAACAATTTGTACCTAGCTGTTATTCAGATAATTTTAAAATTATCAACGCACTGAAACAGATAAATGACGATAGGTAACAATCACATTTGAACAATAATAATACAAACCCTATTTGCCGTTAGGGACGCTCCAGTGGAGCTGCAAACCACAAAACGAACCGCCACAGTATTGCAAAAGCAATAAAGATACATGGGGTAGAAATTACTGCTGCACACGCCTCTACTCGCACTTCTGTGTAATACCCTAACAATCAGGTACTAACTTGTAATTCATTTCCTTTAATATGCGGTTTATATTTACTAGTACCTGGTGGACCGAGGCTTGCTCGGTGTTAATTCATGTTTACCAGTTCATCCAGTTACTATAAAATATTTCAATGTCATAAAATTGATATAATTTTGTATTGCTCTATGTTCTCTTCATCCCACTTGCTGTATTTTTCCTTGATAGCTGTTGATTCCAAACAGCTGTTATGATTACTTTTTTGTTTACGCATTCCTTGTTTATTTTCGTTGCCATTACGGCAACCCATAAGGCAAATTTTTAAATTTTACAAATTCGATTTATTACGTTAGTAGATTTTCTCTGGCCAAGTAATATGCATAAAAGACGTTTTCAGCCAAAAATAACTTATTTTTCAAAATTCGAAGGAAATCCTCGGAGCCGTTTTAGAGATAATTGTGCAAGCACGCAAGAAAGCAAGCATACAAGCATACATACAAGCACGATAACATTACTCATATAAGAGTATAGGATTTATTATCATGACGGATAAAAATCTAGGTAAATTCAAGATGGGTACTTTTACAGAAGGGATTTTTGTTTATATAAATCTCAATATTGTTTTAATGTTCACAATATTCACTACTAATGTGCTAAAAAAATAAATTATACACGAAACACAATTTTTTACCAACTTAAAAGGGAATTCTTATTATTTTTATTAACAAAGTTAATCGCACACACTGGAGCATTATGTAAAATTTAGTGGACACGTCCTTAAAATACCCACGCTTTGTTACGTGGACGTTCAAAGTTCCAATGTTACATTAAAATAAACGGTATCAGGAAACTGACACATACTTTCTCCCTTCAAGTAATTTAAAACAGAAAACATATATGGTGAAATAAAACAAATTATCAATTAAATATCACACAAATATATACCAAATTTTATCAAAATCGGTTAGTAAACAACGGATGTATCGGTTTTTGAATATTTGCCATAAGAATAACATTGGACAACGTACTGTGTTTACCACCGAACTAAAATATAAATTATCTTTGCAACCAGTTGACGTAGACTAATGATTCAAAATACTAGATTATTTAGTTTTTCAAGCCAAATTTAATGGTTGCAAGTATATTTTCTTTAAAAGTTACAATTTTTGTGAAATATGAAAAATATGAATTTTTTAACACTTAAACCCCCATAGCTTCTGAATTTTTACAGACATGCAAATGGTGTCAACAACCATGAAACTTTTATTAAAATCGTTAGAGCCGTTTTTGAGAAATTTGGACTTTTGTCATTTTTTATGGGTTTTTATGGGGTAAATACCCTTAAAAATGAAAAATTAAAAAAATGAAAAATACACCTGGAGATACCACGGCTTTATACCTATATGCCAAATTTCATGAAAATCGGTCCACTGGTGTCGTCTCTAGCTTTGTATACATCCACACACACACACACACACACACACACACACACACACACACACACACACACACACACACACACACACACACACACACACACAGAGACAGAAAGACAAACACCACGCCAAAAACCACTTTTTTGGATTCAGGGAGCACTAAAACGAATATATCCACTAACAACTCAAATTCGAAAATTTTGACGGAAACAATACTTTCTTCATATACATTGTATTGGGGGGAGAAAGTAAAAAATTTAAAAAGTCAAATTCTGAAAATCATACATCTGTAAATACTTTAATGTAAGTAAAAATAGCTGTTACTGCAATCTTAAATGCAAATTCCATTTATTTTTTATTCTAACCCGTAATAAGAGTGGGTACAGTGACTCAATGTTTGTGTTTGATTCTACTAAGTTTTCCCACACCATTTTATTTTCTTTTGTGAATTTCAACGCCAGTGTCACTTTTTGCCGTTTTGATCGGGAATGGTCCAAACCTGGGTCTTTTTACTAACGGCGACCTTTTGTAAGATAGCATCATTAATTCATAGCCCAATGAAATGGCAAATGGACTCAGTTTCGATCCTGTCAGGAATCGAACCGGCGCCCTCAGGTTATGAGGCGAGCGCTATATCCACTCGGCTATCCAGTGAATTAAAAATATTCAAAAATGTTCCCGTAGGCTACTGAACCAATAATTGAACACCACAATTACTTATTTTTACAACTCTTATTCTCTAACTTTTGCACACCCTTTATACAATACTAAAAATAAACTTTATAAATATTAAATTTACATATCTGCATTAAAAAAAGTCTGAAATAAGATCTATTAATGCAACCGAGCAGTACTTTACGACTGCCAAGTTTAACAAATCGACGGAAATTTAACTTGTGGGCATTAAATTAATATGAGAGTCGGCATGTTGAGAACTTATCTCAAATAGTCAGCCACCCTGCGGGACGGCTTTGCAAACTTTTAATGATACCTGCAGGCTTCTTACTTTGAAGAGAAATACGTTTTTAGATGTAGGCGCTTGTAGATACATAAAAATGTTCAAATTTTTCTCTTTGACATTAGGAAACTAAGGTTATTTTTAAATATAAAAAATATTTCGTTTTCAATAGCTGGTTGTGAATGATAACTTAAACTCAATAGAATGTTTTTTTGTGTCTTTCTACGCCAGTGGCATTTTTTTACGTTTTGATCGGGAACGGTCCAAACCCGGGTCTTGTTACTATCTAGCGGCGACCTTTTGTTAGATACCATCATTAATTCATAGCCCAATGACAAATGTTGAAGGGTGCATGAGTGAAAATAATTGTTATATTGTTTGGAAAGTTAGACGATCCTGACCATTGCAATAGAGACTGGAAGCAGCAAATTAAATACTCCTAGCTTTGGTTTATAATGCATGTTTAAATAAGCTTAGATAATTGTAAATAACTTTTAGTGTCGCGAGCACAAAATGCGGCGGGTGAGTGAGGGCGCTGCTGGCGAAAGCAGCGTTATTTTGGTTGTCAATTAGTCATATGATTGTAAGTTTACAAACACACGTTTACATATGAAAGTTTTGCTGCAAGCTATTATGCAAGATTCTTCTATTTACGTGCAAGATTCAGACTAGCAGGAATCAATAATAACTGTCAGCTGTAGACAAAAATAAAAATGTAACTATACGTAATCTTTTGTTTTGTTTGTGTTTGTTTTCGGAGATTTCATAAATGAATTCATTGAATTACGAAATTATATTATATATTTTGGTGATAAATTCTTTAACACTTAATTTACATAATCAGTCAATTTGAACATATAACGGTTTTTGTTTAATCAGTGTGCAATCTGTGAACATTAAGCCTATTTTTTTGCATTTTCTCTTATTTTGCCGGGTTTGTTTTGTTTTCATCATGGAGCCAGGGGAAATCCAGTTTGAGCCGCCCAAGAAACGACGGTTGCAGGACATTTTTCTTTCCTGTAGGTTTTGTTTTACAGAAAAAATTTAGGTTTTGGGCTCGGGGGCTCGAGTTTCCGGGTAAAAGGCTCACTTGCGGTTGGCAGTACTGTTTTGGATCGCAGACGGACAAAGAAAACTTTTAATGAAATATTGCATCAAAAACTTGCATAGTGTAAAGTCCACGAAAAACACAAACAAGATTTTGACAGCTCAACATAAATAAACATTTGATTTTCTCTTTTCAGCTGACTTTTAGCAGAAGATTTTGTGTGTTTCCAGTTTTTGCCGCCCGCCGTATTTCGTGCTCGCGACAAACCTTTGTATCTGAGTTAAAATTCAACATCTAAATGCAACTGTTTTACCAACATCCTTGAATATAGGGGGGCCTCAATTATTATGGCGTTACAAAAACAAAATTAAGCCAAACATTGACATTTGTTGCTTCACTATAAGATATATGAAACCGTTAGTAACCTCTACCTCTCTCTTGTCCTCTACAAAGCAAGCAAGCAAGCAAGCAAGTTTTTAAGTGTTAAAAGAAGACATTTCAATTCATTTAATTTGTTCACCTTGTTGTATTAAATTTTCTCCTTCATGATTGTTATCTTATATAAACTTCATTCTATTGTAAAAATTAATGTTTAAATTTTATGTAATATATATATTTTCTTAAAGTTAATTTAAAATTTCTTTTGAAATATAAGTAAATATATGAGACTGTCGATGGCTTAATTTCACAAAATAAAACTCAAAATATTTTTCAAATCATTTATTTTCTATCTTGTAATTTCTTACAAATTATATTTTCCGCATCTAATAATATGAATCTATTCATTGTAGAATGTTTTCTTTTTTCTTTAGGTTTTTAACTGGATACCCGACTAAGATTGTAGAATTTTCTACAATCTTTAAAAAAATCTAAACTTTTTACAACAAAACACAGTTCATTCAGAGTAAAATAGAGTTAGTGCCGTGCCAACCAAAGTATGCAACATGATTGGTGCAATCATTTTGCCTATCTAACCCCTTAAGACTAGCCAAACGTACACCAGATTTATTTCGTAGTTTCTATATCTCTGCTAAAACCCACATAGTACAGTGTGTTTTTTAACGCAATCCATTTTTAAGATTGAATGATGCACCTATAAATGTGAAATGAGTATTATTTTATTGATCTTTACATTTTATACAGCCTATTATATAAGTTTGATCAAAATTAGTTTACATTATGTGCTCAAACAGTCCGCCATTGGCATTTGTATAAAGTGTCAATGGCTCTTTCAATCAAATTCCCGAACACGTGTTGCAAGGTGCCTCTTTGAATTTCTTGCATTAAATTTGTTAAGTTTGTTTTGAGGTGCTGAACATCCTATGAATTGTTTTCGTACGCCTTACTTTTTATGTATCCCCAAATAAAGTAATATAGTGGGGTCAAATCCGGGGATTTTGGGGTGAAATAATCCTTCACCGATAAAATCAAGTTTTGGGTTGCGTTTTTAATGTGTGCGTCTTTAAGCACGATAATTCGCGTAAAAATGGTCCGATCTGAATGAAATTTGCCACAGACATGTAAGGTAGTAATTTTCCTACGAAAGTAATTCACAAGATATTCAGCACCTCAAAACAAACATAAAAAATTTAATGCAAGAAATTTAAAGAGGAACCTTGCAACAAGTGCTCGGGAATTTGATGAGAGAGCATAACTTTTTATAAATTCTAATGGAAGACTGTTTGAGCGTATAATGTAAACTAAATGTAATCAAACTTAAATAATAGGTTGTATAAAATATAAAAATCAATAGAACAAAACTTATTACACATTCATATGTGCATCATTCAATCTTAAAAATGGGTTGCGTTAAAAAAACACCCTATATAATCATTGACTTTGTATACACGAAGCCAATGGTGCAGTCAGTCAGTAGTGAACAAATATCACTCATAGACATTTATTATGAACTTTACTGAAATTGCTGAAACATTTCATTGTTGATTCAAATTTTAGGGAACAATTTCTCAAAATACTTAAAAATCAAATTAAAAAATTGCAATCAAAAACTGAAAAATCTTAAAAATTACCAAATTGTTTACCTTATTTTAAAATAAATCTCCAAAACAAATATTTCTTTATAATTTACAATCTGTTAAATTATTAATATTGTTTTTCACATAGTTAAAGAGCACTTATGTTTACGTGAGAACATGTTTTGCCCGTTTCTATATTTATGTGTTTACCCGTTCACTGTAGAGTAGACAAACAGGCGATTAAACACACTGAGGCTCGCAACAATGGACATCCAGACAAACAAAGACTTGCCATTGTCGGGCTTTTTTACAATTTAGACGGTTCAATAATTGCTTGGGTCTCCACCGTAAATTTCCTATGGTACTTGGATTAGTTTGATCTTATCGTATTTAACTTATTTTGTAATATTAAGAAGAGGTAAATTATTGTGTGCCTTTTTTTCATATTATTGTATTACCTGATTATTGTGTGAACATTTTTGTTATTGTATGAAAACTGTGTAAAGAACAACATTTAATTATATATAGATATTATATAATATATTTAGTTGTGCACAAGTAAATGATAAAATATCAAATTCAGTTTACCTTTAGTTATAGCATTATTTATATTAGTTTATACTGTACTACCCCTGAATACTTCGTTTTTATACACGTTTTCGAAGTTGCCACAGTTGACTGAGACTGTAGCGTGTCCTGTAATCCAAGTCATGAATTGTGGATAGTTATAAGCGAAGGCTTGTGAATGCGGTCCCTTGTGGGGATTAACGTCCGCAATGGTGAATACTACGTAAATTCATACGGCCACCCTCATAACTAGTACAGTTCGTATGGTTAAATTGTAGTTCTGATCCCGCTTCAAATTATAGGTTCCTTAGTAGCCATTGGCTATTGTGCTATTGATTAGCAATCCTGTCCAAGGTAAAGCGCCTACAAAATCGTGCCTCTCGTTAAACTCCTAGTATGGTTAGTTTGCTTTGCCCAATAGACAGCATTACTTTCCCAAAAATATTTTGTGTGAACAATTCCTATTAACAGAAGACGATTAAGGACTTAAAGAGTACATTTAACATAGCCGAACACAAATTGTTTACCTTAGTCTCTTTTCAATTTCTTAATTCGTATTCGTGGATATATTTTTATACATCAAATTACATCAGTTTTTAAGAAAGTTAAACTACTGAAAAAAACTTTCCATCAAAACCAAGTAAAACACAAATGTAATAGGACAAACATGATCAATCGGGTCATAAAAACTTGTACACAATCAGAAAACACAAGAGGGAAGTTTCAAATTAAATTAACAATTCTCTAGAGCGTCGTGAAAGCCCGCATCGTGATCAAAACAGCACAATAAACCGGTATGGCTCCACAGCACTGGCTACAGCGCCACATAAACACCGGCATGCGTTAATGGCTAAGGGATGCATCAACATTCATACGGCTTCATGTTTGTTTTCTACTGCTTAACACTTTGTACCGATTCGTCGAATAGTAAGCCAAATTAAACTTTACATTGCCGTCATCGTGTTGTAAACTTGTTTATAGTTTAGTTTACTTCAGTTGTAATTCTATTTTTGAACTCATATTTATGAGAATTATGTATCGTTTTAAGCCGTTAGAGAACATTTATCCTTTTCTATCTATCTACATATCTTTTGTCGTCGTTAATTGTACAGTGATAAAATGGTTTATACATTGATTTGGTTTCATGTTTTTTTTAACTGCTTAACGTTTTGTACCAATTCAACGTGTGGTAAACTAGTTTATGGTTTAGTTTAGTTAACATTTTATTTTTTATTAGTATCCATGAGAATTATTTATTTATATTATGCTGTCACAGATTATTTAAGCTTTTCTAACTATCACGATTTTTTCTCTCTTTTAAAACCCTTACAATAAATAAAGTGTAAAGTAAGTGTAAAGTGTAAAGTGTGGTGTGTAAAGTGTAAAGTGTTTCTCTCTTTATTACCCTTACCCTTAGTAATAAAGCGGTGTATAAATTCACTTGGTTTGATTTGATATGAACTGCTTAAAGTTTCGTATCGATTCGTAAAATAGTAAGCCTAATTAAAGTTTATGTTACCGCCATTGTTTAGTAAACATAGTTATAGTTCAGTTGTCATTTGAATTTTGTATTAGTTCCATTTCAAGGTGTCAAAGCTGCAAATTCCTCAGTATATACAATAGAAAGGCCTAAGCTGAACAACTAATATCAGAGCAGTAAACTACTGACTACTTTAGTTCAGAAGCTATTGATGATTTATTTACATGGTCGGCTGACTGCATGGCCAACTTTTATAGTGTAATAGCTTTCATTATCTGCAATATTTCAAAGCAACCCTTTGCTACTTTAACTGCGATACTAGGGTTAGGCTTGATTTGCACAGTTCATTGTGACGTAACAAAGAGCCTGTACATTTTTCCTGTGTTTGAAATTAATTAATGGTAATGGCGAGTTTATGTTTTGACACTTGTGGACATTTACCATCACTAATTAGAAATATCAAGTTCCTCGTTAATGTCAAGTTCAATCTGGAATCTGCTATTGTCTTCAGGTGGAAAAGACCTAACACAACAAAATCAGCAACACACAGCCAGGAGGACTGGAAAAAACACCGCTAAAACAGTTAAAAATAAAGGCAGAGTACACTCAGTTCAGAAAACCAAACAAAAAAACCCAGAAACACTGAAATCATAACATCGCCAATCAAAATATAGACACGACCGCAACCAATCAGAGCTGAGCAGCGGCTGGCGGGGGAGGGGGGATGTTTACCTGCGAGGCGCTGCGGAACTTGAGAATCTGCGGGGGCGGCGTCTTGTGGCACACGCTCTGGCTGCGACTCAGTGGCTTCCTGTCCTTCTTTTGGACCTCGGCTGCCGGCTTCCGCCCCACCACCTGGAGAAAAAAATATTGGAAACATGTCGGCCCAGTATACAACAATTTTTTATCGTCTTAAGTTTAGCTGCTTATAGAAGTTTTAACATGTGCTTCTCTTGTGTTTTAAATAGTCTTTAGTCTATCCGGTTTCCTCTTTGTTTTTTTGCTAAGGGTAAAAATTTTATAATTACACCCATTTGGACGTTTATTTTACAATGCCATAAGTACTGTGCTATATTGAGCTGATATTTGCTCTAAGGGCCTTTTTTTGCATTACACTTTAAATCAAAATTATTGAACAAAATTTGATTTGGTTAAATCTGGTTGGAATTAATTTGGTGTATATATCCCTACATTTAGGTCTCGCATAAGTTTTTGTTCTAGCAGGGGGACACTTCTCTTGAAATGCTGCCTATATTCTTGAAAAGGTCTAGGTCTAATGTTCAATGTTCTTCTGCTACCCTTATATAAAACTTCTGTCTTCGTATGTATCGCCAGAGATATCTCATTTAACGTGGTATTGTTGCAGTCAGCTGAATCCTTACTTCATTTCTAAAGTGAAGTTCACGGTGAATTTACCGCACAGTAATCATCAGAAGTAACTTTCTGCAATTGTTAAGACACACAAAACTTCCTTGTACATAATATTTCAACTATTGTTGGTTTTTTAAACATTTCAAAACCTGTTCATCTTTTTCTCTAACATTTCCTACATTTTCTTTAAGTCACGTTAGTTAAAAGTCATTTCAATTAAATTTATAATTTACCGAACTTAAATCTTTATTTATTTGAACTGTTGACACAGGTTTTTCCCAGACAGGTTAAAAATTGCTATTATTATCTCGGTTTCTAAGAAAGGCAATAGGAATATTTGCAATAACTGTAGAGCAATATCTTTGTTATCTTCCTTTACAACGTTTTTGAAAGAGTTAAAACAAAAATTAGTCGATTATCTGTAAAAAACTGAAATTCTTAGTAAACAACAATTTGGATTCAGCCTCCAAAAAGGTTAAGCCTTGGATGAAAGTAACATTTCTCAATTTCACAAAGAAAGGTTTCAGCTTAGTATCTTACGCTATTTATATGCTATTTTTTAACCTGTGTCTATGGCCCATTTTATTTATATTTAGGAATTGCATTATGTATTCTGTGTATTAGAATAAATATTTTCTTCTTTCTTTTTTCTACTTCTCCCTACTTCGGCCAACTCGTTCTCCCTCAGCAACGTCAACGTGGACCACTCGCTCTGCAGTTTGCCCGTGCTCTGCAGTCCGTGGTTCCAGCTCTGACTGCGGACCATGCTGCAGCCGCCACTTGCCTACTTCCTACTTCCTACTTCCTACTTCTCCCTACCTCGACCACCTCGTTCTCCCTCAGCGACGTCAGACTGGTGGACCACTCGCTCTGCAGTTTGCCCGTGCTCTGCAGTCCGTGGTTCCAGCTCTGACTGCGGACCATGCTGCAGCCGCCACTTGCCTACTTCTACTTCCTACTTCCTACTTCTCCCTACCTCGACCACCTCGTTCTCCCTCAGCGACGTCAGACTGGTGGACCACTCGCTCTGCAGTTTGCCCGTGCTCTGCAGTCCGTGGTTCCAGCTCTGACTGCGGACCATGCTGCAGCCGCCACTTGCCTACTTCTACTTCCTACTTCCTACTTCTCCCTACCTCGACCACCTCGTTCTCCCTCAGCGACGTCAGACTGGTGGACCACTCGCTCTGCAGTTTGCCCGTGCTCTGCAGTCCGTGGTTCCAGCTCTGACTGCGGACCATGCTGCTGCCGTCCGCGCTGCGCCGCCACTTGCCGCTGCGGAACTGCGCCAGCTTGCGTCGCAGGAAGCTGAACTCGCCCTCCGGCTTGGGCGCGGGTGCGGGTGAGGGCGAGGTCCCGCTGGGTGAGGGCTTCTGGCGCCGCATCGCCTCCAGCTGGGAGGACAGCGTCATCTGGAACACGAGGGTGTGTGTTAGAGTTAGGAAAAAACCCTGCGCATCATTGATTTGGCCGGGTTTCGTGACCACTGCAGGCCTACTTCATCAGGCTTGGAATTTTCACAATATACAGCCAATACATCTTGCTTAGTCTTCTTCATATTAAGGGGAACTACTTGTCGCTTTCTAGGAGAGGAGACCAACACCCCTACAATACTCGTGGAAAAGAAAAAGTTGATGTTCCCTTCTGAAGGCTAAGCAAGGAAAAAGAATGTTTCCCGATTTTAGCCATGAAGATGTTTAACCTGCTGCCTATTAGGATAAGAAACCTAGACTGCAAAAATTTCAATAAACAGGTTGAGGACTGGCTAAAGAAAAGTCCTTTTTACTCCATTGATGAGTACTTCCCAGCTGATCTGGAGAAAATTTAGGCACATAGAATTAAGACCTGCCGCCATGCATGTTTGTATATATTGTCTAGTTTTTAATACATTATGTTAGTTTAGTAGATTTGTAATAGCGACCCTGTCAATCCAGTAACCACTGGTCACAGAGAAGAGAAGAGGAGGAGGAGGAGGTTGGAGGAATGGAAGTCCCAGTATTGTCAGCTGTGAGTCTCTCTCAAGGGATATTTTGATTTTTGCGAACATTTGACGATACTGATTAGTAAATGAAAGGGCTTAGTGGATAAATCAACGATTGCTCTACACTGCTGGTCTGAAAAATAACCAGATGAATTTTGACGAAGCAAAAATATTAATTTCGCGAGCCTCTGGCTGCCAATCTTAAACAAAGAGTTGAAGATAATAAAGTGCCAGCATATAGGGTAATTACTAACAACACATTAACATATTGGGTAATTCTCACATGTTAACCGTAGCAAGGCCAAAGGGAAAAATCAGGTCGAAAATTAACTAAAAAACACAAACCGACGCATAATTTGTATATTACATGTCTTTGTTTCAGATTGTCGTCACCGGAATTGCGCTGCGATTTTAATGGCTGTTGCCGCCACTATTTCCTCTCCTCCCATCAGTCTTAGATCTGCTCTGCTTGAGTGTGGACGTGCTCTCTCCTGTTTGTTGATTCTTGATTCTTTTGATCTGCGTTTCAGATTCTAGATCCCGAAACGTCGTGGAACTATTTTATTAATCAGTGATGACAAATGTCCGCCAAAATCAAAATCAAAATATAAAATCACTATTACCAACAATGAATTTCAAGCAACAAATCTCCAGGGATACTGTGCAACCTTCGGAAGGAAAGGATTGTCAAAGTGGGAAAGGTCACATGGCCAGTCAGCCTCACCCCTGAAGGAAGTCAGATACATTTCCAACCCATCCTTCAGGCTCTCCCTGGATTGTGAGATCCTTAACTACCAAGCATCCCCCAGAGCGGGGTGGTGAGACCTCCCAAGAATTCCCAGACAAGGACCTCCACCTGCGGGTTATCCTTCTTGTGAAGAGTCTCACCAAGGTCGGTCTGCCCTCCAACTAACCGCGTAGAAGTTTTTCGGAAAAAAGGGTCCCTCATCCCCTCCCAGATGGACAAGCTGGGACGATCTATAGCTCCATCCAGGGCTCAGACCTGACTGGGCATCCAAGCTAAGCCAGGGATCAAAGTGCCAACAGCCTTCATACTGTTTTTGCTTCTACAGGTAGCGGCGACAAGTGATAAGATAACGTCTGACAAGATAACACTTGACAACTATACCTGACTTTTGATATGCACAATGTGGACATTTCCCATTCATCTGAAATTCTCTCAATACCAGCTCATTTGAAAACAATATATTCATGTAGGGAATTTTTGAATAATGGCGGCACTCGTCGGGAAAATACCTGAGAGATACACAGAAGAAAAGTTTTCGTATCTACGGCTTAATTTATTTTTACAAAGGGAAAAATGTTTGGTCCCGTAACTAGTGAATCCTCTTGTAACATGGCAATAGACTATGATATCTGAACTGAAACAGAATTGAGGGGGCAGCAATTTTACGACCTATCTACAAATACTACAGTCGGCCAATTATGATGGGTTGTTGTAGAACCACCTATTTTTTCTATTCAAATTGCACAGTTCAAATTCTATTGTTTGACACTGAATTCTTTATAACACACGTAGTCACTGATAAATAATAATACATAACATTGATTTTACTACCCCATAAAAAAATAAACGGTATCAGGAAACTGACACATACTTTCTCCCTTCAAGTAATTTAAAACCAGAAAACATATTTAGTGAAATAAAACAAATTAACAATTAATTATCACACAAATATATGCCAAATGTTATCAAAAACGGTTAGTAAATAACGGAGATATCGATTTTTAAATATTTGCCATGAGAATAACATTGGACAACGTACTGCGTTTACCGCCGAACTAAAATATCAATTATCTCCGCAACCAGTTGACATAAACTCATGATTCAAAATACTAGATTATTTAGTTTTTCAAGTCAAATTTAATGGTTGCAAGTATATTTTCTTTAGAGGTCACAGATTTTGTGAAATTTCAAAAATATGAATTTTTTAACACTTAAACCCCCATAGCTTCTGAACCTGAATTTTTACAGACATGCGGGTGGTGTCATTTTGTTTGTCATCTTAAGCACTAAAAACCATGAAATTTTTATCAAAATCGTTAGAGCCGTTTTTGAGAAATTTGGATTTTTGTCATTTTTTATGGGTTTTTATGGTGTAAATACCCTTAAAAATCAAAAATTCAAAAAAATGAAAAATACGCCTGGAGATACCACCGCTTTATACCTACATGCCAAATTTCATGAAAATCGGTCCACTGGTGTCGTCTCTAGCTTTGTTTACATCCACACACACACACACACACACACACACATACATCCACACACACAGACAGACAGACACCACGCCAAAAACCATTTTTTTGGATTCAGGGAGCACTAAAACGAATATATCCACTACCAACTCAAATTCGAAAATTTTGACGAAAACAATACTTTCTCCATATACATTGTATAGGGGGGAGAAAGTAATAAAACAATTTACCCCTTCAACGATCATCAAATAAATCGTTTTCCCAATTAAATTGACATAATCTATATGAACAACGCATTGACAACTACGAATTCACAAATTGAAAAAATTGAGGAGTTTAGTTGGCGTAAGCAGTTAACCACTATAAATGTCTGGAATAAATATCACAACAACCCTTTTCCCTAGGAAATTAACCTTAATTTCAATACAATGTATCTTGTTTTTCACAAACATGCGATACAATACTACCAAGAAGAGGTTGACATTATGACAGAATTAAAATACTGAAATATCAGTTTTAACACCTATAATTAGAGGAATACACTTTTATAACATCGTTATAAAATTAAACTGTCTGAATGCGATTCCTATGTTTAACAACAGTACCGCCTATTTCAACGGTAAACAGGCCGTCAGGCTGTGTGGTCGTCACTATTATGCGCCTATTATCCTGTCGACCCACCGATGACGTCGGCCGACATTAAGTGACTGTCAATTACCATTTCAATACACATGTATTTGTGTATTTGGCCTACATTTATCTACAGCAAAGGAATACGATTTTGTCAGAAGGCACAATTTACTTAGTTTCAGTGGTTTTTAAGCTGGTACGTATTAGTTTACGTTCGTGAAAAATTTGTAGGCCCCAAACATTTATATTTGTAAAAAATATAAATGTTCGGGACCTATTCTCTCTCTCTCTCTCTCTTTGTTGCTAAAGGTCAATCAAAACTAGCAAATTCCTAATTGAAACAGAAATGTTTCCGTTGAAGGTTTTTTCTTATTTTTACCGGAAGGGTTGACATCAGGGAGTACAAAATGTATAATTTCTAAGGGATCACTTTTGATAACATTGTTACAAATGCTGCTAAGCAAGCTAGTGCTCTTAGTAGTATGCGCAGTTCCTGAAATTAGTAATTCCAAAACATTTTTTAAATCAAAACATACTATTTCTCTGAATGTGATTAACTAAAGAAAACTAGAGCAAAAAATTTGCAAATTTTTGTTTGAAAAAACAATTATTTTAAAGGACTTATTAACTGTAGCCGTTTTAGAACGCCTATAAAATTGTACACCTGAAAAACCAACTTTTCAAACCATAATATTTATAATCCCTACATTCATTTGAGATATTTTTAATTGTAAATTGAGGTATATATTGATAGCTTTTATTAACAAAATATTTACATCTATTTTCTGAACCTATGCAAAATTTGAACAAGCTGAATTATTAAATAAACGTGTCATTCAGAACTACGACTCTCAACTGATGTTTGTAAGTATTTGACGTGACGCGTACATTAAAGTAACTTTTATAATTTAAATTATTTTGTATTTTTACAAAACATTTTGCTTTTAACCATTTCTTGTTCGTTTAAATTATTTACTGCTAGTATCTGTATGAAGTTTTAAACAATTAAATCTAATTATAACCGTCTTTTTACACTGATAACTCGTATAAATACTCTACTTACAAACAGTTCTTATCATTTTCTAAAAAAATATATGGAAAACCTGTAAAAATATTTTATGTGATGATTTAAGCACAGTCTTTGTAAGGTAATACAACACTTTTCCACTAGGCCTTTATCAACTATTATTTGACCTTGTATCTGCCCTGGGAAAAATTAACGAGGTCCAACAAGTGCAGTCAAACTAATTATATCTAATAGCAAAGCTCCCATATGTAGCCACACTCATAAGAGACAAACTTGAAGTTTCAGGCAGTGCTCATAAACTTAGGCCCTGCCCTCTCTTGAATGTTAAGCACTACTTCCACACAGCATTTAAAACTACATGTTTGTTACGTTTACCGTAACGAATGCCTACTTCCCACAATGATATTTTCTTCTTCATTGCCGATTTACTGATCATACATCGATTATTTTATCAAACTTTTCACCTACAAAATGCTTTTAAAAGATGTAAAAATGTGTGCTTTTATGGTCACAACGTTCGAGGGCTAGAAGATGAATGAAAATGGTCGCAATTAGAAATAAATAAAAATCTATATTGTAAACCCAATTAACTCGAAGCATACACATCTAGTCAAACATTAAAAACATTTTGAGCTACTTGACATTATTTTGTGTGAACTCAGAGGACTCATTTATTATTTCTGTGGAAACAAAAATGCTAATAGATGTATTTGACCATTCCACGATTAGTAGACATGTCTTATTTTAAGTGGTTGATAAATTAATTAAAGGCTTAGTTAAAAACAGAATTTAGTAGGATTTGTCAAAAACTAAATTTAGTAGGATTTGTAGGAGAAGTTATTTGTCTCTGGGATTAGTTGCAGCGTAACAAATACCAGGACCATTCTGCTGTTAAAGGTCTACTGATGCGTGGTTGAAAAGAGTTTGTATTTACAATAAAATTCTATCATATACTCTGCGGTATTTTATTTTAAATGCCATATTTATAACATATTTGTGCTATGCAAAATTTGGTTACAAAAAGACATTTAAAAAAGAAGGGATTTGCAGATTAAGGTATTATATTTAAATACCTAGATTAAAGATTTAAATTTAAATACACTAATATTATGAAAAGGTTACAGTCAATGAATACCATTCGTCTTTTTTTGCCCACTTTTTCCAAATTAAGTTTATTTTTATAAAAACCCCTAAGTTGTAAGTAAAAGACTTAAACATTTTTAAACACTTTTGGCAGGACAAAAAATTAAGTGGTGTTACTATAATGTTACTACTCGTTTTGCAAACAAAACAAGGTCGTTCGGACATAGTGTTGAATGTAATGAGGCAAAAATGCTGCGAAAACGAGGCTTCCTATTAGCATGTTAATGTAGAAATTGTGGACTAAGAGGGGAATGGCCATGAAACGCTCCCTTCTTTTACATGTACATTATAAGTTTGCTGACCTTAAAATCTGCCGAATTATTATTTAAAAAATATGTTTATAGCTTCCATGCTAACATGCTTTTTTATTTTCTATCATAATTTTATATACCCAATTAATTCAAAAACCCAGCTCTGTCTGGCATTAATTAATGCACACATAATTACGCATAATTAGTGATGCCAATAGCTTACTATTGAAAACGCTAAGATTTAAAATTTAAATTAAGTTATACTAAGAGTATATCAAAAATAGTATTACGTATAAAAGTTCTTTTATCACAATACTAAGACATATAAACGGGAAATTTTAACTTTTTATGAAAACAATAACACTTTACATTACTCAATTATGTGACACGCAAAGTTTTTTTATTAAAATAACTAAAGCAAATCAATAATAGCGAAGTAGGCCTAGCCCGCAAAAGTTTAAGATGATTCCGAACTAGAAATTGTCTTCTAGAATAAAAAGGAGGACAAAAGTGCTATAAAGAGTTAGGTACTCTATAAGCCAAAGTACTAATTTGAAAAAGGGACTTAGTGAAACATCAAAATCTCGCCAGTTGGAGAGTAATAAACTAGTTACCGGCACATCTGAGTACGTAAAGGGCTTTAAGGCCGCTTGCAAACAAAGCTTGTTCCAAATTTACCCTTCCTTAACGGTATATTTTCCTTAACGGTAACCCTTCTACCTTGATTTTTGACCGAGCACCATAAACTAGGTCAAATAATAGATATTAATCGTTTTTAAGTGGAAATTCCTTGTAAGAATATTTTACCTGCGGTTTCGTTATCTTATCTACCGTTATCTTTGTTTAGACGCGATAGGCCAGCGTCTGGCCGTCTAATGGTCCCAGTCGCAATTGGTTAGGTTAAGTTAGGTTAGGTAAGGTTAGGTTAGGTTATGTTAGGTTAGGTTAGTTTACGTTAGGTCCCCTAACCTAACCTAACATAGCCTAATTTACCAAAATAAATCTTGAAAAACAAACCCAAAACAGTGGTATTCGAATAACGGAAAAAATCCGGCTACCCTTATAGAAACCGATTTCCTCATCAGCGAGCGTTATGATCCACACACACACACACACACACACACACACACACACACACACACACACACACACACACACACACACACACGCACGCACGCACGCACGCACGCACGCACGCACGCACGCACGCACGCACGCGCGCGCGCACACACACACACACACACACACACACACTTGTCGATCTCGTTACAATAGGCCGTGTCAAGTGACGAGATGTAGAGACAAGATCCTCGCGTGATATGGCTGGATCACGCACTCGGCGCGCGGCTCGCTGTTGCCCTCACTGAAATATACACCCGGTGTCTGGCACACTTCGCGGAACTTCTATCGTGTTGAGATCTTTTTTTGTACACGCAATGTTGTTTTTTATACCGGGGCACTTGTTTGAGGTATAACAGAGTTTTATTTGCTATTCAAGGTTTCTGTTGGTAGAAAAGCTCTTATTTAAATTTTTAATAATGAAATACAAAAATACAAGATCAACATAATGAAAAGCTTAGTAAATAACTAGCCACTTTAGCAAGTAATGTGGCTAGTAAAAGTAAACAATAATGTAAAAACACTGAAATTAATGTGAGTCCAGTCCAATATCAACATTCATCAGAACTCAGCTCTTCGCACCGTCTGATGTTATATTGAGCTTATCAGCTAACACAGGCTAACAAACACTCTAATTGGTACAATACTTTAATCGTTTCCATGTTAACACGTAATATGGTGCAAGAAATTAACATCACTGAAATCAAGTGGCCAGGAAGATAGTTTTTTGCTAAATACCTTTATATTTTTTGATTGTTTAATAATATGCGACAGTTGGTTATACAATTTGCAGCCTGAATACGCAAAACTTTTCATAAAAATATCTTTGTTAACTTTTGGCAATCTGACATACTGATTATTTATGCCTCTGGTTAAGTAATGCAAGGTCTTGTATTACCGCTTCTACTATAAAAAATACGTAAAACTTTGTAAACGTATAAGTGTTGCACTGGGAGGATCTTTAACAGAACAAACAATGGAAAATAACTATCTCTACTATAACACTGATGATTTGTATACTTAAAGATTTTCTTGATTTACTTACTTTAGTTACATTATATAACCTATGGACGTGGTGTTCCTTAATGGGGATTAATGTCCGCACTATTGAATACGTTCATAGGACCGTCCTCATAATTAGACCAGTTCGTAATTTGTAAACCAGGCAAAATTGCGGATCAGGTCCCACGTTAAAATGTAGGTCCCTTAGTTTTCTTTGGCTGTTGGGCTATTAATTAACAGTCCTGTCGGCCTTAGTAGGTAACAAGACTACAAGATCGCGCCACAATCATCCTTCACTCATCTGTCATACATACTTGGTTAAAAAACCCCTACCTGAGTAGGTTGCAATTTCAAGAAAAGTATTAAAGTGTAAAGTATATATTTTTCAGTAGAGTATTCGTAAATGATTAGTTCCACCACTCTAAATAAAAGATTTTAGAGTTTCCAGATCCCAAACATCCAATGCTGTATATATGGGTTATATATGTACAGCATGTAAAAAGTTAATAGTTAATCTTTTTTACCATATATTACATGTGATTCAACTTATGTAAAACATAACCCTGAATCGGAAAAATACCGTCTCCAGTTATGTAAATACCCCTCAACATAATATCGTTCGTTATCAAAACAAGCTAAAATTTGCAAAGATTTTTTTGTTTGTGTAAATAGTGCCATTTTCACGTAATAGTACGTAATTTTTGCAGATCCGTTCAAATGCTGCAAACGGATTTTGAAATGCTGAAAAAATTAACTATTTAAGGGTTGTGGTCCTCCTAATTATGTATTTATTGGTGAATATAGATATGTTCTAGATACAAATATATTGTTTACATGTTGTATCCTTAGATACTACGAGGATAAAAGCAACTTCCTGATTAATAAATAACAGACTTTCCTAATTGGGTTAATTTGCCGTGGAATAATACATGAATGCCGTCCATCGAATCTGCCTGGCAGGCTTAATTATTATTCTACCACCAAAGCAAATATTTCCCTAGGTTTTTAGTGGCAAACTGAGTGAAGCTGGTACAAGGAAACCAAACCTCTACTAACTCATGTAATATATAAAAATCCCATACTCGAAAAATCCTCTAAAACTATAAATTTTTAAATTTGTATTCACATAATAGTGTTTTATTCTCGATAACGTTATCAATCAAATATCTACGTTGTGTTTTGTTTATGTTCCACATATAAATTATATATTCAACATACCGTATTTCATTTTTGAAACTGTTCTAACGGTTTGTGATAGATATATTTTCGGATTACTTAAATTTTATTTAGGATATATCTATCCCATTTAAGTAATTAACTCAATCACATATATCCTATAAAGTCATAAGATTTTATTATATGTTTTAAGATTAGGTCTGCCTTATTATCAGTGTAAAAAAGGATCGGTTTAGGTCTATTTGAGGTGGGGGTTTTTAATTTATATTTTATATTAATTATTTCATTGTATTAACAAACAAAAATGAATCTTATGAATTTTTCAATATCAGTTTTGTTAAGCTTCCTTAACGGTATGTGTTCTATACTTAAATACTTAGAAATTTAGAACAAATATGACTATCACCTTAACTATTAATCCTTGCTATAAACAATAGCTCGGGTCCATCACAAATTCAGATAACTCGTAAACTAACCAGAACACGAATTAGAAATATTACTGGCACAAATTTACAAGCGTTACATGGATCATGGATAAGCTACATTGACCTCTGTAATCAAATATGCTAAAGCTGATTTTCGAATGCGAATGAAATTAACAAACCATTTCTACGCGGAAATGCGATAACACGTGCTCCAAACGAGGCGCGAATGAATACAAATTACAACTGCTTGTTCAAATAACTGTTACCGCCCCCAATATAAAACCTTTATTCCCATTGGATTATCACAGGAGTGAGAATTGTTTTTAAAAATGTGGGATGATCTATATATATAAAAGCCAAACCCATTGACTGACTGACTGACTGACTGACTGACTGACTGATCACAGTTTCTCAAAAACTATAAGGCATAGAGCCATGAAACCTGGCACAAATATTCCTTACAGGCTCTAGATGCGTACTAAGAAAGGATTTTGCAATATTTTGTCTCTAAAGGTCTAAATATGGTATGTTATAAAATACAATATGGCGGCCACTTTTAGCTTTCAAAGCTTAATTTCTCAAAAACCACAATACTTTGGGCCATGAAAGTTGGCACAATTATTCTTTATAGGCTTAGATGCGAAAAAAAGAAAGGTTTTAAAAATATTCTTTCTCAGACTGCTAAAATAGATTATTTGAAAAAATTCAAAGTGGCGGTCATTTTAGTTTTTCCTAACTATGGATGGGAGTCCTGTTGAATATTTTCAGGGAACAGAAAAGGTACGAAAACTAATCTACTTAAAGAATAAAATTTAAAAATTTAACATGAAACTTTTTGGGGAAATAGGTTTTTGGCCAAGATATTTACCTCCTACTGTTTCTTACAGTTTTCGGTTTATTTTCAAAAACGTGCTAAATTCAGATTGATGTCAAGTCGAAAATCCATCCTTAGTGTCTTCTTTGTTTTATATTCCGGGTTATCCTCATTCTCTGTATTGGGAAATTGGAGGAAGTTAATTTATAACATTTGCTAATCATGAGGGGAACATGTTTAGAGGAAGCGTTACACTTTCTCATTTTCATCTAGAGTGGAATTATCAGCTGCATCTTAAGGGTTTAATTGCACGCACATGACCCAAATAAATCAGTACATTTGTTAATTATTCCTAAAAATTGCACATGGCATATAATTGAATAAAAATTAGCTATTCTTTCAGCGGGCGAAGCTGCGGGTATATCTGCTAGTAGGTCTATGAAATACTAATGTAATCATTAATAATATATTTTAGTTTACAAGTTTGCTTTGCGCTTATTGTTTGTATGGCAACTCAATTTCTATACACTCGCGCATTTCGTTGACTACGTGGGAGTTACTTTTATTTTTGTAAATACCTATTACTTTTCCCATAAGTAAATGTTATTTTGAGTTAAAGTTTGATTCTGAAAAAAATATATCAAGTTTTAAGATAAGAGCCTATACAATTTTACTTTTTTAAGCTTAGACACCTTATATACCACTTTTTACTGAATTGCGGTACAATGCAGCCTACGGTGTCAAAACAATTTTAAGTGGTACCGATTTCGAGTCAGTGACGTCTCATCTTCAGCCACTATAACTTGTTATTTTCACATTTCTGTGGTCGTCAAAATTTCAAACATACGGTACATTTGACACTGAGGGGTAAGGAACACGACAAATGCTTTTAAATTAAACATTAAACCGTCCACTTCATCACACACTTCTCGCGCGATCCGCTACAGAAATTTTGATAGTTTGGTATTTTGGTTATGACAAACCCACACAAGTAGGTAGATCTGTAAATTTCCATGGGTCGGTTTTATGTATAATTTAAATGTATGTGTTGTGCATCTGACTGTTCAGTGAGAAATGTACCTTGTGTTTGAAATTTTGACAACCACAGAAGTGTGAAAATAACGAGTTATAGTGATTTAATATGAGTCATTTCTGACCCGAACCGGTAACACCAAAAAAATCTGTTTGATACCGTAGGCTGCATTTTACTGCAATTCAGTAAGTAGTACTATTCAACTTATTTTAAGTTTCTAAATAAAATAATGCATACAGTAAGCTTTTAAGCTGTTTATTTGAAATAATAGATTTTCGGGGAAAATATACTATTCTATTCTGGCACAAGAATCGATTCAGATTCGATTGAACACGAATAGCGTGGTGTATTAAGGGTCAGATCGATCTGGGAGGCCAGGAATAGCTCGGTCGCCGCACCTCAACTGTGTCATCTGATAACGGCCTCACCAAGGCTGGTAACTACGTTTTCCTACTACTGCATGGAAATAATCACATTGCCACACCTGTAAACAGTGCGCAAAACGGTTCATTTCCGCTTTCATTTCATTCCCGCTCGCTAAATCAGGGTTACTTGAAATGTAGAATAGGTTAAGGTGGCAAACAAGAGAGATAACTGTGACGTCAAATACCACAGACCAGTTTCTGTTGGTCGGAAATCCCATGACACTCACCATATTCTAAATTCTAGTTGCCTTGTTCTAAATCAGCTGATTTCATTGTCACCGTTTCTATCTCAACTTCCGGTTCGTTCCAATAGAATAAGCAAACATAACATCAATGAACTTTTGTATACAGGTTAGTTAATAAGTTAAACTGTTTAATTAATGATGGTAGGAAAAATATTGTGTGTATTATAGGTACAAATAGTCATTCCTACTTGAGAATTGTAGACGGCCGCAAGAAGCGTTAGCTGCGTGCGGCCAAACATTTAGAGAGCGGCAATGACTATGTGTGCTCATAGGCCATAATACACACAATATTTTTGTTACTACCATTATTTCAACAGTTCAACTTATTAACTAACCTGTACACAAACGTTCATTGAGGCTATGTTTGCTTATTCTATTAGAAACGAACCGGAAGATGAGATAGAAACGCCGACTGTGAAATCAGCTGATTTAGAGCAAGGTAACAATAATTTAGAATACGGCGAGTGTAATGGGATTTCTGACCAATAGAAACTTTGATGACCAACTCTTTGATGTTTGACGTCATAGTTATTTCTCTTTTGTGCCACCATAACTTAGTAAGTAACCCTGATTTAGCGAGCGGGAATGAAATGAAAGCGGAAATGAACAGTTTTGCGTACAGTTGAGAGGTGTGGCAATGTGATTATTTCCATGAAGTGGTAGGAAAATAATTATTAACGTGTAAAATTCCTGAACAATTCAGAATGCCATTGTTAGCTCTTGTTTTGTTCCTGTCGTTCGGTTGGAGAATTGAGCTATTCCGGTCATAATTAATTACTACAATTCACCTTGGATTATTAGAATTATAGTGGTGGAGATCCATTTCGGAAAAAGTGAAGATGATCCGAAGTTAGAATTATATTTCATATTATGAAAAGCGTTCGTAGAAAGATCGTATAGGCTATATTGCAGTCATCCTCATATCACCATGACGAGATGGGTCTTCATGGCAAAAATGCATATTGTTGTGGAATACGAAAATTGCCGTTTATCACGGCATTGAACCTTGCATGATGCTTACAAGCATTGCGGCAGACCAGGCTCTCTCACGTTTAACAAAAAACGAGTCTTGTCGTCACGCGTCGCGTCAAATCAACGCGTTTGTACTTCGACTGATGATACAAAATATCGACATATCGTAAATATCGATATTTTAGTTCCGATATATGAGAAGAAGTATATAAAATTTTGGTTCCGATGTTATTGGTGAATCGATATTTCTTTTCCGATACATATCGCCTTATAAAAAAAGGTTTTTGAAGACAAACTTTAAGGAGGTTAGTATTATTAAGGCTGTTTTCAGACAGTAAAAATGTGCATCATAATATTTTGCGATTTAAAAGCAAAAAAAATCTCCCCTAGTAGGATTTTTTTTTTAGTTCCATGGTGGCAAATCCTGCTTCTGATTCCGCTTTGAACTTGCAAAATTATGTTCTTTTTTTTACAGAAATATTGTTTTCATCATACTAACACAGAAACATATGTTTTCAGTTCCTTTTTGCTGGCTCGAAAGTTACCCATTGCCGGCCTAGGCCGGATAAACTCTTATCCGACCTAGGCCGGAAAGAACGTAAGTAAACAATCAGCTGATTGCAGCAAACCGACGATTAATGCTTCTTTATTGGTGGTTTATTGGTTTCTTTTTAGATGAATGTAGTGGCAGCACTTCATCCGTAGCAAATGTTCCTCTGTTTGTTATAGGTTAGGTTTGAAGGTTTAAGAAACGTATGTTTGTGCAAGGACTACGTTATGATTTAAGGTATGTTTTTTTTCTGCGTAGTATGATGAAAAATATCGTACGTTACACGGCCGGGAAGTTTTGCCGTACTCGCATGAAAATCCCGCACTCGCTTTCGCTCGCACGGGAACTATCATGCTAGTCCGGCAAAACAGTACTTCCCGGCCTAGTAACGTAACTATTCCAATGCATAGCGCCTTATGATAAAAGCTTTTTGAAGACAAATTTTAAGTGGGTTAGTAATATGAAGGCTGTTTTCAGACGGTAAAAATTTGCAGCATTATATTTTGCGATTTAAAAGCAAAAAAATCTCCCCTAATAATTTTTTTTATGTTGAGTTCCACCAAAACCTTCTTCTGATTCCGCTTTGAACTTGCAAAATTATGTTCTTTTTTTACAGAAATTTTTTTCCCGACATATTGGGAATATCGATATTTTGCTCCCGATATATCGTATGTATCGATATTAATAGTTCCAATTAGTCGAAAATAGTTGTTTATGCAACGATTGTATAATGAATGCTTTAAGCCACGAGTGAGATGTAAGTTAGAACACGAGCGAAGCGAGTGTTCTAAATATCTAACGAGTGGCTTAAAGGCATAGTACAATCGTTGCATACACTATTTTATCTACGACCAACAATATACGACAAAATTTCCCCCGAGGTTAAATAAAACTCATGACTTTTACTAATGATGGAATAGGTCAACTAAAATTTGAGGTTAGGCAAATAAGCAGACTGAACCATGAATCGTTATGGAACAATCAGCTGATGGGATGAGTAAACTCACAGTAACTTGAACAGGTACTGTGAGTAAACTCAAACATGAATCGTAATGCAACAATCAGCTGATGTGCGAATTGCGTAATTGTTATTATGACACTACTTCCGTCAAAAGCTGAGCTCTCATTGGTCTAGAACCAGTACTCTAAAGTGACTCCAGTACTTTAAAGTCGTCATTAGAGTACTGCTTGGTTTTTGGTGTTTTAATGTATATCATTATAATACTTATTGTAATACCATAATTGGTGCTTATTGCAATGGTCGTAGATAAAGCAAAATGTCGATATTTTGAAAATAAGTTTCATCCTTAACTGAACCTGAATTATAAGGATCCTTAGTGAGCAAAGAACAGTAACTGGATTTTCTGTAACTGTTGCAGTTGCGTCTGAGACTTAGAAAACGCTATCCTTTAACATAAATTCACATTTTCGCCGTAATTTTATTCCACAGACTCGTTTGGATGGATCGAGATCCGTATAATCCAAGGTATTGTGTATTAATTAAACTATATTGTATATCTAGTTATTTTCCCTAGACATGCAATTTTCATACACCACAAAATCAATAATTAAACTGAATTTCTTTAAGCAGAAAAATAATAGGACATTATGCAATTAAATATTTGAGTCAATAATTTAATTATTGCTTATCACTACAACTTTAACTGCAATCTCATTTTTTTAATGCTCATATTTTTTTACATATTCGGTAAACTTATTAGTAAGGAGAATAAGATAAACGTCATGAGATAGGGTATTTGCGTGGTTCTTCCTTTACTGGTATGTAGCACGGAATATGGTAGTTATATCATATCTTCCAAACAACTATTAGGCCTTGTATGATCATATTTTGGATATGATAGAAACAACCACGTTTTGTTAAAAATACTTCTTCATGTCGGAATAAAATTTAAAAAAGTAATAAAAAAATATTTTAAAATCTCTTGAAATTTAAAAGTGTTAGACCTAGATTTTTTATGTGTAGCAGTTGTTTTAGTTTCGTTAGGGTTCTCTATTGGTAGTTAGCTTTTCGGTAGGTAACAGTTAAAGCAGGTACCCACGAAATAAAATAATAGAATTTAGCGGCAGGTAACACTGCAACATAAAGACTAATTATGGGTAATTAGTTTTAATAAGTATTCTCATCCTCTGTCAAAGACCTTATTAATTTTCTTTCATATTTTAGGAGCAAAACGTTTGATCGAAAAATCTATCAAGCAATTAATCCAAAAGAAAATGTGTTATTTATTTATTTATTTATTATTAATTTATTATGATTTATTATTTATTATTTATTTATTTATTTATTTATATATATATTTATCTATTTATTTATTTATTTATTTATTTATTTATTTATTTATTTATTTATTTATTTATTTATTTATTGTATTTATTTTATTTATTTAGAACCTTTATAATGGTATTCAAGGCAAAATTATAGGTTATGTTTAAGTTCTAGATAAGCAAGTTCAGCCAGAGAGATTCAAATCAAAGGAAACGTTAGATAAGCTTCCTTTCTTAGCTAATCTCCAAGTGCCGTTATAAAAAGCTCTCTCTAAAAGAATTCTCGGAAAAAACTTTTACCAGTTTATTTTAATCCCTTAACTAAATTAAAACCATACTGTGATATATGAAGTGTTATACGTTGCTCGAAATAAAACAATTAATAAACAATTAAAATAATTAATTTTACTTCAGATCTTGAAAATGGCCTGTGTCGAAACTAGTAGATCGAATAAATCGATGCTAAATGAAAGGATACTCAGTTATTTATTTATTATTATTCATAACATTAGTAGTCCTAACATGTGAACAAAATCATACAAAACAATTAATTTTAAGAGATCGGACGCACGCAACTGTGATATAGTGTGAAGAGTAATATCATCAGCAATATATCAAGCTGTAGTTTATCACCACTATCTCTTGCTATCATTGCACCTGCTGTCACTACCGAAGTAGTGATAACAACAACGCTGCTGCATGTAGCCTTTCATGAATCATGCCTGTCCTTATTTAACTGTTTGTTGATTTTTTTAGAATGAGTGAAAACTAAATGTTTTACGATGCAAAGTTCCTATTAAAGAGAGCATTTTATTCTTATTTAGCTGAACATGTGGCAATGAAACACGTGCTAAAAGGTCTACCGACTTACTTTGTTTCATCAACAATGTGTACTCTGTACATAGATAATATTAATTTGAAGAAGTTTCTATCTTCTGGTATAAAGCTGAAAGTTCCTGCTCGCTTGCCCTCTATAACGTACTAAACTTTTACATTATGTAAAAGAAAATAAGTTGATATACAGGCTCATCATCATTCTTATTTTACCTGAAATATTATTTCGGCCTTGCATTTCTAACTCATTATTGTATGTTACGTTTTCAAGTGTAACACTCTGATATTATTGCATTACTAACAAAAACTTTTTCAAATTTTAGATACAAACAAAACAAAGCAAAACCTAGTTATGTTGGTGTTGGTGTTGCAGTTAATTTTCAAAGTTTCCTGCAAGAGAGCTGCGGACGTATGTACGAAATCTAATATTTAGTACGAAGATAACTAACGCGCGTAAGTAACACAGTGGTGTTTTTTCACTCTTAAAATCCGTTGAAATTAATTTGAAGCTTAAACTTTAAAATTCTTTAAAATTGTACTAATACATAAGTATTGTATACAACAATTCCCTGAAAGTAAAATGTTCCAATGATTATAATTGGTTAAAATCCGATTGTTTCTAATGATATACAAGGTGTTTACTGAAAAAAACCCTTCAGGAGTTCAAGATATGGTTACTTACATACAACCCAAGAAAAAAGTTCCCATAAATGGGTCCTAAAATGCTCGGTTATCCGTTTTTCGGTAATATGTGTTTTTACATAGCCCCTAACTCAGAAGGGTTTTTAGGAAACACCCTGTATATGTGACGGTTAAAAGAGAAAAATTGTATAGAAAATATGTATTTGTATAAAAATTTGTATAGAATTTGTATAGAAAACTTAGAAAAACCGGAAGTGTTATCTGCAGCAGTTAAGTCAAAACTGGCAATTTCTGTAAATAACCCATTCAACTAATGGCACAGATTCCGCTTGATGGACGGTTTACATGACAGCCATATAAGTTACATTTACCAGCGGCATTACAATTTGTCGGGGAAAACCATCACATTTAGAAACTACTACTTAACATACATCACATTTTTATGTTGTTTGTGTACTGTAATGAAATCTAGCGGCTTAACATGTGTTATTATTTTCTTCGTATTTGTTTTCATATTTCTGAATCACTCTAATGACCATAAAAGTATATATTTATCTGAGTTTTTTCAAGCGATCCCTGTGACTGTTACAAGGATCACTTCGGCAGACTCAGGTAATTTATACATTTTATTATAGTTTCATTGTTTGTAGGCTATATTTTATGTGTTATCTTTTAGTTTTTACTAATTTATTTTATATATTGCCAAAAAATCATAAATAAAAGTACAATTTAAATATAATTTCATAAATAAAAACAATTAATCCACAACTATCTATATGATGTTAGTCCTACTTTTAAAGGCCTAACTTTAGTGTTTTGACGAAATACTTTGGAATAGGATCCTCCTTTTTGACGAAATCGATTACATTAAATGTTTAAAGATTAACAAAGAGTATGATTGAATGTCAAAATAATATAGCAGTTAAAAATAACTGTAACGGGAAATTTAACCTACAATAAAGAATCACCCATAACATTTTTATAAGCTGGCATTATTGGTCCTAGGACCTGTCGCCACCCATGTGCTTTTTAGCTTTAAAATTTGAAATAAAAACTTTAAAAACATATTCTAAAATCTACACTCAAACAATATATGTTCACACTCTGGGATAGTTGGGGCCAACGGCAGCGTGTTGGGCCTTGCATTTCTAACTCATTATTGTATGTTACGTTTTTAAGTGTAACCTCAGAGAAGAATCTAACAGAGGCCGCTTTTAAATGGGTCTTCTGTTGCGCCCAAATGCTTGCTTGTTACCACTATTTTTTATAAGTCCTCGACACCAGCGCTCGACACCAGCTGAGCGCAACATTAGAAGATACCTCTGTTTGATTCTCCTCTGTGGTGTAACACTCTGAGCACCTACATTGAATCAGCAGATATTTACTCATTACATTTGAAGATATGTTTGGAGTTTAAGCATTATACCGGATGTTTCACCTAAAGTGAACCAATAGCTAACTTTTTTATTATAAATCTGACAAAGAACTTCTTATGGGGCACTTTCCTTAATTTTTAACGCTGTTTTTTTAATTACTTCGAAATTTAAAAATATGGCCGCCATTTTCCAATATGGCGGACAACTTTGATTTTTCTTATGGAATACCCTATAATTTAGGGCGCTTTTGGATTTTTCGCTTAATTTTAAGAACTTGTTATCCTTTATAATTCATGTCTAAACCCAAGGAGGTATGAACAGTTAAAATTAGATTTTTTCCCATTTGAAATGCATTGGGACATTTTTGGTTGTCTGTATATCGAAAACGGTTGGGTTTAACAAAAGATACCAAAAAATAAAAGAGCCTAAAATGTTAGTTTAGTTGAGGTTTGAATCTTAAAATAATTTTTAATCGAGATTTAATCGTGGCAATGTGTTATTTTGAATGCGATTTTACTACATATGGAATAAATGGCAGGCACAGTTAAATGAACACAATGCATTATAATGGGAAAAAGCCAAACTTTAACTGCTCATATCTCTTGAACCATTAAGTTTAGGAAAACGTTAGAAAGAAGAACAAGTTCTTAAAATTAAGCGTAAAATCCAAAAACGCCCTAAAACATAGGGTGTTCCATAAAAAAATCAAAGTTGTCCGCCATATTGGAAAATGGCGGCCATATTTTTAACTTTCGAAGTGACTCCAAAAAGCAGAGTTAAAAATTAAGGGAAGTGCCCCATAAGAGGTTCATTGTCAGATTTATAATAAAAAGTTAGCTATTGGTTCACTTTAGGTAGGACACCCGGTATAATCAATGGTTTAGGTATCACGTGATCACGTGGACATCTATCAAAATGGCTACGTCCGCCTAAAAAAGGTTTTATTGGGTTTTGAAGTTGTTTAAGTTTTTTCGGGAATTCAACGCAAGAAGGGCAATATATAAAACAGTTCATATACTCTCCGTAAGAATATAATTGAAATTAATTTTTCTGCTTCGAAATAAATAGAAAAAGTTTAATATAGCAAACCTCATCGAAATGATTTAAAGAAAGATTACATTGTATATCCTCGAACCAGTGAGTGTTTTCAGTCAATTTTATTTTCAGGCTGAAAGAAATAATGAAGACAAAATTAGATTATTTTTATTTATTCTTTTAATTCCTAGGATGGAAATTCATTTTGTTCGACCAATCGGGCACGATTTTGAAATTTTCCGTGTAATCACTACGTACTAAGTCTATAGAGCAGTCCAACGAAACTCTAAAAACTCTAACAGAAGTTTTAACATTTATAGCATGATAAAACATAAAAGCAAATATAATGGCCTGCCATTGAATCGTTCCTTTTATTACACTTGGTTTATACGGGCCAATAAAGGAACAATGGATTTAGTTTTACGTTTCCAGCCCAGACGGAAGAGAATAACTGGTGAAGAATGATTGATAAACCTTTGTTTACCAAATCGTTAATCGTTTTAGTCTATATCAGACGATCATTTTAGTAAAAGCCAAATAAATCCTGGTTGTTATTAAAAATTCAAGTTTATTAAGAATGTAAACTCTGTAGTCAGTAATGCATTTATGATTTAATTTGACGAGTAGAACGAGTCCTTCAACCTTCAAAAGAATAGAATCAATTTAGATTAATAGTTGTTTAGGTAATACTGAGAGAGACATTGTATTTTTACAAATTCCAAACTATTAACACTTTTGTCTTGAAGGCATCTTTAAATCTTATGTGTTTCCGACACTATATTTTTAATACTGTAAAAAGTATTAATTTTTTTAGAGGGCCAAAAATTTGAAAAATGAAATGAAATGAAATGAAAAGAAATTCTTTTATTTCCAGTAAAGAATGTGTACAAAAAATAAATTAAAATATATCATTAGAAATGGGAATAATTCCCCACAAAGGCCGAGCCTGAGCGTGGGGAATGAGTTCATGCAGTCCGCATCTTGGGCACAATCACTTAGTTTTTCAGAATTTACTTTATATCTTTTATAAAGTAACTCTACTTAACAGAATTTCTCTGAATCTTTTAGCGTAGTTATTCTTAGATACGATTAGATAGTGTTTTTCATTTGACTATGACAGAGACTTGGAGATAGAAGTGTTACGATATTTTAATATTTCCGGCTTAAAGTAAAAGTATTTTTTGCTCTCCAAGAATAACATTTATATCAATAATTCAATGTGCGAGCTAATTTGTACGTAGACTTTAAAATATGTTTGCTAAAAGCTGATTAGTTACGAAGGAAAACAAAGTAAAACCTGAACAGCTGACGCTTAGCAACAAATTATGATTTGAGGTAATGTCAATAAATACAACAAACTTTTGTTTTTTTTCATCCGTCTTTTTTGTTCCAAAATAATTTTAATACGTATTAACTCCATTCTTACCGGTAGTGGGAATAAATTTTCTTAGGAAACCAATACAATAATTCTTATATTGGTTCTGTCAGTTGGACTTCTAAATGTTTGATTTTTGATTTGATGTTTGATGTTTGGTAATAGTCAAACGTTTAGTAACATCGAACCGAGGGCAGGATGGGATCGTATGGTAATTAGGACAAAACCGCAGCGCCCTGTGGGCTTCATGGTAATTAATTAGCTTAACAATAGAATAGGTAAAACTTCATTAATCTCATTACTTGCGTAACTCATTGATTTTATGTACATCGCGCATTATTACGTTAGGAGTGCTAAAATACGAAGCTGATAAAAGTCAAACTTACAATATTATTTCTTTTCCATTTAAAATCCCACCCCTATTTTGTACTAATGTACTTGTCAAATATGTTAAATTAAAAATCTCGTATGTATTGGTTTATCGTATGTTTTATGTATGTCTATGTGCCATTCAGAAGCTATATTTTAAAACAATATGTTACAAAACAAAACAAGTTACTTAATGAAACAGAGAGACGCAATGTCACGTGGAGTGATGTTGGCGCCGCATTTGGTATGCATTGCGCTACTGAGATCACTTAAATAATGACTGGTGTTCTTGGAATTGCTGGAGAGAGGTAAAAAGCACCAAAACATAAAACAAGGCTTCCTTGTAGTAATGTAAAAGTAGCACCTTGGATTTTCGTTTGTATATGAAAAGTCGTATTGAATTTCCTTTAGAATTAAATGTGGTTTTTCTGTATTCCTAAGTTTATGGTTGTTGATAGTTGGCTGTTGATTTTTAAAAGCCTGCTTCGCTTAGGATTTTCATTCTCAATATTTTTTTTAAGAAATAGCAAATCCGCATACAAATTGCGCTATGCAGGCTACGTCCAAGATTAAATATGTTGTTGATACAGCATTTAATTTACTGAGATAATTCAGTTAATCTTTTAATATTTATTCAATTATATCACATTAAACAGTTTGTTTCATTGGCTTAATTTTATATAAACAAATTTCTTTCGACAAATCCTCTTTAAATTATGCCAGGCGTATAAAAATTTAATTTTCTTTTAAGACAGTCAGAAATAATGTCTGCATTTGTAGATGGGCAAAATTTAACGTAAAAAAATTAAAAGTTGTCATTTTATTGATGCTTTAAAATCATTAACTTATGTTTCTTTGTGAATTTCAAAATTTATGTTTTTTAAGAACCAACAATAATACTTGTTCCTTAAAATAAAACCCACACGGGAACATTGGATATTGAAAAGTCAACCGATTGTTTTTTCTCTGACTCAGAGAAAAAACTCAGAGTATTACGTAGCCTGTTTTGTGTTGATTATGGATAAACCGTTTTACAATAGTCATTACAGAACTCAGTAACTGATACAATCAAATTGTTTTGATGTGTAGTTAAAAAATAATAATGCAATTTACTACTATTTTGCTAGTTCCATTTATTTTTCTTTAAGTGAAAAAGAGTTATCACTATTATAAAAACAGACAGACTCACTGTAAAAAACAGGGAACAGAAAGAATTTTAATTAAGATTTTAATTGAGAATTTTACATCCGGTGGGTGTATTAATCATTCACGTACATGAATTGCCATAAGGAAAACAAAATATAAGAGCTCGATTTCTACCAACGCAACTACTTGTTTGGAAGAGATCTCATAAATTATACTTAATTTACATCACCTTTGAGAAGGACGTCTGAATATGACGGAATGATAATCAGGAACTCTTTTGATCATCGCACTGAGCCAGCAAAACTCGTGGATTACATTATTTTTAATTTTACAACTCGCTTTGATTTTTTTAAATACATAAGTAAATATTTTTTGTAAACACAAACTATGATTATTATGTATATAAGTAAACCAATGAAATTGCCCCTTGCTTCAAGCTTTTTACAAGATAATACGTTAAAAAGACACGTCCTTTCCAAAATTATTACTCAAATTATCTAAGCTCATTTTCATTCCTTCTGTAATCTTTGTTAGATTAACAATATAAAAGAAAGCATTTGTATCTTTTTGTAACTTAACATTTCGTTGATCGTTTGCCCTAAATTAAAACTTTGTTTTGTATATTCAGAACAAAAGAAGCTTAATGCAAAAAAAATAAGCTAATATAACTTTTCTTCAACTTTCTTTTATTGGAAACGAAATGACTAACACTTAACACACTAAATACCATATTCATTCAGTTAACGTTACCGACAAACCACTGAAGGATCTAAATTTAGCCCCTAGTTAACATGGAACCGGAGTAGAGTAGGAAGTAAGTTTATGTGGCTTGGCTGCAACTGTGGAGAGTGATTTGGTGTGTGGCCACATACAATACTCTGCAGCCAACTTTCAAAACCAATGTGGTCAAAGTTCACTGCGATTTACATACAAATAATATATATAACAATATAACATTACACTAAAAACTTCAAATTCTTTGTTAAGCGTATGATTTTTGTTATTTTCCTTATGTATACACTAAGTCTATTTCAATGGAATCTATAAAACTGCTTATTATTTTCAAAAGGAAACTAATACAAATTGCATGAAGTTATTTTTCATCTCTTTTTTGATAGGAAGTTTAATTGTTTTGTATTTTACAACGATAAAAATATTTTTCGCTATAATACTATAAAATTACCTCTTTTTGTTATGAGTTTATCACCAGCGAAAATTCATTACATTGTTTACTACGCCAAAACGTTTACTATGCAAAAGCAATGTTTGCTATCTTTTTTGGATTTTTCCGACATAAAAAAACAAATACTTGTTATTGTTTCATCAGCTGTGTAGCTAACGAGATCGTTCAAAACACAAATGAAAGTGGTGTACATATTCTCGACCAATGATGTCTCGAATGTAATGACCTACTTTATAAGATTTTTCATGAAATACACCATTCCATTTCGTGGAGTTGTATAGCTCAAAATTTCATATCCTATAAAGTGACATTTCGTTTCATAGCTCATAATGTCAAAAAGTTTCATAGCTCATAATGACATTATGTTGTATAACACCTAATCTCACTTTCATTATTGGCTATGAAACAGATTGCCAAAAGCATTATGAGCTATGCAACTGTTGCGCATTTAAAAATATTATATAAAAACAGACTGTTTCATAGCGTATAATATGGAAAATCGTTTCATAGCTCATAATGGCAAACAGTTTCATGGTTTATAATGAAAATGTGTTAAATGTTTCATAACTCCTAAAATCCCGATAGTATCATGGCTTATAATGAATTTTACAAACTGTTTTATACTACATAGCGCATTTGGCAAAAAGTTTCATAGCTCATAAATTGCATAGTTTATAATGTACATAAAGTTGTATAACTCATAATTTTCCACATTATAGGCTATGAAATTATGAGCTATGATACCCCACCATTTCATTTCGCTATATGAATTAAAAACAATAAATAATAACAACTGAGTTTTTGTTTCAGACTCAGCTCCGCGTGCGGAAAGTAGCGTTTTCCCGGCCTGGGCTGGAAATTTTCACCAGCCTACTATTTATTTATTATTCCTGATACTAGCAGCAACAAGATCCATTCATGAGAAATCATCCTGAGTTACTTAGGTGTAAATTTTAAAAATGTTGGACACCATAGCATTTTTCCAATGGTAGAATACAATAATACAATAGCCCTATATCCTCCGACAAACGTTTAGTAGGCCTACCTTTATTTAAATACGATCTCTTCCTTCGTTTTCTTCCCATTAAAATTTCGCATGGAAAATATAAATTTATATAGTGTTTCATATCGTTTTTAATGACCTATTTTTCAATGTTTGTTTGTCGAAATCCGACAGAGTAGCGAATTCCGTGTCTCATGCCACCAGTAATGTACACGCGAGGAGCATTCCGTCCTATCCAACGATGGGTGTTCAGCGCTGATATATTATCCAAATGACGTTTCAAAAATGTCTCGATACAACTACAATACACCCTGAAACCACGTGCATCGAAGCTAAAAAAAAAATATTGTAGATGAAATCTAACCATCCATGTGTTTGTGGGGCTTTTGAATTGTAAATTAATTTTAAAATACCCCCGTTGCAGCAGACCTGCATACTCAGCGAATTTCAAATGCCAAAAAATACTTCCAACAATGTAGTGAGACATGACATGTTTTCGTAATCTTCATAAGAATAACATGGGGAATGATTATGCAGGTTTGCTGCTGCAGGCATGTTTAAACTAGGTGGTTTAATTTCAATTTTTAGTAGATCTTATCTAGAAGAAGCTATATACCAGGATATATTTAGAAATAATAAAGATATAGAATTTTTTAATTGCCCATAAGGATAACATGGGGAATGAGTATGCAGGTTTGCTGCCACAAAAATGGAAATTTCTCTCGTTTAAGACTAAAATACATTAAATCTCATCTAGATGAAGCCACAAACCAAGTTTTATTAAGATATGTTGAGAAATAAGCGAGGGATAGAATTTTACTTAATTCCCATAAGGTTAACATTGAGACAACGTACTGTGTTTACCACATTCAATATCTCTGTAACTAATGTACATAGAGCAATGATTCAAACTACTAAATTGTTTGTTTTTTCGAGCTGAATTCAATGGTGCTAATCAAAATTTGATTAATTTTATTTTTCTATGTGAAAACCCCAAAAACCCCATTTTGGGGGGGGGGGTTTATCACCCTTTACCCCCCCTTCCATTGGTCCGATCGGCTGGTTTTAGAAGTCATCCGAATAATTACTACTTTACACCTCTATGCCAAATTGCATTCCAATCGGACCATTTTTGCGAGCGCTATCGTGCTTACAGACACATATATAAATATATATATATATATATATATATATATATATATATTATATATATATCTAAAAATTTGAACGAATGGTGTTTTTTGCTTCTGGGGGCCCCAAAACGAAAAGTTATCATGGTCTTGGGCTTAGGTCTTACCATGAGACCTACGGTAATAGCTTCTTCCCTATAGGGGAAATTCGCTAACAGCAATTCCAACGTGGAAAGTAGAATTTAAGGAAAACTTCTGAGTTTCCTCAAGGAGAGTTCAAACGTTTATTAATGATTAAATGTCCAACCAATATCAAAGACAATTTTGATCGCATTTGTGGTTGCCATTTATTTGACTTTTTATGAGTAATTGCAACGAAAATGAACAACTAGTAGATGAACTCACATTTCTTTTCTTTCAATATTGGGTTAATTCTCTTTGCTTTAAACTCTCTTGCTTATTTGCTTAATATTTAATTTTTTTAAATAACACGATTGATTTGTTTTTGCATATTAATGGGTTGTTAATATAATGGTGTGGAGATATATTGAACTAAAATGTGTATGTTTTGTTGTGATTGAAACCACCCTACTTATATTTAAACCCCTGTTTGTGTTTGTACTGTGGTGTTAATATTTTTAACGTTGCTTGTTTCGTAGTGGTACCCTACACCATTAAAATACCACAGATAATTTTACAGACGTGTTGGTAAAACGTTAATTATCTAGTTGTAAAACAATTTAGTCGTAAATTATAAGATGACGCAGTTTCAAGTTCATAGCCAGTATTAATTTGTTTCATAAACTTACTTGGTACAATCGTCTTTGTTGTGAAGTTCTAAAGTGTACCTCCTAGTCGTAAAAGTAACACCATAAACCGTTGGAACATTTCATCGTTACAGCATTACGACGAGAATCTTTTTAATTAGGAAAACCTCTTTTATTAAGATATCCTTTTGTTTTTAAAGGAATAGAATTCTAAACAAAGCTCTAACTGGTTAATGGTTTTAAGGGCAGTTATCGTCGCCCAAATAAGCAAAGGCTGCAACTCCACATTTTGCTGTTTTTGAGATTATTGGCCATAGCAAAACCTTGGTTATAGTATCGCTCCAAGACCGATAGCCAAAACCGATAGTAGTAAGACTGAGAGTCCAAAACATTATCTTGCGTTGAAATTTTGATTGTCAAGGGCCATAACTCCAAAAACGGAGTATTTTATTTTATATCAGTGATCAAAGGTCTCTATAAAGTTATATCATTTACAGCAAAATTTGTAGCTTAATTATTAATGTAAGCAATGTATACAATTTATTCATAAAGCCTTTTTTAACATTACAAATGGTAAACATTACATGTTAATATTAACTATGTTACATTGATTGAAACAGAAGGATTATGTAGACGTTCAAATTAATTTTTAGAAGAAAAAAGATGTTGCTCCTTGAAAAAGGAGATTTTGATTTAAAAAAAGATATAATCCAAAATATAATTTTTAAAATATTTTCTATAGTTAAAGTAAACATTGAGTTATAGTTTGTAACATACATTTCAATATAAAATGATTTTCAGTGTAACAATTGTTTTTATTCAATAGTAAAGAAGAAACACTGTATTTAATATTGACGTGGGTGTTAAGCAAACAGTTGTCTTGCTCTTCTCTAAAACCTGTCTACGAGCTTTACGACTGTTGGAAATGAGGGAACGTTATGTATATCATAAAAGTTATTTGAAATTAAATACCTAGAAATTCTATAGGCTTTGTTCGGTCCCCTGTTATTGCGGAAATATTTATCCGATTTATTCAGCGAACCACAAAAAGATAGTGACTATTGTCGCTACGGTAAGGTTTTTAGTACATTTCTAACCATTACATTTCAAAAGGGTAAGGTCTAAGAAAATTGTCTTTTGATAAACTAAAAACATACAAATTATAACGTAACTAATCACTTAACAGAGTTTGAATTATAAAAACGCAATAAATTAATCCATAGTAAAATTAAGACCAATGGAACCTTCAAGGTCACTAGGTTTATTCGAACGTATGGTTTTTTGCTGATTACTTCTTATTATTAATAACCATATAATTTAAAACTAGTGTTCTTGAAGCTTCTATTTATTCTAACTTTAAGTGGTTAACCTAGGGTTAGTTAACCTCTACTGAAATTGGATATCGGTAATAGTATATTTCATTACAAGGACCTAAAGTGACGCTTTTCGTACAAGGTCAAGTTTTACGACCGAGGCTGTAAGCCGAGTTTGAAAAATGACCGAGTATCGAAAAGCAGCTTTAGGTCCCTGTGATGAACTATATTTTTCGTTATATTGCTCAATACAACACGCAAACTACTTAAGAAAACCAAAATGTGATAGCTTATTTAATTTAAAGATACCTTCCAAAGATGTCGCCATCTTGTTCTTGCTATTTGAAGCAATCAGCTGATTGTCTGTTTCATTTTTGTTAGGTTAGACTGACAACAATGAACAACTATCGACGTATCGAACGCATGTAATAATCGATTGGTGAAATGAGCGAGTTTCACAAAAATTGATTAAACTGACAACAATGAATGTTTCGAAAATAACGATGAATGTTTCGATTATTTGTAATCGAATGAATATTGTTCGACTATTACGACGTACTCGGCACTTTTTGACTGTTTTCGTCCTAGGAGTAAAAACGATCAGCTGGTATCGAGTACATTAGCGTTTAATTCCTAGGAATAAAATGAGCGTATTTAGGTCCGGAAAACATGCATTAAAACAGCTGTTTTTGAAGCAGTATAACGAAAATATACATTGTATGGGTCAATTAATCTTTTTTGTAAGAGTCGATTAATTTATTTTGTAAGAGTCAATTAATTTATTTTGTAAGAGATAAGTTAAAGCGATTGAACTCTTGTCTCTCAGTAGACGACAAAAGTCTCAATGGGAAGTAATGTAATCAGTTACCTGTGATCTCTCTTATCGGTAGTGACCTAAGTTTCTTCCTCCAAATCTACTTCAAATTAAGGTTCAAACTAATAACATTTAGAGTCAAGTGGTCACTATGCCCTGGCCAGATTTTAAGTATGGTATGGAAATAAACCCAAGAAAGCTACAATAAATTACATTTTTAATTTAATCATTGTATTTTGCTCCTGAACTGGTAGAACTTATAAAGTGGTTTTATGTTACGTTTTCATCTCCAGTTCGAAGTGTTTGTAGAAAGCTACAAATCGATTGCTTACGCTGTTGGGCCATTTACATCAATTTAGTTATAGTAGGCCTACTCCGTTTTGTTTTTATTGGTGTTAAAAAAAACCTTTGTTTGTGTTCTTCATAGATTTTAGCGAATTTCCCCCATAGGGAAGAAGCTATTACCGTAGGTCTCATGGTAAGACGTAAGCCCGAGACCATGATAACTTTTATTTTTGGGGCCCCCAGAAGCAAAAAAACACCATTCGTTTGAATTTATATATATATATATATATATATATATATATATATATATATATATATATAAATATATATATATATACAAGTGTGTGTCTGTAAGCAAGATAGCGGCCGTAAACATGGTCCGATCTTAATGAAATTTGGTACAGAAATGTGAAGTGGTAATCAATTAGACGAGTTCGTAAACCAGCATGATCGGACTACCAGAAGGGGGGGTAAAGGGGGATAAACCCCCCAAAAATGGGTTTTTTTGCGTTTTTCATATGGAAAAATTAAAGTGGTCCAATTTTGGATTTCACTATTGAATTCACCTCAAAAAAACAAACAATTTAGTACTTTCAATCATAACTCTATGTACATTGGTTACCGAGATATTGAAAGTCGTAAATACAGTACATTGTCCCAATGTTAACCTTACGGAAAATAAGTAAAATTCTATACCTCGCTTATTTCTCAACATATCTTGATAAAACTTGGTAAATGGCTTCTTCTAGTTCAGATCTATTAAATATTGAATTAAAACCACCCAGTTTTAATATACCTGTAGCAGCAAACCTGTATACTCAGTCTCCATGTTCTTCTTAAGGAGCTTACGAACATATCAAATCTCGCTATCTTGGATTGAAATATATTGTTTTACATTTGAAATTCGCTGAGTATGCAGGTCTGCTGCAACGGGGGTATTATTTGTGTGACACGACCGACGTTGTGGGGATTTCAACTCCCCGACAATCTACTTGAAAGTGGCTCAACTGCGTCGAAAATCGATTTGTAAACAATGAATGATAACGTTAGATTCTTATTTGTAACTATGAATGTTACTAACGTTACTAATGTTACTATTTGTTATGTCCATGTTTTAAAGCTTTTTATTTATTATTTATTATTCAATACATTTTCATTAATTTTATGTATTGTAAAATAAATAGTATTTTTGTGATTGTTAATATATCCAATATATAAAATTAAAAGCTCTTCCAAATTTCCAGTCTCTTAGATATAATCATTAAGCTTGAATCTCTTATTGACGTACCTGTACATAAATAATAAGATTATTACAAAATAATGTGTTTAGGTTCCAAGAACTGTCAATTACATCAAAAACATGGGTACTTGCGTGCACGTTAAAAGTTTCCATATTTCTACTTTATTATATAAACGTCTTTACTGGATTCAAAAGCTTTTAAACCCGATATAATTGGCAATAAACCATTGTAACGACGATGCATCAAGAACCGCCGTTCTGCTTTCCTGATAAACTACGTTGATGGTTCACTTTAATGGATCTGCTCGTTTGCGTCTTATACATTTATCTGTAATCTTTATAAAACCATTAAATATGATATAATAACATTATTTTATGTATTTGTTATTTTTTAGCGATTTCTTATTTTTATCAAGCGTAAAAAGAAATTCTAAGTTTCACAATATAATAATGCGCAAACGTTTCAATATTTTGAATAACATCTAGATCAATATTATACTGAAGCAGTGCCTAGTAACACAAGCGTCGACGGAGAACTGACAGGATTTGCATAATTTCTGCCCATGCACCTATCAATAATTTCAACACAGACAAATGAGTAGACATTTCATATAGACATATCTACTCATTTGTCTGTGGTTTCAATATCGGGCAATATACGTTTAAAAACGTTTAATTGACTTACTGTTTAGCGCAGTTTTTGTTCTAGTGTCGCCCATAGTATTATGACATATTGTACAGCAACATCGACAATTTGTGGATTCATGCTTTTTTATATAAATATGTTTTTTTATATTAATAAAATTTGTTTTTCACGTGTTACTTGTATGGTTAATGTAAAAACCATATCATTATACTTTAAAAGATAAAAAGTAATTTTATGTTACTTTTCCTTCAAAGATTTTGTAGAAAGCTACAAATGAAGAAACTTTTCATTGCTTCGTGATTAACATAGAACATTTGGACTCATTAAAAAGTTACTTTTTAATATTGAAATATAAAAACTGCATAATGTATTGAATCTTTTCTGTACCATTGTATCCAGACAACGCAAAATTTTACTATCTCGATTTTCTTTTTCTTATTTATATTTTTTAACTACGTATGTTCCAAAGTAAATTTAGTGAATCACTTCCTATCAGCTTAAGGGGTAGAGTTAGTATTATTTTGTCCCCAAGGTCGTTATTCATAATCAAGGTTCCATCCATCCCAGAAAGGGCATTTAGGACATTATTTTATATACAGTTCTCAGGTTTTCAATACTAATGACTATTCAGTATAAGGTTTCGTTACACTTACCTTTATTTTACCAAAACAGTTCTGGTCTTAAGCAGTATTTTTCCGAGACTCTCTCTTGTACCTGCAAAAAAGCATAATATTTTTACTGTAAAAATAAATAACAGCCAATTTCAAATAACACGTAATTTCAAATAGAAATGGTGTTAGAATATGATAACAAAATACCCCCGTTGCAGCAGACCTGCATACTCAGCGAATTTCAAGTGCAAAACAACATATTTCGATCCAGCATAGCGAGATTTGACATGTTTTTGTAAGCTCCATAAGAATAACATGGGGAATGAGTATGGAGGTTTGCTGCTACAGGTATATTAAAACTGGGTGGTTTTAATTCAATATTTAGTAGATCTGAACTAGAAGAAGCCATTTACCAAGTTTTATAAAGATATGTTGAGAAATAAGCGAGATATAGAATTTTACTTATTTCCCATAAGGTTAACATTGGGACAACGTACTGTGTTTACCACTTTCAATATCTCGGCAACCAATGGACATAGAGCCATGATTCAAAATACTAAATTGTTTGTTTTTTTGGGCTGAATTCAATGGTGCCAATAAAAATTTGAAAAATTTTATTATTCTATGTAAAAATCTCAAAAAACCCATTTTTGGGGGGGTTTACCCCCCTTTACCCCCCCTTCCGGTGGTCCGATCGGGCTGGTTTACGAACTCGTCCGAATAATTACTACTTTACACGTCTATGCCAAATTTCATTCCGATTGGACCATTTTTGCGCAAGTTATCGTGCTTAAAGACACATAGATATATATATAGATATATATTTATGAAAGTGAACGAATGGTGTTTTTGGCATCTGAGGACCTCAAAAAGAAAAGTTATGATGGTTTTAGGCTTAGGTCTTACCATGAGACCTACGGTAACAGCTTCTTCCCTATAGGGGAAATTCGCTAAAACATGTTATTCTCATACATGTAAACATGAAACCTTCCATTCTCAACCCCTTAACGCGATAGGGGATAAAAGAGGGAGTTGTGTTTTCACAAATCTACCAACCGCGAATATATAACAGATTTTATTTTATCTTTTAGATTATGACTTAATACCGGGAAACCAAGCTTTGCTCGGATAAAATAAAAACAGCCAGAATAAAAATAAAAACCTGAATCAGCGGCTTTGGTTTAAAAAGTTCATAACGATATCATGGATACTTTTATCTACGACCATTGCAATAAGCACCAATTATGGTATTACAATAAACATTATAATGATATACATTAAAACACCAAACACCAAGCAGTTGCATAATGACGACTTTATGATACTGGACTCACTTTAGAGTACTGGTTCTAGACCAATGAGAGCTCGGCATTTGACGGAAGTAGTGTCATAATAACAATTACGCAATTCGCACATCAGCTGATTGTTGCATTACAATTCATGATTGAGTTGACTTATCCCATCAGCTGATTGTTCAACAACGTTTCATGGTTAAGTCTGCTTATGTGCCTAACCTCAAAGTTGAGTTGACCTGTTCCATCATTAATAAAAGTCATGAGTTTTGTTTAACTTCAGGGAAATTTTTGTCGTATATTGTTGGTCGTAGATAAAGTAGTGTATGCAACGACTGTATTATGCCTTTAAGCCACTCGTGAGATATTTAGAACACATCGCACTCGTGGCTTAAAGGCATTCATTATACAATCGTTGCATAAACTACTATTATGGGCTGTAGGACCGGAACCGAATTTCACTCAGTCTTGCGACCTGCCCCAACCGGTTTCTCAATGCCAAAAACTCACAAAAAAATAATAGATCAAACCTCCTTTGTACAAAATAAGATTTTTCCCGTTCAAACAGTGTTTTTTAGAGTATATAAGAATAATTCTAGTTGCTTGAAGGGGCTAAAAGCCCCTAATGAGGGAAAATTCAAACAATCCTTATTTATTATAGTACAAAATACCTTAATAGCAAACTGAATCTACCTTATGTTGATATCTAGCTTACCACACGGTTTTCAATCAAGTATCAGCATCCCATGTTTCATGTAAACAAAGCAGACGTTTTTAGATCCCAATGCTTTTTAAATGGCAGATATTTTACGTTATATCTCGTTTTCTGGTAAATTTCAAACAATTTCATTATTCTTCCCGCCCTCACGGAATAGAGACCTTTAATTTGAGCCCTCTCCCATCTTTCTACGACTTGCCAGACGCCCACAATTTTGACGCAAAGAATCGCCTTACGAAATTAAATATATGATTCTAAATATACGGTAAACTTATGAGATTTGTATTGTAATCTATTTAGATTTAGGGGCCGAGCGAAAGAGAACCGCCGATCGAACGACCTAGTTCATCCTTGGCGTCACGTCGTCCTTTGTAGTTGTGAACGGATCGCAGGATGGCGTGCTCAGAGTCAATTGCTGAAGAAAATTAGAAACTGGAAGGAAAGCACTATTGTGAATCTGGGCTTCAGCGAGAATCGGAACGAAAATTCAGCACGCCTGGAGCGACCTTGCTGTACAAAAGGATGAGAGAATCTCTAAAATTAACATGCAGTCTAATTCTAATACGCGTTTATTCTTTATATTTTTATTCCAAAATAAGTTAAATGTTTCATAAAAACTAAAAACAAGTACTTTGACTAAAAGGTCTTTTTAGTATAAGATTCTCAATACTCAATACAAGATAAGAACATAAGATTTAAGATAAATAAGATTTTCTTATAAGATACAAGATAAGATATAAGATATAAGATAACATAAGATATAAGATAAGATAACACTATAAACACGAATTCTTAAAAAAAACGAACATAAAAACGAAAATGCCTTTTTCGAAAAACGAAATGCTTTTTTTTTTGGATTCTATAAAAACGAATTCTTTAGCAGTAAAGCCTTGTAATATAATCTTAAAAAAGTAGTTCTAGCTTATGATTTGTTGATAGTTTTAGCGTTATTTGGTTTGGTCAGGTTAGAACCCTGATTAAATTGTTTTATACATCAATATTAATAATTAGGCCTACTGCATGAATTTAAAAATAATTTAAATTTTTGCACATTTAAAGAAAATAGAATAACGGGGTTTCTACTGCTATTTTTTATTTCTCCCCCTATACGGAGAAAGTATTGTTTTCGTCAACATTTTCGAATTTGAGTTTTAGTGGATGTATTCGTTTTGGTGCTCCACGAATCAAAAAGTGGTTTTCGGAGTAGTGTCTGTCCGTTCGTGTGTGTGGATGTATGTTTGGATGTTTGGATGTGTGCATTTATAAACAGAGCTGTTGTAAACAGAGCTAGAGACGACACCAATGGTCAGATTTTCATGTAGGTTTTAAACCATAACATCCCCAGGCGTTTTTAATATATTTTTTGAATTTTTGACTTTTAAGAGTACTTACCCCATAAAAACTACAAAACCCCAAATTTCTCAAAAACGGCTCCAACGATTTTGACAAAATTTCATGGTTTCTCAAGAAACCAAACAAAATTACACCACCCGTATATCTGTAAAAATTCAGGTTGAGGAGTATGGGAATTTAAATGTTAAAAAAATCAATTTTTTCAAATTTACTCAAAATTATAATAATTAATATAAAAATATACTAGCAACCATCAAATTTGGCTTGAAAAAATTAATAATCCAGTATCTTGAATTATTAGTCTACGTCGAATGGTTGCAGGGATAATTGATATTTTGGTTTAACGGTAAACGCAGTACGTTGTCTAATGTTATCGATATGGCAAATATTTAAAAAAAAACGTGATATCTCTATTATTACAAACCAATTTTCAATTACAATCAAGTATATGGCTTAGTTCAAGTTTAGTTGTTTGTTTATTTACATTTATCTCGCAAATACATACCAAATTTTATTAAATAAAATTTGGTATGTATTTGCGAGATAATTGTGAATTTGTTATACAGGTTTTATTTTATTTCATTTTACAGGTTTTCCTTTAAATGACTCTAAGGGAGAAAGTACGTGGCAGTTAGCTGATATCGTTTATTTTATTCGCTCCGTTTTAATGAAAACAAATAGTAGAGGCAGCTGAAACGTATACAGCCCTATTAAACCAGAAAGAAAATAAAAAAGAACAACAGTCTGGGGAATTGTTTTGTGCATGGCTTATTATCCTGCATACCCCGGTGAACTTGAGTTATGGTCCATAAGAGAATACCGTAGCGAGCTCTGTACGCGATTCGACGTACCTCTGCGCATAATGTATAGGACAACGTTTGACTATTTCATGACAAAAAAAATGAAATGCACAAGCTCTTATAGTTTCTGCTGAAGATACCTTAACATGTTAAATAATTTACCTCCTTCCCCAAAAAAAAATGTACTGTAAATTTAATTATTTATCTGTTGGATATCTTTTTATTTTTGTGAGTACGCCCAATGATATTCATTGTTTATACAGATTTTTTATACCAAAATATTTATCCCAAAATAAAATGTTATTATATGTATATTCGTACCTTTAGTTAGATGTTAGGTTATTCAGTTTTGTTGTGTTGGCATCATGTAGGTCAAGTTGACTAATTTATTGTAAAAATCGAAGTGTAACCGTCTTTATTCTCATTCTTAAAAGGGGCAGCACTAAGCAATAATTAAAATTACCACTCGTGAAATGTGAGTAAAATTATAAAAGATTCTTATTGTATTCAACCTTGTTTTTATTTGTAAAATCAGTGTAAATGAAAATTGAATGTAGCAATGTTAAAATAACATGATTCAAAAGATTTATTGTACTTAAGATTTTATATTTGAAAATTGTAGTAATTCGTGTTAAAACCATTCTCATTGTCTTAACATATCCATTCCTGACTGTAAAAGTTTTTGTTGTAAATCAATTTATTTTAAATATTAAACTTAATTTACCTATTATTATTTCATTTGCTTGTTTGCAGACGAGTTCGTGTAGTTATTAAAATATGCAGTGCTGAGACCCCGTCGGATGAGCGTAAGATCTAGGTTATTTCATTTAACCTTAATTATTTGGATAATCAATAAAAGTTTCATTATAAAATTTTGCCATTAAGTACTTTTACTCTAACCTCAAAAATCTATACGCCAAATTGGCCCCTATAGGCGTTATGTTCCACCGTTAGGGCATACTTAGGTTTTGAATGGAAAATGCCCAAACCCAGGTCATCTTACTATCTAACGGAGAACTTTTAATATACACCTCCATTATTATCATTATTACATAGAGTATTATCATTACAAATAATTTTTGTTAAGTTTGACTTTCTGTTTATTTATTTTTTTTAGTCTCTCCATTTAATTATGCATTGTGTCCATTAAATTTACAAAATAGTACTAGTATATACTTATTTATTGAGGATTTTTTAAATACAGAATCTAGAGTATACTCAATTGTACTTCTTGATTATTTTATTCCTGTATACTTGTTTAGAAATTTTTTTTGGAAGTTTTGTCGTTCTTTGTAAAGGGCGAACATAATAGTTATAGGGAAGCTTTTCAATAGTATTTTGTAGATTTTTTAGCTTTCGATGGCACGGAGGCAGTTGACGTAACCGGTGGTGGTTGGAGGCAGGGAAGACGACGAAAGCTTGCCCTGAGATTCAGGCCATAAACTTTATCAGCACAGTGTTAATGTCAACACCGACTCGACTGATAACAGAATGTCTTGCTGAACATCGCCGGGCTCTGCGATAAAATATTCAGCTAATTTTTATTACATTTTTTATACGTGAGAGAAGAGTCTGTTGCAGTTTATTGGTTGAAGTAAATTAAACAAAAACGCGGTTGTCACTTTGGCGATGAAATTTGCATGAAGTTATTAAGTATATACCGAAAAAGGTCAAGAATAAATTAATTGTTTTTACTGTCAAATACTGTTTTCCCAGGATATACTAATCCTAATAAAGGTTTCAAGCCGTTTTTTTGTTTTTGTACGCATCGAGTCTTGTAATCCTTAAAAGGCGTATGAAAAAAATTTTGGTAAAATTATGTTTTTGGTTTTTTGTGAGATTTATATGTTTATAGGTTATAATTGTAAATACCCCCGTTGCAGCAGACCTGCATACTCAGCGAATTTCAAATGCAAAACAACATATTTCAATCCAACATAGTGAGATTTGACATGTTTGGGTAAGCTCCTTAAGAATAACAGGGGGAATGAGTATGCAGGTTTGCTGCTACAGGTATATAAAAACTGGGTGGTTTTAACTCAATATTTAGTAGATCTGAACTAGAAGAAGCTATTTACCCAGTTTTATCAAGATATGTTGAAAAATAACGGAGATATAGAATTTTACTTATTTCCCATAAGATTAACATTGGGACAACCTACTGTGTTTACCACTTTCAATATCTCGGTGACTAATGGACATAGAGCAGTGATTCAAAATACTAAATTGTTTGTTTCTTTGAGCTGAATTCAATGGTGCCAAAAAAAATTCGTTAAATTTTATTTTTCTATGTAAAAAAACTCAAAAAACCCATTTTTTGGGGGGGTTTAATCCCCTCTACCCCCCCCTTCCGGTGATCCGATCGGGCTGGTTCACGAACTCGTCCGAGTGATTACCACTTTACACGTCTGTACCAATTTTCATTAAGATTGGACCATTTTTACGGCCGCTATCGTGCTAACAGACACATATATAGATATATATATAGATATATATATATATATATATATATATATATATATATATATATATATATGTAAATTCGAACGAATGGTGTTTTTTGCTTCTGGTGGCCCCAAAACGAAAAGTTATCATGGTCTTGGGCTTAGGTCTTACCATGAGACCTACGGTAATAGCTTCTTCCCTATAGGGGAAATTCGCTAAAACCACTTTGGAGTTTTTTTGGTTATTGGTTACTAGAACCAATGTTTATAACATAAAAAATATCAAATAAAAAGGCAAATTTTGAGTTTATTTTGTCTGACGTTGTAGTATTGCCTACTTAACTTTTGTCATCAGATGCATTTGATCTTAAATAAATAATTTCGGTCAAATAAAGTTTTATTCGATGCTCATTAAATTATTCACAGAACAATGCTTCCCATCCATACATAACTAAATTACTGTTATTGATAATTCATACTATTTGAAAATGTCACGAATAACACACGAATCGAATGTCACGAATGTGTGTTTTTGTTTTTTTGAATGTCATTTGAAATTATCACGGCAATCTAATTTTCTTTTCGTTCTAGTTAAAATTAGTGTGTGGCATTTTTTAAAGGAAATAGCTTAGAACCATTACTACTCAAAATAGGCAACTTTAAAAAAAAAACACGTTTGTATAGTATCAATTATATATTTTTTAATAGTGAAAAACATGCAAGAGACTAGAATTGTTTTAATACGCATGTTTAATAAATTAGTGTATTTTTATGATAGATATTGAGTCTTTACAGCATTCCAAGCAATCATGCACGTAGGCGCAGTATAAATGTTGGCCCAGGCTTAAATTGACCTGGCTAGACAGGCTAGATAGTAAATCCCCAGTCGGCCAGGCTAGGCTCACTTTGTTACGGCCCAGCTAAGCTGCTGTACTTTTATAGCAGCAACGAAGTACCTGCTATAAAAAACAGACGTCGGCGTCGCATCGGCGGCCCATAAACATTATAAAGTGGGATTTGAGTGAAGCTTGCAATAACCGCTGATAGGGAAAGAAAAAATATTAGTGTTCTTGTCGCAGATACGTTTCTCTTTCTTTTTGGCCTCACTCTCCCTTAAAAACGTTAATGGTTGGTTGCAGAATTACTACCCTTGATAAAAGCTAACACAAGGGAAATATATTGCACTGCGTAGAAAATCGCTGATATGGTAGGTTTCCTCGAGTTATGGCTGCCATCCGACCAAATAGCACGATGTAAGATATAGCAAGGAACAGGTTAAAACGGGTAAGCACGGAGCACTCTGACATGGGGCAAATTTTAATTTTATCGGGCTTCCATGACCCACTTTTAATGCAAAATCCCAGATTTGTGGCGTTATGCACCCTAAAAAAGGAGGGTTGCAGCCGATTTAATCCCCACCAAATTTACCGATTACGTAAAAGAAATTAAAGGAATTACGAAATTTAAAGGAAATCAGATGGTGAATGCGGTCCTACAGTACAAAATCACCTTAAGACACTGCGTTTCGGAAATTTACTTTTTTTATGATATATCTGTTATTTTTTTATTAATTTCTAGGAGAAAACTTCAAGTTTAGTTTAGTCAACTTAAGTTTAAGTTAATAGAAATTATAATAAAATAAAGTTTTGGACTTGTAATATACCGAAATAATTTTATCTTTTTACCAAAATACCCAGATATGGGATATTAAGGTGTATTTATTAATTTGGGTTATGGGTGCCCAGATTGTTTTGCCTAAAGAACTTGTACGAAATATCTTTGAACAAATGTCCTTAACAAATTAAAAGAAACTTGGAAAAATGCGACCACTACAGAGCCAGAACGTATTTTTAAATATATTTAAACTATTATAAAACCTTCCATGTATACATTTTTGAACGGGTGGTAGGGAATTTACTAATTGCACTTGCACTGCACTAATAATGCAATTATACCCGTGATCAGATAAGACATTAAAGCGAGAAGGGGAGGATAAGTTATAGGCGGGTCATTGATCAGGTCAACTTCCAAACTGTCGAGATCGCGTGGCTGATACCAATGGCTGATAACACTGAAAACCGCGCACGAGAGCCTAAAACACCTTGTAAAACTATTTCCATTCGTTTATAAAAGTATTAGTATCAATTACACCGTTTATTGTGTATTAACATGCTATAAAACTATCCTATTTCAAGTGAAACACTTTGTCGATTTAACACTTTTTCACACGGCATAGTATTTATGGCGAATTTTCATGTTAGGATATTAAACTTTATTATGTTTGACTACGAAGTATCATTTCGGTTTTACAGTTCTGGGACGGTGGAATATCGTGTAATCCAGCTACTTGGGGATCACGAATTGTGGATAGTTATAAGCTATGCTTGTGGATGTGGTATTCACTGTTGGGGATTAAGGTCCGCACTAGAGCATACTATGAGTTTATCCATAACATCATCCTCATTATTAAACAAGTTCATAATTTATTGACAAAATTGTGGTTCGGATCCCACGCTAAGCTGTAAGTCCCCTACTTGCCACTGGCTGTTGGGCTATAGATTAACAGTCCTGTCTAAGCAAAATGTCTTAGAAACAAGGTTACAAGATCGCGCCATTCTACACTCATCTCTCATTCATACGCTTCTTAAAATACCAACTTGGGTGGGTTACCATTTCAAAAAAGAGTAAAGGATGCATGTTCCGCTAACAATCCAAAAATTCTAGCCAAAAATATATTAGCTTTCGACACGAAGTTGTGTCAAGATCTTGTAGTTATGTGAGGTTGCTGACTTAAATACATCGCCAAAAGTTTATAAAACATTTCATCAATCTTATAACAGGTAGTTTACGCATATCTTTATTGGGGTTGAAGCCTTTTTTAATGAGTGGCTATTTGTTATTTTATGACAGGGCTTTATGTTTCATCCTTAATTTTAAAATCTATTTCGTACCACAATCAAAGGATATGTGCGCACGTCCTGATATTACACTTTTTCCTGTTTATATTCTTAATTTAAATATTTTAATTATTTTTAATATAATTTTATACTTTGCGAATAGGCATAGGAGTCAACACAAAATATAATTAGTGGGATTACTTTACCCCACAAACAATTGTTCTTGTTACTAAAAATGGTTTTTTGCAGAAATGTAGTAGTTCACTTTTGCCACCTGTGGAATAATTGTTATTATGACACTACTTCCGTCAAATGCCGAGCTCTCATTGGTCTAGAACCAGTACTCTAAAGTGACTCCAGTACTCTAAAGTCGTCATTAGAGTACTGCTTGGTTTTTGGTGTTTTAATGTATATCATTATAATGTTTATTGTAATACCATAATTGATGCTTATTGCAATGATCGTAGATAAAATCAAATTACGAAATCAATTACACATTTAGTCTTTACCAAACGAAAACAGGTTCCAGAATTTTCACAATTTTCTCACGTTACAAATTATGGAAAATCAAAACACTCAAAGTTACTAACAATAATATAGTAATAATAGAGAACTTCTAACTTTAATAAAACACGTTTTATTATGCGATTCTGCCTCTATAATTTTGGCTGATCTCATTGCCTATTAGAATAGCGTGACTGATTAGTTGAAGGTAGGCAAGATTGCGTGGTGAACACCGACTTTGTAATCAGAGAGAATTCCTCTAACCGAGAATAAACCGAGCTGTTCCCTCTTTTATTATGTTTGAAGTAAATATGTATGTTAAAATCAATAATCTGATACAGCCTCATCAGCACCACTATTCGACTAGAAATCTAAACCCTTTAGTGCAGTTCAATTCATAAATGTCTGGAACTAAAATAAGCTATGCATGTCATAGCTTTATAATCACAAATATGTTAAAATATTTTCATGAACTCTTCTCATCTTTAAGATGTCATGGACATTAATAAATTCAAGAAAGAACTGAAACTTCACCTTACAGATAAATGTTACTACACTTTGTCAGATTTCTAACCACTGTTATTTCCTTCAATATCACATCAACATCAACCCACCTTGTCAACAACTTAACCTACTTTGATTGGACAAGGCTGGATGACTGGTCTTATGCCTACGAAAGTCTACAAGACGGACTGTGCAGGTAACGAATAAAGGAACGCGATGTTAAATCAAGAGTTCAATCGTAGTCTAACATCTAAAAGTTTGTGACTATATTTGAAAAAAAAATTATTCAAGTACTTTTCATTTCCGTGCAAGCAATAATGAAATACAATATATCCTCGACATAAAGAATTAGTACATTGTAAACGAACAGCTGACGTTCCCGACATCAGCTGATTCTTTTTCTCCCTAGGGCGAAAAAAAGCTTCTTTAGACCCGCAACACATGTAATGTAAACTGCCGTCATCGCAGCGGTATAATGAAAACATGTTTTCTCTACAAGAGTATTTCAGCAGGCCACACTAAAAAGTGCTTTTTATATAGTAATGAGTAATTTTCTATAATACTCCATTTTCGTGGGAGCTAAGAATGATTTACTTATTTTCCAAAAGATCCTTTGTTGATATTTTTATGTGTTTCTCTTAGCTCAATGATGTTTCCCAGGTAATGTTGTCGACATAGTTAAATGAAGACACAAACACAAAATACGAGCAACATCCTATAGGTTTCGGGGGTCTGAGAAAAACGATCAACATTCAGATGTTCAGATGTTATTTCATCGACGTAAAATTCATATGTTACTTGGCTTCAGACCCAAATAAGTTCCTCCTCTTCTGTGGTTTGCGCTTTGTAGGTTTTGTACGACTTCTTTTGCCTATCTGAAAAACAAGATCCCCAGAAAAAAGAAAAATGAAAGAGACGCAATGAAATAACGTTTAAAAAATCTACCTCTCCAAAATGTTTTTTTTCATGACAAAGTAGCCTATAGTAATTCAATTTGTGTAATAAATCAATTGAAAAAAACATGCCTTTCAAAAGCAGAAAGAGTACTTTGAACAGGTGATGTTGAACGCCGATTCGCGTGTAATGCGGATATTAAAGGGAAATTAGAAAATGGGCAGGAAAACATAACTAAAGCTCCGTTCTAATATTCTTCCCTACAAAGGAACTGTGCTGGGGGCCACCCTTTTATTATCTTACCAATAAATAACAATGAAAATGTCTATTCAAATCTAAGTTTTTTTCATACTGTTTTTATTTTTAAACAGCATTACTTAAAAAACTCTTATCTTATTTCAACACTAAATGTATGTGAAATGGTAAAGGTATTCCTTCTTTCAATGTAATAAGGCAATTAACGTATAACGTATGATTAACGTATAAGGTACAAGATGTAAACGTGGTCCTTATTTACGTTTCTAAATCTTATAAGTCGAGTTAATTGTCGTCCTTGTACCCTAAAGTGTAAATTGTAGTTTTACTGCAAATAACTATTACAGTACTCACGATTTTACTTGTAGTACACTCATTTTTACAAAATGAATCCTGTGCGCAGGCTCCAAAATAGCAATTAATTAATAGCAATTAACATACAGGTACAGTATACTTAAATAAACAATAAGGACTCAGTATGGTCGATCCGGGGACCAAAGAAAAATATTATTATTATATTATTCTTATTAATATTATTCTTTGGCCGCTGGGTCGACCATAGTCCTTTTACAATAAGATTTAGCGTATTTATTTGAATATTAATTATTCAAATAATGCTCCTAGCAGTCCTAGCATTGCAAACTTTCTTGGGAATCAAAACGAGTTGAATTTCAACTTTCAATTAATTATTAGATCAAATCTCTCTTTAATGTTTAAAGAGAAAATCGAATTAGGAATTTACTAGTTCACAAAATGTGTTCAGGTGAAAACCAAAAACACTTATAAAAACATTAAACTTGAATTGAATTGGTGACTTGGTGAAATACTTGTGTTAACTGAAAATGTTTGCATCTTTTGCATTTTTGTTGCTTGTTATTAACAGATTTCAGATCAACCTAACAACAAAAAAAAACGGACAGGAACAGTTTTAGTAGATTTGAGCCTTTTTTAAAGTGATCTGTGATGATCAAAGTATTTGACACAAAATTATCTTCAAAATTTACAGGACGAAGTAAAACGTTATAAAAAATATTATTTTGTAAAACTAACCATTGTTTCAAAAACTCTCATCTAATTTATCTAAACTAAACATAATTTATTTATTTATTTTAGTTGAATTTTAATTCAAAACGTCACCTACACACTCAGTTAGGTCGTACCATAGAGAAATGATTCTCTGTGGTCGTACCTAACAGTTCATAACCAGGCACTTAGTGCCTTTAAGTCACTGAAGGCAATTTGCAGCGGTTTCCAAGTCAATTTAGTGCTCTGAGCCTCTCAAATAGTTAGCCCGACTCCTGGCTTTGGCATAAGTTAGTAAATCGAAATCAATTATGTAATCACTGAGCGTGGCGCAATAGATTCATAATAAATTATGTTTGGGAATAAAACGTTCTGGATCTTTTAACTTTGTACGTTATATAATGTTTTATGTGTACTCGTTGGTGTAAAACATGCATAATTTACACGTATCATAAAACAATGAGAAAAAATGCATTATTGATGTAATGGTACAGTATTTTTAAACATCTAGACCATTGTTTAAGGAAACATTTTTCCTCAGACGTGTCAATGTTTTTCATAACGTTATATGTTCTCAAAAATTTTTTTTTTCATGAATGTGACCACTTTTTATATAATAGCACCCATGCCGATATTTTTGTTTTTTAACGCCGGTGGCATTTTTTAACATTTTAATCAAGAACCGTTCAAACTCGGGGCTTGCTATTATATAACATATTAATTATACACGTAATATTAACATATTAATACTATTATAACATGACTGCAACCTTTTGTTAAATATCATCATTCATTCATGGTCCAATGACAAGAGGCTACTGTACATAGTTTTAATCATTTTCTCGTTCCGAGAAAAGTAAGAGTTTTTAATGGCTGGGCCTATCGAATGGTAAGAAGCTTAAAAAAGCCCAAGAGAAATCACTACCTCCTACAAAAACGTATCTTCACAGTTGAAAAAAACCAATTAATTTACTTGTACACGACAGTATACTCAAGCAGCACTGTGGAGTACAAGGCCAAACATGGCACTTAATGTTTTTGTAGTCTTTGCTTTCAGATTTCGATTCATCATCTTCAACACGGTCGTTGCATTAGCGCCTGCAATTACTGCAATGCGGCCCGCACAACATGCGTGTGCTGCATGCTTTTAAAGCTGATTGCGTTAAAACAATATTGCAGGAACTGGTAAAAATAGTAGTAAAGCATGATCTAAAATGCACGTAAATCCGTGAAATTATAAAAAGTGGCTGATATTTATAGCAATCATAATCCAGGAACAATTTATAAATGCTGTTTAGTACAAATTTAATCCGTTTTAAAAGTAGATCGGCCTCCTTAGAAAGTTTTTGTTATAATGTTAAGGGGATCCGCCACCAATACGGGATATTTTTTGATTTTTTTGGATAAATAAAAGTTTGACTACCAAAACTGGTTCAAATTAACCTAAAAAGAATAAATATATATATATAACAACTCCATTTTTTTCCTTTGATTACGTTTTATTTAATTTTTTTTAGTTTTTTTACGTTTTTTTTAATTTTAAAAACTTTTGAATAACTTTTTTATTTTTTGATGGATTTTAACAATTTTTTTTTTAATTGTAATCATAGGAATATTCCCCGGTATTTTAACTAGTGTAACACAAATAGGAAATTATTTATACACGTTTACGTAAAAAACAATATTTTTCATTTTATTATTTTCAAATAAACATTTTTTTACCTATGAAAAAATTACTGTACAAAGCTCTCTATACCAACAAATCATCAATACAGTATGAAGATACACTGGTAAAAATGTCAGTCAATTGTCTCTTGTAGTAAAAAAGTTATTCAACAATTTGTGCTAAAAAACGCGGGAAAACACAATTTCCGGGAATCGGCTTACAAAAGTTGAGCTGACACAGATGCACTAAGTAAACTTACCTACCTTCGGAACACCAATTTTCGAATAATAATTTTTTAAATATGAAAAACTGCTCAAATTCGCCCAAAATTTTGTATACAAGTTCAGAAATACATGTTCTATCTAAAAAAAAATAAAAACTAAAATTTGACAAAAAATAAATAAATACCGAATTATCGGTGGCGGATCCCCTAAATTCATTTAGGCCTATTTATTGATTGTTGGTTTTGTAACAATTAAAGTAGTGTATTTTTCATTTCATTGTTAACAGTTCATGAATATATAATAAAATAAAATAATATATTTCCATGGAAACGCTAAATGTGAACTACAAATTCGATCAAAACCTAGGAAACAGGTTAGCTGAATTTCGTCTCTGAACCATCATATAAAACTAAAAATTCAAAATACTCAAATGTTTATTTTTTTTATGCTGAATCCAATTTAGACAATGAAATTTACATAAAATTAATAAAACAGTATTAAATGCTAAAAAAACTGGTTTTCGAACTCGAAGTAATAAATATCGCTCTACACATGTGCCAAATTTCATCGCAATCGGACTTTATTACGAAAAATATCGTGCCTACGGACATATGAAAATGGACGAATGGTGTTTTTGGGGTCTAGGGGCATAAAAATGAAAAGTTGTGGTGGTCCCGTGCTTAAGTCTTACCATGCCGCCTACGGTAATAGCTACTTCCCTATAGGAGGAAATTCTATAGGCTGTTAGTCTAAACGGCTATGGAGGTAGTCTAAATGGCTGTTACCATTTGTCGTAACGCTCCTTCGATGTACAAAAATTGAAGTGCTGTAATTTTAGTTCTAAATAATAAAAAATATATTTAATCATTATTTATTAATTTGTATTAATCATTTTTATTCCGCACGACTGTGGAATAACAAGGCACGACTGGGTGTAAGAAGGCCGATCTGCCGATCTACTTTTAAAACGGATTTAATTTGTACTAAACAGTATTTATACATTTAGGGACTGCGGACGTGGGGTAAACAAGGCTTTAAGTGCAATGGAAGTCGTAGCGTGTCCGGGAACAGTCTCTAAGGAAATTAACTGATTATGTTCCTTCTGTATTAATTACACTGGCAGAAGTCAAGGACCTCGACGCCCGAGGAGGATCAAGAAATATATCTGCATTTTGGGCATACTGTGCCAGGGGTGGCAAAATAAAATCGATATTGTGAAAGTATCAATATTTTAGTTGCAATTTTTCGCAAAAAAGGATATGGATATTTTTATGATAAAACTTAACAAAACCTATAATTTGTTCAGAAATACATAGGACAATTTGGATATTACCTATAGGTAATACTGTTACCTATAGTATACTGTTTCGTCGTTTAACCACATACCCCAACTCTCATGAGTTTATTTTAAAGTTAATTGAAGGGGTCCCGCCAGTAACGTTGTAAACGACAACTTTTTCAAAATTGAGATTTCTATGCAGTAAGGTTGTAAACGACATCCTGCATCAGTGCAGGGTATTTTTTCGTTGATATCTCTTGTGTTGGCAGCACTACCACAGGTTGAAAACCAAGCGCTGTTGGTCCCGCAGTTGCAGCAACGTTGTAACCGCCAAAAATGGCAACATCACCGCGCACCGTTCTGTCGCCGTCCGTAGTAAAAAAAACGCCCCGTTAAGTTCGAAAGTTGGACCAGAAATGTACGTCAGCAGAGAAGAAATGCTGGGGAACCGTACATAAATGAAAAGAAGAATCCAAAAGAAACGTTGCAAACGTTGCAAGCGCCAAAACCGGCAATAACGTTGCTAACGACTGTCATTTACGACGTTATTGCAATTTAAAAATCCTTTTTTTGTAATCACTTTTTTATTACGTGTGATAATATTGTAATACTTTATAGTTTGGCTTGTTTTATGATATTATAATTATATATAACAAATAAAACATTTATTCATTATTCTTTCGCCTCCTGAACTGCTATTTTGAAATATTCTAGGTTACGTACCTTTCAGTCAAACAGTTCACAAAGTTTATTACAAAACTATGTACATTTCAGGATTAAAATCCTGCTTAAACCTGAAGATGGGATTTTAATCCTGAAATGTACATAGTTTTTTAATAAACTTTGTGAACTGTTTGACTGAAAGGTACGTAACCTAGAATAAATAAAACATGTTTACATCATTACATTCCCTATTATATGTTTTTCCATTTCCTGAAAAATTTACTCTATGTCGCTTACAACGTTACTGGCGGGACCCCTTCAATTGCTAAATGCATTGCTGCAGCTTAAATCTTTATGACAAAGCATGGGATTGGACATATTCCTTCCTGGACCTATTACAATGTGATTTTCTTGTCTGGGATTTGTCAAGGTAAGTCAATAGCGCAATTGTCCAATTGAATTGTCTCTGAATTGAATAAACTCTCTACAATTTAATTCAACTTTTTTAATTCCGCTTATATGCCTTTTCTTTAATGTTTTCCCCCTTTTTTCATCAAAAGTAAGAATGTTGAAGTTAATTAAACAAACTTTACACGTCTTATTCTTTATACTTTTAAACTAAATGAATTGTAATTAAATATATGTTTGTTGTTGCATGTACAGTCCAGCAAAGTTTGTCGGGTTTTCTTCGGGGCGAGGGCCACGATGTATTTTTTTCTATGATTGCGATATATTCCTTATTAAAAGTATTGTAGGCTTTAAGGAGTCCAAACTATTTAAGTAAAAAAATGGAAATATTATTTAAATAAAATTTACTAATGATCAGGCTTGCAGGTACTAGTAGGCCTAATTAGTTTACAACACAGAAAAATTATACTACATTCACTACTAGGCCTACTCTTAAAAAAGACAAATCCTATTTATTCTCATTTTGTTTTGAAAAAAAAAACCAACTTTGCGCTCTGCCCACACCATTCAATCGTGTGTAAAGTCTTGACAGTTCAACCACTTCAACAAATGGTTTGGGGAATTCATTAAGAACTGAATGGTAAAATTGTTCTAAAAATTATGTTGAGGTACAAATTTTAATTATAGTATACGTAATTTGTTTAAATCAGATATAAAATAATTTTAAGTGAGAATATATTTGTCAAAATTTCGAAAATAAATTTTTTCTCTATAACTTTAACCATATCACACCTTTATCAAAGAGATCATTATACTTTAGCCTATTTCTAAAAATTCAGACAATTGCAGTTTCATTACATTATTTTGCTAACTATATCAACACTGAAAATGTATCAAAACACTTATTTTTTATTAAAAAACTAGCACTAATCACCCTGTGAGCAAAGATTTAACATTAAGTATTTTCACTGTTTTACTGTTGATATAAAGTCAATGGTTTTACCATAAATTTTAAATAATCCAAGTTGAAAAATATCCAGTCCGATATGGAAGAGAGTTGCGACAGTTCTGTCAGAATAATTTGCCTACCAATTGGCAGTCTAATTGGCAATGGAGAACACAACGTTTCTTTTGAAGTTGTAAAAGCGAATCTTTCAGTAAATATTCATTAAATTTGTTCTAATTAGCAAATAATTATAATATTCCTTTTTAATATTGGCTTCCTAAAAATTGTTGGTAATTTAGACAGTAAGAATTTTTTATTGAGCAGTAAACAGACCTTATGTATTTCTTCCTTGTTGAGTTATTTTATTAAATAGTTTAATTGATCAAGGCCAAAATAAATAAAAATATTTGATGACTCATTTTAAACGATCAGTTTAAAATCATAACTAAGGGATGTAATTTTTTAAATAAAGTTTGTCGTGCGATCACTAATAATAATTTAATAATCAATATTTTTTTCAAATATTTTAAAAATTAATCCGACATATGTTATTATGAAGTTATGTATGTTATTAAAAATATATTTGTTTGACAGACCCTATGGGCTGGCTTTTAAACACGTGCGGTGGTATATCCTTTAGCTTACTCAAGATTCATTATCCCTAACATCCCAAATATTATGTCCCCCACGGCGCAAATAAAAAGTCTACTGTTATATGAATTTTTACTTCATTACCATTTAGCGTATATCCTTGCCAGGAGCATTTTTTCTCGTTTTGAACGGAAACGTCAAACCCCGGACCTATTACTATCGAACAACGACCTTTGGTGAGGCCCTCAAGTTTTTTATTCGTGAAAAATGAAAACTTGGCCCTGTTTCATGGCCAGGGTTTGAACCAGCGACCCTTAGGCATGCTAGAAGAATTCAGTAAGGGACATAAACACAAACAAACGATGTCAACGAAACGAGAGTAAATAAAAATAAATTGCAAGTGGTTTTATTTACGTTAGTTGCTAAATGCTTGTAATAGAAGTTTATTTACAATCAATTCGCTGACGTCATTTGTTATGTTTACGTCCCATATTATTTCTAGCACCCATGCCCTCAGGTTTTGAGATGAGCGATACTGTATCCACTTGGCTATCCAGTCAAATATTGACTTCGCATAAAAACAAAAATCTTTAGTATGCTTTACAAAAGTTTCAATTGTTGACCATTTAAACTCTAGCAATCATTGTGTTTAAAAATGTCAAACAAATGTCTCGGATTTCGGTTTCTTATTTAGAAAATTGTTTTATACCAGCTCACGATTGTAAAATAAATAAGCAACTGAAAAATGTGAATATATTTTTCCTTGAGCTGAATATTTTGACAATAATACAGGGAATTTTTTTCAATGCAACCCATTTTTAAGATTGAATAATGCACATATAAATATGAAATGAGCATTGTTTTATGGATCTTTACATTTTATACAACCTATTACTTAAGTTTGATAACATTTAGTTCAAATTATGCGCTCAAACAATCCGCCATTGGCACTTGTATAAAGTTAAGTACTCTCCATCAAATTCCCGAACACGTGTTGCTAGGTACCTCTTTGAATTTCTCTCATTAAATTTGTTATTTTTGTTTTGAGGTGCTGAATATCCTGTGAATTGTTTTTGTAGGCCTTACTTTTTATGTATCCCCAAAGAAAATAATATAGTGGGGTTAAATCCGGGGATTTTGGGGGGACATAGCCCTTCACTGATAAAATAAAGTTTTGGGTTGCGTTTAAAAAAAACACCCTGTACTGTATATTCAAACTTGTTGTATATAAGTAATAATTGGCCTATGACGTTTTCATTTAGAGTTTGATGAAACAGTGTGACGATTGTCGTTGATAAATTAAAGGATTACTACAATGGCATGAAAATTATTGTTTTATTATGTACATTTAGTTGTTGCTGGTTTTGATACATTGTGTCGTACTATTGTGAGCATGAAGACAATCCAGTGAAAGACTAGCATGGACTTTCCTGTTATTTTTTATAAATTTACTATATTATTGCATTATAGTTGGGCACCAGCCTATTATGTGGTATTGCTAATAAATAAATAAATAAATAGATAAAGGAATTTGGTTTTATATTCCCACATAATAGTTTATTCCTCTGTACGTTTATGGCTTTAAAAAACGTAGACTAGTGAAAAGTAGTAATTGACCTATGTCGTTTTACTTTTAAAGCATAATGAAATGATTTTGTTTTATATCCCCAGATAAGAGTTCATCCCTCCTTGCGTTCACAGCTGTTAAAAAACTTAGCGTACTCAGCGTATGTACTAATTTATGTACTCAGTATGTACTAATTTTTGTGGTGATCACATTTTCTGATTTTAATTCATAATAAAAACAAACTTTACCGAGGATTAAAAAGTAAAAAAAGTACGTTAAAGTATTTAACTATTATATACTTCTAGTGTAATGTGAAAATGATGTGAAAAGTTGAGTATTTTATAGGGGGATATTTAAATAAACCCACTGGTAAAAAACCTTTAAAATGATATCAATATTTTAATGTTTCCCCCTGTCAAATGCCAACCCGAAATCAACTAATCATAGTCAATTTTCGATTCATTTTTGATGTCAGTTAGAGTGATTTATTTAAAAAATCTAATCAATACATAGTCTTTGTTCTTTTAATTCTTAAACATACAAATTTAAAAACTTGATTATGTGCTTACGTGTCTAAGTAATTCAGTTACGTTTTCGGTAGTCGGCAGATAGGTTGCTAGTCTTTGAATGCAACTTTGCAAACTAGCAAAATGGCTGTCAATATGTTAGTGCCATAGATCTTTAAAAATATAGACTGCTCATCTCGTTGAAAAAAGGTAAGGACCGTCAATAAATTAAGTCATCGCTTTTTTGCCATTTTGGATTCCCCTTCTCTAAAATCATATTACTGTCACAATCCACCTGACCACCCACCTCACCTTAAAACCAACGTAAAATTAAGTAAATTTAGGGCATCTTTAGGGTTAACCCTATTTAAGGATTTTTAATGGGTTGTTAAAACCATCAAAACAAGTTTAAAACTATTCTTGAGCTAATTTATTGTTAATCAACGATTTAAATCAGAACTCGTGAAAACAATGACATGTTTCTGACAAATTTTCTAAGCTGATTACCTTCATTATTTAATTAATATAAAATGTATGAAAATGTTTATCCAAAATAGTCACAAACATGATTTGAAAAATGACGTCATCCCAACGCTTACTCTCCCTCCTTTGCACATCATCCTACCGTCATTTTTAATCTGAACCCCTCCCCCTATTTTCAAATGACGTTATTTATGGACGGCCCCAAAAGCTCTCATGGGTGCTGCCATGTTTCCGTTTTCTGAAAAAAACAAAAAACAAGAAAATCGGATAGCTAACTAGATTATATAATAGCTCAATAAGGTGACATCCTAATTTATCTAGTGCTAAATAAACGTAATCGTCATCAAATATTTAAAATTTTGTTTTCGATCAAAAAAACTAGTTTGTAAATTGTTTGGTTTAAAATTACTAATTTACATCAACGTTAAATCAAAAATTGGCGATGATTACTAAATATTAAGTTTAGACGATTTGACATTTCAAAAAAAAACTAAGAAATTTAAAACTATAGCAACATTTAAAATTCTCTTCCTAAGGTAAAGGCACCTTAACCTGACTCCTTAAAAAAATACTTCCCTTACATAAACATATTAAAATTTCAAAAACATGTTTATTGCACTACCATTATGTGGGTAAAGTAAAGTATCCTCATCATCCTATTTCACATCTCGTAAGCAGTCTATATTTAATTAAGGTCGTTAATTAATTACACACACAAAAGCTTAACCCTTTAACAATAAGAGGAGCAGTCTATATTAGGCCGTTGATTTACATCGCCCAATCAGGTGTGGTAGACAATCACTGAATCAGCTGTTGGTTTACAGCTGCAACAGCTGATTCACAGCTGATTTCACCGACCATGAACCGTGCAGTGTTGCAAACTGTGCAACACGCCGGCAAACCAACACCTACTCCTAGACAACAATGCGACTGAAATAAACCTGGTGTCACTATTGTCAACAAACCAGCATAAATTAGTGGCTTTCAAATTCTTCAGTCAAAAGATTTTAAGATCTTGCATCTCAGCTTTGAAATTTGAGTCTTCTTCACATGGATGAATTTACCATAACCGCCATTGTTCATTAATGTTAAACTAGAGATCGCCTACTGGTCGAAATTCAACCAGAAAATATTTGGGTTCACTTAAAACAGTGACTGCATTCGTTTACATTTTGTTGTAATTCCGTAACCAATATGGTGACTCTTAAAGTCCATGTTAATTATTTTTATAGTTTCAAAAAAAATCTATGGAAAATATTCAATTCTATTGGCATTCGTAGCTTTTCCCTACGTATTATAATAGCAATAGGTTTTGAGATAAGAACAAAGAAAAAGAGGTAAGGACCAAGTAAAACGTAAATTTATGCTCTTAATATTTATTTAATTTGACTTGGACAAATTCATATATTCCTACAAAACTACATTGGCATTATAGACTTTTGTTACAGGCTATAGTTGGGCCTACTTAGCCTGTGAAATTATAACTACTTTTTTTGTAGCTTTTTACTTTTTAATCCTCGGTAAAGTTTGTTTAATTATTAATTTTTAAAAAAATAGTCCAAGCGATGTTTAATTTGAAGTCAGAAAATGTGATCACCACAAAAATTAGTACATACTGGTAGAAAATGTTGGTATTGAAAAAATACCTTTTTTATCCTCTCTTTTGCACTTCTACTTTTGACGTTTTAAAATACAATCCCTTTTTTAACACGATACCTTATTTATTTTAGCCCGGTAGAACCAAAACAGTCCCACCTGAGGCATACAAATCTTACGCGTAAAATCACACTGCTGGCTCAATCTCTAGTGACGAGTGCTGAACTAATTTCACAAGAGCTCAGTTTCAGGCTTCAAATCATTCATAAGCATGAGCAGTCTCCTTTTAGTTACGAAGTCAATGATTTTACAGTCACAGCTCACGTTTTGCGTTCCTGCTTTAATCGGCTTAAGAAACTTTGATCCAAAAGGAATGCCTTACTTTTAAAAATGAAGGGGTCCCTCGTAAAACTTTCTAAGTGACAAAAACCTAGTTTCGAGTAATCAACTGTTGAAAGTTGAATTCTAAATTTTATGGTTTTTATAAGGTTAGGACTTATAATCATGTATAATTTTTAACACCCTATTTATAACACCATAATGTCACCTTATATTGAATTTGTACTTGCCATTAAGCATTTTAAAACATTTTACTTGTTTTTTTTGGGGGGGACGTTCTAAATGACTGGCGCTTGAAACGTTCTCTGACGGACTGCTCTTCTGCCTTGGAAGAAAACATTAGGGAGTGTAGGAATACCAAAATAAACAAAAATAAAACTGAATATAAAACAGTTTTACTGAAGTAAAAGCACAAAACTTTAATGTTTTTACTAAAACATGATCCGTCATTTTGCTAAAAGATATCCACATGTGGTGTTTAAAACGTTATTCTACTCACTTCTTCTGGGGGCAATATCAAGGGCTTGGCTTCTTAGTTTTCTAAATATAGGGCAATCCGACTTTTCTATATTCATTCCTGATATTATCCTTCCACTTTCCAGTATTTTCTTCTCATATTTTATTTTTATTTACGCGATTTTGATCTTTGGGTGACACGGTGACAGCGCAACGACTGGCGGGGATTCCATCTTTCGGCGAATAGAACGTTATTCCCCAGAAGGTCCGTGCAGTCTAGCGAAGCACGCAAACTTTGACAGATGAAATCAGGGCTACCAACTCAAATATCTTCAAAACAAAATATACCACGGCGCAGTGGCGGCTCGTGTGTAGGTTCAATGGTTCAGTGAACCCCCTAAAATAATCAAAAACAATACATTTTCTAAGTAAATAGCAGAAAACCCCAATGTTAAACTTACTTTCATAAACAACATGGCAAAAAAACTATTTTTGCGTCCGGGCGAAGCTCTCACGCAACGCCGCGCCGGCAGAGCGAGGTTCAGTTCGCCGAATGAACCCAGCTCGGCCCAGCTGGCTGGGCGAGGGGTGTGGGGGGAGCGGAGGGGGGCTTGCTTGAAAGCAATGGACCGACCGCTAATGCTCTATGCTAGCGGCGAGCCGAGCGCTGACGAAATTGGCCGACCTCTTCCGAAAGAGTAGTTTCTTTTCTAACCACTTCTGTTTCAGCAGCACGCGCGCTGTAAAGCTTGATAATGTTGTTTTAATGATTTGGGCGATGTTTAAGTTTATTTATTTAAATATTGTATGATTTCTATGTTGTTTTTAGTTATAAATACGTTTATTTCAGTTATGCGATTATGCGTTTTATTTTTAGCTCTGATTATTGAAAGAAAACAATCGGCGTAGCGGCCGCACCATAGCTTTCTGTAAGAACAGTAATTAAGCTATTGAGCAACGGAAATAACGCTATTGATTTAATTAATTTTGGATTTAACATTTTAATGTACATAGTAGCATAATACAATTTATCATCAAAGGTATAGTGCCTTAATCCTATAGACTATAAGCATTACACTCGTGTATAAAAGCAGGTATGTCAAGAATTTGCAGAAAACTACGATCTTGTAAGCATTTAACGTTTTTAAATACTGATTGGCTTAAGACAATAACTCTAATATAATACATTGGTATCATGTATATGTTATTAGCTTTGAACCCCCAGTACATAAACTCACGAGCCGCCACTGCCACGGCGTAGCTCATGTCCTAGAGAACCTTTTTCACTGAATATTTCCGATTTTGAAATTTTGTCGCTTAGAACTTTTTACGGGGGACCCCTACAAATATTAGTAATAGTTTAAAAAAAATAAGAAAAGCTTAAGATATCAAAAGTTATTAAAATAAGTAAAGTGGAGATGAAACTGCGTGTTCGTTATTACAGACCTAAAATTTCTTTCCAGCCAAGTGGAATGGTCAATACCCACAAGGCAAAGACGTGGCTCTAAAGCTAAGGTATTAGTCTAGGGCTCCCAAGTTCAACTTTAAGTAGTGTAAATCCCTCTTTGATGAAGTTCCCCAATATGAGAAAACTCACATTTTTACTCTCTTTCGCCCCAATAATTTTTTAATTTAAAACGTAGCCTATTTAGTTTGGAATATTTTATGTACTAAGTAATGTAGGCCTATGCCTCATAAATCTAGACTATTGTGATTCGTTTTATTAATTAGTTATGTTAAAGATCGTTATAATTTTTGTTTTGCTCAGACCTATAGGCTTTTCTAGTGTAACGATCCTTAATATCGTTTTTGTCTTACAAAATTAATAATTTGTCTTATATGAATGAATTCAATTTTAAAAAATTTAAAAATGTAGCTTTTTCACAAGACCAAAACAGACTTGTCAAAAACAATCTTGTCTAGTTTAAACCAACTTTGTACTCCAATGAGGACTTCACTCGTTCTTTTGAATTAAAAAGTTTATACATTCAAAGTTTTACATTCAATTTATTTTACTAAACTTTACTCAATTCAAATGTATTATTGTTCGTGGAATGAAGCCTTCTCATACCGTCAAGGATATCCTGTTTATTAGTTTACGATTTCCATAATTAAAAGTAATTGTATTGAAATGTATTCAGTCAATACTTACTTTATAAAGGTTGCATTGCGGAACATCCGCCAGCGAGACTTTCTTTTATCAGAAATGGCACAAGTACGGATTATGATTGCAATCAGATAATACCCCCGTTGCAGCAGACCTGCATACTCAGCGAATTTCAAATGCAAAACAACATATTTCAATCCAACAAAGCGAGATTTGACATGTTTTGGTAAGCTCCATAAGAATAACATGGGGAATGAGTATGCAGGTTTGCTGCTTCAGGTATACTAAAATTGGGTGGTTTTAATTCAACACTTAATAGATCTGAACTAGAAGAAGTTATTACCAAGTTTTATCAAGATATGTTGAGAAATAACCGAGATATAGAATTTTCCTTATTTCCCATAAGGTTAACATTGGGACAACGTACTGTGTTTACCACTTTCAATATCTCGGTAACCAATGGATATAGAGCAGTTATTCAAAATACTAAATTGTTTGTTTTTTGAGCTAAATTCAATGGTGCCAACAAAAATTTGATAAATTTTATTTTTCTATGTGAAAAACTCATTTTTAGGGGGGTTTAACCCCCCTTGCCCCCCCTTCCGGTGGTCCGATCGGCCTGGTTCACGAACTCGTCCGAGTGATTACGACTTTACACGTCTGTACCAGATTTCATTAAGATCGGACCATATTTACGGCCGCTATCGTGTTAACAGACATATATATATATATATATATATATATATATATATATATATATATATATATATATATAAATATATATATATAATATTCTTTTAGTAAAATTTAATAATTTTACAAAATGTTTTCTAATTATTTACTTATTTACCACGTTAACACTAACACTAACACACCTGTTATAAATTGCATAGATATAATCAAACGTAAATAAAAGTGATTAATGTTATTGTATTTAAAGATGAATATTTAACAATTTAGCGCTTTATAATAAAAATAGAACTTTTAAGGAAGGTTGTTTACTCTACTCATAAGTATGTTAGATTATTGATTATGAAAGGCGTAATAGACCACCTTTCTGACGGTTTTGAGAATGACCGTCAAAACATATCAGTAATAAATAAATAGCCTATATTGACTTAGATAATAAGTTGTTATAAAACACCTCTAGTTCGTTATTGAGTAATAAAGAACTATAATTACTAAATCGGAAAATGAACATTACAAAATTTTGTTTGCAGTATTTCGTTATAATGGTGAATCCAATAAGTCACTGGAAATGGATCTTAATGACCAAACCTAAAGCTTAGGGGAGGGTCGCATTTCATAGATATATTACGTTTCTTCTTATCTTTTAATCACAGTTCGATCCGATAGCAATGAACAATTTCCTACTGTATGATCATGTTTGATTGTTTGTTTTGCTCTCGCGTTAGTGTTTGAATTTTATCAAACAGATATAACTAAGTATGCATTATGCTTAAGAAACTAAAATTTATATTGATACACCTAGGCCAAAAGTGTAGCCTTGGATATACTGTACCATACCAAACTGCACGGAGCCACTTTTGCTGTCAGGAATGTAATTTTAAAGTGTTTATAGTAAAACCATAAAACTCACACGATAAATATTTTATTTTCTGTTTTAATATCGTCTGAAGCTTTTAAGTTAATCTTTATGATTAAAACCTAAACACACATTTTATTCGAGTGAGTCATACAATTGTATTCAATCACCGTTAACGCAACTAACTAAAATGAGCTTTTCCAAGGTAAAGAAATCAGAACTTGCGTTTTCAACTATTATGTTCTTGCGGTTATGTTTTAATGTTATCTATGATATTATAAAGAAGAGTGGTTTCTGTTTAGGGGTGTAAACAAAAAAACCTACTGAACTGATTGGGCAGAAATTTTACACAAAGGTAGGAACCATTATATAAGGATGTTCACGCCCTGGAAATTCCTCCGGGCATCGCCCCGTTGACTTTTTATTGATATATTATGTAATAATATTAGTTTGGTATAAAAACGAACAATCTGTTGCGGAAAACTCTTGTTTTCACCAAGATATATATTCATCCAGTTACCGTATACTTTCTTATCTTTTTTGTGTCTTTCTACACCAGTGGCATTTTTTAACGTTTTGTTCGGGAACGGTCCAAACCCGGGTCATGTTACTATCTAACAGCGACCTTTCGTCAGATAGCATTTTCATTTCACTTTCATTATCACGTTTTTTCCTGAGTGTTTAAGTTTAAAATAAAAATCATTCCCCCTAGAAGACGGGTTTGTCCCAGCGCAGGTTAGCACGTTAAACTCTACAAACTACGTTATCATTTCATTGCAGCAAAAAGTAAACAGTCACATCCAGATGTAAATAGTTGAGCACTTGCGTCACGGCCGAAAGCGGCATAACCTGCAATGTCTCGCGGTGATCCATTCCATTCAGAGTTGAACGAATGTGAGGCTGTAGAAGCAAATACCCCCGTCGCAGCAGACCTGCATACTCAGCGAATTTCAAATGTAAAACAACATGTTTCAATCCAACATAGTGAGATTTGACATGTTTTTGAAAGCTCCATAAGAATAACATGGGGAATGAGTATTCAGGATTGCTGCTACAGGTATATTAAAATTGGGTGGTTTTATTTCAATATTTAGTAGATCTGAACCATCTGATCCGGTGGTCCGATCAAGCTGGTTCACGAACTCGTCCGAGTGATTACCACTTTACACGTCTGTACCAATTTTCATTAAGATTGGACCATTTTTACGGCCGCTATCGTGCTAACAGACATATATATATATATATATATATATATATATATATATATATTCGAACGAATGGCGTTTTTTGCTTCTGGGGACCCCAAAATTAAAAGTTAACATGGTCTTGGACTTAGGTCTTGCCATGAGTACTACCGTAATAGCTTATTCCTTTAAGGAAATTCGCTAAAACGCATTTTATAACACTTTCAGTAGGGCGTATTATAGAATCCGGCCCGGAGGACCAAAATTTACATTAGAACAGCAATTAATCAAAACTTGGTTGATACGCAAACAAATTTGTGGATGGAATAAGACAAGAAAGGTGGACTGACTTTTACCTCACTGATGGCTGCATGTAGAATGGTGAGCCTGTCAAACTGCAGTCTTATCTTGCTTGAACAGCTGATTTCCGAACATCAGTTTCATTGGTAGTAGTAGCCGTTTTGGGTGCAGTTCCGTTTTAGTGTCATAATTTTAAAATGAAGAAGAAACACGACATACAAATATCCTGTCAAATATCTGGATGTGTTTCTTCTTGACTTTGTTTTAACAGTACAAAAAATATAAATTAAATTTTTGACCTACCCTAAGAGAACTGACCTATAACGAAGGCAATTTTGACAAAATCGTGATCACAAAACCTCAAAAGAACTTATTCATTTTGCTCATGTTTGGTATTTTGATAATTACAATGAAATATATATTATCGCTTTAGTATTACAGTGGTAATGTTCTACTCATTTTGCACACTCTGGACTCATATATCGAACCTTAACCAAATTGTAAGGCTATGTTTCAAGTGGTTCAATAAATAATGAATCATACCAAACTTGACGGGCGAACACGATGTTCTTTTTCAATAAGCGACACGTTGGTTTCATCTCACGATGCTTTTACATTCACTCACAAATACAGTACACTCCCATTATACGGACGAACAATTTAGGCTAGTATCTCAACAATGACAATGATAAAAACTACAATTATTGTGATACTCATGCAAAAAATCAGACACCACAGCACCACAACGAGTGGTATAGATTTTATAATTAATTTTTACTGGGTTGTCTTTTGTTCGATTGTTAGACAGTTAAGTTGACACACTATTGCGATTTCTAATCACTTACTGAAACACTCCCAAACAGCATTACCAATGCTTTTTACAATAGAGGAAGTGACCTATACAAGTGGTTCTAATCAGCCACCTAGTCACCAGATAAAGTTACATCAACCACTTTTCTCAAGAACGTTACACTTACTGGTACCTTTCCCTACATCACATTGAAAAAATATTCTCTTTGCACATTAAATACTTATTTAGGTGGCTTTAAAGTAGTAGCGTTTGTTAATTATAACCACTTTCTTGTACAAACTTCATCATATGTTTTGGTTTAGCCACAAAACCAAAACCATCGCAAGCTTTTATACTCTTTAAATATGGACATTGATAGATAATTGATTTACTCTTGTTGCTTTTCTTCAAGATTCATTTAACTGCAGGGAAGAGAACAGTCATTTTTCAGAGTTAAAATTTCATTTCCTATTTTTCATCGTTCGAGTTCACAAAATGTTGCTGCTCCTCTTAAGTGCAAACAAAAACAAGGTACAACTATTTTGCAGATTTATACAGGGATATGTCCTGTGAAATGTTACTGTCACAAACAAGACCGATTCCTTAATATCAAAAGTATTACATAACTAACTTTTAATTTAATTTTTTTTGTTATTGCTCACAAACTTTAGATTTGATTCTTGATTTTCGCTCTGGCTTCGCCTGGTTGTAGTTGCTAATCTCGTGATATTTTTAATATACTTCCACATAAAGGTGAAATCAAAGATCCCAAACGCCAAAATGTTGCGAAACGTTTCACTATCAGTGTCTGCAAACGTAGTAATAATCTCAATGTACTAACATTATTATTTTTCATCATACTGTCCGGAAAACAGCCGTTTTTAGTTCTCTCAATCGTACGCAAAATGATCGTTTTTGGATCACTTCGAATAGGAGTACTGAAAAAACATATGGTAAATTTTGCCGTACTCTAATGTCAAAATTTGTTTATGTTACGTTTGAAAGGTTGAACAGTTACTTAACTTGTGTTTGTAAACAACTAACAGATGTGTAAATGACGATGACTATTTAGGATAACCTCAAAATTATGTAGTCTAATTTTTTAACAATTAAATGGTTATTTATACATAATGATGAAAATAGTTGTTCATCACACGGAGCAAAAGTGTCTCCTTGGTACTCGATCGCATTTCCAAGCTCGGCTGCGCCTCACCTATAAATTAAGATCTCATGCCAAAAAGAGCCACTTTCGCTCCTAGTAATGAAAACTATTATTATTCAGACAGTAAGCTTATTCCTTCTGAGACTCAGCCAAATATAAAACCCTCAAATACCCTGGTTGCGCAAGACATGACATTTCAAAATGAATTATCTACAACACCAAGCAATAACCAAAGCTTGTTTATTATCATCATAAAAGCTGGCCATAAATCTAACGTAGTCTCCTCAAACTGGTCCCGACCATTCATCAAAGGACCACGGCGTGCGACTGGTTCAATAAAGTTGAATATAGTCCTAGTCAACTTATTTGGCCCTTAGCCCTGACTCTGTCTATAACTGTTTTACACTATCTCCAACATTCGTGCCAAGGCTAGTATTAACCGGGGGAAGACTGTCTATGAGCAAAGCCTTTGAATAAATTATGAGCAAAGCCTTCAGAACCCGAATTATTTATTTCTATGTACATAATCAGTTTATAGGCCTAATATGGACAGCAGACTCCCTCTTACCCGGAAATCTCGGGACCGAAGCCTGTCCGGATATTGGGGTTTCCGGTTCAACCGACGATCCGCAAAATTAACTATTAAATCCAAATAAAAATATATATTTCACGATATTTTTTTCTATTACATATTGTTCATCGGAATCGTCAATATTTTTCCTCAACCACTCAATAACTAGTTCATTCTACTTAAATTGAAAAGAAATATCTTTTCCGTTATACGAATACCACTATTCCAAATTTCCCCTTCAACCTTGATTTTTGACCGAGCACCATGAACTTGGTCAAATAATTTTTATTGATCGTTTTAAAATTGAAATTCCTTGAAAGAATATTTTACCTGCGGTTTCGTTATCTTGTACCGTTATGTCTGCATAGACGCGATAAGCCAGCGTCTGGCCGTCTAGCGGTCCCACTTCCAGTTGGCTAGGCTACGTTAGGTTAGGTTAGGTTAGGTTAGGTTACCTAACCTAACCTATCCTAACCAAACTTACCAAAATTAAGCTTGGAAAACAAACCCGAAACAGTGGTATACGTATAACGGAAAAGATTCGAAAAGGATATAGTATTTAGAGACCATTACTGATCTCAAATGTATTCTCAAAAGAATCTTTGATACAGTACCTTCCATTCCCTTCGATTACGTTCGGTTGAACCGATGTTTTGATCAAAATTCTCCGGTTAAAAGATGTGACTTCCGCCCAGAGTAGTCCGGTTAAACCAATGTCCGGTTAAAAGGTGTCCGGATAAGAGAGTCTATTGCATTGAAACGCATCGTAAGTGAAATAAAACATCGCTTGGGCCTTCAAGCTTGATTGATTATCGTTTAGCTGAAGGAATAAACGTGCTTTAAAGCTTTCGGGTTCTATAAAACTCAAAAGGTGAAGGGGTGAAGGATGTAGGGATTACTGACTTGCAGTCAGAGTGAAAACTCCCTTTCCACCGATCGCTTAGCTATAAAACCGTGCTTTATGTTATTTTATGACCAATATTTTATTCGCTCTGACTCTAAGATAATGTGAATTAAAATGATGGAACCCCATCACAGGCTTGCCTTCAGACGTCGTAAATTTCCGGGACTCATGGTGTTTTCAGTTTGTTTTGTAGTCTATAAGTATATTGTACTTGAGTTAAATTGTAAAAACATTGTATGATAGTAAGCTTTTACGAAAATAAGTTCTATTCTATTATATTCTAAACCACCTACAGGAAAATGAAAACATTAAATAATAAAGATACGAATTCACTATTTATGGTCACTGAAATGGCTAGTTTTTTGCTCTATCAAATGAGACACAATTTAACGAATTTTGCTGTGTGGTGTTTCTGTGATGTCAGATTTATTTTGGGTATACAGTATATTTGTATACATTAAATACAACAGACTTAGCCTATACATTGATAAAAAACAGGCTTAGCCTATTTTTAAAATTTTTAGAAACTTAACGCAGCATAAATACGATGGTGAGTATAATGCTTCAATCGAAATGCTTTTGCAAAATTTGAATAAACAAGTAGTTGTTGACCATTCATTTCCTGAGTATTCTATTATGAACCATCACATCACTAAGACTGGTCATTAAATACTTGTTTAAGATGCCATTAACTCACCTATAAAAATACAACAAAATGGATATATTATTCGCCGTATCTTAATTAAATCTTAAGCCGACTCATTCATAAAATCGCTGAATGAATTCCCAATTGATTGCTGTAGCGTTGTCGTCATACCACAAATTTGTTATTTAATAACCGTCAAGTTTTAAATTATAAGCATTTAATAATCTATGAATAATTTAATACATTTAATAAGCTATGAATAATTTAACATTTTATAGTTGACGGTATTTATGGTTTATGAATTAAAAATGTTGATTACTCATGAAACAATTGACGTAAGCGTTATCCAAGTACGTAACTTCACGTGATCCAGGTACCTAACAAGTCGGTGCGACAGCTGGCTTTCCATAAAATATATAATTTGCTCTAAAAAATAACATAATGAGTCCCTCTTATACTTATTAGGCCGACTTTTACTGTATACTTTTGAAAATTATTATTAATTAAATACTATACTGTATTGGTTTACAGCAAGATTAAAATTTATAGAATTTGTATATGGATTTCTTATTACTGACAAATATCCATTACTCATTTTTAAATATCCGTAATTTTATTGACAAGTAATGACAACAAGAACAGCAAGAACAAGAATCAGCTAATTCATGTGCGATAATTTATTTACCGAAATTATATTCACAAACTACTTCTAGACATTTTCAAATAACGCTAATGCTTCCAAAAAATTTAAAAAGCTTAAAAAAAGCTTAATAAGTACTGACTTTAAAAAAATTATTTCCTCCAATGGAAAGGCAATAGATATAGGATCGCCCAACGGTTACAATTTCTTTCGGATCTGCAATTGCTAAGCGTGAGGTAGTCGAGAAGCACAATAAAGTTTGAGGTATGCCATTGTCTTAAGTGGAAATGATAAGTATTGATTAGAAAGCGCATTGTTCATTAAAATATAAACGCGGAGATGATATTCAACACCTCAATACTGTATCTTAATCTTTAGCTCATTTTAGCGAATTTCCCCTATAGGGAAGAAGCTGGTTAACGTAGGTCTCATGGTAAGACCTAAGCCCGAGACTATGATAACTTTTCGTTTTGAGGCCCCCAGAAGCAAAAAACACTATTCGTTCATTTTCATAAATATATATATATATAGATATGTGTGTCTTTAAGCACGATAACTCGCGTAAAAATGATCCATCTTAATGAAATTAGGCATGGATGTGTAAAGTAGTAATTATTCGGACGAGTTCGTAATCCAGCCCAATCGGACTACCGGAAGGGGGGGTAAAGGGGGTAAAACCCCCTCAAATGGGTTTTTTGAGTTTTTTACATAAAAAATAAAAATAATCCAATTTTTGTTGGTACTATTGAATTCAGCTCAAAAAAAAAACAAACAATTTAGTATTTTTAATCACTGCTCTATGTCCATTGATTTCCGAGATATTGAAACTGGTAAACACAGTACGTTGTCCCAATGTTAACCTTATGGGAAATAAGTAAAATTCTATATCTCGATTATTTCTCAACATTTCTTGATAAAACTTGGTAAATAGCTTCTTCTAGCTCAGACCTACTAAATATTAAATTAAAACCACCCAGTTTCAATATACCTGTAGCGGCAAACCTGCATACTCATTCCCCATGTTATACTTATGGAGCTTACCATAACAAGTCAAACCTCGCTATGTTGGATTGAAATATGTTATTTTGAATTTGAAATTAGCTGAGTATGCAGGTCTCCTGCAACGGGGGGTATTTATTTTAAACTGTCCTTTCTTGGTCTCGATGTTTTACATAAAAACTGCCCTAGACTTGTCTTGATTCAACCAGAAAATTCCGTTAATAGCATTCTACATGAAAAAGTTAGCACAAGTGTTTACTTATGGTGACCCAGTTCCCTATATTACCTCATGTTCCGAACTTCAGTCAAGGCCATGAGCCATTATCTACGATTTTAATGACATGCTGTGAAAACAGAGAAAATATATCCATTTTTAGCTAAAACTAAAGTGGCCATTTATGTCATAATAAGGTAATGGAACCAGATCGCTGTCTAAAAATGTCAAATGATAAAACACAATATATTTTCACGGGTGGATGAAGAACAGAATAATCCACTTGATTCAAGTGCCCAGGGAAACTTGACGCGAAAACTTGGGAAAACTAGAGCCACATTGTCTACTGCCACATATGGCGATGGTAAAAGTTTTATGAACTTCTGAGGGGCTTTTTCTTGCGAAACGCGAGGCATTTATCACCTTCCAGACTAACAGAACCTTTACAACCCAAGTTTCCCACCTTTGATATTCATATTTTCACCTTGTTCAAGGTAAAAGTCATTTTAATAATTACAGAAAATTTTAAAGGTAGAAAATGACAATCAAAATCTTTAGGAATTACTTTTTTATCTCTGAAACTTTAAGGATTAGGGACCTGGAGTTTGGTCTTTAACATCCCTCTTTGGAAGTAGACGACACTACGAAAACTGTTTTACGAATTCCTTAAAGGTTCATTCCATTCCGGTTACAAAACCAGCGTTAGAGAAGCTTTTTCTAAGAGAAAAAAATAAACTCACTCAAAATCGAAAACTCCCAGGAGCTAAAAAGGTAGAGAGAATATCCAAACACCGGACACTTGCGCACATACACTCACAGAAACCGCACGGTACTGAGCGAGAGCGACGAACGCCTGATAACAGGAGATGTGATAACAGTCAGGTGGTCGAGAGAGACGTCACCTCTCCCACCAGTCTCTCTCTCTCTCTCTCTCTCTCTCTCTCTCTCTCTCTCTCTCTCTCTCTCTCTCTTTCTCTCAAGTTTTGCCGTGAAGGTGTCAGTGCACATTATTACACCTGGGCATCCGCCGCAGCCTCAAAGAAGAGTTTGGATATCGAAAGAAAATATCGATATATATATCGACGATAATATCGGACCATCAATATCGATATTCCGATAATATCGGATCAAAAGTATCGATATATCGGGAAAATATCGATATATCAGAAAAATTTCGTTAAAAATTAATCGAATGTATACGGTATGTATCACAACAGTTAGCAGCACACCTGTGACGTCATTTGACGTAAAATTGTTTACAATTTATACTTTGAAGTATAATTTTAGATCAATAACTGTAAAATAAATTATTTTACTGCAAAAGACTCTTGTTTCAAGAAGCTTACCTAGCCAAGATAATTTTTTGAAATTCTTGTGGATAACCATAACTTTACAACTATCAAAATCACAAATAATAAAAAATTTAACTAAAAACCATTTCCTATAGCTAATAATTTATTTCCAAATTGATATCTTTAATATTTATTTATCAAATAATATTTAATTAGGCCTACCACTAATGAAAAAGTGCAGAAAAGGTTAAACTGTATTTTATTTATGTTTGATTCTTAAACATTTGCAAATATCGATACTACTAACGATATACTTCGATATTATCGTTTTACTAACGATAATATCGAAGTAAAATATCGACATTCCGATATCGGAAGTCTACTATCGATATAAAAATAACGATATTATATCGGAACCAACATATCGAATTATATCGGATCCAAAATATCGATTGTATTTCCGATATATCGGACATCGATATCAAACACTACCTCTAAGTTAGAGGCACGAGAGTTACCTAAGTCAAGTGAGGGTTGTTTTGACGTTTCGTTTCGCACAATGTTTAGACAGCCCGAGGCAAGTTGTAATGATGCAGTTAATTCACAGCTCTGTGCAGAAATACTAAATGCCACCTGTTTGAAACAGCAACATCCAAGATTGTTTACAATGAATTGATACCGCACAACACTTTTATTTAGGAAGTGTCATCTACAGTATACCTCGGATTATCTGGATTAATTTGGCGGAGTTCCGATCAGGACAATCCGAAGTACAGGAACAACAGTGCATAATACCGTATAAAAACAAAGATCGCTGAACTATCGTCTCCGATAGGCCTACTGTCGATCAGATCGTAGTAGACGACTCTCGTTGTAACACCTCGTGCAATATCTCTCCCTTAATGTCGTAGAAAAATCACAGTGTTGTATCGTACCCAGGAATAGACTATTTCCGTCTCCTCATTGTCACGAAATTTCTGCCGCCCCCGATCTCGTGGCCGAATCTCGTCTAAGTTGCGCGAAAACGAGTCTCGCTGCCAGACGAGGAAATAGATGTAAACATCAACGAATTCGGATGTGCTACTCCCAAATAAATTAAAAGGTTAAAAGGTTTAAGTATAAGGCAGTGCCTGAGAGTTTTAGAAACTATGCGCACCTAATAACCTATGTTCTGAAAAAATAGAACTATAATGTTAATTTTACGTGATCCTAAATTTAGTTTGGTTTCCAAAATAATCTTAATACAGTATAGGGGTTTAATATTGTTTAAGTTAAATATTTCAAATAATTACAACCTTTGACCGTCTTACAGAGCCTAGCACTAATATAATTGTAATCCCGCTATCATTAAAACCTCAATTTTGAGTGGGAAAAATCATTGTAAAATGTATTTCTAGTATTTCTATGTAATATTGAACCTCAAAATTTTGTTTAATGCAACCAATGTTTAAGATTGAAAAATGCCCATAAAGAGATAATATTAGTATTGTTTGGTGGGGATCAAGAAAAAACCAGGTAAATCCGGGGATTTTAGACGTTGGCTGCAGGGATTTACCCAACAACCTGGTTAAAAAAAGGTTAAAACTGGGTGTTTTGGACGAGCTAAAAAGATTATTTTAGCTCTTGATATTTTTTGGTTGGTGCTTTGAATATGTATTCGGTATGGTTTTATTGGTTTCAGTGTTGCCATGAAACGGGTATTTGCCTGGTTTTCGGGTGTTGTGAAGGCCATTCGGGGATTCTGAGAACATTTTAAAAAATTGGGTAAAACCGGAGATTTTAGACTTGAGCTGCGGGGATTTACTCGGCATCCTAAATACATAATAAACGGGTAAAGCTGGAGATATTTTAATGATGGTTTGCTTTGTAAGTATCCAATGTTTGTTTAAGATGAGAAAAATAATTTGTTTTCAAGGTTTTGAGAACAATACTCGAAGTAAATAGACATCGGTATTTTGGAATATAGTGTGCAGTTTAGGGATGTAGGCCTAAGATTTCCCTCCTTACTTAGTAATTTTAGGAAACTACCCGGTTTTGGTTGTATTGAAAGTCATTAGGTAACTACCCGGTTTTTGGTACTTGCGGGATTGTTGCCAAAAACCGGGTAAAGCGGGGATTTTTAATGGAGTTGGCGGGTAAAATTCCAAATCCTCTCTAGCAACATTTGTTACGTTTACCTTAAATTTTCATTCATTTTGGAGCCACACGTTACTGTTACCTTTGACTATAAATTATTAATAGACCTCCCATTCTTTTGGTCCAGCTGCAGCTAGTTTTGGGTGACCCAGAATTTAAATTTTACATAGTTTGATTAATTATTAATAGAGGGTGCTCCTGTTAACCCCTTATTTTAGCTATTTTCTTTAAAATGGTGTAATTTCCAATTCATAAACCAATAATTAATTGACAATTGTTTGTTTTCTGGGTCAGAAAATTATAATTTACCTTTCTTCATACCAAAATTAATAGGTGACATTAGTACACTCTGTTGGTGATTCACTATAATTAAAACCTCTTTTAATCCTGGGTCACTCTAAACCTGGTACACAGGGGACAACCGAACCGCGCCGGCATTTTGGATACTTTTGAAAGCATCGAACCGCGCCGGCCATTAAAGAGGATTAGGAAGGGTCATCTCGCCACCCGGTCGGGTAGTCGCTACGGGACTGGGGAAAAGGGAATTATTTTTGTCCCTGATTCCTGTCTGTGACTGCTGTCTTATAACTGCCACCACCGTTGGTGTTTTAACTTGGGAATTCGAAAAGCAAGTGTAAAATAAAAACGAACAATATTTCCACTTACTGAAATTTACTAAGATGGATTTTTAATGTATTTTTCCAAAACCTCATATAACTTTTTGAAAACACACCGATTATTAAGGGCCAAGACTGCATAATAATTGACTAAACAACTAAAAGAGAAAATGATGTTTATATCGTTCAACTACATAAGGCAATAAGGCATAAATGTTCCGTTTTTAATGAATTACCTATATAAGGTTTTGGCACAAGACAATTAAAATTCATCTATAAGTTCAATTCTGTAAGTATATTCTACTGGAATGCCACTAACAGTCTACAGTAATTAAAAGACGTATGCATATCGAAGCGACATTATTCTTATGTCCTTAAAAAATGAATGGCAACGATTGATTTAAGTTCCAAAGTTTAAACAAATATAAGCCCAACGAAGTGGTAGTTTATAAGATACAAAACTAACAACAAGGAATTTGGAAATCACTGTTCTTTGGTACATGGAGTGAAAATATTAATCATATATTTTTCAACTGCTTGTGATATTAGTACAGAAACAATTATTATGACTTGACAAGAAAAACAGTCGACGGCAGTAGAAGACCGCAGCTACTGTCACTGACAGGACGCAAGGAAAAATATAATTCCCTTTTTCCCCAGTCCCGTAGCGACTACCTGGCCGGGTGGCGAGGCGACCCTTCCTAATCCTCCTTAATGACCGGCGCGGTTCAATGCTTTCAAAAGTACCCGAAATTCCGGCGCGGTTCGAGTACGCCCGGTACACATTTATAATGCGTTGTTACTGATTGTATCTCACCGGTCGCTAGTCAGTTCAGTCAGTCGGCGCACGTGCTAAATGTTTACACGGCGCGGCGTACGGCGCGACCCGAGTCACTTGCGCTATTCTCGGCGGTCCGAGGCTATTTCCGTCCAGTCTCTAACCACCTCTTCCCACCGCGTGGTCCTACCTAGTCCCAGCAACGGTAAATCGTTTAGTGCCGGTTGAAGAAATAAATATATTACAAACATATCAATATGAGAGAAATTGTTCATCTCCAAGCCGGCCAGTGTGGGAACCAAATCGGCGCTAAGGTTAGTTTATAGGGGATGTTTGAAATTGAAACAATTTTAGTTGAAATTTGGTGGGGTAAAATTTTATAAAGTACTTTAGATTACTTTTGGTTTAATGTATTGCTAATGCAATGTGACTGTCTTTGTTAAAAGGAGTTTTATAAATAAAAAAATTCCATAGACCTATATTTTTTTGAGATCATTCTCTCAAAATAGTTCATGATTGAGCAATATGTTGCAATCCGTTTAACGAACCTGGTGCTCATTTTGAGATACAGTTTCTTTGAAGATTTCAGACTATTTTGTATAGCAATGTCGTAATGTCGTACCTAATTTTGTGGTGGTAATTTAATTTTCAGCCATTTCACCCACTTTTGACTGCAGGTTTTATTAGTAGGCATTGGTTTTCTGGGAATTTTCTTTTCAATTTACAATGTTTATGGACTTTTACGAGCAGAAGTCATCTAAGCATTACATGATTTATCCATGTTTAAATTGTTTAACAAGACTAAAAAACTGTTGCAGTTTCTCTTTTGCTTTGCAATTTAAATTCTATTAATATAATACATGGCTTTTGCTGTACCTACTCCAATCAGACGTTTAAGTTAAATTTATTCTCTGACTTAAATTTTATTAGGAAGTACCATAGTTTAAGGTCGTTTAGGGCTCTTTTTTAAGTCAGTCCTTCACAAATGTTGTACCTACAAAACTTAACGTTGAGCTCTTTTCAAAACACCTAATAAAGATCAATTCAAAACTGAAGAAGAATCTCGATCACAAAAAAACTATTGTATTTGTATTTAGAAAGCATGGCAAAAAATAGCATTGGTTTTATAATTAAGTCCTCACTGAAGAACAAGGTAATCCTTTTCTTTAATCAAAACTTCTTTGAAACACATTACAGCCCAGCAAGTGAAATTTTCTAAAAATTTATTCTTCCAGTTTTGGGAAATAATCTCAGATGAGCACGGCATCGACCCCAGCGGCATCTACCACGGCGACAACGAACTGCAGCTGGAGAGGATTGACGTCTACTACAACGAGGCTGCAAGTGAGTATAGGGCTAGTCAAAATATATGGCTCAGTCTGTCTACATCTTTTCCACTTTCATTTAAGAAAACATAAATTTTATTTCAGAATAGTAATTTCAATTTCGGTGTTATTTGGATTTAAGATTTTTAAATTTAATTTGAGATAGTGTTACTTGTTGTATTTAAGAATTTAACTTTTAATCAGAAAGTGTAATTTGAATTTAGGAAATAGTCAATTGGATTTCAGAAAGAGTTATTTATATTTAAGAAGTTGTCATTTTTATATATAATATAATATCTGACCATAATTCTATTTCAAGTTCACATTTCAGTGGATTTTTTTGTTTCTGAAATACATTTGACTACCCCTTAAATTCAATTTGTTAATCTGAAACTCAACTGACACTATCTGAAATAAAATTTACTTTTCTTAAAAAAGAAATTGTGTTTTCTGAAATACAATTTACCATTCTGAACTACAATTGATGCTTTCTGAAATCAACATATGATATTTTCTTAAATAAAACTGGAAAAGGTGTAGTCCGATGGTAAAATTAACATTAGCCTAATGGACAGACTGGCTTATGTCATTTGACTAGACCCAAAATTTAAAAAACATCTGCCTATAAAGTGGATTGCAAAATTAGAAAAAATCATTCATTAATATCGGTGAAAATTTGATTTGTGAGATTTTATATTTTAGGTGCACTTTAATAACCAAACGTTACTCTCTTGAAGTAAAAGAGTATACAAACATTTTATATTTCTATGACTAAATGAAAAATCTGAATACAGTTGGCTGTATTCAGAGAGAATCGGGATGAATTTATTTCCTATCATAAATATATATTTGTTGTTACCTATGTCATTGATTGTTTTAGGTATAAAGTCAATGCCTATACGGAGGACCTTTCTTATAATTTTCTATTTCACAGTATAATGACGGAGGATGAATTTATTTTGACTTTTGACTTTGTTGTCTGTTTTGGTATGTACAATTTCAGGTATGGAATCATACATTTTATAGCGTATGAGTGGTATTCAACAAATGTGTACTGTAGGTAGTCGATTTTTTAAAATAATTTTATAAATATATTTCATAGTGCAGTGTTATAAAAATTACAACTGTTGAGATACAGTTATGATTCTATTTAGCTGTTTCTAGGTAATTATTACCTAAAAAATTATTTATGTGTGTTAACCTAACAGGTAGAATTGTAGTTATATCAAGTTTTGTAAATTACCGTGCCTAGAAAATTGACAAAAACAAACTAAATATTGTGTTAACTATATTGTGTACCCCAAAATATATTACAGAAAGTAAAAAAATTCCATTAACCTACAGAACATATATTAAAACTAAATATTGTGTTAACTATATTGTGTACCCCAAAATATATTACAGAAAGTAAAAAAAATCCATTAACCTACAGAAAATATATTATAAGAAGTTTAAAATACCAAGTGGTAATCATGCAATTAGTAATATCATTGTCATATAATCCCCGTCGGGAAAATTAAAATGAGTTTAGAGTCTCAATAATTGTTGGTGTGCATTTTCATCACTTACAAACAAAGCAATCAATAAAATTCAAATTAAAAAAATACTTCCCTGTTTAAATGTTAGTGCTACTGCATACACTAACATTAAGATTATTTTATTTTCTACCAATAAAACCTTTTTCAAATAAACTTTGGAATCCCATCTGCAAATCATATCTTATAGAATTTTCTTCAGGCCACAGACTCATACAGGCGTATACTTGAATATTCTCTAAATCCAGTGCGTAAATACTGTATTGACTGTACCTGTTCATTGTAATGAAAGTAATAATCCTCCCAAAGTATTTTAATATTATATTTGATTTCATCACTGGTATAAAAAAAGTACAGTAACCTGAAATTTCACAAGTTTAGATGTGTAAATTCTGAAAATTTCTCCAATGAAAGCTGCAACTTAAGGGGGGGGGGGGGGTGGGTGGTTTGCTATCTTTTTCTAAACAGGTACAGTAAATTAAAATTCATAAGCCTTTATGAGGAAGATTAAGTAAATGGAAATTAGGTTGGGACAAAGGAGATAGAAGATAAGCTCAAAACGTGGGGGAGGACTCTGAATCATCAGTCTTGAATGTAAATTGTACCAGTGTCAGCTCACCGCAGAACCCGACATGAATTTTTATAAATACCCAACCAGGATGTTGGGAGAGGAAATTGAAGGTCTTGATGTAAGGGACTGAGGAAAAATGTTGAAATTTCTTGTTATTCACCAGAAAATGAGAAATAGCGTAAAATATTTTCAATTTAAAAAGCATTGGAATCTAAAAACGGCTGGTTTGTTGACTTAAAACATGTGGTGCTGATACTTGATTCAAAGCTATAATATGCTGGATATTAACATATTATGGTGGATCTAAAAGCCAGTTTACTATGGAGGTATTTTATACTATAATAAAGAATTGTTTTAAGTTAAAGTTATGATTAGCGGCGTTTAGCCCTTTGAAGCCACTAGCATATTATATTAATAAATCTATGAAAATGTCTTAGGAAAGAAGTTGTACTACTCTTAGTTTGTTGTGACGGAAATGTCATTGCACTTGCAAAGTTTAATCGCTTTAATTTATCTAAATTGCTGATAAAATATTATGGTACAGTAATTATTGTTCTTAATAAGTTTTTTAACTAGTTCAAGCAAAACTTTCATATTATCAGGAAACAGAACAGCACAAAGCCACAGAAGGTTTAATTTCACAGTCTATTAAAAGTTTCAAGTTTTATGGATCATTGTTTGTAGTTGAGATCCCTAGGTGATATTTAAAACAATGAACTGAAAACTTCATCTTGACCTGTCTTGGTTTTATTTGCACTTCAGAAAACATTATCAGGCTTGATTATTATTATTACACCGTAATGTACTGCAGTCTTTCAATATAGTGATTATAATATTTACAATGCCTATTTCCAATTAGAAATCAATGTGTATTAGAAATTAATAATACTGTACATGCCAAAATAACATAGGCTTTCTCATAACTATATTAGCAATTCAAGCTTAAAATATAATATTTACATGTTAGAAGTTGACTAGTTTTTTTTATATAAATGGGAAATTTTGATTTTCTACCTAGAAAACATACTTTGAAATTTTAAGATGATAACATTATGCATAAGTCAGAGATGTGTCCTGTAAACTTTTAAATAGCTACTGGCTTCTAATTTGTTTATTTAAGCTTTTTATTTCTATCTCATAACTATTCTAGAATTAAATACTCAAAGTACTTAACAATACTAAATTGGAAATTAAAATATTGTTATGAATAAATAATAAGGATTTAAATTTGTAAAAGTAAAAATTAAAATTAGTAATTTATGACTTTTTTTCAAAGGAAAAGTGATAAAGCACCAGTGATATTATGATAGCACAATTTGATATAAAAGTTTTCCAGAAGATGTTTTTGTGTCATAGGCACCACAGAAAATATTGTAGATTAAAAGTTTGGTAGTAAAAAAAGTTTGGGTTATTCAAGTTCTACAGCACGTATGGAAAACTAGAAGTTTCTTCAAGTCCAAGTTCATAGCAATCTTTGGAAAAAGGAGTTGTTTTAATTAGTTTTAACAAAAGATTTGTGTAAAGTGAATGAGTTTTTTCACCAAGAATAAAAACCAAACTTCACCCCCCAAAAAATTCCGGGATTAATTGCTATTGGTTAAGACAAATCATGATAACTAATTCTTGTTTTAAACACTGTGAATATTTATCAATTATAAAAACTAACACAATAATGCTATTTTAAAAATAACAAAAACTGTTATATTTTTAGCAGTGTGGTGATGAACAGTACAAAAAATAATAAACTACCTAAGCTACCTATATTATACTTATATGTTTGTATAATCGTATATACATCATTGGACAATACTGGTAGGATGAGTGCACCAGTAAATGACCACACCCCAGTGAATGACCGTTGCTTAAAAAATACTTTATTGACTTTTTTATTTTGGCTTGAAATTCATAAATAGGCTTAAATGCAGCATTGGAACCTTACAAAAGGTTTCTCTGCAATGGATACAAATTTTCAATGCCAAAAATATGTTTTTAATATATTTCATGGTGAGTGATCAACCACTTACATGAGTCCCACCAGCAAGCTAGATTTACATTTATTCCGTAATTTATGAAAATGGGACATAATCAAACAATAGTCAACACGTGACTCTGCAATTTTGAATACATTTTTTTTTTTTTTTTTTTTTTGGGTAGGAGGTGGAATGCATTTACGCACACTGAGGGGCTCATTGTCCCCTCAGTAGTGTCGGACTCCCACGAGCACGATGTCCCGTGAACTACCGACTAAACCACCTCCCTCGGCACCGAGGACACTAGCCTGGAACTGTTTCACACATTACTTCGGGCTAGGCCTTTGATATTACGCCACTAGGGCAACCTCCTTGGGGAAAAGCTGAGGATTAAGGCCGATCGAGGTCGACCTTTTTCGCCCGAAGAATGGCCTGGACGTAGTGCTGGACACAGTTCCAGTTGCCCTCTCCCTGGAGCATAGCTCCGACGATGTTGTTTGGGCTGACGACCACGCCGATCTCAGATGAAAGCGAGGCTCGGCGGACGTGCCAACGGTCGCACTGAAAGAAAGTGTGCTCGGACGTGTCTGGGATGCCGGGGCAATACAGACAGTCCGGGCTGGCGACTTTGCCCATCCGGTGCAGATAGGCTCGGAAGTACCCGTGCCCAGAAAGAAACTGGGTCACGTAGTAATCGACCTCGCCGTGCTGCCGTTCCACCCATGGTCGGACGGAAGGTATAAACTGGAAGGTCCAACGTCCCCTCGGCTCGGCTTCCCAGTCGCGCTGCCAGGAGTCGAAGCTGCGATCGCGCTCTTCCCTGGCAGCTGTTTCCCGGCCCACTTCAGGCCTCCTCCGGTAAATCGCCTGCCTCTCCCTCGCGAGGAAGAGGACGGGGATGACTCCGGCGATCACCATCACAGCAGGCTCGGAGACTGTGCGGTAGGCTGAAGCGACCCGCAGAGCTCCTCGGCGCTGGACTCGGGCAAGCCGGTCTCGGAAGACTCGCTTCTCGAGTGCGTGAGCCCATACCTCCGCCCCGTACAGCAAGACTGACTGGACGGCAGTCATGAGCAGACGGCGCTTGCAGGAACGAGGACCGCCGACATTGGGCATAAGCCTACCAAGGGCAGCGACACCCTTAGCGGCTTTGTCGGCGGCGCGCTGGATCTGCTCGCCGAAAGACAGTCTGCTGTCGACCATGACTCCCAGGTACTTTGCAGCAGGCTTAGTCTCGAGTGTGACGTCACCTATCTGCACCGGGAACACGGTGTTTATCCTCTTTTTGGTGAGGACGACGATCTCCGTCTTACTGATAGCCAGGGACAAGCCGTGATCTCGCATCCACCCGTTGACCTTGGCCATTACAACGCTGAGCCTCAGTTTTGCCTGCTCGACGTTCCTCGCAGCGATCAAGGCAGCGACGTCGTCAGCATAGCCAACGAGGCGGGTCTCATCGGGCATGTCTAGCCTCAGCAAGCTGTCGTAGGACACGTTCCAGAGATCTGGTCCGAGAATGGACCCCTGCGCAGCCCCGGAAGTGATGGGAATGCGCCGCTGACCTTCGGTCGTGTCGTACAACAGAACGCGGTCTGACAAATACGCTTCTATCATACGCAGGAGGTAGGAGGGAACTTGGAACGTATGCTCAAGCGCCCACAGCATATCGCTCCACCTGGCGGAGTTAAAAGCGTTCTTCACGTCGAGCGTGACGAGAAGGACCACGCGGCGCGACCAATGGTTGTGGTCCTCCGCCCTCCGCACTGCCTCAACTACCTCCTGAATAGCGTCGATGGTAGAGCGACCGGATCTGAAGCCGTACTGCTGCGGGGACAAGCCCCCCGCAGAGATGATGGCCTCGGTCAGCCTGACGCGCAGGAGCTTCTCAAGCACTTTCCCGGCCGTGTCGAGCATACACAGGGGTCGGAAAGAAGAAGGGGTCCCCGGTGTGCTCTTCGCCTTCGGGATAAGAACAAGGCGGGCAACCTTCCACGAAGAAAAGAAAACGCCTTCCGCCAGACACGCGTTGAACATATCGAGCAGAAGCCTTGGATTCACCTCCGCAGCGAGCTTGAGCACCTCCGCCGGAATGCCATCGGGACCGGGCGCTCTTCTGGGTCGTAGGGATCGGACGGCAGCGGTGAGTTCCTCTTCCCGGAAAACTGGGAAGGCGCCTACCTCTCCGAATTCCCTGACTGGCCGAACTGGGTGGCTGGGAAACAGTGTATCGACGACGGCGGCCATGGCTTGTGGTTCCATGACCGCAGGTGGTGAGCGAACCCCTAGCTTCTGGGTTACAAGTTTGTAGCCCATCCCCCAGGGGTCGTTGTCGATATCCTGACACAGCTGCTTCCAGCACCTGACTTTACTCCGGTTGATGGCACCGCGGAGCTCTCGGCGGGCCGCTCTATGCTCAGCCGATCTGGCATTTGCATCAGGGCGGTTCCTGGCTCGCTGCGCAGCTCGTCGGAGACCAAGGCATCTCCTCCGGAGTTCCGCGATTTCAGGCGTCCACCAGTAAACCGGCTTCTTCCTGTGGCGGCGGGAAACTCCGGGCATCGACTGCTCACACGCGGTCGCGATGAGACGCATCGTCGATGCTGCCAGATCTTCGGCGCTTATGAAATTCTCAATGCTCTGGTCTTTAATTACGTTTGTAAAGCCTGGTCCACACGCTACGATATATTGCACCAATCTGATCGTTATCGACCACATCGTAACGATGATCGGAGCGTGTGGACGGGAGATCGTTGCGATATGTCGGAGTTGGACGGTTGATGAAAAATTTCATCAATCTGGCAACGATATCGTAAGGTTGCAACGACAGGTTGGAGCGTGTGGACATTGCTCCAACTTATCGCAGCGATCACCCGTCCAAAACAGTAAACAAACAGTGAGTGTTCCCACGACCGGAGTGCAGGAAGCAGCTAAAGCATGGCTGAAGCCTCTCGTGAGTTTTGGCGGTCAGTCGCTCATGGGGGGATATTGATTTTCGCATAACTGTATCCAGTTTTTTTTTATCAGAGGAGAAACTAAGTTTAGCAATTCAACGTAGGAGTCTTCTGTCATTCTCAAATAGTTTCGCCATTCGTTCGGTTCATCCCTCAATTTCTCAGCAGTCTCACATGCGAAAACTGGCTTCTCTTGAGAAGCCAAGAACGACACCACTTACTTCTTGGTTTGCGTCGTCCCTTTCTAGCTACTCTCACCAAACATATTACATAAAGTGACCACAACAGTGCTTCTTCCATCTTGATCACAACTGAGGAAAAACCGGGAAAAACCAACTAACGGCGAAGGAAGTTGGTGCTAAAATCGTTGCGTGTGGACACAACGTCAATCATCAATTTATCGCACCAATTTGTTGGTGCAATCAGATCGGTGCAATTTATCGTAGCGTGTGGACCCGCCTTAAAAGTTTCTTTGCTCAGACGACTGGTGTTCCAGCGTCGAGCCAGAGGAGCAGGTTCAGCGCGCAAGCGCGCACCCTCGGGAAGGACCTTGAAAAGGATCGCCTGGTGGTCGCTGGAGGAGTAGTCCTCGCAGACACGCCAGTCGGAGATCCGCTGGGCAATCCCTTCGGAGGCAAGGGATATGTCTGGGATCGTCTCTCTGCACCCCGGACGGCGAAAGGTGGAAATGCCGCCCGTATTGAGGATACAGAGGCCCGACCTGGCAGCCGACTCGAGGATGTAACGACCTCGAGTGTCGGTCCGCGGGGAACCCCATTCCACGGCTTTGGCGTTAAAGTCGCCACCGACTATGACCCCGCCAGAGGTGTTCATGATCTTTTCCTCGATGGAATCGACCATGTGGCGGTAGTCTACGATCGGTTGGTTAGGCGTGAGGTAACAGGAGAAGACAGTGAAACCCCTGCTCCTCACCCAAACGAAGCCGTTGCCCGATCCGGAATCGAGAACAGGCACCTTCCCGAGGTCCAAGATCCATATCGCCGCAGTGCCGGAGGGATCCGAGAACCACTGCGCGGAGCGTCGGTTCTGGTACTGCTCACTGAGAAGCAGTAGGTCAGCACCCTGCTCCGTGGCGAACTGGAACAGCAAGTCGTTTGCTGTCCTGCTCCTCTGCATATTAAGTTGCAGAACACTGATCATTTCTTTTGTGTTTGGCGAAGCTCCTGGATGGCCTGCCTGTACTGCCCGCAACGACCTGACCCAGCGGAATGCTTGACCTGGTCGCCCTTCAAGCCGGCTTCAGTACACAGGACACAGGACAACGCTGCATTGCATGCGCTGGCCTTGTGGTCCTGGCCGCCGCACTTGAAGCAGAGCTTGCTTCTATCGGGTCCAGGGCAACGATTAGCGACGTGACCGAACCCCAGACATTTAAAACATCTGGAGGCCACGAGCTTTTCGCGCACCCGACAGCTCACATACCAGACTTTGAGGCGGCCCTTCTCCAGGAGCTTCGCAGCTGCTCTGGCTCCCAGCGTGAGGATCGCCACCTTCTGACCCCGAGCGTTCGCCTTTGAGAGGAAGGTTTTCACCTCGACGTTGTCGCCGATGGCGGATTTGACGGCAGCGGTCACCTCTGCCTCGGTCGTCAGCTCGTCAAGGTCCCTCACCTCCAGCGTCGACTTGGGTTCGAGAACGCGGACGGTCGCGTTCGCCCCCAAGATGGTCTGCAGGTCCTCGCTGAAGGCGGCTTTGCTTTTGGAGGCGTCACCGAGCTCGACCAAAAGATCGCCGGCTCGGGTCTTCCTCATGCCCTTGATGACGGCGCCCTTCTCATCGGGCTTCGCTTTGCTGCGAATTTCGCCCAGCACGTCGGCGTAGGATTTCCCCTCCGACGGCTTGATGAGAAGAGCGTCCGGCCGCTGCTTGCGGGACTTCTTCCTCGGCGCCTTCTTCTTGTCCTGAGCGCCAGGCTGGCATCCAGGCAGCTGGGGAGGGTCTCTCTTCTTCCCCCTCTTCCTGACGACGTCGGTCCATTTTTCGGGGTCCGATGTCTCCCCTGGACCGTTTCCTCGAGGTTTTTTCTCAGCCTCCGGTTGGGCGGGGCTGGAAGCGGCCCGCTTCCCACCGGCTGGCTGAGCCTTTACCCGCAATGACGGGGTCGTCTGCGTCGAAGCAGTCACCGACTCACATGACTGCCACGACCTCCTCAGCTGGATGATGTGGTGAAGGCTGGCCTCCAATTGGACGATGCCATCCTTCACATCCTGACTGATGTTCTTCTGCCGGGTGGTCGCGGCCTTCATCACAGCGAGGGTGTCGAAGCACTTTTTGATGTGCTCCTCCTCCTGCTGCCTGGCGAGCGCGACGACCGCCTCGAAGGGAGACGGGTTGGCGTCCATCGGTACGTTGTCTCCATCGGGTTGCTTCTCAGTGGCCACAGATGTTCTGGCCACCGATGAGGCAGGTGTCACGTTGCGGCCTGGCGGCGATCTCGTGAGGCGGGACCTTCGCTCGAAGGGGCTAGCCACCTCACCCGTGAGCCCACTCGGAGAAGCGGTTGATTTCGTTGTTGGGGTTAGGGTACCCCGGAAAGAGTCTGGCACCTTTTCAGACGTATTTTTATTGTTTGTTGCCATCATGTCTGGTTTGGCCCCCAAGACTAGGCATTTGACCCCCCAAAATGTGCCCCAATGAGAAAGTCAGACCGACCCATCACCAGAGCAACTATATCCATGTTCGACCGCCTCCAAAACACCGGCGGTCCTAGACGAGCAGTGGCCTCGGCAGAGCCCCCCCGTGACCGCAGCGGGGCCCTATCCGGTCGCCAACCGGCACCGCCACGGCCAAGGGGATTTTCGCCGGCTGATAGGGCAGCCAGGTCAGCTGGCTGGGCTGACCCGGGCCCCTGTACTATCCGGCAGCCTGGGAGGTGCAGAACCCAGTTTTTAAGCTGTACCCTCTGCTCGTCCTAGACCCCCAGCGCAGTGGAGGTTGAAGAACACAGAGTCAACCCGGCGAGTAGGACGGAATGATTTAGAAAAACAACCGGGCTATTGAAATGATTCGGAGAATGGAGTTGTGAAAAGGAGACGCGAAAAAGGACCAGTGCGCCCCCCTCCCCTTTTAGTCGGCTCTTACGACAAGCAGGGGATACTGTTGGACATTCTGTCCCGGCCCAACACGGGAAAATTTTGAATACATTAGATTGCATATATTTTATTTTAATACTTGCTATCACTAATTACATGTTGGTCATTCACTAGAGCACAGACATAGTTGTATAAATATTCAAATTACAATCAGTATTCTGATTGGAAAGTAATTTTTATTAATGGCTCTCAATGAATAAAGAATTTTTGAATTTGAAATAGAATTTAATCCCTGCAGGGTAATGTTAATGTTAATGGTAATGGTAAGGGTAATGAAGTAATGTTAGCTTAACATGACACTACATCCTTACACTCATTCACTAGTGCAGTCACCCTAAATTTCACCACTAAGAGAAATTTCAGTCACTTACAAACATCATTTGAAAAGTTTGACAAAATAAATCAATTCAGTTTTCTGTGCCTTAAGCGTTCGATCTTCCACGTTTATTCCACGATCATTATTTTTTCAGGAGGCAAATATGTGCCCAGAGCCATTCTGGTGGACCTGGAGCCTGGTACCATGGACTCTGTCAGATCGGGACCCTTCGGCCTGCTGTTTCGACCAGATAACTACGTTTTTGGCCAGAGTGGTGCTGGTAAGTACAACCATGTCTGATATAAAAACAAATAGATTTTTCCTACAACCACCTATAAACTGCCAATTCACGCACTGAAAACCAATCGCAAAACAGCTGTTGGTCTGTGGACAGTACTGAGGAGCAGCCGATAAAGTTAGCAGCAATACTTGATGCTAATACATAATTTTATTGTTAAAATTTAGTTGTAGTAGTTTATAGTTTTTTTACTCTAAAATAGTTTAGAAATTTACGCAATTTATAAGTACAACCAGCGTGTGGGAACCCTTGGTCTTTTGACAAGAGACCAAAGGGAAGAACAGGTAACCATCGTCAAAAAGATCTCATGGTTCATCAAGGACCTGGGGTCTGACAGAGAATGAGGACCTGTGAATGAGGGTGCACAATAAGCTATTCTAGCTGCGATGCATTACCACGGTTACTTCAAAGCCTGGCCCTCTGTTAAAAAAAAAAAAAAAAAAGCGTTTTTAATGCTCCTATTAATGTAAAATCCTATATACTCAAAAAATTGTGTACTTTGAAATTCATTGTTGGTGATGTGATTTTATATTTTGATTTCGATTTTTGCAGACATTCGCCATCACTGATTAGTAAAAAACCACCTGAAGACAATCTGAAGATGGAATCAGATTCCAGATTCTTTTACTTCCTTGAAACTTGTTTTTTACTAATCAGTGATGGCAAATGTCAGCAAAAATCATAATACTCCTTTTAGTTTGACATTTCGATTATTTGACACCCATGAAGTTCACTAAGGATACAATTTCCTTAATATGTAATATATGTGCAATTTAGGTGCATTGCTGCTTATATGTGTTCAGCTTACATGCACCAGGGCTTTTATCAAAGTAAAAAATACAGCCACTGTTCAGTGGTTTCCTAGAATAGAATACACTCGGTTGAACGTAACATGATTTCTTTCCTACTCCAACACAGATTAATTGTCTCTTATGCAGAGTATGTCAGCTTTAACTCCTCTGAAAGCACTAAGCCAAATCACAGAGAAGAAATGAGACAGAGGTCACATCTAGTGTTGCGCTAAATATGGTGTCGAGCAGTGCCATGAGTGGGCGCGGGGGGTAGGGGGGCGCCCGGAAGTCTATTGTCTCCCTATTGTTTTACTTCCTGGTGTTAGGCAGCTACCCGCAACACTACTGCCATATGAAAGCGACCTCTGTTTATTTCTTCTCTGTGGCCAAATACACAGCAATCGATATGGAGCTTAGTTGATGTAGGCTGCGCACTTGATGCGCTGCTTGGAAACTGCTCACATGAAACTACATAAGGCAAGTTTGCTACATCTTAGATGTGCATACGTAGCGAATTCTGTTACAACTTTGAAACTGTAGCTTGAATTTGAGGTTGACTACTAATCATGACAACTCATAAAAATCAAACACAACAATGAAGATAATTTTGTTAGACATTTTCTGATGTATTATTACGCTTTATCTTCAATTACCCTCACCGAACCTAACTTGCAGGCAACAACTGGGCCAAGGGCCACTACACAGAGGGTGCCGAGGACATTTTCTGATGTATTATTACGCTTTATCTTCAATTCCCCTCACCGATCACGTGGCGGTGGCGCACCCTGTAATCCAGCTACTTGGAGGTCACAAATTGTGGATAGTTATGAGCAATGGCTTGTGACACGATGTTCCCTAGTGGGGATTAACCCTTTCGGTCCCAGCACTTCAAAAATCAAACAAAAAATCTTTCCTCTTGTATTTGGTTTAATTAGTGTCTAGGAAGGCCAAAGATAATTTTTAATAATTTTTATCATTATTTATATAAAAAATATAAAATGTCCTTGATTATGGACAAAGTGACTGAATGAAATTTTTTTAGTCGAAAAAACAAAATAAATACCCCCGTTGCAGCAGACCTGCATACTCAGCGAATTTCAAATGCAAAACAACATATTTTAATCCAACATAGCGAGATTTGACATGTTTTTGTAAGCTCCATAAGAATAACACGGGGAATGAGCATGCAGGTTTGCTGCTACAGGTGTGTTTAAACTGGTTGGTTTTAATTCAATATTTAGTAGATCTGAACTAGAAGAAGCCATTTACCAAGTTTTATCAAGATATGTTGAGAAATAAGCGAAATATAGAATTTTACTTATTTCCCATAAGGTTAACATTGAGACAACGTACTGTATTTACCACTTTCAATATCTCGGTAACCAATGGGCATAGAGCAGTGATTCAAAATACTAAATTATTTGTTTTTTTGAGCTGAATTCAATGGTGCCCACAAAAATTTGATAAATTTTATTTTTCTATGTAAAAAACTCAAAAAACCCTTTTTTGGGGGGGTTTATCCCCCTTTACCCCCCCTTCCGGTGGTCCGATCGGGCTGGTTCACGAACTCGTCCAATTGATTACCACTTTACATGTCCGTACCAAATTTCATAAAGATCGGACCATTTTTGCGGCCGCTATCGTGCTAACAGACACATAGATATATATATATATATAGATATATATATATATATATATATATATATATATATATAAAAATTCGAACGAATAGTGTTTTTTGCTTCTGGGGGCCCCAAAACGAAAAGTTATAGTGGTCCCGAGCTTAGGTCTTACCATGAGACCTACGGTAATAGCTTCTTCCCTATAGGGGAAATTCGCTAAAAATATAAAAACTTGAAAAATATTTGTTTGATTTACAATAAAAACATCTAATAAACCTAAAAATATATTTTGGATCCTATTTGGTTAAATATTTCCTATGGTTATCATAAAAAGGCCATGTCTTTCGGCAAGCCCACACTTTTTGCACTAAAATTCAGATTTACCCTAAGCATAAAACATAATAGGTAAAAAGAAATTTTTGTGTACCTCATAAATATATAAGAAAAATAAACAAAAGGTTTGGTACCTCAATGGTGAATTATTTATATAAAAAATATCAACTGTCCATGAAAATGGACAAAATGACTTGGATGATTTTTTTACCCCAAGATTAGCAATTAATTACAAATAAAACAAAATTGTTTGATTTCGCCTTCGACTAGGGCCTAAAATAAATAAAAACAACAATATAATAGAAAAAATATGATGTGATATTACTTATATACTATAAATATATTTTAAAGTAAAAGACCACCCACTCACTGTTAAGTACAAAATTGTCCAGGAACTTGGACAATGACTTTTTAGGTTAGGTGGGCATCAAGAACCTGTTGAATCATATCGTCCACGTTCTGGGACACATAAGTTTAAGTCTTTGTGGCATCAAAAATAATGAATGACATGCCGGAACTAATGCGTATGAAGTTAATTTGATCCTTTTAGATTGCTATTGTAACATTTTTATAACGTCAAATTATGTAGGGTATTGCCAAATAAGTAATAAAAAAGTGCTTGCAAGCTCTCTTGTACTGATGGTCAGACATGCTCTCACAAACAACTTATGATATCAAGATAGCCAACCTAAAATCTGTTGAAAATCAAAAATTCCCTTCTTAAAGAGTCCATGAACCAGGACAAATGGACTGGAACGATGTAAACTGATAGAAAATATTTTAATAATTGTCTAAAATGTGTGTCCATGATCATGGACGCTGGGACCGAAAGGGTTAACGTCCGCACTATTGAATACTACGTTCATAGGACTATCCTCATAATTAGACCAGTTTGTAACATGTAAACCAGGCAAAAATTGTGGCTGGGATCTCACGTTAAAATGTAGGTCCCATAGTTGTGATTGGCTGTTGGGCTATTAATTAACAGTCCTGTTTAAGGAAGATGTCAGCCTTGGTAAGTAACAAAGACTACAAAATCGCATTACAATCATCCTTCACTCATCTGTCATTCATACTTGGCTTAAAATACCTACCTGGGTAGGTCGCCACTTCAAAGTAATGTACCTATCTAGTGTATCTAATGATCCTAACTCGCAGGCAACAACTGGGCCAAGGGCCACTACACGGAGGGCGCTGAGCTCGTAGACTCGGTACTCGACGTGTTGCGAAGGGAGGCGGAGAACTGCGACTGTCTGCAGGGCTTCCAGCTGGCGCACTCACTGGGCGGCGGCACGGGCTCGGGCATGGGCACGCTGCTCATCTCCAAGATCCGTGAGGAGTACCCGGACCGCATCATGAACACCTTCAGTGTCGTCCCCTCCCCCAAGGTTTGTAAGACTGTTAACCCACGAGGACTGACATACTTGTCTAAAAGACCGGGTTAGTAGGTTTTTTTTATAAAAATTAAAAATTATATTTTTTGGGCGTTGGCGGGGCTGGCTGTCACTATACCTCTCGTACGTCTTTCTAGGGGAACATCATGACTCACTTCCCATCATTCTCTAGCCCTTACAGTCAGTTCAATCAAAGTTTCCTTAGAGGTCTGGTGTTTTTGACCGTGAGTCACGTAAGGCTTCATGTTACTTAAAAATATTTTGTGTGCAGATATGTCATATATAATATATTCAAAACATTAATGTACCTCAGCACATTACTTACTTTCTTTGTGGATTTTTGTCTATATAAACAAATCGTTTTACAACATACGGACGTTTTTAAGGCAATGACAATAATTATTTAAGTACCTGACTGCAATTCAAAATATATTTTTTTATATTATATAAATATTTTGCATGCACAAATATCCTATATAAAGTAGTCACAGAACTAATGCTAAAGACTTTAGTGGAGTTTTTGTGCAAATAAACTCATCATTTTTCAATATACTAACTTTTGTATAAAACCAGGTCCAAAAGACCGTGAGTCAGTCATCGTGTTTTCAAATCAAAGTCAGTTCTGCCGGGTTAATACTTTAGAGGAATGAAAACCCCTGCATGGGGGATGAGGGACCCTCTTTCGACAAACTACTAGGTGTCTGCTCATCTGGAGGACGAACAGACCTGGGTGAGACTCTTCAAAACTAGGAGATTTCCCAGGTGGAGGTTCTTGTCTGGGAGCGCTTGGGAGATTTAAGGTTAGAGGGAGAGATGTCACGAGAAGAGCCCAAAGGACATTTGGATACATTTGTCTTTCCCTTCAGGGACCAGGGGCTACACACGTCTCCTGAGGGATATTGTTCAGCTTAAAGGAAGAAAAGATTGTAAATGGCAGTGATCACCAATTACATTTTATGAAGGTCCATACATAATTTTTATAAAACTGTCACGGGCCGGGCCCTGATTGTCAGTGGTGCACCCAGGATTTTTTCATGGGAGGGCTTGACCACCGGGGGCCGTGGGGTATGGAATACCCCCCAGTTGAGGGGGGGTCCTCCCCCGGAAAATTTGTCTAGATTTCACTTAAATTGGTGTGATTTTAGCCTATTTGTGAATGTTATTTGTAACATTTCTTTCCACCCAAAATACCACGTCTAAGTTTGAATAGATAAGAAAATGTCTCTATTGTTTAGGTTTGATAAAAAATAATATTATAAATTATTTAATTTTAATTTATTTTCACTTAGAACACGTACGGTATTATACTTAAAAATTACTCACATATACATAGATCACTCAAACTCAGTGAGAGAAATGATATTTCTTATTCTGGACTACTTCTCTGAAGTTCTCTGAAGAGTGAAACCTGTGAAGCTGACAAGTTGTTTTCTTTTATAAAATATTTTTACGTTGTATGGTCAGTGGCGATATTTGTTTTGAGTTCAAATAAAGCTAAAATACACTGAAAGCTAAAAATGCAGTTTGTGAATTCGACCTCGCGGTCCGTAAAAAATTAGGTGGTGGTCTGGATCCGGACCGCGGTCCGCCATTTGGGGACCACTGGTAAATGGGAAAGGTATGGGGTCGGTTAGCCTCGCCCTTGAAGGGAGGGAGAAATATATACAAAGTCCTCCGGGCTCTTTGGCTACGACTCTACCTGTGACCCACGTTCCCCAAGTACCTCCAAATAAGGACCACCAACTGGGAGATCTCCTAGTTTTGAAGAGTCTCACCCAGGTTGTTTTGCGCTCCAGACGCCTAGGAGTTTGTCGAGTAAGGGTCCCTCATCCCATCACAGGCGGACAAGTCAGGATGATTCACCATTCCCTCTAGGGCTCAGATTTGATTGGGGATCCAAGCTCAGCTGGGAATCAATGCTATAAGGAGTCATGTTATGGATATGAGGAGTAATATGCTTTATATTTTTCAACATGTAATCAATCATAAAGTCTGTGATCACAGAAATTTAAAAATATAATATACGAATACACTTAAACTATTCACTGGAATGAAACTGCTTGCCAATTATATATTTTTCTCAATGCTGCACTACTCCAAATGTTCATTTCAGCTTAGTATTGGAAAGTCCTGAGGAAATTATCCCCCAAACCTTACCCATAAGCATGTTCGAACAACTGGATTTAGCAGTTCCCAAAGATGGATAGTTTAAAAAATTAACAATTATCACAACTATCCTTCCATTTTTAGGTATCAGACACAGTTGTCGAGCCGTACAACGCCACTCTGTCGGTTCATCAACTTGTTGAGAACACAGACGAGACTTTCTGTATTGACAATGAAGCTCTCTATGACATCTGCTTCCGCACACTCAAACTGACATCACCGACCTACGGAGACCTCAACCACTTGGTGTCTGTAAGTTTGATCTTCGAATAACTTTTTTTTAATAGTTTGAGTATGAATCAGAGGTTGAAAAATAATTTTTTTTGGTAAAAAAATAGAGGGTCTTTATGTTTTGCCTGTACTGTTGCTTGCGAATTAAATATTTTGTTAAAAGAAAATAAAACTTAAGTGTTTGCCGGAATTAATGATTGAAAACGCTCATGATGTAAATAATACAACTGAAATGCACTTGAAACCAAGTAGTTCCAAAACACCTGTTGGTTCTGGTACTTCAAATCATGTTAACTGGTGGAATAAAAAAAGTACCAGAGTAGTGAGAGTAATAATGAAATAAAAACCATTCTGATTTGATGGACTGATGCCATTTTCACTTTTGGTGCACTCATTTATTTTAGTAATAAAGTAAGGACCTAAAATACTTACAATTGTTTTTCTTTGGGTTGGTTGAAAAATCTTAATAGTCAGATACAATTCATTGGCATTTGATGTGGTTTACTCGTTTAGTCGATTTACTGTTGAAATTTTAGTCTTGAACCCAGACTAGTATCAGATTGTATCAACCAGTTTGTGGTGTTTTACATAACGGGAGCTTGTAGTGGGAGGTACAGTAATTTAAAACAGTTTTATAAACTAAAAGCCAGTATACAGCAACATAAACTTCTAATGTTGGAAAAATATGTAAAAAAAACTATATTTCTGATGAGCTGAAGGGATCACCAAAAACAGACCAATACTGCACATTGGGCAGCAACACCCCAATGTTAATACTCATACTAATCCCAACCAAAGTACCATGTGAATGTTAAAAGGGGGAGAGTTTAGTGCATAACCGCGGTGGGTGATGAGTTTATATAATCTTTTTCACATGGGGGAATGACATGTCTGAGCTAAGGTGAATCATCTATCACATTAATTTCTTTCTATCGTATTTCTTGTTTTACAAATTTGCCATTACAACTTACAGCTGCAGCCCAGAATTGAAAGGCAATTTTTATTTAATTAGAGTTACAGACAAATATTATACCGATATGATAGTTAGCATGTACAACTTACTGGAAATTAATATAAATTCAAAAACAACCGGTTTAAAACAATGTAAAAGTTTGTAAAATCATTAAATAGTTTTTCTGTATTAAGGGAGTAAAGAACAAAACATTGTCTCATGAGGAATCTGTTCCCTAGGGAAACAAATTTACTTTACTCCCTTAACAAATTTGTTTGCCTCGGCAGGTGACCATGTCCGGCGTCACCACCTGTCTCAGGTTCCCGGGGCAGCTCAACGCAGACCTGCGGAAGCTGGCGGTCAACATGGTGCCCTTCCCTCGTCTCCACTTCTTCATGCCCGGCTTTGCCCCGCTCACTGCCCGGGGCAGTCAGTCCTATCGGGCACTGTCCGTGCCGGAGCTCACACAGCAGGTGAGTGAAGCCACTGTCAACCTGACTTGCCACTGTCAAGTTGAGAGTCATTAATAGTGATGAACAATACGATACGTATCGTATCGTAATATCTTAATATACAGGGGACGATACGATATTTTGAAAGTGATACACATCGTATCGCCCAAAACAATATTCAATCCTGTATCGGCACACAGAGGCAATATTTACGACATTTTCAAATTTTTATGGGAAATCCGCTTATTTCTCAACATAACCTAATAAACCTTGGTATGTGGCTTAATCTAGATGAAATCTACTCGATTATGGTCTAAAATCCTCCATTTTGACATTTCAATGGCAGCAACTGCCACCTGCATACTCACAACCCATGTTATTTTGCATGATTATTATGAACATAGGTATCGCAGTGAGTGGAAAAATCTTAATGTGAAGCACCATTTTAATTATTTATTAAAGCATTTAAAATTAGCTGAGTATGCAACAGAGGTATTACAGTATTTAGTTGTCTGTTATTTTACATTTTAAACGGTTTTGGTCAATGCAATACGATATGTATCGTTTTTTATATTTAGGGTCAATACAATAAGGACGATACGATATTGGGTACGGTATCGATACGATACAGACAATAATACGATACACACCTCCGATACATATTTTATCTCCGTAAAGCAATACTCAGCCGTATCGCACATCACTAGAGTGAAGATACTGTCAACCTAACTTGGCACTGTTGAGTTGAGAGTCAAGAAACAGACCAATCTATAGTGAGCTGGTAGTTTGATGTAGGTAACAGCCATTCATCCCATACAGTGGAATAGCCATACATTCACTACAATTACAGGTATTACATTTATTTTTTAACGGTACAACCCCCTTTTATCTTTTAACTCTCAGTACATTCAAACATGAATGAGACCATCCTCATAATCAGACCAGTACATAAGTGAAGTTGGCGAAAGTGAGGTTCGAATTCCACATTAAAGTGTAAGGCTCCTAGTTGGCGTTGGCTGTTAGGCTTTTAATTAACAATCCTCTGTAAGGAACATTTCGGCCTTAGTGAGTACCAAGACCGGGCCATTGTGTTTTGTGAGTATACGTATAATGTACATTAGGAGCAGGACTTAGGAGCAGCTACTGCCAGTACTAAAATACATAATCATGCTAAATTTGAAATTTTTTCCTCAGTGACCAGAATTATCAAGACTGGTACCCACCACTAACGAAAAACCCAAAAAGGGGGTTCGTGGGTTGGTCTTAACTTGTTTAATTTTGTTGTTTGGACACATTCAAACAGGCAGTCAGAAAACTAGGCCTTGGAGATCCATAGTTAGTTATACTATAAAGTAAAATATGTTTTCATCGTATTGTCCAGAAAACAGCCTTTTTTTGTTCTCTAAATCGTACGCAAAATGTTCGTTTTTGGATCACTTCGAATAGGAGTACTGAAAAAACATATGGTAAATTTTGCCGTTCTCTAAAGTCTAAATTTTTTGTTACGTTTGAAAGATTGAACAATTTCTTAACTTTTGTTTGTAAACAACTAACAGATGTGTAAATGACGATGACTATTTTGGATAACCTCAAAATTATGTACCGGTAGTCTAATTTTTTAACGATTAAATGGTTATTTATACATAATGATGAAAATTTAAAAATTTTTTAAAATAGTTGTTCATAACACGGAGCAAAGGTGTCTCCTTGGTACTCGATCGCATTTCCAAGCTCGGCTGCGCCTCGCCTGTAAATTTCGATCTCCTACCAAATAGAGCCACTTTCACTCCTAGTGATGAAAACTACTATTGTCTTGAGGGCAAGAACAAAATCACAAGAGATATCAAAAATTCCAAGAGTTTGGAAAGACCCAGGATAGTACTGAGTACTGAATCCTGTATGTAGTGATGAATACTGAGTACACTGTACAAGCCCGCAACACAATTCCACCCCAAAGATCTCAAGATCATTAGATTATTTGAGCACACTGCAAGAAAATTGCACAAATTTTTAAAAATGTTTTCGACAGATGTTTGATGCAAAGAACATGATGGCTGCGTGCGACCCAAGGCACGGAAGGTACCTCACAGTGGCTGCTATCTTCAGAGGCATGATGTCTATGAAAGAAGTGGACGAACAAATGCTCAACGTTCAGAACAAAAACTCTGGGTAATCTTTGCATGATGTAATATTAGATCCAAAAGGACATTCTTAGGATTATCATAGATTTTGTGCTACTAATGTTTGTGGTGTTTGAATTTTAAGTGTTATGCTTACACTTACTTAATTTTTTTCTCTAAAAATAGTATAGAAAACAGGCAATTTGTCCAACCCAATGTGTCTGATGAGATTCAGACAACAGATGAAACAATCCCAAAATTATGATTACCAAATAAATTTTTCTTGCCAAACCTCAAAAAGTTTATAGTGCAATATTATATCCAGGGCAGTAAATTCAGTTTAAAGAATACAGTTACAGGCCTAATAGTTTTGGAAATGAGCCAAAGTTCCCATAAATTCAACCCAACAATCAGTAATAGGATTGCAAGTAATTGAATTTGAGAATCAGTGATCTTTTTGTTAATTAATAGGGGCTGTCCCTAAATTACTATGTCCCTGGGAAAGGGAGGAGGGTTTTCAGCAGCCCTGTCTGTTACAAGAGATTAAGGGGATTTGGTACAGTGTAACATCAATGAACCTCAACTTTAATGTCATAAATTTATGAAAAAAAATGTGTCCACCCTCCCTTAATAAATTTAGCAGGGCTTGTAGGAGTTCTTGAGATTGAAAAAAATAACTAAAATAAGAAAAAAATAACAAAAAAAACCTTTTGTAAACAAAAAATATTGCTAAAAATTAGAAAACCGGCATTATATTGGGGACAATGCATTCTTAACCTTGGTAAAAAAGAAAATCTCGACAGACTAATCACAAATCTGCCTAGATTTGACGGCGAGACTTGGTCTTCACGCAACGAGACTTGGTTTTCACGCAATGTAGGATGACGAGTTTTGTCAGCCGCATGGCTGCTACGAGATTGTCTGACAGACGAATAGTGTGAACAGGGCTTTTAGCAGTTCTTGAGGTTGAAAAAAATAAAAAAATAACCAAAATTCCAAAAAAATAATAAAAAATAACCAAGAGCGAAAAAATAACAAAAAATAAAAACCCGTTACAAGCCCTGATTTAGAGATGGTCAAATATTCACAGTTATAAGCTTTTTAAACATAAACTCCTTTTACTAAGCTTATAACTGACGTAAACCAAATCATGTCTATAAAAATTTCTTGCTTTTAAATTGGGGATGGGGGACTGGCAGCATAATGTCACAATTTTTTAGGGGGTTATTGTCAAAGTTACAAGTCCGTTACAAGGGGGGAGGGAAGGGTCTGAAAAGGTGGAATTCAGCATTACAGAATTTAGGGAAAGCCCCTAAGGTAACAAACTTTTATAATTATCATTCTGATCTTAATTGGCTGCTTCTTTCTTCAGTTATTTCGTCGAATGGATACCCAACAACGTCAAAGTGGCTGTATGTGACATTCCACCGAGGGGTCTTAAAATGTCAGCGACCTTCATCGGAAATTCAACAGCGATACAGGAGATTTTCAAACGCATTTCCGAGCAGTTCACAGCCATGTTCCGCCGCAAGGCTTTCTTGCACTGGTACACCGGCGAGGGAATGGACGAAATGGAGTTCACCGAGGCCGAATCCAACATGAACGATCTTGTGTCTGAATATCAGCAATACCAGGTAATTGATTTTCCCCACCTGTTATGTTTACATGCTTCAGGGCTTGTAACCGTTCTTGAGGTTGAAAAAAATAAAAAAAATAACTCAAATAAGGAAAAAAATAACCAAAAAATAACCATTTGTACACAAAAAATGCTGCTAAAAATTAGAAAACCGGCGTTATATTGGGGATAATACATTCTTAACCTTGGTAAAAAAGAAAATCTCGACAGACTAATCACAAATGTGCCTAGATTTGACAGCGATACTTGGTTTTCATGCAACGAGACTTAGTTTTCACGCATTTTAGGATGATGAGATCCGTCTGCCACGATGCTCCTATGAGATCGTCTGACAGACGAATACTGTAAACAGGGCTTGTAGCCGTTCTTGAGGTTGAAAAAAACAAAAAAATAACCAAAATTCCAAAAAATAACAAAAATAACCGAATTCCAAAAAAAATAACAAAAAATAACCTAGAGCAAAAAAATAACAAAAAAATAAAAAAATAACCTGTTACAAGCCCTGATGCTTGTAATGTAAGTAAACACATTAAGAACAACATTGAAATCAATAATTCAAAAATTAGAGTACCTTCAAATTTCCACTCTCACACGCAAACATGTTGCAGCTCAATGAATGCAGGCGCTAACAGCTAATTTAGTGACAGGAATAATTAAATAAGAAGAACATCAAGAATTAAGAATGTAAGAATGTTGCTGCTGATCGCTGGTGGATAGTGGTTGTAACTAGTCAGATGCAGGCGCTACTAAGATAATGAAAGATATTTAAACATTGGGTAGTTATTATTGCAGATGGGGAAAATGTGTGTATTTCGAGGGCAAAGCACATTGTTTCCCTCGTGAAAATTGTCGCCCTCGCAAGCTCGGGCACCAACATTTTCACTCGTGAGACAATGTTGTAGTTTACTCACTCAACACACCAATAAATATTGTCTGTTTCAAGGTGTTTTTTTTTAATTAGGATATCACTGAAAACGATTCATGGTTTAATTTGGAAATTTAACTATTATTACTTGTAAGTAGGTGTAAATTTTAATCCAACGATCAGCAAACAACCAAATAAACAAAAGCTAGTTTGAAACAAGGTAGAGCTAAATATGAATTCCCTCTTAGTAGGATGTAGGTGTAGGTACAGTTGTAGCTTGACAAATAACAAAATTTTCCAGGCAGTTTATAGAATAAACTTTTCCAAATAATAATAATAATAATAGGCTAATAATAAAATTTTGTCGCTTGTTAGCTATCAGCCAATGGACTATCATGTTTCGGAACTTTCATGTCAAGATTATTATCATCATTAGGGTAACAATTTCAAAATTCTACCGATTCTGGACTGATGTGTGATTTTTCCCCAGCACTAATATTAATTTGTGATGTAGCACTGATTGCGTAGGCTATAACTAATTATTTTATTTACGGTTGGCGGCCGTGTCTGTTAACACCGATATCCAGTTGAATCAAGTGGATAAATTTGTATAGTAGCATTTTTTAATGTTTAAATGTGAATGTGTAATTGTGTAAATGTACAGTCGTGCATTTTTTAAGTACAAATTGACGTGGCCCAACAGTCAAGAAAACAAGATGGTTAACCTAATGTTAAGGATTTTCTTAGAGGTGCTGAAGGTAGCCTAGTACCGAAACATGTTCACCAGAAAAAAAATCAAGGTTGCAACGACATAAGTAAATAAAATAACCAGCACAAATGCCCATAAGCGAATTTCCCCAATAGGGAAGAAGCTATTACCGTAGGACATGGTAGGACCTAAGCACGGCACCGCCATAACTTGTTGTTTTGGGGCCCCCAGAAGAAAAACACAGTTCATTTTAGACATATATTTATCTGTGTCTGTAAGCACAATAGTACTCGCAAAAATGGTCTGATCAAAATGAAATTTGGCATTGACATGTAGAGTATTAATTTTTCAGTCGAGTTTGAAAACCAGCTCAAAAGGACCATTGCAGGGGGGGGGGGGGGTAAAGGGGAATATACCCTCCAAAAATGGAGGATTTTTATTTTTTATTTAGAAAAATTAAAATTATCTAATCTAATTACAATGCTGAATTCGGCTGAAAAAAGAAAAAACAAATAATTTGGTACTTTTTGACTTATTGCTCTTAATGATTCTTTTTGCTACAGGAAGCCACGGCTGACGACGACGTAGAATTTGACGAGGAAGAGGCGGACGGGGAGGTGGCTCCAGAAGAGACTGAATAAAATAGTATTTTAAAAAACCCATTTTATTTTTGCCACATTATAAGTAATATAATACAGATCCGTAACAGATATTCATAGCCTTTTTTACACTAGTTGAGAAATTATGAGTGGATGACTTTTATCACATCGATCGATTATACAAACTCTAATGTAAATAAATGTTTTGAAAAATAAAATTTTTGTGATTTTTAGAACACTTGTCTTACAAAGAACCATTATTTTGTAAAGGTACTACAACACAGGCAAACTCAAAGTAAGATTATGACAACCTATTTGCAGTCAGTGAATATTTACCTTCTATTTCAGAATTGAAAGACCCAAAGGCTTAAATGAATTCGACACAGATTGACAAGAAAATTAAACTGACAAACAGAACTATAGCTATTATGGCAACAACTCAGACATGTTCAATAACTGCAACTTAAAAGTAGAGGTGTAAAATAATACACTAAATCAAATTATTGAAATTATCAAACACAAATAAAATTAACTTAGTGCTTTTATGAGAAAATGTAACAAGAATTACACATATCGGTTGTGTTTCCTCCATCTCTTCAGGGAAAAAATAACATAAAATTATCAAATGGACAAAATATATTTGAGACAATAGTCAGAATGATAAATTCTTAACATTAAAATAAAAAGTAACATGAAAGCAAAACAAGTATTAAAACTATAACAAACTAAAGACTACTGTGGTAAGATTGGAAACGATTAACAATTTCTTTTAACTTTGGTTGTACTCGAGTTTACAACGAATATGATTCCTTAAGAGCAGTGAAAGCATTATGTATATTCTTCTTCCGTGTAAGTCTTGGAATAAAGTGAACAAACCTTTCTAAAATTGATCATTTGTTGAAAATGCAAAGACAAAAGTCAAGAGACATAAGTCAAAAGATAAAAGTCAAAGCAGTCAGACATTGATCATTGATCATTTGTACCACAAACTACACTGAGTAGATACAAAATTTCAGTTTCTAGTTGATTACAATAAACTGTAAGAGATAAAATGCACACTATTCAATAGAATTAATTTTAGAACTAAAGAAAATCTGATTTTGTTACAGGGTTTTTTAGTGTAGTTTCCAAAACAAAAATGTGGCTGGATCTTATTTCATGACAGTAATACAGTAGAAAATATGTATTTTAAATTCTCTTTAATTATGAAGAGCTAAAATGTGAAATATTTTAAAATGATATTTACACAACAGAATTGCATATACATAATGTTTTCACTACTCTTATTAGGGTCTCCTTACATAGGTTTAAATACTAATGTAAACTATGGCAATTTCAAGATTTTGCTTTAAAAAAAGTATCAGTTAAAAATATATTCTAGTATATATTTTTACCCCCAAACAAGTTCTCTATCACCAAAGGACAAAATTAATGTATGAAAAGGAATTATTGCTGAGTTAATGAATTTCAATTATTGAAAGTAAGATGTCATTTTGCTTTTGAAGTTATTAAATAAACACACACATTTCATGGCAGAAATAAATTAGGTATTCACAAGTAAGTGTTTAATAAAATATTTCTTTTGTATTCATACCTGAGTTAAAATAAGAGAAAGCTACATCACATGCGCTGGCTCAAAGAGAGAGAGAACTACATAGAATTTTATTTAAAAACAAACAACATTACTCTGAAAGTTCACAATGAATATATTTTATAATAATGAACAAAACAACTATAAGGATTGTTTTAACTTCAAATAAAGCTGTTTTTGAGGTTCTTTATTCCTTTCAATAACAGTTAAAACTAAGTTTTGTTACAATTTTAGCAATTTCTATGTCGTTAATTTCTGCAAGAGGTCTTTTTGTGGGACTCAAATTCTGATATTGATATGAAATGTTGTTTCCAAGTTTTAAGTCAGGAGATAATAGAGCACTGCTTTTGTTTTTCCCACATTTTTCAGGACTATTTTGAGTACTTAATGTTCCCCAGAATCTACTTTTTTCTAGCTGAGCCAATGGTGGAGGGAAATAATCAATTGTCTTTCCTTCTCTTGTGTCATTAATGTTTGGAGTTGTCAGAAGACTGAATGTTTTAGATGAGTTGCAAGAGTTATCCTTCTTTGTAGAAGAAAAGTATTTCTCTATGGACCCAAACATCCCTACTGGGCTACTCTTCTTCATGTTTTGCTTTTTACTTTTTGAAAGGTTTTTCTTATGTTTAACTGTTTTTGAATTTTTTATGCTTTCTAAATCAACATCTACCATCTTTCTTCTTTTCACTGTTGAGATTGGAAGTTCTCTTTTCCTCTTTGTTTCTGGGGCCATTTTCATTTTTATTCTCGGGAACAATCCACAAGTTTGTATTGCACTTTTTTTCTCACAATTGCTAGAGATCAGGGGCTTGTTTGGTTCAAAACCCACTCTTTCATCTTTGTGCAACATATGGGGTTCAATTTTTGTCTCAAGATTGTTTGTTAGTCTCATTGGATTTCTGGTTTCCTCCGATTTTTCCTCCTGACGAATGACATCACTTGTGACTTCAGAAGCAAGAAATTTTTTATTCATGGTTTTGCTGACTTCTTCACGATCTAATTCACGAACCTCATTTTCTTTTAAATGTGAGAATTGTGAGTGGTTATACTTGATATTTCTGGACTTTGTTTCATTTTCACTGTCAGGAATTCCAATCAAAAGAGACAACAACTTGGGAGATTCAGTGATAGTATCTGGAATTAATTGGCTTGGATGCTTGGACACATTTCCTTCCTCTTGATTACTGTGGTAACTTGAAGCTCCCAAAGCGTCAACGCTAATGATGATTTTACTTTCATTACTACTTTCCCAAAGCTGCTCCTTTTCACCAGGGCCAGCTGGTGTTGAAGGGGTTTCTAAATATCCATTTGTGCAATGGCTAACATCAAGAGAAGTGTCAATGTTTGTATCGCTTCTTGTGTTTAATTCCCCAGTCTTTGTTTCAGTGGCAACGGAATTACAACTTGTATCAGTGTATATTCCACTTTCACTTGAACTGAATGAAGGAAATTTTTCACCATTGTCATTGTTTAGAGGAGAGAGATCTTTCGATGAACTTTCTTCCACAACATAGTCAATGATGTTATCTATTATTTCTTTAACAGTCACTGAGTTTTCTTCTCCTTCTCCTAATAATGGGGTTTTTTTTTGATAATTTGATTGTATTTTGTCTTTTATAAGATACTCATCAATTTTTTTCCCTTGCCATGTGACTAATCCTCTATTCCCCTTTGATTGCTTCTTTGGTGGTGAATTTTCCTTCCCTTTGCTAGATTTTGATGTAGATCCTTCCTTTTTCTTCTCTTGATTACTTGAAGACAAGGACTTGGTAATCTGTTTGTTAGGTTTACCCTTTCCTTTTCCTTCTGTACCTTTTGGTTCAACATTATCTTTCTGGGGAACTTCAGGTTTTTTACTTTCTGTTTTATTTGCTCCTCTTCTAGTGTAAGTTCTCTTTTTAGGTTTTCCTACATTTTTGGAGCTACTTGGTTTTTTTACTTTCTTTCTCTCTTTAACAACTGAATCTTTTCGTGAGACTTTTGCCTTTTTGGCCGGTCGTGATGGAAGTGGGGAAGCTTTCCGCTTGAGAGACCCAGAATAGAAACTGAAACCCAAATTTCTTCTTGGAAGCAAAATCTAAAACAAAACGTATCAGGATATTAATGTAGTTATTGATTTATAAAATATGAAGATAAAGAAAGGGAAGCAGTGGTATATTTAAGGGTAAGGCTGACTACTTTACAACTTACAAGACATTTTTTAAGGCAAGAAAACTGCTTTAAGACCGCTCGACCGTGTCACATTGGTCGAGTTAACTCGGCCGAGTCACAGTTAGGCCCAGTTGCTAGTATCAGCTGTTTAGTACACTTTAATACTGTCAACTTGCCTGCCACTCGACTTGCCCATTTGTCAAGACCGGTTTTCATTGGTCGAGTCTAACTTGCCTGTCTAACTCATCCTCCTACTCGACAAATGTGACCCACCCATTATTGTGAAAAATAGTTATTCAGAGACCAATTAAATTTTAAAAGTTTTACAGCAAATTATAAGCTCACATAAAAAACTGTGTGTTAACCCCAAGATAAAAACTAAAGTTTTTAGTGACCTGCCTGATAAATGGCTTTTTATTGTCGTTATTTAATTTAAGATCACACTAGTTAACCGCCTGTGCCCCTTTATGGGAATAATTTCTACGAGGATAATCCTATATATTAATATGCGATTGAAAGACAGTCCTCAGTAAACACTAAACCTTCAGTTCATTGCAACCTGATCATTTTTTATAGAGAATTCTAGGGCACATTCAACACCATCACAGCACTTTACTTTTTCAGTTTGATAGTTTTCTAAGTATTTTTTGGGTATGATTGTCTCTTTACGCTCAGGTTTTGCCTTTTTACTTTTTCCTTTTTTTGTACTTGTCTCACCCTAGGGATTACGAGAACCTTTTATGACCCAAATCTACATTTCCACTTAACTTTAAGTGTTTAAGTCAAACACTTCTTCACCAGACCAAAATTATACTTCATCAAAACTTTTCTGTGAACTCGAAATAAATTTCAGAAAGTAGTTTACTCATACATTGTTCATTGTATCCAGCGTACTCAACATTCGAGAAAGCCAAGTTTAGTACAGCTGAATGTGAAACACTGACATTGAGTAAGGTTTAAAATCTATGATAAAGTGTTTGTGTGCATCCCGTCAACAATTTTCTGTACAGCTTTCACACGGATTTCCTTATGATTGTTCTGATATCCATAGAGCAGTGTTTCCCAACCTTTGGGTACTCGCGTACCACCTACCACGTTTTCAATATTTTGGCGTACCATCGCAAGGACCCCCCTCCCCTTACCACTAAGGTATTCCCTCCAACAATGCTCATAGTTACCCTTTTGCGGTTTTATTTTTACATTTGTTTAATTTTACTTATCAATGTACATTTTTAGATCACACTTTGATTATAAGGACATTTTGACATATTATATGTTCACCTCAGCTTTGCTCAATAATTTTACTGTCCATATTGGCAAAAAACCGTACTATGAATTTCGTTAATGTGTGAGGATGCACACTGGGAAAAATAATCCCTGTCTGTTATTTGGAACTTTACGTATTTCTCATATTTAAATTTTTAAAAATTAACATAAACAATTCAAAGCCATCCAAAGAAAACTTTGTTTTCACCAATGATCTTATCTTGGAGCATATTGAACAAAAATCATACAACAGGATCGACATAACTGGCCTGTGTGTTAAAATAGAAAAAAAGGTTTGGTTGGTAAATCGTAAAACTAATAAACTAGTAGTACCACCGAATTAACACTCTAAAACTGGTAGTATTTTGTTTATGGAAAGAACATTTTTTATGCCAAAATGTTTTGTAAAAAGAACTTCTCTTAAAATGAAAGAGCGACAATATTTCCTGAATATGGTACGAAATTGACATGTTATGACCAAAACAGACACTGAAAAGGTTAAGGCATTAAGTGCGACTTAACTATGTGACGGGATAACGTTCTTTCGTAAACCTAGTTTTTTGTACTAGTAATTCAATTTCTTGCGTACTACCTGAAATGGCTTCGCATACCACTAGTGGTACGCATACCACCGGTTGGGAAACACTGCCATAGAGAATGAATGATACTGATCGGAAAAAACAGTTTGCGTGCCCAACTACGGGTATTATTTCACGTTTCATACTCAAACTTAACTCTTTGCTTCAGATCACTTAACTGGAACAATAGCACATTATCCAACTGTTCAGATAATATAAACAATTTTACTTGCAGTAAATAAAATCCTTGTGGTAGGTAAACACCACATTCAATAATAAAAATGAACAATTATACTTTTCCTTGTTCAGAATCGTGTTTATATACAGTATCTCCCAGATTATTAAACATATCGAAAGTGTGGTAATAAAATTAACTAAAATCTGAAAATAATTGAAAATTATGACTGAATTTCATTCTTCCGTAAGAATTATATTGATTCAACATTTTTTGAGCTGTAGGGCACTGCCTTTAGAACACACCTTAATTCTAAGGGAATTCAGCAAACCTACACATTTTCCTATTTAATTTGACATATAAACCTTTAAGATCGGATCAGCAGCCACTGAGAATTAAATTGTGTATTAATATATAGGATCTTTCTATTTAAATCTTACTGTAAAAATGTTCATCCCTACATGAAATATCATAGATATCTCAACTGCTTAAACTGGCCAACATTTTTCAAAGGGAAAATTATGCCACTGAAATAAATAGTACAAAAATACAGTAAAAACTTAACACAATACACCCTTGTAATAAAACATTCGATCAACTAGAAATTTTGACACTACTAACATGTAGAATAAAAACTTAAATCGCAACTGAAAAGAAAAAGAAAAAAGTAGGATACAGTAAAGAAGAATTAAAAACATAACATATTATCAACAAATTTCAATTAACAGACAATACAATAATAAAACCATGCAAATAAGAGAAAAGGAAAGGAAAAACATACCATTAAGAAAGTGTTCATGACAGGAATAGGACAATGGAAAGGGTGAGCGAAACACACCACACCAATCTTGTGTCAATTCTGTCACAAATACTAAGCAAACTGTTACAATACTGTTAAATAAGGTAGATAACCATTGTAAGTTCAGTCTTAATTGAATACAGTATTACAATAATTTTATATGTAAATACAAGTTTGATATCAATTTAAAAAATGCACACTAACATAAAATATGATGAAAAAAGAATGTATTTGCAATATTGTTTGGAAAAAAACACATGGTTAGTTATATGACTCGTGGTGAGTTCATACTAACACTCAAGCTTAAGCGAGTGTTACTCATAAACCCACCATTAACAACGAATCTCAAAATACGAACAGTTTATGTACAGTAGAGCCCCGCTAATCCGAAACCGGTAATCCAAAAATTCGCTTAATCCGAAACCGAAATCAGGAGATATTAAGGAATAAATAAAAACAAGGAAAAACATTGATTAAGTGTATTTCTGAAAATTACAGTACATTTCAAAGATCAAAAATGTAATAAACAAAACAGAACAGTGTTATTGAACGAAACTACATTGGTTTAAAAAAGTCTGTAACACTTTTTTGTCTAAGAGTATGAGACGAATACCTCTCTTTTGAAGCGTAATAGCACCAGCGTCTCAGGAACAAGGTATCGGCTGGGGTCGCGGCGGACTGTTCTACGTAGCGTAGCGCTAGATCAAAGGCAGCCGCGGCGTCCGAATGGGATACTCTGGATATCACTTAATCACTTAATCACTTTAATAAGACAGGTACCTCATGGAGGACGTTACGCTGAATATGAGTGAAGGATGAGTGGCGCGATCTTGTAGCCTTGTTACTGACTAAGGTTGGCATGTTCCTTAGACAGGATTGTTAATTTACAGCCCAACAACCAATGGCAGCTGGCTCCAGAAACAACCCTTCAAAAAGCTACTAACTAACCCGGGATATCGTTGTATCGGGTTCACAACGTTAAGGTAGGCAGTTGGTTAAATATCGATCGTCATAGTATGAACTACTATCGAGTATATTAAAACGATTGATTAACATTACGGAACAACACGCCCGGCCTAATGCTGGATAAAATAAAATATTAGGGTAAATTTAGGCCAGACATGGATTACAGTCATACAGATGGCTGTTAGGTATAACTTGCGAGGATAAAATTTCTCTAATAGCCAGTGAGTGTTTAACTCACAAAATAGGCCGTCTGACCAGATGTTTACAATGCAAAAAAATATTTCTTCATAAGTTTGTTTGCTTACAATATCTGGACCCTAAGAACGGGCTTTTTGAGAAAAGTGTAATAAAATAATAAGACTAAATTACTTAGGCTGTAGTCTAAGTAAGAAAATACCCATCGTCTAAGTCTTCATTGACACTACAGTACGTTCGTTGTAGAGAAACATTTTAATAATCTAATACGATTGAGTATTATTCTACATTCATACATTCATTTATTAATTATCATCATCATGAAACATGGAAGAGTCCCAAGTAGGAAGAATCTATGGTACAGGTACAGATAATAGTATGTATTTATTTGCACCCATTAACCCTTGAGGGGGCGCTTCACCGGTAAAACGCGAGCGGGCGCATGCGGAGTTTTACTCCGCAGCACTAGATTGCACAAATTTAACCCATTTTACTTGTTTTATAACGAAATATTGTATTTAAATGTTGAAAACTTCATTAGGAACCACATTTCATCGTTGATTCAATTAATTGTTCAACTTAATAGATGTAATATTTCAATTAAACACAGTAAGTAATTTTCTAGTATAAAATATGTATTAATTATTATTTAAATTTTCGGACTTTTCCTTTCGCTTCTTTTTTTCGAAAGCAAAAGGAAAAGTCAAAAAAATTAATAATAATTACAAATCCATTGCTATTATGAAGTTTAAAAAAAGGTATCAGTGTCTGTGTAACGAGAGAGAGCGCTCCGCAAACTGAGACAGCATCTCTGAATTGCATATAACGAGGTACCAAGGGGGGGGGTGGGGGGTATAAATAGCTTTAGGAATTTCCTGGAATAAGGGGCATAAAGTACGGAGCCGGACACGACCGCCGACACCCATTATGTCTATTTATTTTAGGGGTGTGCGAGTATTCAACCGGTCGAGCTTTTAGGTCGAGCTTTTCAGTATTCGGCTCGGCTCGACTTTTTTCTAAAAAGCTCGACACTCGAGCCGAGCTTTTGATAAGAGAGTTCTAATCGGAAAGATAATTATTGCGATCTATTTTTGGACACGTTAAACCGGAAGAGCGTTTCCCTCCCACGAAAAACAAGCAAAAAACATTCCCTAGTGATAAGGAAAGGACATTGACAGGTAACAAGAAATATTATCTCCATTTAGACGGAATTCGGAGCAATATTTAGTTGACCTTGGGGAACGTGAAATACAGCATTTAAGTCTATTGTTTTATCAAGGCTTATCTCTTAAACGGTATATCGTACAAGTTTCATTTTGGTCTCATTTGATTTATAAAAATAAGACAAAAAATATGAGCCGTCATTTATAGCTGAATGACAAGTAGTTTTTATTTTTGCATTTTGTAGTAAGGATTCCTTATCTCCTAATTAACTCACGCACTGAATCAGACAAGAGCAAAAAACAGGGAAGGGGCTTGAAGTAAACAACCTCCACCCCCCCTCTCCCTGGCCACTGATAAGGAAAGAGAGAGGGTTAGCTGTTTTTTTCTTTCTCTCTATTCCGTTCTTATTTATTTATGATCTTTCTTCTTCTCAATTGTACATTATTTTCTTCACAAAAGTTTAGAAATGTAACTAATTTTAGGATTACAATAAATTATTGTTGTTATTAAATATTATTTCATTCATATATTATATTCTGAAATAATAAGTTTAGCCATGAATTTTATGCCACAGTTGGGACTGCTATTTAATTTTTTATCATCTTTACTTAGTGAACATAAAAAAAATCAATCTTGAGTTTGACTAGGTGTATATGTGTGATTTTTTTACTAGATATAACTATTTTAAAACCTTTCAACTACTTCTTTCTACTCTTGAAATTAAATTTTGTAGTACCTATATGTAACTAGTCTAATTATGTAATTTTAACTATTTATTTTAAAGTAAAGTATTTTGGGATTGGTTATTACTTAAATATAATGTAGATAAATGTAGATTTTAAATTTGGTATTTTTCTTCATAAATTATTTGTTGAGCCAGTTTGATTAATTTTATGTAACAAAATTCAAAATACTGATGAACCTATGAGGTAATTCACTTGTTTTGGGGATAAGCTTTCTATTTTTGAGCTGGCGGTCACTTAAGGTATGCAAACATTAGTCTATTGTATCTTTAAAAATTAAAATCAAGCTTCATAATTTCCTTTAATAATTTGGTGATTGTTAAAAAGCTCGGCTCGAAAAAGCTCGAGCTCGAAAACTTTTGAAAAAGCTCGGCTCGGCTCGGCTCGAGTTCAAAAATCACTATTCGTACACCCCTAATTTATTTTATCATAAAAAACCCGTGCGGAGGAAAACTCCGCGTGCGCCCGCTCGAGGGTTAACAATAATGACGAGTTAAAAACAAAATAAGGCATTGGACTTAGAAATGAAAGAAAAACAGAGGGACGACAGGGAGCAGACAGCCGAGCCGAAACGAAAAAGTTGATGTCTGTCATTCGGTAGTAAATAAGATCGATATTTAACCGAATGCCTACCTTATCGTTGTGAACTCAACGCTATCCGGATACTCTCTGCTAGCTGTCGTCGTCTGCTTCACCTGCATTGTCGTCTTAGTTATCATACAGAATATTGCCGCAAATTTGGTCAATTCTCGTACCGTGATTGGTGTGATTCGGCGTTTCGACGCTTAGTTTATGTAATTGCACGTTGTATTTTATTATTATCTTTATTTTAATAATAGTTCGCTTAATCCGAAATATTCGCTAATCCAAAATGGGTCCGGTCCCAATTATTTCGGATTAGCAGGGCTCCACTGTAGTACCAAATTAAATTGTGATTAAAAAGTTTGATTAACATAATTATTTTCAGTTATGATTATATGATAATATAATTATTTCAATTTTAAACAGTTCTTCATTGAACATTTATCCTTGACAAAATCAAACCAGAAGCCAAATCTTAGGAATCAATTTTATTGCAGATAGCTTACAAGTTGTCAAAACACAATCTTAAATTAAAAATTCTACACCTAAGTAAAAATATAGATTCAAAATCACAAAAAATTTGTAAAAGTTCTGGTACACAAAACATGATTTTGCAAATAATTTTCAAAAAGAGGTAAACAAAATCAAACCATAAACAAACATCTAACAAAACAATAAAAAGTTGAATATTTTTAAAACGGAAAACAATAAAAACAATACTATAACACTCATGCAAACAAGAAACAAGGTGTGAAGCTTCCAATATCCCAAGCCACAAACAAGAAAGGATGAAATTAAATCGGTGGTTTTTACAGACCTCGAAAAAGCCATCTTTAGAAATCCTTAACTTAAGCGGGGACACAAGCACCCGCGGGTTCAGTCTATCATGATCACATCTTCGTCCTCGTCGTCGTCCAGAACTATCACGTTGTTTCGATCTGAAATCATACACATAACTATATGGTCACGTTGTTTCGATCAGAACTCATACACATAACTATAGGATCACTTTGTTTCGATCTGAAATCATACACATAACTAGAGGATCACGTTGTTTCGATCTGAAATCATACACATAACTAGACGATCACGGTTCAATCTGAAACCATACACTCAACTTAACACATTCGCGGTGGCATGATTTTCTGTGTTCCTCGCCGCCATCCTGGTGCTCTGACTTATAGTTACTGTGACTGCCACACCTATTGTAGCAGCGGCACTGTCTGGTGCACAGAATACAATATACTTTTCTGCAGTGCTGTTAAAGTTTCAGATTTCAAGCACGGATCCTGGTTTAAAAATAAATCTTTTATGACGCGTTGCAGCTTGGGAGCGATCGCTCCCACCAGGATGGCATTAGGGTCCTGCATACTGCCACAAACGTGTTTAGAGTGGAAACCATCAACTTAGGGGCTGACATTAAGGTTGTGCGGTTCCGTAAGGGACTAACTATTCCACCAGGTGGCAGGGAAATCTCATAATTTTTTCTTTGTTTTTTCTACTTTGATAAAAAAAACTTTAGGGTGTTTCAGTCTTTTTGGGGGTAAATGTTTTAAATGAAGAATTTAAAATGAAAATTCTTGCCAAAAAATAATTGTTTTGACAATATTACTCATTCTTCAATTGAATCGAAGAGCAAAAATGTAAAAGATAATCTTATAATAGGAATATGTTATTGAATAACAGTTTGAATAAATATTAGGTTATTTATAAGTAACAATTACAGTAGTAACAATAACATTTTTTACAAATGTTACAATACTTATAAAAAATAGCTCATCACAATTGTATATAATTTCAGTACAGTAGAGTCCTGCTATTCACGGAACGACCCCGGTTTGGATTAGCGCGAAATTTGGAATTAGCGAATACAGTAGAGTCCCACAAACCCGGACTAATGTGGACCGTACGGTGTCCGGGTTTGTGAAATTTCCGAGTTATCGGGAAATGTGGAAAAATAAGAATAGTTTCTGTTATTTCTATAAGAAATCATTTATTTATTGCATAGTAAAAAATATAAAAACTATATTATCAGTTACAAAAAGCTTAAAGAAAAACCAAAACTGTTTTATATGTATCACACCATGCTCTGGCCTTGAATCTCAGTGCACTTTATTGCTCTGGCAGGCTTTCCGAGTTATCCAGAATTCCGGGTTATCGAATTCCGGGTTTGCGGGACTCTGTAATGAATAAAATCAATATATATTTAGACTACTGTAGTACGATTTTTATATAATGCAGGGCTTGTAACAGTTCTTGAGGTTAAAAAAAATAAAAAATAACTAAAATAAAAAAAATAACCAAAAAATAACCTTTTGTAAACAAAAAATGTTGTTAAAAATTAGAAAACCGGCGTTTTATTCGGGATAAAACATTCTTAACCTTGGTAAAAAAGAAAATCTCAACAGACTTATCACAAATCTGCCTAGATTTGATGGCGAGACTTGGTTTTCACGCAATATAGGAATACGAATCTCATCTGCCGCGATGCTGCTACGAGATCGTCTGACCGACGAATAGTGTGAACAGGGCTTGTAGCAGTTCTTGAGGTTGAAAAAATAAAAAAATAACAAAAATTCCAAAAAAAATTACAAAAATAACCAAATTCCAAAAAAAAAAACAAAAAATTACCAAGAGCAAAAAAAATTTTAAAAAATTAAAAAACCCGTTACAAGCCCTGTATAATGCCAAGATAAATATAGGGATTGTAATTTCCGGCTGATAAGATATCTAGCATAGTAATCGCCGTTTCCAACGGAATTAGAACATCGCGATCGTAATTTTCAGTGAAGTACCAAAGTGAATTGTCATAGAAAGCCGATATAAAGGTCAGCGTTCGTTGGTCGTGGCCAATAGTTGTCGTCTCTTCTGGCCGAGATATAGTACAGAAAAAAATAATCTCAATTCTGCGGCCGCGATATACAGTTTGATTGTCATTATACCAAATGTGCTTGGCGATCATCACTTACGGCCACGATTATGATGTATAACCCCTAAGATTCATTATACCCTATATACAGGGTGTCCCGAAATTATGGTAAAATATTTTAGTATATGATAGTACAGGTAAAAATAAGAAAAAAAGTTCATATAAACATAGGTCCAAAAGTGCTTAGTTTTCCGTCTGCGTGTCTGTTTGTGATTTTTACATATTTAATCATATCTCACGAACCTCTTAACGTATAAACTTCAAACTTGGTACATGGATGACCACTATTAAGACCTATTTTTGTAAGAAGTATCAAATTTCTACTTTGTACCATTTCGAAATGGCGACTGTTTTTTGTTTTCAAAGCTAAATATCTTAAAAACCGTAAATGTTAGAACAATTATACAAGAGACAAAAAATTTGTGAAATTTAATCCAATTAACGCTGATATTAAGATTATGATGATCGGACTACTAATAACGGAGAGATTGTAATTTTTTCAAATAAAAACATGGAAATTTATGACAGTTTGTTCTAAAGGACCATGTTTTTATTCAGAAAAGTTAAAATTTCTCCGTTATTAGTAGTCCGATCATCATAATCTTAATATCAGCGTTAATTGGATTAAATTTCACAACTTTTTGTCTCTTGTATAATTTTTCTAAAATTTACGGTTTTTAAGATATTTAGCTTTGAAAACAAAAAACAGTCGCCATTTTAAAATGGTACAAAGTATAAATTTGATACTTCTTACAAAAATAGGTCTTAATAGTGGTCATCCATGTACCAAGTTTGAAGTTTATACGTTAAGAGGTTCGTGAGATATGATTAAATATGTAAAAATCACAAACAGACACACAGACGGAAAACTAAGCACTTTTGGACCTATGTTTATATGAACTTTTTTTCTTATTTTTACCTGTACTATCATATACTAAAATATTTTACCATAATTTCGGGACACCCTGTATATACTTTAAGATTGTCACTAATGGCCACGATTAGGCAGTATGATAGCTAAATACACCCGATATGCTTTGCGATCGTCACTTACGGCTGAAATCACGCAGTGTGATTATAAACTACACAGCATTTGTGCTTTGCAATTTTCACTAACAAAATTGTTCTTGACGATAAAGTATGTTCTGAATAGGTGGATTTTCGGATTAGCGGGATTCAGAATAGCGGGAATCTACTGCAATTGAATTGTGATCCTTGGCCAAAAACAAGCACCACACCACAACCCACCTGGATGTTTGCGTTGCGGCGGCCGCTGAGGCGTGGAGATGCTCGCCGACCCGACGCCGGTGTTCACCGAGATCTGAATGTTGGGCATCTGCACCACGCCCACGGGGCCCGACCAGCTGCTGTTATCGCAAGAAAAATACTGTAAGAGCAGAGAGAAGCATTGGTAAATGCGCTTCTCCCCGAAACCAAAGAGAATACACACAAAACTAAAACGGTCTAAAAAATTCTATTAAGTTGTAATAAGGGAAGTGTCTTCAGTGCTTGGTTTGGGGTACAACTGCATTCCTGGTACTCTTAAGTTTTTGAGTTTTTCAATTAACCATTACTTAGATTGAATTGATTGGCGGGAGTAACATTGCTGTACAAGATAATCTACGGTAGCAACTTAACTAAAAGGGACGACTATGTGCAATTGGCAGTAGAATTTTTGCCATAAAAGATTGTCACCTTAAATCGGTGGAGGCAACTTTTCTGGAGTTAATGAATGCATTATTTAATCAGTCAAGAGTACTTGTGCTGTGAGAGACGATCATGCAAAATTAGAGAAAGGAAATTTGTCTAAAAGACATTCGCGCACAGTTACTTATCAAGTTTCTACTTAAAGTCAAGTTTTTTTGTTTAGAGCCTGAGTGTATCGAGCTATGCCGAATATTTAAAAGCTTAATAAAAAGCTTAATAAAAGCCTTAATAAAAGGTGAAAATTCTTCCACAAGCTAATACTTCCACAAGACTGATAAAAAATCTAAAATCTATTTCATATTTCTTTTTTCAAATTAAAGTAATGCTTTATTGATTTTTATTTTTCAATAAAAAAAGTTTTGAGTATATATCAATTATATACTATTTATATCAAGTATTTATATCAATTTTGTAACATATACAGTATAGTAATTCTTCACAACGATAAAACTTTTTATCCCTTGAGGCATGCGTTTTTTATTTGGAGAGGGCGCACATGGAGGTTAGCTCCACATTGTTAAAATCTAATTTAACATTCTCTTGAAAGGTAATAAAAATAGTACGGAGAAATACTTATTCTTTTTATTAGTTATGCGTTTATAAACTGAGTGATTTACTGATAAACCTGTTACATATGAGTTTACCACGGGAGAGGGTGAATGCAGAGCTAATTTCCGCACACAAATTACAGGAGCGAAAGTTTGCGGAATATTCCACAGCAATTATGAAATACAGTCTACTAACACTCAAATTAATTTAGTAGGTTACTAAACACGGCATAAACTACTCGCGAAATATAGCGCTCACAGAGAATACATTTGCACTCTGACCTTACGTGTACGACTAAATCCAAAATAAGACTGATGATAAGAAAAGTAGCGGGACAAAAATGTGCCAGCTGATTTCCAGGAAAGATGCTCACGAAGTACATTGGCAGACATTACTGCCGACACCCGACAAGTACTATTAATTCACAAAAACACTTGAATCCCCCCACATGCATCCCCTGAAGGGTTAAGGAGAGGAAGGGTTGTACCTCAATTCCAACAAACCAAGCACTGATTGTTTCTATTTGGTTGGTTTTTGGAGTTTGTTTTGAAAGAGAATTCTTGCAACCTGAATCCTTCAAACACTACCAATAAAGAAATCTAAAAAAGGGCTTGTGTAGGGGTACTGTGATCTTTCCTTTCCAGGCCTACTTATACATTAGATAATTGGTTGTGACTAGAGGTGTGCGGATATCCGAAAACTCGGATCGGATCGGATATCCGAATCCGATCCGAGGGTTTTATAACTATCCGGTAAGACTGACTAGATATCCGACTCTATCGGATAGACTGCATTTTTTGGGGTAAATTGTAAAGTAAGATCAAATTTTCAAGTAAGGAAAGTCTTCCAAACAAAAGAAGTCACTGCCGACGACGAAAGTACATTAGTGACAGAAAACATCGCGGAGCAAAAACGACGCTTTGAAATGCGATGGTTGCGATAGCGGCTAGAACAACGCCTCAACACAATGCGATTATGTAGTGGTATGCATCAAGCGATGTATTTCGGTTGCCGATATTGCGACTCGTGATAAGATCGAGAATCGAGATCGTTGTATACGATCAGATTACTGCGCAATACCCGACACGATAACAAACATTTTCTTAAGATGAATTCTTGTATCGTAGCATTAAATCAGTTCACAAATAGTAGTACATCCTGTAATAGTTCTGTCTCGATTAGTATCCGTTACCAACGAAACATCGATTGGTATGAGGGAGAATCGCAATCAAGACAAATCAGTGTTCGCCATTGACCGACACAACCGACAGTGTCCAACAGTCAGTCGTCTTGAATTTCCAAAACGAAATATCCCGTAAATACCCCATAAATAAATAGTCGTGTTGATGTTTCGTACGACTATTTCAGGCCGTAAATATCTTACGTGGCCTGTCGATACGATAAAATAAAAAGCCTACAATAATTTTGGGCTGTGAAAGATTTGGCAAACCTGTTCATTCATTGATTTGTCTTTCCAAATCACTTCATTTTGAATGTCGTCGTCTGCTTAAAAGCTGAATTAACTCAAGAACGTCTTTCTTCTTACTTTATTTATTAATTAAACAATTACCTACCTAGAAATAGAAAGTTGAACGATCACAAATAAGTTTATATTTTGCTGAAATATTTATCTTTGACGATTTAAGCCTAGTCAAAGCCGGCCGGCCGTATTTTCAATACATGATTAAAATTTTTAAATGGACTTTCTTAGATAACAGTACAATGCGACTTGACAGCCTACGTCTATGAAAATAATTAGTGAGTTTGCTTGTTGTTTGTGATATAAAACAAATAGACCTTTGTTCTAATTAAATGACCAAGCTTTAATACCGAAACTTAAACATTTGAAACTTATCTTGAAATTTAGGTTAAGTTCCTGCTCGGACTTATTTTGTTTTTTTTAGTGTTATTGTAGTGAATCAAAATCTAGGTTGTCAGGCATTAATGCATAAATAAAAATGTAAAGCTTTCTTCAAATATGAGATGATTGGTGAATAAAGTTTTATATTTAATTCTTTTGTCTAGTCACTTAGGCCTAGTTTCTGATCAAATAGGCTAAGGAAAAGAACAAAAAAGACAGAGGCCTAATAGTGAACAAATTTAGGTTGCATTGGAAAAGGATTTTTTAAGTTGCAAATCCTGAAATTGATTTAGGCCTAATAAGCTTATTCAATTAATTATACACTACCTATGCTTAAGGGGAATCAACGAATTTCTAAATTCTCAACAGATATTTAGTTGAACCTTTGCATACTTTAATAATTTGACATTTGGCCTATATTGGAAACAATATATCAAAACAATCAACAACTCAACCCTATCAAGGCAAATCTTACCTTACACATTAGGATGATATGGTGGTTCTTTGCAATTACCTTAGGCTTTTTAGAAAACTTAAATCTGCTCATTACGCCGCGCCGTAAATATCCGAATCCGGTATTATCCGATCTGAACCTGTTGTTATCCGATCCGAAACCGATCCGAACATAAGCTATCCGATCCGAATCCGATCCGATCCAAAAAATCACTATCCGCACACCTCTAGTTGTGACAGTATTTATGGCTGGAACTAGGAAGGATACGTAGTTAGCTGTGGTGTGCACAACAGTGACTTATTTAAAAATACTCTTTGTTGGGGACCAACCCAACCTTTCAACCCATTACGAATAAAAGGGAGTCTTAACCGAGGGGTTCTGGAGGTCTCCAATCAGTTATCTATTCTGCCTACAATGTTGAGCTTAACTAAAGCATTTATAATGTTTTGCATGATTGACTTGAATGATTTAATTTTACTTAATATTTTTCTATTGGCCCCTTTAATCTCAGAAAGACAAGACTTAATAGCTATAACACAGTATTGCTGATAGTCCCATTAACAGTGCTATTTTGGGTGGGGTCTACTTTAAGCAGGTGTAAAGTACTTCAACAAAATTATGAGGGAAAAATTGCAGGAAGAAATGGTGGAACTAATTCAACTGCAATGTAAAGTTAGACACTTATCCAAGCTTTTGGCTTGTACTTTTATCTTGACAAATTAAATTTCTGCCTTCAGCGACTTCAATGTTTTTGTACGACAACATTATTAAGAAAATATGGATTTGTTACCACTCAATATCAAGTGAGTTACTTACGGATACAGGTTGATTACTAGTGCTAGGTTTAGGGTCCTAGGTAAGCACAACAAAGACAACTTTCGTTAGAGCCTACAGTGCACATATTTACAGAGCACACCTGTTGACATAAAAAATTACAATACAAACACTAAGACCAGCAAAAAACTCAGGGCCGAGTTTCAGATCCAGATTCAGACCGGTTTTCCGGGACAATTTGACCGGGGCCCGGGCCGGGTCCAAGGGGGGCCCGGGGGGGGGGTCAACAACAGGGAAAATCCCCCCCTGGCGAAATGTATAGAGGTCTGGGAATAGGTAAAAAGGACAACAAAGGGGTCAAAAGCGATAAGTGCGAGTAAGAAAAAAAAGGTCACCACTTTTGACGAGCCGGAAATCTGCTACGGCTTTGAGCGAGCGGAACGGGTAGAGTACCAGGACATGAGGGACCCGGGCCTAATATCTTTAGCGGGGCCCGCCAAGGCTGGGTACAGCCCTGAAAATACTACGGTACGACATTCAAACTGTGGTAATTTATCAAGTCTACTATTCTTGGGTTTAATGTTTTCGGTGAAAAGTGTTAGGCTGAGTGGGATTTTGTTCAGAAAAGGGGCAGAATTTACCTTACCTGAAAAAGCCACCACCTGAGGTAATAATTTTCAAGTCAGCACAGAGAAACACGCATCTGTGTACACAGATGTACGAGGTACAGTCAAAAAGTTCCCGGAATGAATTTTTGTAGACATATAGCGCGATCGCCAGCGGTAAATTTGTCTTGCAGTAGTTGGCATGACTCCTTGGGAGGGCATATCGGTAGTGGTGGCATAGCTGACTTGCTGTAGTGCAGCATTGGAAAGCGATTTTTGTGTACCTTCAAGTCAACGTTGTCGGATTTTTGAAAAATGGCATTTCATGAACAGCACACAAACATTGTTCTTGTTTTACTTTAAAAATCACCCAGTGAGACTCTTGAGTTATTAATTCAAGCTTATGAAGAAGAGGCGATGAAGAAATCCCCCAATATTTTCTTCATCAGCATCACCCAGTGCGCTGTTCATGAAATGTCATTATTCAAAAATCCGACAATGTAGACTTGCAGGTACACAAAAAGCACTTTCCAATGCTGCACTACGGCAAGTCAGCTATGCCACCACTACCGATATGCCCTCCCAAGGAGTCGTATCAACTACTGCAAGACAAATTTACCGCTGGCGATCGCGCTATATGTCTACAAAAATTCATTCCGGGAACTTTTTGACTGTACCTCGTACATACAGTTTTTCACTAATATTTCGTCCCTCTAGGGGACTTCTCCTGAGGAAAGACATTTTTGTTTTGAACTGTCAAACTAACAGTTAAAGATCAATTTTAAAAAGCAGTCCCATCTCTCCAAAGAAGTTCCCTAGAGGGACGAAATATAAGTGAAAAACTATGGGTAGGCTTACATCTTCAGCGTTTCTCTGTTCTGACTTGAAAATTATTCCTTCAGGTAAGCTAACAGATTCTGTCCCTTTCCTTTCTTAGGTTTAAAACAACCTTGTATCTCAGAACAAAATCAATTATGACTACGGGCTACTAAAAAAAAAACATGAAGATAAATTTTAATTTTTACTAATTGATGTAATTTTAATATTAAATTTATATGGTTCATGGAGACATAAGAAAAAACTTTTACAAAGGTATCAAAAAAAGAAAGCTAACAATTCATTTGACTCTGTCTCTAGAAATGTACAGTCTTCCCACCTTACGAACAGTGTTGTGTCATCCGCAGAGAGAAAATGAAAAATTATCATATCCCAACTCGAGAATAACCCAATAACCAAAGAAGGACTTGGGAGGTCTTTGATCAAGTTGCATTGTCTTGACTATTAATGAAAAGTCAAACTATCTTCCTAAAACTCTCACACTATCTCTGGTCTGTTTACTTACAAAATTCAAACATTTTTTCTCGAACTCTTACAAAATCTCTGCTCTGTTTACCTACAAAATCAGCAACACACCTTTACCAAAAGGTCACACAGGGCTAAATAACCAAAAAACCAGACTCACCGGCATTGAAACAGGAGTCACCGGAGCCGTCGGTATCTGCTGCATCTGCGGTTGCGGCTGGGTTGAGCCACTCGGCTGTTGCATTGGCACCATCGGTGTGTAGCTCCTGTACAGCAGCGTCCCAGGAGGCAGCTCTTCTGGCCTGAACGTCGCCGGGTCCACGAGCACAAACTTGGTAACATCGAGGGGCGCGGGCACCGGGGGACAATACGAGGTGGAAGGACTCGGCTTAGGAGGAAGAGAGGGAAGACCGTAAATAATTTCTTCCACGTGAGGGGACGGGTTTCTCTTCTTCGGCGGTTCCTTGGAATCGGTGATGTCCACGATTTCGTCTACCACATTAACGTCCCCGAACACGTTTAGTCTTTTTTCGACACTGTTTTTCACTTGAACGATAGGAATCGTAGAACCGTCGACGGTTTTGAGGCAAATCCCGCCTTTCGTCTCTCCGACCAGCTATGAACAAAACAATATTAAAAATAACTAAAATATAAAACTGTTTGGTTCAAGAAAAATTTTATGAGTATTAGTAAATATTTACTGACATTTTTAATCTTTATTAGCAGGGGTTGGCAATAGAAGTAGGGAGTAATCCTTCTATGTTTTAAATATAAACAATATTATTTTAGAGAAAAATTGATTAACCAAGTACCTGGGGACGAGCTTTGCTTAAGGGGACCAATAATATTTTTAAAAATACAATACTCATTCATTAAGTAGCTTCTTTATGATTAGCTGGAGTTTCTTTAGACATTTTCATTGTTATTCCGTAATCAACATGGCAACTCGTATGACTCCATGTTAAAATTAGTCAACTTTAAATTTCATTTTATAAAAATGTTGTGTTTCTACAGCAAATCAAACTACTACGTAGGTGAACTTAAAAATCTAAACTAAATCTACACACTAAATTTTATTAAAATTGTTAGAGCCATTTTGAGATACAAATTTATATATAGGCCTACATGGTACAAGTATTGCTCATTTAAAGTTATAGGGCATAGGAAGACTAAGTTGATAAAAAGCAAGCTCTTGTTCAACAGAGCACTGACACCATTGAGCACTGTCAGTCTATTAATATGCCTAACTGGTGTAATATTTCATTGTCAGTCTCCAGGAAAAACCAATTGCATCAGTTATCAGGGTTTAAGCTGAGGTCGCATTTGTCGCAAAATGCGACATGCACCACGAAAATGTGACAATATTCGGACAGGCTGTCGCCTTTTTGCTACAAAGTAAAGAGTTAGTCTAATTATTCAACTTTATTCCAGAAAATCTGGTTTTAACCAATACAAATCTGAATTCCATTTATTTCCATAAATTACTTTGAATTACTTAAAAAAAAAAGAGTTAATTATGGAATGTTGTCTGCAACATAACCCTCGATCAGATGCCGCGTCATTCACCTTAATCTTTTTAAACGACTACCCAGTAGTCGTTTGATTTTTTTATGTTTTTACAAGTAAAAAAAAAACACAGTTCTGAAAAAATGTTTTGGATATATCAATATTGTATAATTGTTCTCTGTAATGTCCTAAAAAAGAAAATATATAATTGTATGTACTTTTACTCAATAAAACATAACATATACAGCTTTAAAGTAACCAGTGTAAAAAGGGCCTGCCAGTACAGAGATTATTTGCAGCCAGATGCAGGGTTAAGATCCAGTCAAAAAGAAGACTATAGATAGGCACAGAGAATGTATAGACGTTCTCAGCTTTCAGAAAAAAGGGTAATAATAATGTAGTATAATGTACTCTCTTTCAATATATATTTATTATTTTTATCAACACTCCTTAGAATTATGTTTAAATTTAACATCAATTTTAAATGTTGCTAAATTTCAATAGAATATAAAAAAATAACCGACTTTGACCAGATTATGTCTTAGAATAACCACTACTAACATAAACCTCAACTAAAACAATACGATAGCAGTCATATCAACAGGAACAATTGAGTTCACAATGAATAACAGTACACAAATAAATACTAAAAAGATAACAATTATAACAACAAAGATATTTTTGATATAACTGATATAACTGATTAATAACAAAAGATATTCTTTTACAACTCTGATGATTCTTACTTCCACATCGTCGTCACTATCCTCGATAACAACCATGTCCGAATCCTTTGACCGATCATCCTCCTCCTTGCTGGCGTCGGCGACGGCAGACCTCTTCCGGTGTTTCTCTGCCCTCCGGTGCGGCCTGGTGTCGGGTGGCGTCTCGACCCTCGGTGGGGGCGAGACCACCCGCCGCCGGCCGCTGCGGTTGGTCAGGACCACCTTGGAGCTCTCCTCGGAACTGGAGTCGTCATCGCTGCTGTCTGCGTCTCTGCGACACGAGTGGATACTATAAGTGTGTGGTACTTCGGAAAAACCTCTCTAGGGGCTCTTCAACAGATGAAAAAAAAGTATCTAATGTGAAAAAGTGATCTACGTTTGAACTTTTATTAGATCCTTGGTGAAAAACTGTCAGAGTTCAGTGGATATGGCACTCGGGATGTCAAAATCCCTAATCCAAGTTCAAATATAATCTGCACATGCACTTTTAAAGCAATGGAATTTTGTTTTCATTTCATTATGTTAAGCCAGTAATAATAAAAATTGGTAGTGAAGTTTGTTATCAGGTATAGATCTAATAAGTCTTTTTTCTGGTGTTAACATCAATACGTCTGTTTTGTGGTGTTAACACCAATGTTGTTGAAAAGGACAGGCTGGGAATCAAACCTGTGACCTCTTCGACTGGAGTCCAACACACTAGCCATAAGTTTTTTTAAATTTATTTTCAAATTTTCATTTTAGTTAGCCTGCTAAAATAGTCAAAGAAGCTACATCAGAACCCAATTTACATTTTCATTAAATTGAAGATCTGAAGTAAATTTTTAACCCTTGAGGGGGCGCTTCACCGGCAAAACGCGAGCGGGCGCATGCGGAGTCTTACTCCGCAACACTAGATTGCAAAATTTTAACCGATTTTACTTGTTTTATAACGAAAAATTGTATTTAAATGTTGACAAACTTCATTAGGAATCACATTTCATCGCCGATTCAATTAATTGTTCAACTTAATAAGTGTAGTATTTCAATTAAACATAGTAAGTAGTTTTCTAGTATAAAATATGTATTAATTATTATTTACATTTTTGGATTTTTCCTTTCGCTTCTTTTTTTCGAAAGCAAAAGGAAAAGTCCAAAAAATTAATAATAATTACAAATCCATTGCTATTATGAATTTTAAAAAAAGGTATCAGTGTCAGTGTAACGGAAGAGGGCGCTCCGCAAACTGAGACGGCATCTCTGAATTGCATACAACGAAGTACCAAGGGGGGGGGGTATAAATAGCTTTAGGATATTCCTAGAATAAGGGGCATAAAGTACGCAGCCGGACACGACCGCCGACACCCATTATGTCTGTTTATTTTTACATAAAAAACATGTGCGGAGGAAAACTCCGCGTGCGCCCGCTCGAGGGTTAATGAAAGTTGTCCAAGGAAGATAAACTTGTTTCTTCGAATCACTGCTTTAAGTAAGAATTATTGCTGAAATAATCAGCTCCCTTCACCAACACAAAAACCGAAATAGAAAATGCTTTTCTACTGACCTGTTGATAGAAACAGCAGGTCGGTGAGACGATCTCCCGGTCCCGGACAACCTGTGCCTGTTCCCTTCATAATTCCTTGTGTTGTCTGTAGGAAAAGAATTGAAAAAATTAATTAACATTTTATAGCGAAATAAGGCAAAGGAACAACAAAGACACAAAACCTTTGTGTATTTTATTTAATCTTGGCTTTAAAATGATCACAGTTAAGTATCCTCAATATTCATTGATTCGATCAATTACAGTATCTGCTTATTTCAAATTTACTGTCAAACCAAACCTGGCTCAGACCCAATTAGTTCACAATAACAGGATTAGTTGGGTGCGTTTCATTTGTCCCAGGTTTCAAATGTCCAGGTTGTTAAAAAATTAAAAATATTAAGTAAATCAAATGTTCCAGGTGTCAAATGTCCCAGGTTGGTTTAAATAATTATTAAAAGTTTGTCAAATCATTTGTCCCAGATTTCAAATGTCCCAGGTTTTTAAAATATTACATAAATTAATAAAAAATCAAATGTCCCAGGTGTCAAATGTTCCAGGTTTGTTAAATTAAATAATAAATATAAGTTACATCATTTGTCCCAGGTTACAAATGTCCCAGGTGCCTTATTTTTTATAAAAATGCATCGCGTCAAATGTCCCAGGTGTCAAATGTCCCAGGTATCACCGGCACCAAAAGTGACTCTGCCGCTGCGCAGCGCTGCGAACACTTGTACAGTCCGCACAAGAAGTAGCCTGGACCGCCCGTGTCGTGTCGTTCTCTATCATCGGCTTTGCGCGATTCTCCGCGCCGTATTTTCATTAATATAAAATTCATAAATATAAGAATTGTTTTGCTCAAAATTATAAACTTGTTACATAAACAACCATTTACATATTCAAACGGTTACTTTGTGTTATAATGTAGTGTGACAGCCAGCGAAATGACGGGTGCTCAAGTTTGAACTTCACCGCTGTTCAACCTAATTTTCTGAGGAAACTAAACCGACTAGGAAAGCAAGGAAAAAATGTTAAATGTAAAGTGCATAGCTCATTTTAATAGCTAAAACATTCTTACAGACGAAACAAACCTGGCCAAAAAACAAAAAAGTAGTAGCCGACTAACTTTTTCCTTACAGAAAATTTAGAATGCTTTTAAATTGATTTTATTACAATTTATTCACATAATTTTATTGAACAATATTTACGCAGTTATGTTCGCCAATTTATGCAGATTAATAATATATTAGGTTTGACCAAGTTATATTTTTTAATAAAACTTAAGGACGGTGTAAACAAAGAAGATATCGGCGCGCGGCGCGGCGCGGCCGCCACAGCCAAAGTCACTAGACCCTGCTTGTGCGGACTGTACAAGCGTTCGCGGCGCTGCGCGTCGGCAGAGTCACTTTTGGCGCCGGTGATACCTGGGACATTTGACGTGATGCGTTTTTATTAAAAATAAGACACCTGGGACATTTGAAACCTGGGACAAATCCCATATCAATATATTTTTAAAAATGAATGACTGATGCAAACTTTGGATGCAGCTAGAACTCAAAGGCTCCAAGTAGTACAATAAAAGGTGAAATATAGTTAATTGGGTCAGATGTTTTTAAATACAAGGAGTAGTTATCAAAAGAGTCAATGAGGCCTGCTCTTTTCACTGCCCAATTTCCTTAATCTACTTTTCACAACCCATCAAAGGTACGTTTCCGTTATGTGGGCTCAAGTGCCCGACATGTGTCAGAGACATTTCACAAAACATTTTTTATGCTGTTTCTATTTCCCAGAAAAATGTCCAGCACAAGCGCCGCACTCAACCTAATTGTCCAACAGATAATATCATATAAATACATCGCTGTCAAATTAAAAAAAAAATTATGTAGCTAAAGGACCAAAACATATTTCCAGTTCCTCTATAAAACAAATTAATAATTTTTCAAAAAACTAATAAATCTCTACAAATTAGCATGATTTAGTTGATAACACAGTTATTATTTGTGCTATAATACTGGGTGAGGCTTAATTAATAAAATTGTTGTAATTTGTTATTATTTTATTAAATATACATCCGATTTACATTTGGGAATTAAATTACACTTTTGGGCCCAAAACCCCATTTTTTTGGCAAAAGGTCACGCCTAAGTTGCGGACACATGTGCCGGGCCGTTTCCGTTATATCTGGGCACATTTGCCTGCAGCCTGGGCACAAATCTGTCCCTGGCACTTGTGCCACAACTAGTGACAAGACCAACCCCACATGGGATTTGTCCTGGTCACATGTCGGGTAAATGTACCTACAAAATTTTGTTGTAATCGAAAAGTACCTTAAGATCCCAATTTAACAGTTATACAGGGAAATTCCCCATGTTTTAGTCAAAGATTCTCATATGTTTCCTGACCCATAAGTAATGACATAAAAGTTATCTGTGATTGGGCACTACACTCACCTTCCTCTTCTTGTTCATTGTTCCCCGCGCAAGTGTCACACACAAACTCTGGCGACTTCCACTTTAACCTGCCACAGCCGATATGTACTCCTTGAGATCCACAGAATTTACACAATATTAGTTCCCATCTCCTGCAACAAAAATTTACAATAAAAATTAAAAACCTTTTAACAATTTAAAACATGTATTTGTTTTTGTACAAATTGATCCACTAAAATCAAGAAAAGGCTTTGGAAACTGACACATACTTTCTCCCTTCAAGTAATTTAAAACCAGAAAACATATATAGTGAAATAAAACAAATTAATAATCAATTATCACACAAATAAATATATACCAAATTTTATCAAAATCGGTTAGTACATAACGGAGATATCGGTTTTTAAATATTTGCCTTAAGAATAACATTGGACAACGTACTGTGTTTACCGCCGAACTAAAATATCAATTATCTCCGCAACCAGTTGACGTAAACTAATGATTCAAAATACTGGATTATTTAGTTTTTCAAGTCAAATTTAATGGTTGCAAGTAAATTTTCTTTAGAGGTTACAGATTTTGTGGAATTTGAAAATATGAATGTTTTAACACTTAAAACCTCATAACTCCTGAAACTGATTTTCAGACATGCGGGTGGTATCATTTTGTTTGTCATCTTAAGCACTAAAAACCATGGAATTGTTATCAAAATCGTTAGAGCCGTTTTTGAGAAGTTTGGATTTTTGTCATTTTTATGGGTTTTATGGTTTTTATGGGGTAAATACACTTAAAAATCAAAAATTCAAAAAAAATAATAAATACACCTGGAGATACCACGGCTTTATACCTACATGCCAAATTTCATGAAAATCGGACCACTGGTGTTGTCTCTAGCTTTGTTTACATCCACACACACATACATCCATACACAAAAACATCCACACACAGACAGACACCACGCCGGAAACCACTTTTTTGGATTCAGGGAGCACTAAAACGAATATATTCGAACAACTCAAATTCGAAAATTTTGACAAAAACAATACTTTCTCCATATACTATGTATAGCGGGGAGAAAGTAATATAAATTTTACTTTTTTAATATTGCGTTAATCCGAAATATTCGCTAATTTCAAATAGGTTCTGCCCCAATGATTAAGGATTTTCTGGACTCAACTGTAATTAAATTAAGAATAAAGTATAAAAGTCGGTTACAAATATTTAAGATGTTGATCTCCGAGTAGGTACTCACGTGCCCTGGTTGTTGGTCTTGCGGCCGCTGGGACAGCCGCAGGCGGCGTGGTCGCAGGTGTCGTGGCGCACCAGCAGGTCCTGGTAGGCGTTGGGCACCACCTCCCAGCTGGCGTCCCTGCACACGTACACACTACACAGCCCGCACTCACCATGCCCTCTAGACCAGCCACGCACGCCCGCTCTCCCTCACTCCTCACTCCGCAACGGGAGATGAATGTTTCCACTTCGATTTTGATGTTGATTCTTCGAGAATTAAAACAAATTGAAGGGTTCCCCCGTAAAACGTTCCAAGGGACGAAATTTCAAAATCGGAGATATTTAGTGGAAAAGGTTCTATAGGACACAAGTAGGGTTCTCAATCCCGGGATTCCGGATCCCGGTCGCTTTTGAAAACCTGATAATCCCGGGACTGGAGTCTCTCAATCCCGGGATTGACGGGATTGCAAAAGAATATTTTTTTCTCAATTTTTACGTGATTTGAATGTTTTAACTACAGCAAAATTCAACCTTTCAAACGTACAAACCTAAAAATATATTTTTTAGAAAATTAATATTTCAATATTAATGATTAATAGCCAGTGTTTACCTACTAATGTTTATTTTCTCCTAAATTAAATTTCAATTCAACAAAAACCTTATTCCTGGAATGTATTGGGACAGTACTTAGTTTCCTTATTGCTCAGAACTTCGGTTGCAGTTAATTCTCACAATTCATAAGGGTAATGGCTATAAAGGGGATTTTATTTTGAAATTTTTCTTCTTACTGATTTTTTTTATATATATGATCACCAACATTTTCAGTTGATTTCGTTTAGCGAATATCTGAGCGAGTCGGGAAGATTTTGTGTAGCGAATAGTGAGTTTCATCAATCGATTTTATAGCAATAACCATGCGTTATCTGTGAATTATTTGTGAATATGAAGTAATATTGGTAGCGAAAATGTTCTTGTGGCCCATTAAAAGGATTGTGATGTTTCATCCGTTTGTTATTATCGTCTTACACAAAAGGACGGGAAAACAGCGCAATATATGCTGCGCAATACGGATGTGGATGGGATTCGCAAATTTGTTTAAAAACTTAGACGGCTTTACAAATGGGCTGCACACTCATTTGTCAAGTACACACAGCATCAAAGCCATTAAAAAATTGGAACAACGAGTAATCAGCTATCAACAAGCCCACATTTGACAAGTTGTAAGATAAAAATATAGTTAGTTTTAATCAAAAATGTCTTAAGTGTTGTTCTCCCACAGCAATATATTCTAGATAGGCCTAACTTATATAGAAAACGGGAATCCCAGGAATGATCCCGGGATCCCGGGATCGGCTTTTGTCAATCCCGTAATCCCGGGATCGGAATTTAGGTCCGGGATTGAGACCCCTAGACACAAGCTACACCGTGGTGTATATTGTTTTGAGGGTATTTGAGTTTGCAGCCCTGATTTCGTCTCTAGGCGTGGTTCGAGGAACTCAACAGACATTCTGGGGAATAACGTTCTATTTGTCGAAAGATGGAGTTTCCGTCGGTCATTGAGTTGCCGCTCAGCGACCAAAATTGTGTAGATAAAAATAATATGACATATCATATTATATGTAACAACATTAAATTTTTGTAACTTAATATCGAAAAAATGTATTTATATTCAATTTTTTTTGTTTATGTTGGCATTTCTACATTTCCTGATGTTTTCTTCCAAAGCAGATCAGCAGTCCGTCAGAGAAGGTTTCAAATGCCAGTTGTTTAAAACGTTATAACCCCAAATAAACTCACATAAAACAGTTTAAAATTCTAAATGGCAAGTAAAAATTTAATGTAATGCTACATTATGATGTTATAAATAGGGTACTAAAAAATCAAAAATGATCCTAATTTTTCATAACTTCTAACCTTGAAACAAAAAATCAAACAAGATTCTAATTTTTCATAACTTCTAACCTCGAAAAAAACCTTAATTTTAGTAACACTTGATTACTCGAAATAAGGTTTTTGTTGCTTTTGTCGCTTAGAACGTTTTACAAAGGAACCCCTTCAATTGTTGTGTGGATAGGTCACAATGGCTTCCAACTCAGACATTCCAGGTAGAGCACATTTTACAGCACAAGAAGCACAACTTAAAGCTCAAGGCCACGGGCTTGTCTAATAAAGCCGCTGGCTTCTCTAATAACTTGAAAAAGGATGTTCTAAAATTCGATCACGTCAGTGTTGGTTCAGGTGCACTGTTGTGCAAATAGATACACCAACAGAGAGAGAAAAGTGTTCCAAGTCGGTGCATCTAAATCAGCAGTGACCCAAGAAACACTGTAAACTCACTAGGTAAGTTGTAAGTTGATAGAGGCCGATGACTGTGTGTAATTATTGTACTAGATAGATTTTTTAAGTTTTGGATCTGGAATGACTACAATACAAGGTAAGCCTGCTTGTCCTATCCATAATTCCCTTCTAATAAAGTTTGCTTCACAGCACAATTAATCATGAATATTCTGTCTGAATAATAAGCACAATTATGAATATGCTGACTGACTCTTAAGAAGTAATGTGGAATAACATTTCATCTCCCGATTGTTTGAGTTAAATATGTTCATTTATTCAGTTTCATTTCAATTTTGTGTTCGATCAGAATATTACTTTTGTAACACGCTCGCTTTCTTATCAAGTTTGTCTAAGTTAAAATTAAGAATATTAATGCCCATTAAAGAAAATTTAAAGGTAGTCCCTGCTTGTCCTACTACTAGTATGAATGATTACTAGTATAATTTTTTGTTAAGGTTCTTAAAACCTTATAACAAAGGTGTTGGGTGTTCAGTAATATACAAGGTTAAAAAATTATTATTTTTACCATAGCTTCTTCATCAGCTGCGATAAAAAAATGTTTTAAAAGCTACTGAAACATTTAAATTAGATGACATTTTTTTCATAACATAAGTAAACAAATAGCAGAAAGTTCTGCTCAATTAAGAAATACTTTACAATAACAACTTTCATGCTAGTAAACAATCTTTAAAAGGAATTTTTTAACAAGGTGCTCCTAACAAACATTAAATTATAACTAAACGTATACACTTTTCTGGTACCACCCACCTTAGGATATCCCCTAAAGCAGCACCCACCAAAGTTTCAAAATGTTCTACTTCCTTTGATTTACTTTTAATCTACACTTGTTTATAGAGGTGTGCGGATATCCGAAAACTCGGATCGGATTCGGATCGGATCGGATATCCGAATCCGATCTGAGGGTTTTATGACTATCCGGTAAGACTAACTAGATATCCGATTCTATCGGATAGACTGCACATTTTGGGGTAAATTTTAAAGAAGGATCAAATTTTAAAATTTTGGAAAGTCTTCCAAACAAAATAAGTCACTGCCGACAAAAGTACAATAGTGACAGAAAACATCGCGGAGCAAAAACGACGCTTTGAAATGCGACGGTTGCGACAGCGGTTAGAACAACGCCTCAACACGATACGATTAAGTAATGGAATGCATCAATCTATGTATTTCGGTTGCTGATATTGCGACTCGTGATTAGATCGAGAATTCGAGATCGTTGTATAAGATCAGAGTATTGCACAATACCCGACACGATAACAAACATTTTCTGAAGACAAAATCTTGTATCGTAGCATTAAATCAGTTAATAAATAATAATACATCCTTTATTAGTTCTGTCTCGATCAGTATCCGTTACCGACGGAACATCATCGATTGGTATGAGAGAGATTCACAACCAAGACGAATCAGAGTTCGCCATTGTCCGCCATCCGACAGTGTCCAACAATTGTCTTCAATTGCCAAAATGAAATATCCCGTAAATACCCCATAAATAAATAGTCGTGTTGATGTTTCGCACGACTATTTCAGGGGGGTGTTTCTAAACGCGTTTCACGAATAATAGCTACTAATCACTAGTTACAAATCATATCCATTGTATCATTAAGGTTTTGAAACGGAATCTGAGTATTACAAAGTACAAAGTTAATTTTATTAATTCACCAACATCGTTTAGAAACAGCCCCCAGGCCGTGAATAACTTAAGCGGTCTGTTGACACGATAAAATAAAAAGCCTACAATAATTTTGGGCTGCCAGAGAGTTGGCCAACCTGTACATTTCATTGTTTGTGTTTTCATCTCACTTCGTTGTCGTTTTTTATTTTGAATGTCGCCGTCTGCTTAAAAACTGATTAGTACGTCTTTTCAATTAATTGCCAGATAACTTTATTTTTCAGTTAAGCAATTACCTACCTAGAAATTGAAAGTTGAACGATCCAAAATAAGTTTTTATACTGCTGAAATATTAATCTTCGTAGAATTAAGCCTAGTCAAAGCTGGCTGGCCGTATTTTCAATACGTGATTAAAATGGACATTCTTAGATAACAGTACAATGCTGAGTTGACAACCTACGCCTATGTAAATAATTAGTGAGTCTGCTTGTTGTTTGTTATATCAAACAAATAGACCTATGTTCTAATTAAATGGCCAAGCTTTAGTACTGAAACCTACAACATTAGAAACTTACCTTGATATTTAGGTTAAGTTTTCTACTCAGACTTATTATTTTGTTTTTATAGTAGGCTATTATTGTAGTGAATCAAAATCTTGATTGGCAGGCATTAAAGCATAAATAAAAATGTAAAGCTTTCTTAAAATATAAAGTGATTGGCGAAGCAAGTTTTATATTTAGGTCTTATTCTTTTGTCTAATCACATAGGCCTAGTCACTGATCAAATAAGGAAAAGAAAAAAAAAACAAGAGGCCAAACAGTGAACAAATTTAGGTTTTATTGAAAAAGGAAGTTTTAAGTTGCAAATCCTGAAATTGATTTAGGCCTTATAAGCTTATTCAATTAAATACTACCTATGCTTAAGGGGAATAAATACATTTCTAAATTCTTAGCATATAATTAATTAGTTGTTGTACCTTTGCATACTTTAATAATTGACATTTGGCCTATATTGGAAACAATAAATCACAATTATCAACAACTCAAGCATATCAAGGCAAACCTTGCCTTACACATAAGGAAAATATGGTAGTTCCTTGCAATTACCTTAGGCTTATGAGAAAACTTAAATCTGCTCATTACGCCGCACCATAAATACCCGAATCCGGTATTATCCGATCCGAAACCGATTCGAACATAAGCTATCCGATCCGAATCCGATCCGATCCAAAAATTCACTATCCGCACACCTCTACTTGTTTATAAAAACAAAACAAGCAAAAAACAAAGATACCGTAAAATTTCCAGTGATGAACTTAATCCACAAGCTACGGTGAAGATTAACAAATGAGTTTTACATTTTCAAACCATCTATAGGCCTAATGTGATGTTCTGTAAAAACATAAAACGAAATGAGTTATCAACATCTTGTCACAATGGTAATTGTGCAACCTAAACCCCAATGCAGCCAAACTTCCATGATCCATGATATTTGTAAATGAGTGCCTTTGAACCAAACTGTGGAAAGAGCTTTTGAGAGGACAACAAATATGCCACCCAAGAGCCAAGCAATGAAATCGAAGGTTCTCTCATAATTTGATTTTACGATACAGTAGAACCCCTGATATCCGGCCTGCATGGGACCAAGCCCAGGCCGTATAACGATTTGGCCGGATAACCCAACCTACCATGAAAACGATAAGTCACACCTAAATAATAATACATAGCTAATGTATTAAGCCCAAAGTAGAGCTTTAAAAATTGTTTTGGATTACTTCAAAATTCATATTTTACTAAAACCAACACATTACTTGACTACTAATTGATCTCATTTCACCCATGGGGTTTTTAGTTCACGCCAAACCATAGAGTAACAATGCCGAACGTACCATTACAGCCATTACACGCTCGCATTGATCGCCTTCACTACCTAGTATCCATTCTGTTTGTTGGTACAGTAGTAAATTAGGGCCATAAACATATAGAGATAATACAGTGTAAACAAACAGGGATATATCCGAGAGAGAACCAGCGGGAAATGCGTCTATAAGAGTAGGAAATTTGTGTTGACATAGGCTTCTGGGAACCGACCGGATAAACCGAGGACCAGTAAAACCGAGGCCGGATATGAGGGGCTCTACTGTAGATAAGCATTCTAAATTATATTGAAGCAAAGCTTTTTGGCTTAGCAGCTTAATTACAATACAAAAAAATTTAAAAAAAACAGAGAATGCAATTTGGTGAAAAATCAACAAAAAATAATATTTTAAAAAACATCAATTTTTTATATCGAAGGTTTTAAAATAATACCAAAAATAATTATATATAATAGATAATCAAAAAAAATTTACTTAACTGTAAACTTATCTTCAATTTTATCCCAATAGAAAAAATTTTACAAGTGCCTTCTGAGAAAAAAAAATTATTTGAGTTCCAAACAGTCGATAGGAAATATCAATAAAATATTATCAATATTTCAGGGATTTCTAAGTCCACCCCAAGCATGCTGAGTACCGATTAAAAAACCAAACAAACCAAGCAAAAACCAAAGTAATGAAACAGAAACAAATGAACATATAATAAAAATGAGTGATTTATGTATGATGAAGCATGTGTAGCTGCTCTGTAGGAAGGCATTACAATAAAACAAACAAACACAAATGAAAGCAACAAAATAATTAATTTATAGGGTCAAACCAAAACTAAAAATAACTAAGCCTACATGGTAATCAAAATTACAGCCTATAAAATGTGTTACTATGATAATTTTAAGTTTTATGATTAAGTAAAATAAAATTAAAATAGTTCAAGCAGTGAGACCTAAGTTACAAATGATACTGATATTGATCTCCTTCCCAATAGTTTAATCAACAATTTATATAAGGACATCATAACAAACATTAGGGTAAAGTAATACAGGGGTACTAAGGATACAGGGGGTACCACGTCAAAATTAACAAAAGGGGGAACTTTAATTTTTGATATCGCCAAAATTTATGTTGTTTAGATGTTAAATTTTAGCATCTCAAAATGTTTTTTAAACCACAATTTTTATTGAATTTGGAAAGTTGGGAACCTTTAGTCAAAAGTAGAACCTTTGGAGAATAAGCAGACATCTTGAGATCTGTATGTTTGAAAAACTACATGATTTTATTGTTTGTAAAACAAATTCTAAAAACAGTGAGTGCTTAGGAAAGCTTATTTTTTAAATCCTTCATTTGTTAAGTCAAAAACAATGACGTAAAGTTTTCGCAATATAATAAGACAATTTTTTGGCGATTTTATAAAACAGAGAGGGTATTATAAAAACTTACTGCTCCGGAATGTAAATACCAAACTCCTTCATTTCCTTCTGAAACGTGCTGGTATTGTTGCAGAGAGGGCATTTAAAGAAGTACCCGGCACTAGTGGCTAGTTTCTGAAAATTAAGTAAAAGTATTAGACCTAATACAAAAAATGTCTAAACCTGTGCTTTAGATGTTGCTGCAAAAAATCTGTCAAATATACGGCTTCTACTTCAGTATCTTTAAAAATTGAGCCAAGAAAATTCCAACATAAAAAACAAACAGACAAAACTTTCTCAAGAATGATCAATGGAAAAAAATTTTGTAAAACAACAAAACAAGCAAGTTATTCCGAAGAAATTAAGAGCAACATTTTTGTATAATCACAGTAAAGTGCATCATACGTATGTATAACTGGCGCCAATTCTTGGGGCCCAGTCCGCGCATGGGGCGGGGAGTGGGTAGGCTGGGAGGAGAGGAGAGTAGTAGCGGCAGCGGCGGCCGACAGTGTACTAGCCTGGCTGCGTATATTCGGCAGCTCGCACGTAGACACTGCTTTTGTGTCAATCGTTGTTCAGAGTATCAAGACGCTTTAATAAATAATAATGAAATATTTTATATTATTGAATAGAATTAAAAATAGATCAACAGATCATTAATCGTCAATAAGAGTCAATGTTCCGTCGGACAATGTTTTTAGGACGACATGTAGTGACACGCTATTGTTGACGGCTGAGAGCAGAATGACAGTCCTGCGCTCTAGCGACATGTTGTCGCGCATGCGTACTAGCCGTTTTTGCTACCGCGCATCCACCGCACTGGGCCCCAAGAATTAGCGTCAGTTATAACTTCCTCCAAGTAACAAGAGCTCCATTTCTTAAAATATACCTGCACACAGTCCCGATGAAAGAATGCACTTTTTTGGCAACAGGGGGCCCACAAGGTCTCGTGAATGGGCCGCGGCACCACTTTCTCGTAGCAGATTCCGCACGTCGCATTCTTGCTTGCCTCAGCTAGGATCTTTGGATTTATCTTCTGCACTGGTCGGTGTTTGGCACAAAACGACCTGCAATTTGTTTCTTTTGATATTTAAATTTCTTTTCACAGACTACCGATAAAAACGCTTTTTGAACATAGCAAAGCAAGAGTATTTTTCTTCTACGTTTTTATATCTTTAACATATCAGATGGCCAAAAAAAGGAAATTTTTTTATTCAGACAATGTAAGGGACTTTAACATAGCTGGTCTTATTGCCAAAAAGAGGCTTAGAAAATCGGTCATGGATATTTTCATTTTTGGAGTTAGATGGTCTCAAGCTGCTGACTACCTAACTAGCCAGAATCGATAATGTAGAATCTCGTTGGTAATTCAGAATCGGATATAGCTTTAGGTATTTAAGAAATAATAATTTAAAATTGAATTAACTAACTTTTTCAATTATTCCGAGCAATAAACTTTTTAATTGCTCAACAAAAGGTTTCCGCTTCAGTGTCAAACCTCTGACATATTACTAGGCTTAGTGGTTTTTTATTTTGGACTGTCTTGTGCCGATTGGCTCTTCAACTGGCATCGTGGAAACTGGCTTTTATGGCCAATAAGAAGCAAATTTGTTGTTATTTTTTGCTGAGATAAAAGTTAGATCATCAATAATTTAGAACAGCAGCCATAATTGTGCAGCGTTATCGCCAACTTGTACTTTAAGACCATTACCGACAAAACTATTTCATACAAATAAATATGTTTGGAATAGGTGGATCTTTTGAATAACAAGACTCAAAAAGCTGCAGACCAACGCATATTTACTAGTTTAGACATAGACATATTGAGCTTACTTACTTGAACTGTCCAAAGAATTGGTGCAATGTTCCATGTTTCATCCCACAATGCAAATGAAACGTAACTTTGCACCTTGCGACTGCACAACCTAAAGTGGCACCACCAGATCGACAGTATGTGCAATACTATAAACAGAAAAGGGCAACTGTTAAAACCTTGGACCAAGTAGGGGACCTTACAAAATAAATCAGTGATCATAGCTCAGCGACTGTGATCACCAAGTACTTTTGTCTATTAAATATAAAGTCTTTGTTATTGATTGCTACCAACTTCGATCATATCATGGGTGACATCAGGGTTTCAACTAATCTTGACTGTCATGGCCATCTGAATCAAGTGGATCTAAGTAGCCTAAATGGAATTTTTTTAATCCGAAACAAGACATAACTCATAGATTTGCTAGTAACAAGGCCCCAACACTAGTAACTGGCAACATCTAACCTAAGGGACCAGCTAATTTGTCGATCAATTCTCTTTTTATGGTACCATCTCTTTTTTTACTTGAAATGAGCTGACTCTGTAAGTTTTCAATATTCAAAAAATCCTTGAAAAAGGTGTTACCAGTCTGAAGGTCGCAGCCTTACTGGAAACGGAGAAGGCTTTAAAAAATAACTCAGTTAATAATTTACGCGGAATAGTCATGAAACCAAGCATTTAGGGGCTAGCTTGATTTGGAATTAACTTATAAGCTGTTTTGCCAGAAACAATAACTTGCACTTGGCTACTTCAATAGAAGTAGCCTATATTTTTTAAGTACTTATATTGAGATAGCCTGTAAGACAATATGATACTCCGATAAGGATTTTAGTAGGATTTCATTTGTTTATTCACTTACCAATCTGACACCTCTTCTGACTTCTTTATGGATATCATTTGCTAGAAATCCCAGGATCCCATCAGAATCCCTTCCATTCTGTTCCATGTTCGATGATAAGAGCTAAGCAAAACACAAAATCTTTTAAATGCATAGAAAAGTAAATGGACTGAATCTTAAAAGGATTGTCAACTTGGTTTACAACTTATAAGTTACAAAGAATTGTTTTGCCCTCGATATGAAGTTTAGCATCCTTAGTTTAGAAGTTCGACCTAGACTTGAATAGTAAATTCCCAGCAGAGATGAAAATTATGTTAGTGATACATACTACACTGTCTGAACTCTTGTTAAGCTGCTTGCAGCTTACTGTGAAGGTTTGTTTCCATTCCAAATTTTCTGCTGAAAACATTGTTTTGAGCTAAGCTCACAACATTGTTAAGGCAAAATGTTATAAGGAAATGCTCATGAAGTGTGGCAACAAAAAGTGTTGGCAGCTGATGCAGCTTGCGACAATGTTTTTAGGGGAGCTCAAAACACAATTGAAACGGTGTCCCAAATATAGGGTTCTCAATCCCGGGATTCGGGATCCCGGCCACTGTTTAGTACCTGATAATCCCGGGATTAGAGTCTCTGAATTCCGGGATTGACGGGATTACAAACGAATCATTGGTTTTCAATTTTTGCGTGATGTGAATGTATTAACTACTGCAAAAGTCGTGTTTACAAACATAAAAAAATAAAATGTTTTAGGAAATTAGTATTTAAATATCCATAATTAACTAATAGCAAAGTAGTTTTTCTTTTAATTTATGCACCTTTAGTTGGCTGTTAATCACCATTCCTAAAGTTTACTTTATCCACACCAAAATTCAATTCAACAATAACAATTTATTTCTGAAATGTAATGGGACAGTACACAATAGTTTCCTTATCGCTCCTTAGTTTTTTCGTCTTAGATAAAAGGACGGGAAAACGGTGCAAAGTAGGATTCGCAAATTTGTTTTAAAACCATTAGGCGGTTCTACGAATGGACTGTACACTAATTTGTCAAGCGCACACAGTATAAAAGTCATTCAAAAATTTGGAACGACAGGTAATTAGATATCAACAAGCACGATTTAACGTTTTTGTAAAATAAAATTATAGTTAGTTTTAATAAAAAATTCTATAAGCGTTGTTCTCACGCAACAATTTAATATTCTACGTAGGCCTGTATAGAAATCGGGAATCCCGGGACCGGCTTCTGTCAATCCCGAAATCCCGGGATCGGAATTTAGGTCCAGGATTGAGACCCCTTCCCAAATACCAACACTGCTGAGAGTAGAGTTTGCGCATGTGCAGCAACAGTAGCAGTTGCTACGCCACCCCACACCATCTACGTCCCTGGTCATCTCAACTACGTGGTCTTCATTTCTTCGTAGTTAACCGGGTATTTTCTGTTTTGTGTGTAGTAATTATTTAATGTTGAATTGTCAAGAGAGTCTCCCATATCTACTCCAGATTGAAGTACCTTCCTTTTAAAAAAATCTCATAATCCACCATTGTGATTGCTTTCTACATTTTTACAACATTCAGTGATATGCTACAGCCATTACCACAAAAGCTGCCAGCACAATGTCCTCACTCTCCATGCTGACATGGAAACTAGTGGCACTGGATGCTAGACGAGGAGTGTTGGACCCTGACAACACTGAACCAAACCCCTCCCTAGGGGAAGCGCGGAGGGATCTTTTCACGGGAAATGTTAACGTGAGCCGAGCGAATGGAAATAGCGCCCCAACAGTGATTTCAGCTACTGTACAAGGTGCTCAAAGCTGCTCTGAGCTTAGCTCAATAAAACATTTTTGAAGTCAATTTTGAATGGAAACATACCTTTACAAACTAAAAGAAAGGCTGTATTTAGGGAAAGGAAACAAAATTGTTCACTGAATGAATAAATAAATAAATTCTTGGCTATCTCAAGGCACAGAAATAATCATTCTTCCAAAATTGAACATTTAACAAAAAATATCCCTTTCAAAATAAAAGAAATAAAAATTATTTTTGGGAAATCTGCTTTTAAAACAGCAAATATTCGCTTATCAGTATATTAAAAAAGAACCTAAATATGTTTCAATTTAAGTTGACTAAATAATATGAAACACTTACCAAACAATAATAATGGGTAATGATATTCTTGTGCATGTAAACAGGGCCAAATTTCATCTCATCGATCACTGACTGGTGACAAAAGACACACTTTTGATCACCAGACAGTTCATCGAGCTTTTTACATTCTATCTTGGTTTTCCCCATCTCGGATTTCTCTCTTTGTCTCCGCTGTCTTCTTCTTTCAACCTCGGCCTTAAAACAAATTGTGTTAAACTTTCTGTCACCAATTTAATTTAACGATAAAATCTGAACCTTATAACTTCTTCAACTTTAAAACAATAATGGGCTTAACCAGGCATAATTGGTAAAATCAAATAGGCCTTGGCCTATTAAAAAAAATAAAGGAGTTCCACAAATTAGATACATTAGACATATACAGGGTGGAAGGAGGTTAGTGTTAAAAGATTTTACGTGATAAACTACATGGTATTTCTAACAAAATGGCACAAATATAAGTTTCCATAACCTTGCAATAAGTGAATAATGGATAAAATAAGATTTTTTCAAAATTTTTGTCCTTACTCAGATTAAATGGCTATAAGTGCATCAAAAATTGTGTTTTTATGGATTTTGTTCCAATATTTAGAATCCTCATAAAATTTTCAATAAGAATAATACATAAATATTCAGTTTCAATACCCTTATAATTGAAGTCTAGATTTGCGTTTTTTTAGAAAATGTGAATTAAGTTTGAAGCGGTTTTTCTATGTTATACTGGACTGGAGAATGTGTCAAATATCACAGACAACTTGCGCTTTTAATAAGCTTTAAAATGATGTATAAAAACCTACTATTGCTCTTATTCATTATTCATAGATTTAACAGTATGTGGAGAAAAACAGGGTAAGGCTGAAGTTTCTTTTCTGAAAAAAAACCTGTATGTCCCTTGATAAAATAGCTATAACTGCACTAAAAACCATGTTACTGTGGATTTTAATACCATTTTCAGAATCCTCGTAAAATTATTAAGAAGAATATTACAGTATAGTAAGGACGAGTCATCATTTTGAACTTCTGTTTTATGGTTTAAGTTTGAAATTTTGTTTAAAATTTTTTACGAACACAAATTGAAGCTTATGACAGTAGTTTTATGACATATTTGACTTAAGAGTGTGTTGAATATTATCAAAAGATTCTCCTTTTAATAAGCTTTCAAATGATATACTACATTTAAGATATTATCCGGGTATTTACAATGTATTACTAATAAATTGTGATGAGGCAAAATCATGGCAGAGTTTCTCTTTCATTAGCATGTGTTTTAGCCCTACAATAAACTTACCTACTTTTTAAAATGACATAATATTTCAGTTTCATTGTCAATAAAACCTGAAGTGTAGTATGTCATTTGAAAGCTTATTAAATGAAGAATCTCTTGATAATTTTTAACACACTCGTAAGTCAAATAAGACATGAAACTAATGTCGTAAACTTCAGTTCGTGTTCGTAAAAAACAAAATTTCAAACTTAAACCTTAAAACAGAAGTTCAAAATTATGACTCGTCCTTATTATACTTTAATATTCTTCTTAATAATTTTACGAGGATTCTGAAAATGGTAATAAAATCCACAATAACATGGTTTTTAGTGCAGTTATAGCCATTTTATCAAGGGACATATGGGATTTTTTCAGAAAAGAACCTTCAGCCTTACCTGTTTTTCTCCACATACTGTTAAATCTATGAATAATGAATAAGAGCAATAGTAGGTTTTTATACATCATTTTAAAGCTTATTAAAAGCGCAAGTTTTTTATGATATTTGACACATTCTCCAGTCCAGTATAACATAGAAAAACCACTTCAAACTTAATTTACATTATCTCAAAAAACACAAATCTAGACTTTAATTATAAAACAAGAGTTTGTAAGGGTATTGAAACTGAATATTTATGTATTATTCTTATTGACAATTTTATGAGGATTCTAAATATTGGAATAAAATCCATAAAAACACAATGTTTGATGCACTTATAGCCATTTAATCTGAGTAAGGACAACAATTTTGAAAAAATCTTATTTTATCAATTATTCACTTATTGCAAGGTTATGGAAACTTATATTTGTGCCATTTTGTCAGAAATACCATGTAGTTTATCACATAACATTTTTTAACAGTAACTTCCTTCCACCCTGTATTTTGAAATGGCGACCTACCCAGCTAGGTATTTTAAGCCAAGAATGAATGACAGATGAGTGAAGGATGATTGTGGTGCGATCTTGTAGTCTTGTTACTGACTAAGGCCGACAAGTTCCTTGGACAGGACTGTTAATAGCCCAACAGCCAATGGCAACTATGGGACCTACATTTTATCGTGGGATCCGAACCACAATTTTGCCTGGTTTACAATTAACAAAGTTGAACCAAATGTTGTATACCATTTCAAACCCTACTTGAAATAGGGTAAGCCCTACTTGAATGAAGTAGGGGAGATTAACCCTGGCTGTAAAGTGGTTTTTAAAAACGAACTTGTTGTGTCTTTAAGAAACCTCTTTCTTACACATAAGAGGATTACAAAAGTAGCCCGTGTTCTGACTAAAAGTTTAAAAGACCTAACCATAGTCAATATTGTAGAATATTTTGGATTGATTAATGACAAGATAGGACTCCCGCAACTCATCGATAACATACCTTAAAAAAGAAAGAGTATGGCTATCATTCCCTCAGATATTTTTCAATAACATCCCAAAACATGCATTTTGGATAGATTATATTCAAATTTCTTTATGGCACATGCAATTAACACAATTCACAACTGTGCAAGTCATTCAGAATGATAAAAAATTCAAATAAGGGAATTAAAGTCTTACATTTAGGCCTTGTTTTTGGGTCCATTTCGCTGGCCTGGCCATGTTTGAAAAGCAATATTTCAAACATACCACGATTTAATACTCAAATAGTACTAACTAGTACCCAAATACTAGATTTTGTACTCCAAGCATTACCGAGTTATTAACAATAGTATGATGCCAGGCCAGGGAAATGCTAGCCCGGCCATGTCACAAAACATGGATTTCGACGGTGCCACGATTTAATATCCAATTAGTACTATTTAGTAACCAATTATTAGATTTACAGTAGAGCGCCGATTATCCGAACGTCGATCATCCGAACCGTCGGTTAACCGAACGCCGTATTAATTCATATTTTGAACATGATTCTCAAGCAATTCAAATTCGAACCGAACCTCCCGTTGCGCCACGATATCAATGTATTCTGATAGATTTCATAATAAAATTAAGTGAATATTTTTTGTTTGATCATTTTTTAGCCTTTTTACTATTAAGAATTACATTACATATATAATTTTTAAATGTTGTCTTTTCATGTTCGACTATCCGAATATTCAGTTATACGAACACCCCTTGTCCCCAATTAGTTCGGAAAATCGGCGCCCTACTGTAGTACTCCAACCATTACCGAGTTATTAGCCATAATGTATTATAGGGGAAGGAAATGCCAACCCGGCCATGTAAAAAAATGTGGATTTCAACTATACCACGATTTAATACTCAATTAGTACTATTTAGTACCCATATATTAGATTTAGTACTCCAACCATTACCGAGTTATTAGCCATTACATAATATAAGGGCCGAAAATGCCAACCCAGCCATTTAAGAAAATGCGGATTTCAACGGTGCCACAATTTAATATTCAATTAGTACTATTTAGTATCCAAGTATTACATTTAGTACTCCAACCATTACTGAGTTATTGACCATAACGTATAATAGGGGCCGGAAATGCCAGCCTGGCCATGTAAGGAAATGCGGATTTCAACGGTGCCACGATTTAATACTCAATTAGTACTATTTAATACCCAAGTATTAGATTTAGTACTCCAAACATTACTGAGTTATTGACCGTAACGTATAGTAGGGGCCGGAAATGCCAGCCTGGCCATGTACGGAAATGCGGATTTCAACGTTGCCACGATTTAATACTCAATTAGTACTTTTTATTACCCAAGTATTATATTCAGTACTCCAATTAAATCGTGGCACCGTTGAAATCCACATTTTCTTACATGGTCAGGCTGGTATTTCCGGCCCCTACTATACGTTGTGGCCAATAACTCAGTAATGGTTGGAGTACTAAATCTAATTCTTGGGTAATAAATAGTACTAATTGAGTATTAAATCTTGGCACCATTGAAATTAACGTTTTCCCACATGGCCGGTATGGCGTTTTCGGCCCCTATAGTATGTTAAGGCTACTAACTCGGTAATGGTTTGAATTCTAAATCTAATACTTGGGTACTATATAGTACTAATTGAGTTTTAAATCGTGGCAAAGTTGAAATCCGCATTTTCTAACATGGCCGGGTTGGCATTTCGGGCCCTTATATTATGTTATGGCTAATAACTCGGTAATGGTTGGAGTACTAAATCTAATTCTTGGGTACTAAATAGTACTAATTGAGTATTAAATTGTGGCACCATTGTAATCCGCATTTTCTTATATGGCCAGGTTGGCATTTCCAGCCCTTATATTATGTTATGGCTAATAATTCGGTAAGGGTTGGAGTATTAAATCTAATAATTGGGTACGAAATAATACTAATTGAGTGTTAAATCGTGGCACCGTTGAACTCCGTATTTTCTTACATGGCCGGGTTGGCATTTCCGACCCTTGTAATACGTTATGGCTAATAACTCGGTAATGTTTCGAGTACTAAATCTAATACTTGGGTACTAAATAGTACTAATTAAGTATTAAATCGTGGCACCCTTGAAATCCGCGTTTTCTGACATGGCTGTGCTAACATTGCCCTAGCCCGGCATCACACTATCTTCTATATTATTAATTCTGTAAGCGATTTTTTTCAATCAAAATTGTGAGAGTTTGACAGCTTGCAGGATGATGGGAGAGGGCTCAAATAAAAGGTCTTGGTCCCAGGGGGTCGGGAAAAATATCAGATTATGTCCAAATCTACCAGAAAATGAGAAATTACAAAAAATATCTTCCATTTAAAATGCATTGGGATTAAAAAACGTCTGCTTTGTTTACATTAAACATGTGGTGCTAATGCTTGATTCAAAGCCATATGGTAGATGTTGACATGTGGGATTTTTTTCAAAATGCAGCTAACTATGCACGTTCAATGTACTATAACAAACAAATTTTAAATTTAAGATTTCTGATTTTATAACAATAAAGGGTTTGATTTTTTTATAATTTAAAATTATAAAAAGTTAAGTACATTTGTTTAGTTTATCTTATAACGATGCAGATTTAATACCAAATTATCTATATATATATAAAATAACGTAAGGGAAATTTTTGCGCCGAAATTGTGGGCGTTCGGAAGGTCGCAGGATGATGGGGAGGGGGCTGAAATTGAAGGTTTCCATCCCAGGCACTCGGGAAAATACTGAAATTGCATAAATGAGAAATAACGTAAAGTACCTGTCATTTTAAAACCATTGGGATGTAAAAAGACTGCTTTGTTTACTTAAACCAAATGCTAGATATAATCAAAATTTTGTGGATCCAAAAGCCTATTTTCTGAGAAGGTATTTTGTACTATAGTAAAGAAGGATTATGCTCAGGGGCTATTAGCCCCTTCAAGCCTCTAGTTCTTAATAACTCAGTAATGCTTGGAGTACTAAATCTAGTATTCGTGTACTAGTTAGTACTAATTGAGTATTAAATCGTGGTATGTTTGAAATATTGATTTTCAAACATGGCTGGGCCAGCAAAATTGATCTCTTATTCTTTATTTCTTGTATTTTTTCTGACAATAGGCCTAGATAATTGAAATTGTTTGTTAGGTATGAGATTCAGTTAGCCTAGTCCGGATGATCCTGGTTGTAATGAAATTGATTTAGATTCATCCCAAACAAACATTTCCGTCAATGGTTGTCACAGCATTATGACTTTTAGATCATATCTTTTCTCATTTATTTCATACCCAACTCAAACTACTACTATTGATCATGGTACCGCTTCACTGCATGCAATAGGCCTACAATTCTTAGCTCACAGTTTATATCAACTTTCTTCCTTTAATTCTGGCAGTTTCCCTGACACACCAGAAAAACTTTAATGTCCTGGAACACAGGCATGTGACAGACAACCCAATACAAGCCCATGAACAAAAGGAGTTGATTGACTCTAATAAACTTTACCTTAACTTGGTAATAACAGCCACTTCTGAGTAGGTCTTATTTTACAAACGAAAAAGAAGAGTAAACTAGGCCTAAATCGATGGTGCAAGGCTACAAAATTGAAAATCAGTTACATCACTACCCAGCAAAAGAAAAAAATAACAATATAAGAAAGTAGTTACCAGTAAAAAATTAAGGTTACACATTCAGTAAATAAAATATTTTCTCAACATACAAGTCATTAAATAATTAAATTTTAACTTGCAACTAAACAGAAAACATCGGAGCAAACATGGAACAACTCACCTCCTGTTTAATCTCTCGTTTTAATATACACTTTCTACAAAACCAGTCTTCTTGTCCCTTGCTCAGTTTTAGATATTCAGCTAATGTCATTCCCAAACACTCGCGGTGATGCCACAAACCGCACGGACCATCACATTGGACAGCTTCATCAGTCTCTAGCACGTGATCTCGACAGATCCCACATGGGTGAAATTCCATAGTCCATTTACGTAATTTAAAGTAAGTCACTCATCGTGAGAAATGTTCATAACTCTGACTTTCAAAAAGTCAAAACACAATCACAAAAACAACCTTGACTGTGTATTTTTATTAGGTCATTGTTCAAATCTTACTGTCGAAAAAAAAAACTTTAAAAAGATCAAATAAAGGGAAAATTGAAAAAAAAAACTAAAAAAAACAAACAACCAAAGACACTTTTAAATAAACTAGCCTATCTGGAACATTTCTAAGAAGAAAATTTTGTCAATGAAGTTAGGCTATCCTGTGAAGATATGTATCGGTTATCTTATTACTTTAAATGAGCAATTCTTGTATATATATTTATAAATCCTATCTCGAAAACGGCTCTAACGATTTCAATAAAATTTTGCATATAGGCTAGGTGTAGTTTTTATTTTTAAGTTCACCTATGTGGTTAGGGGTGGAGGGGAGTTAGCACATGCACAGTAGTCAACGTCTCGGCGAGTGCCACCAAGGCCGATGCCTAACTCACTCCTTCTCCGACCACGAACCGGTGAGCACGTCTAGTGGCACGGCACTCACACCCGACTTGTTCACGGTGCACGGTAGGCCTTAGCTTGATATTGTTTCGACATTTATAGTATTCCTTTCCGATATTATTCGGCATTTCGAGCACTTTGTTTTCAAGGCCTCAGATAGGTTGAATTATTTTCGATTTGGTAAACCCAGTCTTTTACCTGTTGCTGGGGCAACCAGGGTTAAAGTAATAATTTTTCGTTTGGTATTCTGGTATTGATACTCAGTTCTTTTAGCTGCCGCTAAGGCAACCTAAGTAGAGGCAAATATATTTTTATCTTGGTTTCCAATTATTAACCCAGTCTTTTGTTGCCGAAACGGCAACCTGGGTTTAATAGCCAACTTGGCTAACGGTGCGGTTGTTGATGCCCAGTATTTCTAAGATGCTGATAAGGCAGCCTGGGCCATTAATTACTGCGTGCGGCCGGTGAATTGATTATTTACTCGGTCTTTTTGTAATAGTTCACAAACATTTACATTTAAATTTCATAAAGGAACACCCATATAAATAAACAAACACACAGCTTAATAATTATTTGTATATAATATGTCAACCTAGTATATCACTCAGTTAATATAAATTATTTGATAATGTTATTTTCCTAAAATCATTCATTAATTTATTACCATCTACTATAAAAATTTTAGATAAGTTAAGTTAGATCAGCTGTATTCATAATTTAATATAATTTATATTTATGGGTCAGGGAACGCTATCTCAAATTATCTATTTTATATAGCATGTTTTTCAAAATTTGATCTCTAATAATTCAGTGAAGTGTTTACCAAAGACCAAGTTAGTGAACCATGTGTTACATTGTTAAAGTGAAAAGTGGAACCATTGTAAAGGACTCCAGCTTCTATTCCAGAGAGAGATGGCCAAGTGTTAACTTCATTGTACCTGGACCTCGTTCCAATTTTAAATTTCATCCCCCTTAATTAGTAGATTTTTTTTTTTTTTGGTTAGCCAGCGGTAAACCTGATCTTAGTTGATTCCCCTTTAAGTGGCCAAATTTATCTATCTGAAGAAAAGATCAGGGTGAAGAGATAAACTCTTGGTAAGACCAATCCAAAATTTACTTCACCAACCATTGTTGAAGAGGAACAGACTTTCAAACAAAGACTTGATTTAATTAAATATAAAAAGAGATCAGAATTGGCAATTTATATTATTATCAAAATTATTTATTCTATTTAAGAGTATTTATGATTGTGATATTCAAACAAATTAATTTTTCAATGTCATGCCCGCACGATTCCCAGAACCCTATGTGAAGAGATCATGCTTCTCAAGAACTGAGCTAATGCCCTTAAATTGTACCATATTAATCCAATTAGCATAAGTAATTTTATCTAACCCCATCCACTGTAATAACCCTTGTACGTCCCCCTAGAGTTCAATTTTGATATTCATATTTATTGTTATTGTTGAATAAATAATAGTTTTGTAACAGATTACCATTCTTTTATTTCAAATTTAAATATTAAATAGGCTAGTATCACACTAATTATAATGACGCCATCTTGAACAATAATAATTAATTAGAATTAAGAAGAAAATATAAGAGTCACCTACCTGTACTTATAATTAAAGATATTTATTTATTTATTTATATTTACAAACCAAAAAGGCTGAGTTGTAATTGGCGCCGCAACGTAAGGGCATTGACAATGAAAAGTTAATGATCGCAGACATTATTTGAGATAGCAAGAAGATAATTTTGTAGGAGATAGCCTAGATTAAGACTCATCTCACCTCATTTAGATATAAGTATAATATCCAATTTATTGTATAATAATCCTAATTGCGTGCTTACTACCTCAATATGGGCGACGAACATAAATACCATTTAAGATCAACCGACAAACCTAAAGTTTCAACGACGCAGTCCGAGCAGACAAGTTTTGTTTTATTCGGCAATAACACGGAACCAATAAATGTACACCGCGAATCGGACAGTGACCCGTCAGTGAACAAAGAAAACATTGTTTCGGTAGGCGACTCAAATAATTCCGACAACGCGGGTGATTCTAATAATGAGACAACAATTTCGGCCGTGAGTGAAATGTCAGAACGTTCCGCCATTTTGTCCCAGCCGGCGTCTCCCACTTCAACACCAACGCCAACCTCAATCAGTGCTACCACTACTTCCGCGGCGATTTCCCCCGCTACATCGTCATTGAGCGAAATATACCGCACGGAACAACCAATCAGAACGCTAGTTTCTTTGACGAGCGACACAAGTACCGTCCCTCCTGTGCTGATTCCAGACCATACTCGTACTGAATCAGCTGTCGACAGTGTCGAACCACTCGTACAAATAGCAGCGGCGATCAATGCACTTAGAACCGACATGAATGAAATTAAATCGAGCAATGCTGCGATTAAAACTGACATGAATGCGCTTAAAACCGAGTTAAGAAATGAAATTAAAGCCGATATGAACGCAATCAAATCTGATATTAAAATACAACATGCAAACTTAAGATCTGAATTTCAAAATCACTCTGCCCGGGTCGAAAATCAAATTCAGCAAATTCACAATGAACAGTCAAATCTTAAAACTGACATAAATCAACTTAAAATTCTTCAGGAAAATTTGGCTAAGGAAGTCGATCAAATTGATACTAAATTAGAACAAGGGGAATACAAAATCAGAGAAAATTTAATACAAGGGTCAAAATCTGAAAAGGGTACAATTGCAAAGTAGGAAAAACCTAAAAAGTTATTACTTGGTATCTAAATGACAGTTACATTTTTTAATACATTGAACCCTATAGAATATGAGAAAATATAAAGAAAGCACCATTACCCATGTATGTCAATGAGAGAGGCAGTTTTATATAGGAAACTCCCATTTTTCGTAACAGAGGTCACACCCAGATAAATCAATATTACATAATGAAATAAAAGGGAAAACCCATTGTATTTCATATTTTTTGTTGCTCACATATACTGTTTATAAATATATTACAGTCCTCTTACTTTTGATTGACCTATATCTTAATAATAGCTTAGAAAAGATGTAATTCACCTACAAATACAAGTTTTGGTCCGGTTTTTTAACCTCACAATGTGTTTACTCCATTCCATTGTCATGAAAATTATTGTGTACCATCTTGAAACTGTACTTAATTGAAAAAATATAACCATTTATATATTTTTTGACCATACATATTTTTAAATAAAATATTTTAAATGTGACATTCTGCTACAATGTGTGACCTCAGTTACATGGATATGACTTCCATTACATGTTTGTTGTTTAATTTTTTTAAATGTAAAATCTTCATCTGTTCCTTTCATAGTCTGAAATAGGAAGAATTTGATTTCTAATATAGGCCTTTTCAGTAATCACAAGACAATACAATAGTGTTAAAATAACTTTAACTGAATCATTAGGTGCATAATACAAAATAATTTTAATGGCTTATGATGTGTAGGATGTTCTATTTCCAAAATCATTCATTGTTATTACTTAGTCATGAAAAATTATTTTGAAATTCTTCAAAATTACATTTAAATGATCACGGTATGTTTAATGTGGCTGTGTATCAAAACGTTTCAACGATAAAATGCCCTTATTACAAATTTCTAAAAATAGGCTTAGGCCTTAATAAGTCATAGTTTAGAGCATAAAAATAAAATTAAAAAAGAAAGAAAACCCGTTCAGCTATTCTTAGAGTAAGTTCAAACACATTAAAAACATTATATTTTTCAAAATGTATTAAATTGCTTTTTAAACTGCAGCAAAAACAGATGACCAAACGGAATTAAAAATCTTTTCATTAAAAAATTATTTGTCATAATTAAAAAATGCTACTTACTAGTTAAATTTCAATAAATATTACTAAGACATACTGTATTTTAATTAATTAAGTAACTTAATTAAAAAATGTTTAGGAGTATTTAAAAAAATTTTGTTTCAATGTTGGACATGTTACATTTTTTATGTATCAAACATTTCAAACAAAGGTTAGGTAACAAACGTCAAAAAGCTATGGACTTAATAAATTAATCTAAAGCATATAGGCCTAATACAAACTTAAAAACAATCAATCAAAAACTTTCACCCAAATTTGATTTTAAATATACATTAAAATACCTTTATCATTAATTAAAAAAATTTATACTGTAAAAACAGAAACAAGGGCAAGTACTCCTAAAAAGAATAAGCTATGAAAAGAATATAAAGAATTTCTATCAGCTAATTTCATTTTCAGATTAAATAAAAGAATGTATAACAGTTGTACAAAATTGCTTCTGGAACTAAAAATGCCCGCACAATTCGATTTTCCCTGTTGGTGGCAACCCTGCATCATTATTTTCATAATTAACACATTGTTTACTAATTCATGTTACTAAGTATTAAAATCGGCCGTAATAAAAAAATACATCACCATTAAGAATATAAGGTATATCAGTCAAATGGAAAAACCGGTCACAAAATGTAGCAGATCTCACGTTAAATTAACCAAAATTCGCGACCGTCACTTCCCAGACCGACGCTACAATTTCGCTTGTTGTGTCTGCTAACCTCAAAATGGCGAACGCTATCGCTAGTGACGAATCGGCATTTGGAACCGGGCCGTATTACGCACGAATTAAACTATTACGATGGATAGCGATTTACTTTTGATTAAGAATAAATCATTTACCGATGCTACGTCAAAAAATGAGACACGGCAATTTTAATGAACAAAACTATTTTCCTCCACGTCCAAATTCATTTCACACGACGAACTCCGACATCCGTCGTTGCTCGCCGCCATGACACTCCTGAATTAAACTCGTTGTCGGCTGCTAGTAGCGCTAGTGTCGCTGTACGATGAGAAACAGACTGCACTACCGACGCTACTGCTTAAGGTGGGGACACGACTTTTAACAGAGCTCGGCGTCGTAATAATATAGTTTCATCCGTAAAAAGCGCTATTTGATTATCCCCGTGTACCCGACAATATAAACGTGGGTTTTATATTCACTTATTTGATGGGTGAACTTGTTTAAAACGCATCTTTAGCGGTAAAACTGGGATTGGGGACACGTGACCGTCACTACTTTGGCCAGTTTTTTCTCAGTATTTTGCCCCAACCTCTTCTTAATTCATGATTTAAACAGTATAGACAATAAGATTAAGACCTAAACTTTCAAAATAAAACATTTTTAGCAATAATTACAGTAGGCTACATTATTTTTTTATGAAGGGACAGTGATTGTACCCTTTTCAGATTTTGACCCACAAGACCTCATTCAACATAAACAGGAGGTTAGTCAAATCATCGTATCAGAAAATTGTAAAACCCAATTAAAAATCACTGAACAAATTAAACAGATTCAATTAGAGACACACAGGGAGGTAGAAAACATTTGTAAGGAAAATTATACACAAATCAAAGAACAAGTAACAGCTGAAATCAACCAAGTCAAATTAGAACTGAACCCAAACATTAAATCCAATGAATACCAAATTGCGAAATTGGCTGAGTCCGTGGAGGCGTGTCATAAGAAAATATTAGAAATACCTACTACACCCAACATTCAAACAACACAAGCGCCCGTCCCTATTAATATTGTGTGTAACGGCAGATCGACATTAACACCGGAAATGACCCACCCAAAATTTAATGGAAAGACACATAATTCCCAGGAATTTCTAAACAAACTTAAGAAATATTATGAGAAAAACCTACAGTTAAATCCAGAAAATAATAGTGCGGAAAGCCTAGTTGATCTCATTGAAATGTGCCTAGAAGGACATGCCTCAAAGTGGTTCAATTTAATCAAAACTGATATTCACACATGGGATGATTTTCAACATATGTTTGAATCGAAATATTGGAACCGAGATATCCAAAGAGGCGTCAAACAACGGATCGAAAATGAACGATATCGGCCAAATGGTTATCTGAACCGATCAGAGTATTTTATAGAGCGGGTGTTGACCCTTAAATCGCTAAACCCTCCCCTGGACGAAAAAGAAATCCTCGATTGCCTATCAAACCACTTTGGAGACATAATCCAAGATGCCTATAGAGTTCAAAATATTCAGACGGTCTGCGATTTTGAAGCTCTACTCCAGAGAGAAGATCTGCGAGAACAAGCAAGGTCACCTAACCATCAAAGGAACGAAAACCATAAACATAAAAAGGAAAATACACCTGAGGAAAATCATGTAAATAGAAACCACCACCAACACGGTAGAAAAGGTCATAACCAACACTACAATGAAAGAAACACGGACAATCGAGCGTACACACCTAAGTACCACCCGTACAATCGGAGACATGAGAATCACCTCCACCACGATAATCGGTACCAAAGAGACGACCGACGCCATCGATTTGGAAACGATTACCGTGACCTAAGACAGTTTCCCAATCTACCATCAAACCAACCGCCGTCTGAAGAGAGAAGACCACTGCCTAGATACCACCCGACACAAGAACAAAACCAGGTGTGCGCTGCCATTATTGAGGAGAACGCAAACCTAGTGCCAGAGGAAAATAATCAGGATTTAAACTGAGAGGCACTGATGATGGTGGTGACCTCATTCTCCATGTAAATAGCTCAAATCAGAAGAACACATCTTCAGTGCAAAATAAGAAAGAAGTCGGACATAAGAGGTCAATTGAAATTGTAAATAATGTAAATAACATGCATAATGAATCAGATACCAATAGTTTAACTTTGAGCAATATTTATTGTGATCGGGAGTTTTTATTTGAAGAAGAAACAGAACAAAATACTCATACGACTATATCGCAAAAATGCCCCGAAATAAGAATAAAGATCAAAAGCAAAGAAGTTACAGCTCTCATTGATACAGGTTCTAACATTACATGTCTAGCAGAAGATTGGTACATATCAAATCGGAGTGAATTAGGAAAAATAGAAGAATTACCAGTAAATAATATGCACATTAGAACAGCAACCAATGAAAAATCCCGGAAAATTTCAAAAATCGTAATGATTCCTATTACCATTGGTCAACAAACTATATTAACACAAATGCTCGTAGTACCAAAACTAATACAATCAGTAATTATCGGGATAGATACACTTAGTGCCTGGAAGATGAAGATAAATTTTGAAAAGGGTGAAATGCATATGAATATTAATGATACAGATTTAGTAATTCAATTCAATAACACAAATCGAGCTGGAATTTTATGCCATATAATCACTAATGATAAAAATGTGGATAATTTAGAAGATTACTGCTGCAATGAAGATCCATACGAAGAGTGTTATTATATTGAAGAAACAAACCCCAGAACATCATGTGAATTATCCCCTGAAATAATTACAGAATCCCTCAAAAATAATTTAAATCTAAATAGTATTCAAAAACAACAATTAACTGATTTGTTATTGGACTTTCAAGATGTATTCTCCGACCAACCTGGGTTATGTAACAAATACCAGCATGTATTAAGAGTCGAAAATCCTCAAAATTTTAAATGTCATACTTACCCAGTACCATTAGCACACCAAGACGCAGTCATGCGAGAAATAAGGGAAATGGAACGCCTAGGGATCATAGAGCGAAGCAACAGCACTTTTATAAACCCAATTATCCCGGTCGTCAAGAAAACTGGTGAAATAAGACTTTGTTTGGATGCTAGAAAAGCGAACGAAATTATTATTCCAGATTACGAATGTAATAGAAGTGTCAATGAATTATTAGCAAAATGTCAAGGTGCAAAATTTATCAGTAGTATCGATCTAACTTCATCATATTGGCAAGTTCCACTATCTGAAGAATCGAGAAAATACACAGCATTCCAGTTCCGAGGAAAGACCTACCACTACAAAGTTACACCATTTGGAATCAACACATCTCAGGCAGCATTAGTAAGGGCATTGGACAAAGTTTTCGATGAGGAAGTAGAAAAATTCACCTTAATTTATGTAGACGACATTTGTATAGTTTCACCCGACTTCCAAACACACTTAAAACATTTGAGGTATATTTTCAATAAATTAGCTGAAGCAAATATGACGATAAAGTTTTTAAAATCAAAATTTTGTCAAAGTTCAGTTCCGTTCTTGGGGTACACATTAACAGAAACCGGTTTGGAAATGGACCAGGAGCGGGTCAAACCAATCCTCGATTTCCCCACACCTAAAAATAGGACACAGTTAAAATCATTTTTGGGATGCATTAACTATTATAATAAATTTATTGACAAGTATTCAGAAACAATCCAACCCTTACTACGCCTCACCTCAAAGAAACAAAAATTTATCTGGACCGAAGAAGATGATAAAACTTTTCAAAGAGTTAAGAACCTATTTCTAAAAATGAATGTTCTTCACCATCCAGACCATACGAAGCCCTTCTACCTACAAACGGATGCATCAGATTTTTCGATAGGCGGACATTTATTTCAATACCGAGATAATGGAGACAAAGCAGCAATTATGTTTTTATCACGGACACTGCAGCCAGCAGAGCAAAGATATACGACCACTGAAAAAGAATTACTCGCCATCATCTATTGTTTACAGAAAACACGGTATATAATATTGGGCTCAAAATTAAACATCATAACTGACCATCATGCATTAACATTTCTAAAAACCTGTAAACTCTTGAATAATAGATTAACAAGGTGGGCATTGGCGATTCAAGAGTACAATTTCACGATCCATCACCGTAAAGGAGCCGATAATTCGACAGCCGACGCCCTGAGCAGAATAAGTTACCCAGTTGAAGAGAACCAGGAAACATCTCAGAGAGAATTAATTATCAATTATATTAGAAGAATTCCAGACCCTAGACTACAAGAAGATCTCCGAAACATTGGGAAATTACAGTCACAAGATCCCCGCCTTCAAGAGATTCGTCAAATATTATTAATACCCCAAGATACACCTGAACACACAAAAATCAAACAATCATATAAATTACACCAGGAAATACTATACCAAAAACACCTTAATAAATGGCTCATAGTAGTACCAGAAACCATCATAAATCGCCTTATTTGGGAGTGTCATTGCTACTACCTCCATTGCGGGTCTAAGAAATGTTTTGATTTACTCAGAGAATGTTTCATTTTCAAGAACATGAATCGAAGAATCCGGCAATACCTGGCATCCTGTGACTCGTGCCAACGGTGCAAAAATGATACTCATCCACCAAGAGGTTTCGCTCAAGGTATCAGTTGTAATCAGAAGAACGAACAGTTAGCTATCGACATTATAGGTCCTTTGCCGCCTGGCCGAGGAAATGTGAAATTCATGTTAATTGTCCTGGACATTTTCACTAAATTTATCAAATTATACCCAATGCAGCGTGCCACCACACAAACCATACTAAATAAATTGTTTAACCAACACTTTATAGAACATGGAATACCCCAGAGGATCCAAAGTGATAACGGTACGCAATTTAAGAGCCACAAATGGATAAGAAAGTTAGAAGAAAACAATATTATTCCAATATTTAACCCTGTGTACCATCCCCAATTTAATATGGCCGAAAGACCTATTAAAGAAGTGAAGCGCTGCTTAAGAACATACTGCTCAAGACAACACAGAAAATGGGCTCAGTGTATAACAGAAATTAATGAATACTTGAACGAAATTCCTCACGAAACTACAGGATTCAGTCCGAATGAACTACAGTTAGGAAGAAAAGATTTCAGGTTCTGGGAACGATATGTGGAAAACCCATTTTCAGAAGATGTCCCACTAGAACAGAAGATATTCCTCGCCTCCCAACGGATCCGAGAAAAGAAGGGAACACGAGCAAGAAGAGCTAACCGCGGTGTATTACCAACATTATTCAATTTAAACGATTTGGTATTGGTCAAAAATCATCAACTATCAAATGCAGCATTTGGAGAAACAGCCAAACTATTCGCCATATACGAAGGACCGTACCGCATCTCAAGTATCCTGGGACATTCGACTTATTTTGTACAAAAGTTAAATGAAGAACAAGAGTTTGGACCCTACCATGTAACTGCTCTTAGAAAATATATAACGCCAAACCGAGATCAACAATAAATACAGTGTAAATAGTGTTATTAACAGTTATATAAACATTTGGACAATACACGGACAACTAATTAAAAGTTGTAGATTAATTTGTTTATTTATGGATTGAGGGGATAAAAGACTCCAGTAAATATAAACAATAGTGTAATAAATGTTGAACAGTGAAACAAAATTTGAAATAAGTGAAGTGCGCGTGGACAGTATTAGGACCTGAAGTTATGATTGTAAATATTAGGTCATATAATCCATTTAGTTTTAAGAAATCATCATTTTAAATTATAAATAAATATTTTATCATTTAGTATAATTTTGTAAATATTTGTTCCTATTATTATCGAGTTTTCATTAATTTCAATTCTTTAAATTAATTCAACTCTGAGGGGATATTGTAATAGTTCACAAACATTTACATTTAAATTTCATAAAGGAACACCCATATAAATAAACAAACACACAGCTTAATAATTATTTGTATATAATATGTCAACCTAGTATATCACTCAGTTAATATAAATTATTTGATAATGTTATTTTCCTAAAATCATTCATTAATTTATTACCATCTACTATAAAAATTTTAGATAAGTTAAGTTAGATCAGCTGTATTCATAATTTAATATAATTTATATTTATGGGTCAGGGAACGCTATCTCAAATTATCTATTTTATATAGCATGTTTTTCAAAATTTGATCTCTAATAATTCAGTGAAGTGTTTACCAAAGACCAAGTTAGTGAACCATGTGTTACATTGTTAAAGTGAAAAGTGGAACCATTGTAAAGGACTCCAGCTTCTATTCCAGAGAGAGATGGCCAAGTGTTAACTTCATTGTACCTGGACCTCGTTCCAATTTTAAATTTCATCCCCCTTAATTAGTAGATTTTTTTTTTTTTTGGTTAGCCAGCGGTAAACCTGATCTTAGTTGATTCCCCTTTAAGTGGCCAAATTTATCTATCTGAAGAAAAGATCAGGGTGAAGAGATAAACTCTTGGTAAGACCAATCCAAAATTTACTTCACCAACCATTGTTGAAGAGGAACAGACTTTCAAACAAAGACTTGATTTAATTAAATATAAAAAGAGATCAGAATTGGCAATTTATATTATTATCAAAATTATTTATTCTATTTAAGAGTATTTATGATTGTGATATTCAAACAAATTAATTTTTCAATGTCATGCCCGCACGATTCCCAGAACCCTATGTGAAGAGATCATGCTTCTCAAGAACTGAGCTAATGCCCTTAAATTGTACCATATTAATCCAATTAGCATAAGTAATTTTATCTAACCCCATCCACTGTAATAACCCTTGTACGTCCCCCTAGAGTTCAATTTTGATATTCATATTTATTGTTATTGTTGAATAAATAATAGTTTTGTAACAGATTACCATTCTTTTATTTCAAATTTAAATATTAAATAGGCTAGTATCACACTAATTATAATGACGCCATCTTGAACAATAATAATTAATTAGAATTAAGAAGAAAATATAAGAGTCACCTACCTGTACTTATAATTAAAGATATTTATTTATTTATTTATATTTACAAACCAAAAAGGCTGAGTTGTATTTTGTTGCCGAAACGGCAACCTGGGTTTAATAGCCAACTTGGCTAACCGTTCGGCTGTTGTTGCCCAGTATTTCTTAGCTGCCATTAAGGCAGCCTGGGCCATTATTTATTGTGTGCGACTAGTGAATTGATTATTTACCCAGTCTTTTGTTGCCGAAACGGCAACCTGGGTTTAGTAGCCAATTTGGCTAATGGTTCGGTTGTTGTTGCCCAGTATTTCTGAGCTGCCGTTAAGGCAGCATGGGCCATAAATCATACATGCTGCCGGTGAATTGATTATTAACGCAATCTTTTGTTGCCGAAACGGCAACCTAGGTTCTGTGGCCAACTTGGCTAACGGTGCAGTTGTTGTTCCCAGTGATTCGCAGCTACCGTTAAGGCAGCCTGGGCTATTAAATATTGCGTGCGGCCGGTAAGCTCATGACGAGCCCCTGATTTGATTGCTCTAATACTTCCATTGGGCATTTGACGATTCGTGCCGGCATTGAGCTCATTATATAGCAGATCTTAGGCCTCAGCGGCAAACGGCACTTTTCTGATACTGGCGAGTGGCCTTTCTCCCGATTACGACTAATGATTATCATCTGGTGTAGACCCCAATTGTTGTTATAGCCAGCAACGTGGTCACCCCCCCCCCCCCTCATCGAGCCTACCGAATCCTCAATTCTTTCTATTTTGTTAACCAACCGTAAGACCCACTCCCAGTACCTCACTTGTTGCTGTATCAAGCAACCTGGGAGAATCGATCCCTTTTGCAAGAGAGTTTGGTGATAATTAAATTCCAGCGGACTACTGAATCTTCTGTCCACTGAGCCAAACTCATAAAAACTTGCCAATCGAACCGCTCCAAACCTTGGCTCCCTATGAGCTGATCCCTAATACAAATTTAATATGCTGACGTAAAAATAAATTCACGGTCCATAAAAATACGTCATACTTGTTTTTACACACGCAAATGCCGACTTAGACCAACAATCAACACAGACAGACAATAGAAGCGGCGGCGGTGGCACAGACAAGAATGACACAGCTGACTACCCTCAATAGCAAATAAGACAATGTGGCACTTTAAATCCAATACAATACAGTGAGGAAAACAATAGCCTATATAAAAATTTTGAGCTTAACCCTTTTGATGCCAACGTCTGGTTTATCGGACATAGGAGTGTATGCGACTTTCAACCTTATTGGTAGATACAGTAACACATGTTGTAAAGAGGTGAAAGAAACAGGTTACTTTTGTAACCTGACATGACATAGGGCCTATTTTGAAACTGGCGAACTGTGACGTGAGAAGAAGAGTAAAAGGACTTCAACAATAGCAGACGAGAAGGTGGGCAAAGACGAGAGCGGATTAGAGGCTCTGGAGGACTGCAGCTCAAAACACGGTAGGGATCCCTATAGATGTACAGTCTTCAGGAGTAAACATTTTCACGACCTACAACGCGTTTTCGGGAATCAAAAAAGTAGCCAGATTAAAATTCGACAAGTATTCACGTAGACAAAAAGTTCATGGCCAGCGTTGTTAAAGAGTTTTTCCCCGATCTCAACGACCGTACTCTACGGAGCTGAGTGCAAATTCATGAATATGGCCACGTTTAGAGGTCACTGGAAATTCTCGCACGATTCACTGCTGCACAAGTTGAAACATAGCGGCAGATCCGTAATGTTGGTTGACGAATCGAACACCACGAAACGGTGCTCCCACTGCTTCAGCGGTCCCACTGTAAAAGGGAGTCCTTCGCCTCACCGTTATGTACACTGCCCAGTGTGTCATCGCGGCACGAACAGCGATCGAAATGGAGCCGCCAACATTTTATTAAAATCCACCGGCAGATGGAAAAATAATAATAATAATAATAGGCCTAATACCAAGAGTCAGTCGCTTTTTCGGAAACGTGTCAAAGCGGCACTGGCTCTCGTCCGTTGTAAGGTCGGGAGCCGTAACCCTGAGAATACCGGTACGACACTCAAAGGGTTAAAAATAGTTGAAATTTGTCCCCTCAACAAAATAGGCTTACATAAACTTAAGTTTTGCTGTCACGGTTTCCCAAGACGCAGGACAAAATTATAACCTAGCCTACGGGGGCGAAACTTTGATATCCGACTCCATCGTATTCATCGATGTTTACAATCGTTCTTCACAATCGAATGCCGATAGTGAAGAATCGATTCTAATCATCTGAACAATTAATGGTAAATCTAGAATAGGCTATCCGGTACCCCCCTCAGAAATTGAAAATTTTTTTCAACATCTAGGAAATAACGCCCTGATTCTGAAAATGATAGTTTTTCCTGCACAAAACGTCGGAAAACACCGGAAAAGCGGAAAAACGGAAAAATACTTTCTCCACCGAATCGGTCATGTGGGTACTCAAATTAACCGGGAGAGCGAGCTGAACAAGAATATGCAAGAATTTCCAAGATCCGATGGATATTAACGGAGATACGGCCGTAAAAGCATCGGAAAACAGAGAAATATTTTTTCTGCCGAAATCAGTCATGCAGGTACTCAAATTAACCGGGAGAGCGAGCCGAACAAGAATATGCAAGATATTGCAAGATCAGATGGATATTAACAATGTTACATCCGGAAAAACGTCTGAAACGCTAGTCAGGTTGGGTTTGGTTAGATTGGGTTTGGTTAGGTTAGGTTAGGTTTGGTAGGTTAGGTTAGTTTAGGTTTAATTAGGTTAACAATACATGGGTATTGTTGGTAACCTAACCTAACCTAACCAAAAAAATATTTCTCTGTTTTCCGACGCTTTTCTGGCCGTATCTCCGTTTCTATCCATCAAATCTTGAAAATTCTTGCATGATCTTGTTCAGCTCGCTCTCCCGTTTAATTTGCGTACCCACATGACCGATTTCGGCGGAAAAAGTTTTTTCCGTTCTTCTGCTTTTCCGGGGTTTTACGAAGTTTCGCGCGGAAAAAACTATCATTTTCAGAATCAGGGCGTTATTTCCTAAATTTTGAAAAAAAATTTCAATTTGTGAGGGGGTGCCGGATATTCCAGAATTACCCAATTGATTGTCAACGATCATACACATGATAGCCTCTATTAGTGATGGTAAATTATTTTATCATCAATGTAGGTTAAAAGTGTGTGTTTCTCATCATGATAATAACTGAAGACTTATTTGTACATTCAAATAAACAAGACTTTACTACATAAAAAAACTTAACCAAAACCAATAACAAAATGACAATCTTCAATTGACCGGGCAGTCGACACAACACACAACGACGACACTGACGACTGACAATGAATCAAAGTGCAAGATGGTGAACAGTGTGGAACAAGTTTTGAGTATGTTCAGTTAGTTAAAGGTAGATGAGTTATGATATTTATCTTAGTATATAAAATGAGTTTTTTTGATAAGTTAGAATAGTAGGCCTACAGGTTTCTTTATAGTGATGCTGGATGTTGATATGTTTTGTTGTTAGATCAAATGTTATAGTATTCGGTTATGGTTGTAGAATCGACATTACTTTGATAAATCGATTGTAAACATCGATAAATACGATGGAGTCTGATATCAAAGTTTCGCCCCTACGGGACTGAACCTTAAAATCCAGGATTTTGGCAAACCTTGATCTCAGAGTAATTAGGCCTAGGCCTATGACTATCTATGTAGCCTAGTTGGTGTGTCCTGTTTTGGTTGTTCCGATACCTAGGCCTAGACACCTAAACTTTGAATAAATACTCCTGGCTAGAGGACCTTAATAGCTGGTCTTAAGACGGCATTCATATCACCTATTCTAGACATATATTTCGCTTTTACTCATATTCATTATAAGAGGGCTGCCATACATCCCGGTTTGACCGGTACAGTCCCGGTATTTTGCTCTTGGCCCGGTGTCCCGGCCGGTTTTCCTGATGTGCCAGTCAGTTTTTAAATTACGTAATAGACCTATGTTATTAAATAGTGAACTAAACCTGTAGTTTAACAAGTTTGCTGCGGTAAACGAAGAAAGAAGAAAAAATTCTTATATAAGTTAATATATGTACTTTTGTTTTTAAGTTGTATTTCATTCGCATCAAATACATGTATTTTTCCTTGAAGTAAAATTAATTAATTGTAAGTTTTGTTTCATGTACGGTAATGAATTACTATCCAAATTTACCATGGTAAAAATTGCATTGTGGGTCATTCCATGTAAAACCAACAAGGCACTCAACCCGACCATCCTAGATTTTGATGAAACTTTACTTGTTTGTGTTCTTTTGGGTGCAAAATCCAAAAATAATTTTTAAAAAATTCTACCTCTTATACTTTTTTTGCTATGTTTTTTTAAAAATCGGAAATTTCCACTGTTTTTGACATGCGCTCAAACCTATAATGTGCTATAACTCAAGTTCTGTTAGGCCTATCAAGCTGATCAAAGGCTCATTTTAAAGAGGATTTCAAGGGCTTTCATATAATACCACACTTGGCCAATTTTGATTTTAAAAATCTTTTTTCAAAAATTTCAAAAAATGATTTCAATTTTTTTTTGAGATAGTGATTTTTGAAAAATTTGAAAATTACATATATTTTTCATTGCAATGTGGACAACATATGTTGAAAATTTCAGAGTGGGATGACAATGGGATCAGCAGTTATGATAAAAATAATTAACAGCGGTTTGCTATTTAAGTGAGATTGCATGTCACTTACTACCATCTAGATTTAACATGAAGTATGATAAGTACCTATGCGTAATAAAACAGAATTATAAACTATTTCCTAATAAACATAATAAATCATAATTACAGTAAATATACACTACCCTATGTATAGGATGTACACATGCAATCAAAAACATGCAATCCCTGTATACATGCAGAAAAGTGTATATACCGGGTGTCTCACCTAAACTGAACCAATAGCTAACTTTTTTTATTATAAATCTGACAAAGAACTTCTTATGGGGGACTTCCCTTTATTTTTAAAGTTACTTTTTGGAGTGACTTAAAAATTTTAAAATATGGCCGCCATTTTCCAATATGGTGGACAACTTTTATTTTTCTTATGGAACACTCTGTATTTTATGGCAGTTTTGAATTTAACGCTTAATTTTAGGAACTTTTTATTCTTTCTCATTTTTTTCTAAATCCGTTGGTTCAGGTGATATGAGCAGTTAAAGTTTGATTTTTTCCATTTAAAATGCATTGGGAAATTGATGGTAATCTATATATCGAAAAAGGTTGGGTTTAATAATACATGCCAAAGAGTAAAAGTGTCTTAAAATGTGAGTTTAGTTGAGATTTAATCATAAAACAATTTTCAGTTGAGATTCACTCATAGAAATGTATTATTTCGAATATGCTTTTACTGCATAATGAATACATGGGATGGCACAGCTAAATGGACACAATGCTTTTTAAATGGGAAAAAATCAAACTTTAACTGCTCATATCTCTTGAACCAATGGGTTCAAAAAGGGAAGTCCCCCATAAGAAGTTCTTTGTCAGATTTATAATAAAAAAGTTAGCTATTGGTTCAGTTGAGGTGAGACACCCGGTATATACACTTTTCTGCATGTATACAGGGATTGCATGTTTTTGATTGCATGTGTACATCCTATACATAGGGTAGTGTATATTTACTGTAATTATGATTTATTATGTTTATTAGGAAATAGTTTATAATTCTGTTTTATTACGCATAGGTACTTATCATACTTCATGTTAAATCTAGATGGTAGTAAGTGACATGCAATCTCACTTAAATAGCAAACCGCTGTTAATTATTTTTATCATAACTGCTGATCCCATTGTCATCCCACTCTGAAATTTTCAACATATGTTGTCCACATTGCAATGAAAAATATATGTAATTTTCAAATTTTTCAAAAATCACTATCTCAAAAAAAATTTGAAATCATTTTTTGAAATTTTTGAAAAAAGATTTTTAAAATCAAAATTGGTTAAGTGTGGTATTATATGAAAGCCCTTGAAATCCTCTTTAAAATGAGCCTTTGATCAGCTTGATAGGCCTAATAAAACTTGAGTTAGCACATTATAGGTTTGAGCGCATGTCAAAAACAGTGGAAATTTCCGATTTAAAAAAAATCATAGCAAAAAAAGTATAAGAGGTAGAATTTTTTTAAAATTATTTTTGAATTTAGCACCCAAAAAAATACAAACAAGTAAAGTTTTACTAAAATCTGAGATACCAAAGTTGAAAATGTTTTTTATTTGGTTGATTTGATGTGGAATGACCCTTGTCAAAACACAAAAAATTAAAAAAAACTTTTTTCTCAAATCATTAAAATTTATAATTTTGCTCTAAAACTTTAACAAATTTTTACCAGATTATCTTAATTTAAAAGTAAACTTTACCTCAGCATATTTAGGCCTACTTAAAACTTATTAATTTGACTCAATAATATGGACACAAAATAGGTCTGCTTGTAGTTAATTTTTACTGCAAAAATCAACTAGAGAATTAACCCTTTTCCTCCAAAATTTCCGGGGGAGGACCCCCCCGACCCCCCTCACCAAGGGGGTTATACCATACCCCCCAAACCCCCAGGTGTGTCACACACTAGAGCATCCTTGGTTAGTTGTCCCAAGTTTTATCGCTTGAAAATATGGCAGGCCTAGTTATACACAACCACGTCTAGTGGTAAGGGGCCAGTCTTAATATTAAACTAGGTTGGCCTAGCCTAAAAAATTACGGCTAAGTTCAGCAAGCCAAATAAATTCTGTGAAAGCACAACCAACCGCTTAGTCATGGTAAATGTTAGTCATATTTATTCATAAAAATCCAGCATTTAAAATTGAGAAAAAATAATGCTCATGTAAGGCCTAGGCCCAGTCCTACAAAATTTTTTACATTGCTCAAGGTAAAAATTTCAGTGACAGACATCAAAGTAAAGAGAAATCACCACTCACCCAGAAAATATGAATCCCAAACAGAAACTCTACCAAAAATCCCATTCGAAAATAAATTCCAACGTACCTGAGATAGGCCTAGGCTATGGTAAGCCTGAAAATTGTTTCTTACATGAGCGTTCGAACCTTTTACTTGAAAACATTGTCACAAAATTACCAAAGTAAAAATTATTTAAGGAAAATGTTAATTTTTAAGGTAAAAGCTTTATTCTAGTTGAAAATCAAAGCAAAAACGTTAAAGTAACATTAACTATTCTAACGACCACTATGGCGTCCGCCAGCAACACAAGGCTAAAGTGACAACTGCCAAAACAAAACATATTAAAAAGGCGGCAAAATATCCTATAGTGCAATGAATTTAAAAATAAAGAATTAACAAAAAGAATATATTGTTATCGGTTTACATAATGAATGCATACTTCTTTTATACAATATAAATAATAAGATTTTATTAAAATATAAATCAATAACACAAAATTATAAAAACCACAACATTTATTATTTACTTATAGTGAACGACAGCGCATGAGTACTGAGCACGATGAACGTTGTCGATGTGGCCGATATGTATGTGGCGAAGCGGGTTTGATTAACTTGATAGGAAGGGTCCACAAAACATGTTACGTCACGAAAAATGAGTTCTAGGAGGAGATATTTGTAGGACTTGTGTCCTCACACAAGTGAAGCTAGTATCACCGGTCTGATACTTAAATGGAGCCAAGTGGTAAGCTTATTGGAGGGGGTTAGTTCGAAGCACTTTAGTTAGATGTCGTTGTAAAAACATAGCTTTCTTCTTTTTCACTGAATCAGCCAATCAAAACCACGATAGCGATCTGCTGACTTCCTATTCCGTTTCCCCTAATTTTCTGTCACGACGTGTGCACATCCAAAACGAGTTGGAATTAATTTGAGTGTGGGAACATACCTAAAGTCGTTTGCCACTAGTGCAAGTTGTTGCTTTTATGTAAACGTATTTATTTTCAATCAATAGCTTTAAGCACAATATGAATCACGCAGTACAGTATTTCGCGAAACAACTTTCTGCAAACGTACTTTAGGTATTTTCCCACACTCAATTTAATTCCAACTCGTTATGGTTGTGTACACGTCCGTCGCGTCGTGACGGCCCCCCCGGCCCTAGAGTCAATTTTATGGTCAAAACGCTTATGTTAAATGTTTGCTGGATTGGGGTCGCCAGGAAATAGTATATTTCATTCGAGATTTTGGTGAATTGATCCCTCTGGCTACCTGACTGCAAACGATGTAATTGTATTATATTACACAAAATGACAAATTATAAACGATAAAATGACAATTATCACGGATATCGTAAAAATTGAGTAGAGTAGGATTCACCTAAGTTGGCCAAAGCATGAACTAATCATCTCATCAAAAATTTTTATACAAGTCACATTGAAAACATTGTTGGTTACACATGGTGTCTGTTTACATTTTCTCAGAACTGTCAAATCGCCACGTTGCGTTTGTTTACAATGTTGTTATAGGTTATAGAATGTTTACAATATCGCCTATTTTTAGAATTTTTTATTTCATTCAACCTTTTTACATAGCTTTCAAAGTTGAATTTGATTTTATTTCTTGATTAACGTGTATTTTAGTTTGTTTAACTGCTTGTTTATTTTTTCCTGGGCCAATAAGGAAACACCTTTTGTAAGTTTTGGCCGCAATATGAAACAATCTATCTTTTAAGCTGCTGACTTGCAGCAAGTAGTACTGGCTATTCAAAAACTCGCCTATTTTTCTTTGTAAATATTATTTGATAAGAAAATCTAAGACTATTTACCAGGCCGCATCCATGACACATCCTCTCTCTGGTAATAAATAATTAATTTGGAAAAGCCCCTGAGTAATATTTTAAGCTGCGCAAGTGAACTTCCAGTTGCAATATTGCATCAAAACCTTTTCTTTGCTACAAGTGCTACACTGAAACAGATGATCGTTGACAATGTTTTCAGCACAGCTGGATTTTATGCTTAAATTCGTAAAAAGCTAATAATTTGTTTACTTTTGTTTTGGCCAACTTAGGTGAATCCTACTCTACATTAAGGTTTCTAATGATTTTTCTAAGCTGTTTAACTTTAGGCCTATTTCACGAATTGAAATGGAATGTTTACAATTTCCTCATCTCAGTTAATCCCCCCCAAGCACATTATCCTACCGTCATTTCCATTCTGAACCCCTCCCCCTATTTTCAGATGACGTAATTTATGGACGGCCCGCCCCTCTTTGATATCATAGATGGATGTTTTTATCTATGCTGATATTAACAGCCTCCCTCCAGCCTAGTGCGGCATTGCTCAAGCCCTCATTCCACTTACCTACACATCTCAGCTATACATAATGATCAATTTGTTCATACTTTATTTCAATGTTTGTGAATGTATAAATTTTTATATTCAAATTTATCGGCAACATTTAATTGTATTCATTTGTTTTAATTCTGACAGTACTAATGACAGTAGTAATGACTTTGATCAAACTAATGAATATAAAGATATTGATTTACAATTTACCTTGACTAAATAAATATTTAAATAGATAAATAAATATTTAAAACTATTTTTTAATATTTTTTTATATTTTTACTATACATTTATTAAGCTTTTTGTGTACACAGTATGTTTCCAAATGTTATCCTTATATATATTTATCTAATTCTCCAACATCTTAATAAAAGTCTGTTGCTTCATCCTTCATCTAGTTGAGATATATTAAGTCTTGTAGGGGTGGAAGTGCGAGAGAGATGAAGAATACCCCCACCACTGTTTTTCCTTCATCGGTTGTGTATGGTCAACTTAAAATCCCACATGACCTATAACAACATTACAAATATTGTTGCAAACAAAGAATCATATGTTTTGACAGTTGAGTTATTTCGAAATTTGACTGTACTGAGACTCACGGTAGGGGAAATCTTCACTGCGCATGCGCATCCCACAGGACTTCTGGGCTGAACAGATCTGTAGTCTGAAATCTTTGATTTTTATATTTCTGCAGCAGCAAACCTGCATGCTCATTTCCCATCATTGACTTTAAATCAGGAGTTAAAGTCAATGTTCCCCATGTTATCCTTAGGGGAAATAGATAAAATAATTTGTCTTCCTTATATCTTGATAAACCTTGATAAATTTTGTTAAAGACTTCTTCTATTTGTGTTCTGTTGGATATTGATTTCATTCCACTCATTTTTCAAATACCTGGAGCAGCAGAGCTGCATATTCATTTCCCATGTTATTCTTATAGAGAAAATAAGAAATGTCATAAAAGGCTAATGTCCTATTGAATAAAAATATGATTCTAAGCATCATAAGTTCACTCATATGCAAGTCTGCTGCAATGAGTGCTAATAAATGTATTTTTGTATTAAAAAATATGTTTTATATAATGTTCATAATAATTCTCTATGCCCTTTTGAGTTCATTGAATTTAGAAGATTAATATTAAAAATGTATTCCAGTGGTCAGGTACAACTGACTAATATGAAGTACTGTTTGAAAGTAACATAATGAAACTTACAAAGTTTTTTATATTTTTTGACTATTTTTTAAATCATGGGATGGAAAAAATGAGACAAATATATATACAAATGTGTATTACAACAATTACAGAATAAATTTCAAATAAAAAATTAATATAATAAATTTTACTATTCAACTGTGATTATGAAAAGAAATTAAGGAGAGGTTAATTTTTCAAATCAAAACAAGAATGTAACTAATTTATGACTAATTTTATACAAAATGATTGACAATACATTAATTTGGCTTCCTTCCTTAAGGTTTAGTTTTAACATAGGTAATTGGAGTGACAAAAGTACACATGAACAGAATAACATTAATAACATTACATGAATAACATTCTGTTCTGATTACAGGGCCGCCGACAGATATTTTGAGGCCCGGGGCAAAGTTTGGGAGTGAGGCCCCTCAATACAAAAAATCGTAAATAAAGAAAGGCCTACCTTTGTCTGTAAAATCTACAGACAATTTGTAGAATTTATAGAACATTACATTTGTAGAATTTACTGATTACAAACTTTTTGATCTAAAAATGTTGAATATACTTGAGTGAGTCGGTGGCGCAGTTGGTAGCGCACTCGGCCCCGGTTCTGTGGCGGCAGCGTCGCAGGATCGAGTCCCGATGATGTCGCATTCTTTTAGCAGTACTGTTCATCCTTGTACTGTACCGGCTCACTCCTTGGGTTTGCTTGATAACTTCCACGCACAGGCCTAAGGCCCATGTGGGGGGGCAAATGCAAGGTAAAAAGAGGCCGCCACCCTCTTTTTAAAAATAGAATAGAAATAGAATATGTTTAATACAAAACAACTTCATCACAGGTCTGTACCTAACTTTTGATTTATGAATTTTAAAAATTCAGAATATTACAAACAGTAAAAGCTGGTAAAATCCTTCTTGATACGACTAGAGTAACACATAACTTTGGATTAAAAGCACTAGACTAAAAAATATATGCTTCTAATAAGCCTGTACCTGGGGGTAAAAAGGATTTAAGAAACAGTTTTAAGTTTTTATACAATTCATGGACTACCCAACTACTGTAAACTTCTTTACTTGTTTTCCTTCTGTTTTCCAACTCCCATAATGCCTGTGGTGCGTGTGACGTCATTAGGACACCATATTTTACCGGTTGTATCCTAGCCCTTGCCTATTACTGGTAAAAGTATAGCTTAAGTCGAAGGTGTAGTAATAACTAATCTCTGACTGGCCAAGATACTTTATTGTGCTAGCATGAGGCGCTACAGACGAGCGCATTCTTTCGGTCTGCCGATGGCATCATGAGCTGCTTAAATAATTTTTGTATGAGGAAACCTGTATTTCTTTGGAGCTTGGTTCATATCACAGATAAAAGAATACATTCGTTTATGATAGTTGTGATTTTTGAAGTCGAGTCGAGTTTTAAAAATACTCACGAGTTTCGAGTTTTTTCGGGTCGAGTATTTTGAATAGTAGAAGTTAAATATCATACTTATTATTGAACACATACTATGTAACATTTTTTAGTTATTAAACTGGGAAGTGTTCCTATGAGTTAAAACTAAACCTGTTTTCAAATTAAATGAAACGACAATTCAGGTCACTCTTAACATAATTTTATATTAATTATTATCCAATATGTGATTAAACTTTCAGCCCGAGGGGGTAAAAACCAAGCCACATCTGCACCTGTTTGTTTAAAAAAGAGTAGGCCTATTTGTAACATATTTTTGTAGGTTTAAAAATTAAAGTTAAAGCTGTCTCATTGAACAGAAAAGATCTGAAAAGTTTGGGTAAGAATATATCTCAAATTGTAGAAAGGATTGCAATATTAAACTAAATTTATTGATATTAATAACTCAAAAACCACTTCAATTTCAAGTACAGTAAAATAACCAAAGTCTTATAGTGGCTGTTCATGACTGTGAGAAAACGGCCGTAAAGTGCGAATGCGCGTAAAAATGCCGGGTAAACGACGGGAATAACTACTAGACTCGAACTTCCGAGTATTTTTCAAAACTTTGAGTCGAGTCGAGTAGTCTAAACTCGGCTCGAAAAAAGCTCGATAATCGAGTACTCACACACCCCTAGATTATGTATTCGTTTATCTGTGTTCATACGTAGCTGAATTTAAACTCAGAGGAGAAACGAAGCTGAAGTTGTTAATCACTGGAAAAAATTAATGTCAGGTCTTGAGTCGTAAATGTTATTGTTATTACTATTATTATTTTGTAAAATATACACCATTTATTTAAAGATAGGAATCCTTTTCCTTGGTCCATCGTAGGTCTGTACAAAAAAGTTTTGTGATGAACTTTAGGGTGTAAACTATTGGTATTGGACGATTTTAGTTAATGTGAGGTCTGGTGCAGGCCTATAACCTCGGGGGGCCCCAGACGAGACGGCTGGAAACCAAATGAAATTATATCAAAATAAGACAAAATGAACAGTTAGGTAATTTAAATTTATATACGTTTTTTAAGTACTAAGTTGTTTATATCTTCTAACACATTTAATTTTGGTCTCCTTGATTTAAAAACTCTAATATTTAATAATCCTCAAAAATAATCTCAGCTCAAAATGTGGCCCCTTTCCTTTTGTGGCCCGGGGCAATCTGCCCCCTTTGCCCCCCCCTCTCGGCGGCCCTGTCTGTTTATGAATAACATTACATGAACAGAATATTTAAACAACACATACACTAAAAATTATATTTCCCATTATTTCAACTATTTTTTACCTTTTCAAACTCCACCTGACAGTTTCAGCTTTAAAGTCACAGGCAAAATAATACATATACAATGGTATTATTCAATCCCAATAAATAAAAAACAACAATAAATTTTTTTTGAAAACATTGTTGGACTCATGAACTGTATAAAAATATAAAACCTATGACTCTGGACTAAATATACTTTTGAATTAAATAAATATGTAACGGTGATGGTTAACAAGTATAACAATATAAAATAAGATTAATAAACTACCAATAATACTGATGAAAAAGGAAACTTTCTGACACATTTTTATTCTTGGATTCTTCTTGGCAAAAACTGGATTGCTTTTTGACCCCATCTGGTTTTGTAGCCTGGTTTTGGTCTGCCATTTTTTTTAATACCGACATACCACTTGGCTTTTTGAAACTTGTGTGACAAGTATGTGTTATACTGACCAAGTACACCTTCTTGAAACACGGTTTCGTCTTCTCTTGGGTTTGGCTAAGAAAAAACATTCAAAATTAGAACCTATTCTATCATAGATTTTTTCCTCCCAACTCTGAAGCAATAAGCTCATGAAGCCTCGCAAAACAACTTGGCGGATAGCTGAAAAACAGCTGGATTGGTTCTTTAACATGTATCAAATGGGAGCTTGGTTACTATTCTAAAAATATTGTTTATGGTTACTTTTCTAAAAATATTAAATTTTCTGTTAACGAGTGTTATAAGTTTTTTAAATCAGATGATTATTTAAGCTGGCTTTAGTGAAATCTCATCGGCTAAGTTGTTTTGTGACCCTTATAACTTTATGGTTCTCATCTTCTGTTTGTAAAAAAAAAATTAAAAGAACAAAATTACTTTGTCATTTTTATTGATTTTTACTTTCTCCCCCCTATACATACTATATGGAGAAAGTATTGTTTTCGTCAAAATTTTCGAATGTGAGTTTTTAGTGGATATATTCGTTTTAGTGCTCCCTGAATCCAAAAAAGTGGTTTTTGGCGTAGTGTCTGTCTGTCTGTGTGTGTGGATGTGTGTGTGTGGATGTAAACAAAGCTAGAGACGACACCAATGGCCCGATTTTCATGAAATTTGGCATGTAGGTATAAAGCCGTGGTATCTCCAGGCGTATTTTTCATTTTTTTGAATTTTTGATTTTTAAGGGTATTTACCCCAAAAAACCCATAAAAAATTACAAAAATGTAAATTTCTCAAAAACGGCTCTAACGATTTTAATGAAAATTTCATGGCCTTTAGTGCTTAAGATGACAAACAAAATGACACCACCCGCATGTCTGTAAAAATTCAGGTTCAGAAGTTATAGAGGTTTAAGTGTTAAAAATTCATATTTTTCAAATTTCACAAAATCTGTGACCTCTAAAGAAAATGTACTTGCAACCATTACATTTTAGTTGAAAAACTAAATAATCTAGTATTTTGAATCATTAGTTTACGTCAACTGTTGGCGGAGATAATTGATATTTTAGTTCGGCGGTAAACGCAGTACGTTGTCCAATGTTATTCTTATGGCAAATATTTTAAAACCGATATCTCCGTTATTTACTAACCGATTTTGATAATATTTGGTATATATTTGTGTGATAATTAATTGTTAATTTGCTTTATTTCACATATAAGTTTTCTGGTTTTAAATGACTTAAAGGAGAAAGTATGTGTCAATTTCCTGATACCGTTTATTTTATGGTTGTATTGGTGGGGTTGAGCCACACTCACCAGTAGTCTGTAAAGGTCAATCCCCTGAATCTTCGCAATCAACGATTGCAACTCATATTCCATTGAGCCACACTCACCAAATCCACCGTACGAATTAGCTGATGGGAGCTCAACAATGATTAAATGGCGGTAAATCTACCAGTAACACTTTATAAGAGGTAAATTACTCACCAATGAATGTGGCTGAACTCTGCCATTTCATCAATATGATTTATCTGCTCCTTTAAAAAGTCTATTGGAATCTAACCTTTTTCTTATTCATTAAAAAAATAGCTTGTATCTGATTTTATCTGGATGGTTGCATTGCTCTTTCGTAGTTAATTTTATTCCATATTTTTACTCAACTTAATTACTCACTTAAGAAATAACAAGTAAATGTGTGTTCATGGTTAACTCACCTCCCCGTACAATCGGCCTTTTTTATTCATAGCCAGGTACAAATTTGAATTGACTCCTCGAATGCGTACAAGTCCACCAAAACCGACCGAAGTAAACTCCATTACAGCTAAAATCAAATAAATTTGTATTGGGTTAGTAAATAAAAGTGCTTCTGGGAGCATATTCCTGTAACAAAATGGAGAGTGAACAGATCTGAGCACAAATATCTGGATTGTACATGTCTTCCACTCATTTAACTCTAACTCACACACTAAACATAATATATGTGTAATTTATAGGACTAAAGTGAAATTAAAATCCATATTTGTAGCCCCTGAGCTGCGTTATGACTATGAATAACTGCGTTTATTAACTTATGAATACCTTCGTCATACAGCTCCTAGTTTACTAGTTCGTCAAACTAGGAGCTGTATGACGAAGGTATTCATAAGTTAATTTAGACTAAAGTGAAAGTTAAAAATTGCCATAAGAAATTTCAAACCACCTCTATTAATTTCTCCTTGGCAACTTAGAATAACCAAATTTAAGAAGCCTCAAGACTAAAACACATACCGGTACACTATTTGCGATCTTTACTATGAATATCTTAATCTAAAGATGGAGAACCAGCTCACATCATAACTTGTAAAATATATTCTCCTACATTAATCTATTGAAAACATAAAGGCAAAACCCTCACTCACTCATATCACTAATTCTCCCCCTCCCCTTCACCTGGAAACATTACTCACTCATTAAAAAAAAATTGAGATTGAATGCAAAATTTATTGTCAGTTTTAAAAAGTCAGCAGGTATTTTAGTTATTTGTAAATATTTTACCAATTACTAAACTAAAAGTTTCAATGTGAGTTTTTGAATTGCTATTTAATTTATATACATAATTTAATTTAATAATAAATAATCAAAATCAAGACTGGCTTTACATTATTACTGTTTTGTTTGTTTCTGATTAGTTAAAAATCTTAAAGTGAAAATAATTTATTCTTTCACCCTGTTTCTTCTCAAGACAAGGTAATATTATCCTCCCACAAAATCTTGATGGAAAAGTCAGTCTGAAGGTAATATACAAATGTTAATTAAAAACAATACTACCAAATCAACAATTTAACTTATTTTATTCATCCTTTTCTCAGTTCTAAAAATCCACTAAAATTAATATCCATGAACATTAGTTTTTACAACAAACTCACTGACCGAAGTCGTTCATGTCTTCGTCGACGCCCTCCACCGTAGCGTCCTCTCGGATGACCAGGTTGTAGCCGGTGCGGCAGTAGAGCTGCATGCGTCGTCCGTAGTGGGGGTTGCCAACCCTCAGCGAGGGGTCCGTCCCGGGCGGCAGGCGGTAGGACGAACCCCCAGCGGGACACACGCAGCCTCTGCACAGTGCGGACTGTTATAAGTCAAAATGTACAGAAAAAATGGATTTAATTCAATTTTTTTGCTGTGAAACTTCTTTATTCCAAGTAATAAAAGTACATCATGTTACACATGGTGTAAAGAAAAAAGAAAGGTGTGTGCACAGTCAGCTAGTATGATGTAGTTGGGCTCGAGAAATAAAGCGGACCTAGCGGGTTTACTGCAGAACTAAGACAGTACACAAAATATTTTGATTGAGTTGTATTAACTGGTTTGTATTGTAGTCGTCGTAAGCGCTAGTTGCGTGAGCCCAACAACGTCACATCAGCTGACCCTGCACACACCTTTCTTTTTTCCTTACACCATGGTGTTACATACAATGAATATAGTCACAACATTACAATGACAACATTAAAAATACAATATTTTCACATAAATGTAAGTATAAATTCATTAAATGAAAAAAATCCCATTTATGACTAAATTCTTCTATCAAATACAAAGATGATTTTAATGAAAAATCCTATAACAACTTGAGAAATTTATTGCAATTTTTTCTGATTTTATTTGGTTTGAAAAACATTCAAAAAATTTGTTTCCGGCAAGTGTTTTTTTATTAAAAAATTCAAAGCTGTGTTGTTCTCCACAGTCGTGTGATCTGGTGTTATGAGTGTTGGTAGAATTTCCAGTGATGATTTTGGGTGGTCCCATCACTAGCAGGTTCTCTTGTGACGTGACAGTGATGAATTCACATCGACTTCCAGCTTTGATTTCTTAACTAAAACACAATTGAAGGAAAAGTGATTTGTTGATAACAGGTAAAATTTGGCTGTTCGCAGATGATGTTAGGCATTTAGTCAAAGCATAGGATGCGAAATCTTTAAGAAGTAAAGGCGCAAGATGGCCTAAATGAGATGAGTGACTGGTGCAAGCATAATAAATTGCTGCTAAATCGAAGTAAGACCAAAGCGCTGTGTTTCTACAACAGAAATAAAAACTGACAGTGTACCCTTACTACACCTTGAGGGGTCAAGCATCATTGTAGACAGCTCCATAAAATATACCATTAGTGCACCATTAGCATTAGCATTAGCATTACCATTAGTGACGACCTAAGGGGGCAAAACCACATTGAAAGTATGGTCCCAAGATTAACATCTGCGTGCTACATGGCAAGACACATGCAGCCACTTGTAGACAAGGATGTGCTACTAAAAGTATTTCGGATGCTTCCACAGTATTTTGATTTATGGTATCCTCTTCTGGGGCAACAGTCCTATGGCACATCGTGTTCTATTGCTACAGAAACGAATATAAGAACGATTTGCAAGCAGCCTTACTTATCCCATTGTAAAGAACTTTTCGATGAAATTAACATATTAATATTGCCAGCCCTTTTTCTACTTGAATCAGCCGTTACAGTAAAAAAAGCCTGAAGTATTTACAAAAACAAAGAAGTTCACTATCATAACACAAGACGCAAGAAAGATGTTTTTGTTCCTCAAGTTTCATCAAGCTTATTCAAAAGTGGCCCAAGATATTTGTGTGAGAAGATATTTAATAAAGTACCACCTGAAATCAGACGTATTGATAAAGTTGAAACCTTCAAGACCAAGTTCAAAGATTATCTAGTCAAGAGGCCGTATTATTCAATTGAAGAATATTTTTAAAGCTAAACTGGCCAAATTTACTGACGACCGCGGCACAACAGTGCTACCAGTGGGAGACCCTCAAGTATCAAGTATCAAGTAAGTTGACATATCTACATCACGTCTACATTACCTAGTGAGTGATGAGTGATGATGGGTTAAGTGGAACCACCAGGTTTATTCTATTTCATCTTGGTTTAAGGTTTTGCGGGTACCATTGAGGACAAACTATCCCGCCTTGTGGCGGGGCAGTCTTATGAATGTTTTTCCTTGTTTTATCAGTGCATGTGACTGGATTATGCATCATATGTGTTATGATCGTCCCAGCAACATTTATTTGTTGAAAGCAGATTGCCTGATTAAATTATGCAGGTGCTAAGTTTAGTTTGCTTGTGAAAAACCAGAACAGTTCAGCAGTTCGGTTTGCTTGTTGATTCCAGGAAAAGTGTAAAAGATCAAAATTTAATTTTTTGGGATATTTTGTGTTGTTTCCTGACCTTAAAAATTACATGACTTTTAAAGCTTTGACACTTATGATAATAAGGAAGAAGAATATTTGTCAACTACAATTTTCTTATTTATTTTAAAATTTTCTTAATGTTAGGTTTAAGACATTCACTAATCATAAATAATTCCTAAATATTGGTAGGCTAAATCGTGCGCCCCCACGAATAATGGACAAAAATGGAAATTTTGGCTTATTTTCACACTTTTGATGTCTGTAAGTTTACATTAAGAAAATATTTTCAATTATTCGGCACTGTCTTATCATAATTAAGATAAAGACAGAAAACAAGGTTCACAAAAATTATTGACTGCACCAACTTAAAGACTTTTACACAGGTGAGTTAGTATGGAATACAACTCGAGACAGGCAAACTATATTGAACTAAATGCTATGGAATTGATGAATAAACTTTAAAAGACAAAAAATTCATAAGCCAACTACATAATTGGAACATCAATTTTCTGAAAAAAAATTCATTTAAACATAAAAACCTTGTGTTACCGGTATCATTTAATTTTACAATTATAACTATTTCATTCATTTAGGAAATAATTAGATATGATCTTCAGAAATAATATCCATAAAAGCCTGCTGAAAAGTATCTTTTGATTAGAGGGATATTGTGTGTAATATTGCTTATGTGCATCATTAAAATCAGAAATAAGTTTCTGATACAGCAAAAAACGCTAGACAAAAAATTTCGGTTACCTGACATATAATCCCAAAAATAGGTAAGTGCGGTATCCATTCTATCTATGATCAACTCGGTCCAATCACTCCAACCCAAATTTTAAAACAGGCTAAGCTGATTCTCGATCAAAGTTAACTCAGCTGTTCCCATAAACTGTTTGAATCACGCTACATTATTTTTCAGGTTTACAAAAGTATAAAAAAGTCAAGATACCAAACGATTTGTTGTACTATATTTTTTTCTTTATTTACTTGTTTTACTAGCTCCATAAACAGTTGAAAGCTGTGGACTTTTCAAAGCAAACCACTAAACGTTATTGATGGGAGTCTAGCCAATCTCATTAGAGGAAACAGGAAACAGAGCTGTTTGGAAAAAATATTGCATCGGCTGTGCTATTTGAGGGGGGTCTATTTTGGTTTCCTTAGTCTGGAAAGAAATCCAAGGCCAAAACTTCTCCTTTCAGCTGAACAAATGGTTTGTTTAGTTTGAGGAATCATGCTTACAAAAATATGAATACTGAATGATTACACAAACAATATTTTAAAATCTAAAGGTTAATACATGTAACTAATTAACAAAAATAAAAATATTGATAATCAAATTGGTAATTTTTATATAATTCAAAGGCTCAAATTAGTATTTAACGTATATATTTTGTTATTTTCTAATTATGAATGCTTGTATTTTAAATTTACAATTCAATTAACAATATAAGGTTAAAGGAGTTAGGGAGCTTTTAAAACTGATTGTTTTTACGGATGCATCAGTGCACTGTATAACCTGAAATGAGCTATGCAATAAAATTACAGTACACCTTGGATTACCCGGACCCCACATTATCCGGATCCCGGATTATCTGGATCGATCCGTCCGAGAAATTAAAAAATTTAAATCACGGCAAAAACATGATTTTAGCGGGTTTACAGGTGAAATGCGCTTTCTAAAAGTAAAATGCAAATGTAATAAATTAATGTACGCATTTGGAATCACAATAATTGAAGGAACCGCATTACCTAAACAGTACATTACAGCATTTTCGTGAGCGACGTTTTTTTCATTACAGCGTTTTCTGGATTTCTACTTGGGGCGTTATGAGTAATCAACAAAGGTGTAGCCTACGGCAATTTTGCGAGTGTGTTTATTGCTGTTATTTGATGTTTTATGTTATTTCTTAAGAAGAGTTACTGTAACAAGTTTTGAGTTACTTTAAGTTTTGTCACGATTATTTCAATTTTGAGCTATGATTAATCTTAATAAATTAAATATTTTAATCTGGTGTTTTATTCCAAACCTAACCCGTATAAGTACGGTAAAAGTAAACTTTATATTCGTATGATTAATAATGAAGTTTAGTTCTTAAATTTGCTCCAAAATTAAACCCCCTTAAAATTTGAAATTTGAAATATTAACATGCTGTACAGTCTTGATACACCGTTTGCAGCATCAATTTAGCAAGGGCTAAGGAATGCGATCGCTACTTACGCAATATTGTAATAACCTCGGATTATCCGGATTTTTTGTTATATGGATCGGTGTTCCGCCACATTAATCCGGATAATCCGAGGTGTACTGTAATTAATATAAAAAAGTAGGAGTACCCCATAGATACTGACTACCCACATGTAAGAAATTAAAAATTGTTAATAGCAATTATTAACAATTCAGCAAGAAACAAAATTGTATTTCTTCCTATATCGTTTCAATTGAACCATATTCGTTTATCTAATACATCCATTATCTTTGCTAGAAATATACTGAGAAATATAGCTTGCGGTATTGGTACATTGTTTTTTCTAAGGCAGAATTTAAAGGTTTTAGCGATTTGCTAAGTCTAACTAAGTTTAAAATTTGTCTTTGCCTGACTCCATTGACAACCATAAAAGTAGTTCTTTCTGAAAGAAGGCGTGAGAAACCAATAAAATGTTAAACAATAAATTCTAACTCAGAAAAATCAGATTTAAAAAGTCCACATTTTGAAAACAGTTAAAACGCATGAAAAACACCTATGTTTCTAAAGATTTTCTTTTCATCTATAAATCTGCAGTTTATAACACTGCAGCCCTCCAAACTCACAAAAACTTAATCATTTTCCTCTCCCATGACGCAAACATTACTTACCTTTCAAGCGAGGATGCAACATCTCGTTGATTGTTGTCATCGGTAGTGTCTGCACTGGAGACTGGACTGGCTTCAGCCATGACAGATGTTTGTGCACTGCGTGTGTGTGTAACACTAGTGAATGTGTGTGTGTGTGTGTGTGTGTGTGTGTGTGTGTGTGTGTGAGTAACACTAGCGTATGTGTGTGAGTGTGCGTGAGTAACTGCGGCTAATGTGGGCACACTTCTGGCCTGGTTCCAGTGCAGCCCACGACTAAATCTGGCTCATTCACCACTACGGCTGCGGCAGTTGACTTATGACCTCACTGCTAGTGGGTTAATCACGGTGAAATAAATTAGAACAAATCATAATTAATGTCCCATACTGTATTTCATCGATAGAATTTATTTCTTTAAGTTTGGTCTTCTTTGTTGTTGTACGGTTAAATTTTGTTTTTCAGCAAGCCCACACTTTCAAAGAACAAAAATTGCAGAGTTTTTTAAATTATGTAATAAATATTTGATGATATTATTTTTATGTTAATATTGGAGGTGAATTTTTTTTATGTTGAGGAGAAAGTCACAAGTGACAAATTAATCAAAAGGGTATTACATATAAAAAAAACAATCTTGCTCTCTAGTGAGAAATGAGCTTTTATTATTGCACAGTGTTAATTTTTGGTGATTTAAAAATCTGTTCCAGGAAAAGAAGCAAAATAAATTAGGCTATGTGCACGCCTAATTCAGATTCAAAGTAAATGTTATTGAAATCTTAGAAAAACCTTTCAGTAATGGAATACAGTTAACAATTAACCATATTTTTATATTTGTTCGATTAAATTTGGTTAGCAGAGGTTCATATACAGGTGTAATAATAAGGAGTAAATATTATTAAAAAATAAATTTTCTGTTGATATAGTTTTTCCTCAATTAGCTATGACTCTATGATATTTAATAACTCATTGTGATTGGGATGATTATATTGGATAGATGTTAAAATTCTGATATTTTAAATTGTGTTCATCATTATTTACTATGATGAACATAATTTCCAATTCCCCATGATTAATGAAGTAGTTGTCTTTGATTATGGAAAGACCTAATACATAAAATATTTAATTCCACCTTAAAAATACATGCTTACTGCTTCATTTTTAACACCAAAATTGTGAACAAATATCCTCTATCATGAAACATAATTTATGGTCTTTTGCATAAAAATTATCTATTCTGCCCAGATCTATGTTTTATTTTGTTGGCTAGTATTATAACAGATTCATTTATTTACAAATTTATTCAATTTCTATTATGTCTATGATTCTGGAACAATGCTCGTTGATGATATACATGATCAGAATCTTGACTAGTGTTGATATGCTTAGATAAATTTATATACTCTTCCACTTATAATTACAAATCAAAATTAATTCTTTATTGTTGTCAACAATCTAAAGCAATTGTGTTATAAAAGTCAATGTTTGGTGTGAGTTAACTTGAAGAGAACATTCATATTGTCAATACAACATCAATGCAAAATTAACTTTAGTTATTTTAAGATGAAAGCCACCAAATTACTAACAAAAATAATATAATAATAACATTAGAAACAACTTTCAATGAGAAAAATAAGTTGCTCAATATCCGCTCCTTATAATTTACTTAAACATCCAAAATAGTTAAATACTCATCAGCTAAATAAAAAGCTCCTTTTAGATGAAGTCTCTGAGAATATTGAACAGATCTGGTTGTTCCCTACAGTTACAATATTTACTTATAATCTTTTGTATTTCAACCTGGGTGAAAGAAAAAAATAATTCTTATGGAAACATGTTTAAGAATTCATTTATATTGATAGCAAAGTAACCATTAATAGGTGAAAAAATGTGCAAATTATTTTCAAGTAAATTTATTTCAATAAACTATGTACAACTAAAACAATTCTATTACTAGAGCAAGGCTTTTTACAGTTTACAGGGCTACATCAAAAATGTTTCTTAACCAGGTACAACTTTTAATTTCCCATCGGCAGCAAACTTGTTTATTCAGTGAATATACAATGTACATATTTAAATTCCGAATACATCTGACTATAACATGAACAAGTTTTATTCAAGTTTTCATTAACACGTTCGCTGCTGGCTGCTAGATGGCGCGGCTGTGCCAGGAGCTGATCTAGTGTTTGTGTCGCTACGTAACATTGCCTCTGTTACATTGAACTATGGTGAAAACAATGATAGCAATGTTCACTATCAAACCGGTTTTGATTCTGATAGATACTACTTGGTGATTCTGATAGATACTATTTGGTGATTCTGATAGATAGCAGAATTACGTAGGTTGCAGCCGGTGAAGTAGTGTCGCTATTTAGCGGGAAAGAGGTGAGACAAGCCCTTATCTAAATGACCCTGTGGTGGTAATTTTTGGAAATAATGTTTTTATTGTGGGAAAAGTATGTCCCCAAGATCTGCAAGGAAATATAGAAAGCTCATGAGGAGCTGGCTAATCCACGACAACGTTAAACAACAATGAATGGTGCCGTTCTGGAACGTTCCTAGCTCCTGGCGCCATGTTCCTGGTGACGTTCCAGAACGTCCGCAGCAGCGAATGTGTTAAACTGATTTACATCAGGATAGTGTAGTTAACACTAAGGATATATTTCATAAGACATTAAAATCAGTGTAAATACACTCTTCTTTGCCTTTATTTCCCTTTATTTCTTATATCTTACACATTCTTATTTCTTATTTGCTTGTAAATACATTTTTATTATGAAATGTGATCAAAATAAGAAAACTGATTCAAGCATTATTTACTGATTTTATGCAGATTGTTATTTCGACCCGAATGTTACTCTGGACATTGGGGTGAGGATTAATTTGTTTTTGATTCAGTCAAAAATACACAATACCAAGTGTTTGCAAAATAGGTCTGGAATTTAAATGGACTTTTAATGCAGTTTAGTTCAAACTTCTTTGAACATCCTGTTTTAAATATACTTGCACATTCATAATGAGCCAAATATACAAGGTTTGCTACCGTGGGTGGTTTTTAGTAAATATTTTAGTCTACCTCAACAAGTTAAAGCCACATACCAAGTTTCTTCAATGTCTTGTAGGTCATATGTAAAATATAATTTAAAGTGTTACTTTTATTTTAAACTTTCATACATAAAACATTCTGTTTGTTAAGATAAAAAAATAAAAATAAATGTATATTTGAGAAGCTTCAAAATACTTTTTTGTCGGTTTCCTTTTGTAAGATATTACAGGAGAGAGTCGGGGGTATTTTAAATGGTAACAAAGATTCCACGCTCTTTCCCAACTCCTTTTGCCTCTCATACATTATTATAAATGTTGCATAAACACTTACTACTGACTAAATAAAATGTTTTATTGTTGATTTTCAAAATTGATATAACTTGTATTGTAACACCAGTTACGTAATTAAATATTCCTAAATCTATCACTTTTTAACAATTTATGAAAATTAACATTTGACTCTTGGTCCAGTTAAATAATGAGTTGAAGAATATAACTTTTTTCATCTGTTTCAGGCAAAATAGCAATTTAGATTGCCTATTTTTTTTCTTAGTCTCTCTTGAGAGCAAGAAAACAAGCAATGAAGATATTGGATCCAAAATAATTTTTTCAAATGTTAAAGTGGTGTTGTGACCAATCATTTCGAATTAGATTTTTTCACTGATTACAATGCCGCAATCCGTTTTTTAATATCTCTATTGGTTCTCAAGATAAGGGTACTTTAAATTTATTTATTTTCAACCAATTTAAACATTACAAATTGATAAAATAGGCCCATACCATAACCACAAAATAATGCTAGATAGTGACAAATAACCACCATCAGTCATTGTTGAGTGATTTACACTTAAATTTTACCAATGTAAATTTTTTGGCCGCCATCTTGGATCCGCCATTTTGAAATGAGGTAAGTTTTTTCAAATATGAAGTTGGTATTGTGACCTATCATTTCAAACTAGTTTTTTACGCCGAATTCAGTGCCGCAACCCGTTTCCAGCTAAAAAATTTGGTTTTTGAAAAATTCATATTTTTTGAGATTTTTATTAGAAATATGATAATATTTTGAAAATGAAACGCTATAATTAAAAATGGGTTGCGGCATTCAATTAAGCGTAAAAAGCTAGTTTGAAATGATGGGTCAAAATACCAACTTCATATTTGAAATAACTTACCTCATTTCAAAATGGCGGTTCCAATATGGCGGCCAAAAAATTTACATTGGTAAAAGTTAAGTGTAAATCACTCAACAATGACTGATGGTGGTTATTTGTCACTATCTAGCATTATTTTGTGGTTATGGGCCTATTTTATCAATTTGTAATGTTTAAATTGATTGAAAATAAATAAATTTAAAGTACCCATATCTTGAGAACCAATTGAGATATTAAAAAACGGATTGCGGCATTGTAATCAGTGAAAAAATCTAATTCGAAATGATGGGCCACAGCACCACTTTAACATTTGAAAAAATTATTTTGGATCCAATATGGCGGATCCAAGATGGCGGCCAAAATTGGGTACCCCCTCAAAATGAAGTATTAACTACCCAACAATGTTTGGGGGTGGTGTGGAATTGATATTTGAAAAAATATAGGAAAAAGTTAGGGGGGGGGGACTATTATGGGACACCCGGTATATTGTTGATATTATTTGAACAATCTTTTTACTTTCAGTACATTCTCAAATAAAAATATATCAAAGTTCCTGGCCTCTACAGGTCTTACCATGGTGCTTAAGTAATGGATAACTCCCAAAGTAGGAAATAGTCAGTTTAAAATAATTAAAATATATCAAAATATATTAAAATGCACTTATGCATTGAAAACAATACAACCTTTATATTAAGGTTGTATTTTACTTTTGCACAACCATTTGAGTTGCATATGCATCCATTTTAGACGCAAATTGTATTACTTAAAAACATGATTTAAAATACGTTAAGTTAAGGCGTTCTCTAATTGATTCATTTTCCATTCATTAGTGCCATCATGTTAAGTAGATGTTCAGAAAAACTTAACAATAATTAATCGAGTTTATGTTGCCAAGTTTAGTTACATGTTGTGTTCAACAAACATTCTAAATGGACAGTCTAGATTATCAAAAGTTCCTAATACTAATTAATAAACTAATACGAAAATTTGCTTATTAGAACCTATAGAATACAAACACTCAAATACTTGATTGCATTTGAACGAAATGAAAATATTTTAATACATAATGTTATTTACTGTAAAACCATAATACCACCAAATTCTACAATTACTTGAGATTTTCCAACTGGAATGACTATTATCAGTACTCAAAGCATAAAAAAAACAACTTATCATAAAAAGAGACCTTAAAAAGTATAATTAAATATGAGATCTTTAAAGGAATTAGTATTTTTTTGTTATAGCTCTTAGTTCATAATTTGTTAGTGCTGCTAAGACCATCAATATCACAAAATTACCATAATTTGTTCTATTATTTTTGTGCTTAAGTTTTTATATTTAAAATTTGTTTATCATAAATCACAATTGACTGGATAGCCCAGTGGATAAAGTGATAAACTCAAACAGTGTCGCTGGTTCAATCCTAACCAGGATTGAAACTGGGTCCAGTTACCATTTATTTGTCATTGGGCTATGAGTTAATTATGCTATCTAACAAAAAATTACTGTTAGCAACAAGATCCAGGTTTAGACCGTTACTGATCATAAAGTAAATAAATGCCACTGGCATTGAAAAACACTCAAAAATAATGTATGAAATACAATTTTTTTATTTAACAAAGTTTTTTAGTAGTGTAATTCATGTTTGAATAAATAAAGCGTGAACAAATCAAGTTTTAGTTGAACCAATAATCTATTATTTCAAAAAAAATGTTTTTGTATAACATCAAAATACCATAAGTGTTAACATGATTTATGATTATAAGTGTTAACCATAAGTGTTACCATAAGTGTTAACGATTTTTGATTATATATTCAATTTTTTTTATGAAAATTTATTGAGTGTAATACACTTGACACTCACATTTCGAATAATATTCTACATTTTTAGGAAGACTCAACCTTGAATTAGTTCACTTTGTTGATTTGGTTTTGTATGTATCTTTTTACATATTAAATGACAAATAGCTTTCCAGGATCAAATAATTTACAGAATTTCATTGTACTATATGTACACCAAGAAATAAAAAAAATTAAAATAAATCATAAACTAATACCTAATTTATTAAAAATTGGCATATGTTACATGTTGTTTAATGGAAACCCAAATAATTCACAACCTTATACTTTAGAGGTGAGCGGGGCAAAACCGTACAGGCAGTTTTCATTCTATTTTCAAAGGTACAGAGCTGCCGTGTCAGGCTCGCGCTATATTGGAGTAATTTGTAGGAAAGAGCAGGTTCTACTAAGTGCAACATTTTTATACTTTTAAAGAAAAAACCTGGGTTGGTGAATCTTTTTCTAATTTTTGCAAATTTTGAAATGTGAATTAGGCAGAAAGTCTTTTCTTATAAACTAGAATATTTGATATCTTGAGAAACTACTTGTCTTAAGCTATCTTTGATATCCAGAGATCATTAGTTAGGCTATGGGTTTTGAGGTTATGATTTAAAACTACCATGTGATACATGGTGGGGAAAACCGTACAGAAATGTATGGTTTAGCCCCAAATGGTCTATTATAGCATCATCAATGATTGTAGTTTTATGAAAAAATCATCTGAAATTTAAATTTTTTCATTCCAGCTACTGATTTTAGGGTTCTCACAGACCTGGAACATCAGGAAAGGACAGGGTTAGGGAAGTGTTATGTCAGAGAAAGTGTTTTAAATTGACTTGAGTCATGGAATTTAATGAAAAAAACATATAGAAGGTGTGCGCTAATGTGTTAGAAATGTTATTGTCTGTATGTCAGAATCAAATAGTCCATCCAAAAAATAAATGTAAGGAAATCACAGTATAAAAAAATTACAAGTTAGGGAAAATTTAAAAATAGGCAAGGGAATGTCAGGGATTTATAATGCACAACTAATGACATGATATACAATTTATATATGGTATTGTGACCAACTCTGATGTGTTGTTTTTCATCCCCAATTATGCTATTTTACGATGTAGCCCCTCTTATTGTATGTACAGTATATCCCCACCTCTGGAGCTATATCATACCAGGAATTTTTTTTCATTATTTGAAAATATAAAGCCGGCTCCACACATGCGTTATTCCGCATGCACCGAATGTTCGACGTTCGGCGAACTATTTGTCTCGCTATAGGACCGACAATGAACAAGCACTAATGTTTGCTACTTGCCAAATACATAAACACCCCTCCACACTACTCGCGATTCGGCGAATCGCTGCTCGCTGCTTGCCGAATGACGCATGTGTGGAGCCGGCTTAAAGAGTGGAATAAATCGAATTCATTTTTGAGCTTTGGTAGCTAATAAACCAAACTAGATGGTTTTTGTACTAGATTTGAACTCAATTTAACTGATATACAGCCTTTCTTGCTAAACGGAATGGCTCAGCCCCACTTTCCCCTATTGAGTATCAGAATAAGCTGATATTGTTTCCTCTTTAGTAATGACAATAATGTAATTGCATTGTCTAAGTTGTCAGAAACATTAGTTTTAAACATAAAAAGTAATACATGTTATAAGTAAAATAAGAATCACTACTTTATAAAACGAGTCTTTTTTATTGGTGTGTTTGATACATACATAATATTAATATATAATGTATAGTATAAACTTACATCTAAAGTAAAGTAAACAGAAGAGAGCTCTTGCTATAATTCTAAATAAATTTTAAACATATGGAAAAGTTCAAATTTTTACAGCTTTTGAGAATAAGTAAATAAATGAGTATTTTGGAAAAATCACATTCATTCAATTGGCTTTATTTTGAAAGATTGCTAATCAAAAAGTGAATTTAAGGCCTGGTTCCTACAACAACCAGTACACAGTAACATTAGGAAAAGTATTTTGTTTCCTTTTTTCCTCCACAGTTACTGCCCTCTGTACTGGACATTTTTTAAACAAGGCCTTAACTTCTTTAATCATTGTGTGGTAAAATTAACATTTAAAAGTTAAAAAGATTAATCTACGATTGTTTTAAAGTCTTTGTCCTTATTCCGAAATAACAGTAATATGAATAAAGTTCATCTTCTGTACATAATCGTTATAGCTAACTAGGAGGCGTTGAAACACATTATGGTAGAAACGATGTTACTTTTGCTACGAGGCCGGAAGAGAAGCAGACTTGGGAGACAGACTTTCCGAGTGAGTCGTTCGTCTTCTTCTTATCTGCTTCCAAAATCTTCTATCTAAAGTTTTTTCCTTAAAACAAGAGAAAAATAATGTTCATATAATTTTATAAATATCACTGTATGGTACTAGTTTTATAGTTCAAGAGCCCAAGACCGCCAAACTTTCGTTATTTAATAAAAGCTGAAATTTTCTCTGAGCAATGTTCTGAATATAGGTAACAAAACTATGGTACTTGGGGGACTCCTAAGAATTTTCCTCAGTAGCCAGATAGTTCTGATGGTTTTAACATCTTGCCAGTGGCGGCTGGTGGGTTAAATGAACGGGAGGACTCACTTACTACTAACTACTAAAAGAGCATTAAGGATTTTGTGTATTACACCTACCTTTGATTACTATTCACAATTTCATGGTCTACAATATTACCAATATCCGCTGAATTCACTATTAAAATAATAACAATCATTTATCACCAAACCTGGTTACCGACTCAATGGAGTAAAAGAGACACATGAAACACAGAATGTAAACAAATAACCTCACTTTAGCTCCCATCCCTCACCGTTTAGGTTACGGTTTAGAGGTTAGAGAGATTGGTAGGTTGCTATGGTTACTAAAACGAATAAACAACAGTTGCACCAACATGAATCGTGCAATCATAACGGCAGCAAAGGTTCAGCTTCTTAATGCCCTAAACAGATTGTGGTGGCTGCATTGATTACTGATGTGCGCGCGCATCTTCGGACGCTGCCCCAGACGGCGTATAACTCAACACGGCAATGACGTCAGAGCACCCTCTCCACTGTCTGCTGGATTTGCCATAAGATAGCATGCGTTTGGATTGGGATGCTCTGGCCAGAGTCCGCGAGATAAACGCGCAACAGCAGTTGACTCCTAAATACTTTTGCAAAATATTTCGATGCTTATAGTTGAAATGAATTTATTATTAATGGTCAGTATAATAAAATTAGTGGTTTTTACACATTTTATCGGATGCATATATAAATTAATTTAATTCAGTATATTTGAAAATCTTCTGGAGGGGCGGCGTCCGAGAGTCCTTATGGGCCGGCCGCCACTGCATCTTGCAGACAAATGACAAATCTGAGATATTTTTTCATATATATTATTTCAAACAAAATTACCATGAGTAGGGTAGAATTGCCAAAGTTTACAAGAGAAAATTATTTAAAACTGAACTTTGTACTTTAACAGAATTTGCATACATTTTTCTTTACCCTGAGTGTTATGCTTTTTTTTATTTACTTTACAGTATTTTCTTTCTACTGAGTTGACACAGAGTAAAGATAATATTCACTGATATCATTGCATTATAGTATTAAAATAATTGCAAGGTTCAATATTACTTAGACAGTTATTCTGTCCCTACCTTTATACTGGAAGTTACCACCTGTTTAAAGTAATTTAGAAGCTTGCAATGATATGTATCTGTGAATATTAGCCAAAGTCAAGGGCGTAGCCAATGGGGGGGTTAGGGGGTCAGAACCCCCCCCGAAATTGCAGATATAGCATTGGAAAAAAAAGGTCACCACTTTTGCCGAGACGGAAATTCGCTCGGCGGTGGCGGCTAAACTAAACCCCCCCCCCCCCCGAAAAAACTTCGTGGCAACGGCTTTGGCTAAAGTAACCACTAGCCAAACTTCATATAGTTGGTGATTATTGTCACCTGTATTTGGAGCATTGCTCAGATAAACTTCCAGCCTTTATAAAATAATGATAGTCTGGCGGTCGTGGGCATCGATGTCAATAAATACAACTGGATAGCGCGCTCCCCGTAAGGCTCGTGTAGTGATTTCCGAGCCAACACAGCTGTGCGTTGGGGTTGCAGCCGGGCCGAATTGAAGGGGCGTTGGGGGAAATAGTGCGAAACTGTATTGTTAACCGTATTGAAACCGGGCGGATTTGATAGCAGTTTTACGGGTAAAGCTTGCTATAATAGATGTATTGCTACAACTATTAAGTAATTACAATTAATATTTAACTAGACGGTCAGTACAAGTTGGCCGGCAAAAGAAGCGTTCCCCCATCGCCCCTGCAAAATCTTAAACGAAACCACTGCCGGCAGCTCGTGTTGCGGGGCCTGAGTTACCAATCCAGTGTACTTATTTACATCGATGGTCGTGGGCTCTTGCTCTATTACATTTTGATATCTAGATATTTAAACTTAAGCTCACAAATATTCAAAGGCTGTGTTCAATTTAAATTTTAAATGAATAATATTTTTCTAGCAGATATTAATAAGTGGACTTATCTCAATGTTCCAATATTGTACTATACAAACTGGACTGAAATTTTGAATTCATATGAGGAACGTACTAACTTTGAAGCTCTTACATTTTGTTTAGGCGGCACTAGCGGTGCGGGGATGGACGTGGGAATGTCGTCGGTGGAGTCTTTGCTGAATAGTCTCATCAGCCGACTGCCTGAGGACGTGCTAGGAGTGTTGTCTTCACTCTTTGTGCTACGAAGAAATTGTAATCTGGAAAACAGAAATAAAGTGGTGAAGTTTTAAGTAAATTTTACTGTTTGGTTTTAAGTGTCCTTCGTAGTTTAATTTACTTCAATTATTTGCATTTAATATGTTAATTTTTAAAACATAATTCATATTGATGAAAATCTTTTACACTCAAACTCACATTAAGACAATCTGTAATGTAATCTTAAATATATTTCATCAATATCTAAGGTACTCTTGTAAGGGCCCATTCGAGTTGGTTTTTTCATTTTTTAATAATTTTTGAAGTCCATCATACAAACAATGTACAAATAAGTAGTTTCTCACTTAAAAGACCACATGTAACATTAACTAATGTCTTAATGGACAAGACGTCAAGATTAACTAAGATGATTAACAGAGGTGAACTGCTTCAAAATACATACCAGGTTATAACCATTTGATCAATTTTGTAATAATGGAAAAGTATTCATTAATAAAGCAATAGTACACTTTGGAAATTATATTTTAAATTCCGAAAACAACATTTCAAGATGGTAAGGAATGCCATACTAAACAGCTTGATTGATTTTTATAAATTCCTCTAGCTATCTTTGTTATTTATTGTTATATCTGAAAATAGCCTTTATATACTGATACTCGTCAATTAAATCTTATTTTTGTTAAATTGTTTGTTAATCCCCTGAAAGTGAATACATTAATTAATTTATTATATTTTCTATATTTTTGTTAAGTAAGTTTATGTCCACCCTGGACTGGAAATATTGCTTCAAAATATCGCCTTTAAAAAAATAGTGCAAAAATCATCGTTCTTTAAAATGTCTTTTTGTATCCTAATATTTTAGTTCCACGCAAGCCTCTGAGCTCTTGAAATATGAAATTTTCAATATGTATTTCAGTGAACAGAGAGTTTGTCTATTGTCCATTGCCTATGGTTGACTACTAATTCACAGTTCTTCCAAATTGTAATAATGCTAATTATTTTGTTTCATATCCTTTTGAAAATGTTGGTGGTTATATTTATCATGAGGATAACTTTTCAATCACACATCACACATTTACATCAACATCACATTTTCTTTCCTCCATCAATCTACTCACATTATCTTTGATAACTAGCGTAGTCCGTCATACGCACTGTCCCTTGTAACATTGGACCTAGGTTTCAGCTAGTTGCCATCTTCAGCTATTCAGAGTAGCTGAAGATGGCAACTAGCCAAAACCTAGGTCCAACATTACAACGGACAGTGCGTATGACGGACTATGCTAGTTATCAAGAGTGTAAAGGAAACACGCGGAAATCACCTCTACCGACTACTCACATTTTGCTACCCTTGTTGGTGCGGGACTCGGCGGAGTGTGAACGCCGCAGCCGCAGCCGCGTGAAGAAGCCCGGACTGGAGGGGGAAGTCGAGGCGCGCACCCTCGTCACACAGCTGTCAGACCGGTTGCCCTGCCCACAACAGCACAACAGTAAACCAACTAGTTGCCGTGGTAACTGACTGTTAGCCATGGTAACAAACACTCACCACACAGCTGTCAGACCGGTTGCCCTGCCCACAACAGCACAACAGTAAACCAACTAGTTGCTGTAGTAACCGACTGGTCGCCGAGGTAAACTGACTGGTTGCCGTGGTAACTAACTGGTCGTTGTAGTAACTGACTAGAAGCCATGGTAACCAACTGTTACTGTGATAACCAACTGGTCGTCATGGTAACCAACTGGTTGCCATGACAACTGACTGGTTTTCTTTGCTAATTAACTGGTGGTAACTGACTGATTGCCATGGTAACCTACTGGTCGCCATGGTAACCACTGACTGATTTGCTTTGGTAATAAACTGGTAGTAGCCGACTGGTTGCCATGGCTACTGACTGGTTGCTGTGGCAACTGATAGGTCACCATGGTAATAAACTGGTTGCTGTGGTAACCTACTGGTCGCCGTACTAACCGATTGGTTGGCATTGCAAAAAACTGGTCGCCAAATTAACTAACTTGTCGCAATCATAACTGACTCGTTGTTGCGGTAACAAATTGGTTGCCGTGGTAACCAACTGGTCACTTTGGTAATTAATTAAAAGTTAAGGTTTTAGGGATGCCTCAGGGAGAACCTTTGAAAACCTTATAGTCATCCCACTAACCTGGTCAGTGCTGTAGCTCTTGGTGCATTCACTGATGTCGGGGGAAGAAGAGCTTTCAGTCGTGTCCTCTTCGTCCTCCGGCAGCGGCTCGAGGCGTCTGCGCTGCGGGAACCCCTCCCGGCGCATGGCAGACGGCATCAGCGGGATGAGTGTTACACTGCCCAGCAGCTCGTCCATCATGAGGGCTTCCCTGGCGTCGTCCATGGCTGTGCCCAGACCCGGGCAGTCGGGGCATTGCTGGGGAGAAAAGAATGGTTAACCCTTTGCAATTGGATTGGGTATTTGCTGCTACTCCGTAGTGATCGCATGGCCAGCTCTACTGGCCGCCATTAGCAAGTGGAAGTCAGACTTTTTCCAAAACAGCTGTCATAATTTGCGATCGGTCGGCCAGCAGTGCTGGCCAACACAAAACCCAAGGAACGCTTGGGTGCCCAGTAGGACTGGTGGATAAGTGCCGATAACATGTGATTTTATTTCTTTTTCTAAATTGTGCATGATGGCTGTAGAGTGCTGCAACCTAGTGAGGGAGGTATTTAACTAAATGATCAGCAGGCTTGCAACATTGAAATGTAAAAATCCCCTCCGATAACATTGCAGGTTTTCAATGAAAATGATTCCGAGCTGCCGGGCGTGAAAACAGTTCCAATCAGACTGGAATGAGCCGCCATGATGGATGCTGAGCTGATGCAGAGTGATGCTGAGTAGATGCTGAGCTGATGCGGGCTTGGCCAGTGGAGCTGGCCATTCGACCGTTGGAACTAAGCCATACGGAAATTAATTCCACCTAGCTACTGACTGCCTTTTAGCCACTCCTGCTGGCCTTACGATCGCAAAGGGTTAGGGAAATTATTAGCCTCCAATCGCATAATAGTCTTTATTTAGAATTGAGGGTCAGACTTCAAAATTGAAAATAGATCTCAGATTACAGAGCCATTGTTTTTTTCTAGTTTGTTATCGTAATTGTTTCAGAGCACCAGTTTGACTTTCTCAAAACCAATGAGTTTGAGTGTACGATATTTTGCACCTATCTCTTCTTGCTGTATGCGCAACACACCTACCCCAAGGTCTGTAAATTAGAAGAGATTAATAACATTACTAAACTGTCAGGTTGCCTAACTTACATATGGCCTGTGGAGCTAAAGATAGTTACGTAAATCGCATACCCAATTTTTGGTTCTAAGCAAGCTCTATTAGCCTATTGGATAAAAGTATAATCTAAAACGAGATGTCAATAATATGCTTCCTTTGATTAGTCAAGATTTTTTTGTTCCTGCTGCAGATCATAGGTTTTTACGGTCTACAAAAGACATCTTGTGCATTTTTCCTCGGATAACCTGAATAGGTTCTCTTATTCTTCTCTTCTCTTCTTTACTACTAACTTTGGGAGAACCCCTAAAATACCCTCCCCCGTCCATAAGTTTCTGACCCCCTAACAAAAATCTCCTTCTGCCCCCAAAAGTGACATACCTCAAGCGTAGGGGAGGTCAGTTCCGAGTCGCCGCTGGTTGGGGTTCCCCAGATGTCCTCTCCCGAGGTTCCGCCAGATGTCTCACACTCGTCTTCCCCCGCGAGTGCCGTCGACGTTGCCGCCAGCTCGTGGGAAAACACGTCCTGATCCGGCAGTGACCTCAGATATCTAGGAAAGAAAGAAATTCATCACTTAGGGGCATTTTAAAATAATCTTTTGATTGTAGGATTATGAAAAGGCTCTACTGTGTCTTCACAGAGTTGAGAAAAAAATTTAAATAAATGCTTTATACTCTTGAAAAAAAATACAGCTCGCTCACAAAAACAGTGGCTATAGTAAACTCATCTTTGGTCCTGTAGTAATTTAAATAAAGTCTGATTATTGTCAGGGTTGTAATCCTGACGATCCATAAAACAGAATGTATTAATGAAACTCTATCATTTTTGAAGACTAGTTTATGTCAAGAGAAGTTCAAATTTGGTTATTTTTTTATATACTTACAACTTTATACAAAACCATAGAGTTTACTTCAATTGTATATTCGGTTTACATTGAAATGGATTTTATTAGATGAGGACATTACTTTTGAAATTACCGCACTCTTCTTTATTTAGGTAAATTTTATTTTCACTTTATCAACTCTTTCAAACAACACGCTTTAAGTTAGATAAAACTACAGCACAATAAGGAGGTGGAGAAATCTGGAGAAATACCTGTCAAAAAATGAAGTAGCCCGAGAATCCTCTCCGAGTCTTTCGAACAACGCCATCTTCTCCGCAACGAAATATCCAGCTCGTATCGTCCACCCTCTCAGAGACTGACTTACGGACTCCAACTGGCCCCCCACCACACCATCTGTACATACAAGTTCTGCTACACCTCTAAGCTACACTACTGCTACTGACGCCATACTCTATTTACATACTGGAATATAACTTACTAAGTACGACAAAAAAGTATTACTAAGTAATCAATTTAAGTTGGAACGTACAAAGGGGGTACAAGCTGGGTTCTAAAACAACGAGAAAATAATATTTTCAACTTACTTTTTTCTCTCCAAACTTCCAAGAGGTTTTTTATGAGATGGACAGGTCCTGTGTTTATTTATTTGTTATCAATTCTTTTTATTTTTCTAAATCAGAGTCAAATAAATGTGCTATGAACTTGTTTTTGTCTTTTTCTTCAATTGTCATTGTTTTATTTTTCAAGGAATTCAGTATGATGCTCTACATTATCGAAGCTCTTAAGTATGAAATATTAAATCCAAAGTATGGAATTTTGGTTTTTTAAGTTTAAATTTACCATATCCCAAATAAGCAAAACTTGAAAATTTTGTGAATTAAGATGAGGGCCATGCTGTGATTTCTCGTAAGTATAAATTCTCATAGAACCAATGGAGGTATATTCCTGTATGACTTATTTTTATGTTTGAATGACTTGCACTCATTCCAAAAGTTTTTTTTACAAAATATTTAATGATTTGCCTTAGAATACTACTAAAAGAAATAGTGGTTTTTCTAAAATTTTGAGTTTTTTTGTAAAAATGTCCATTGATTGACTGTAAAATATAATTGTTTGTCCTCTCAAGCTTGCATCTTGCTTCTCTGCTCCTTCCCTTATGTCCATCAAATGGTCAATTCTGTAGATGATGGTTAAGAAGAGGTTTGCTAAAACCAATATTCGGTTTTGCTTTCTTTTAAAATGTAAAGAATAAAAATACAAATGATATAAATGTACCCTAAATTTTATGTGATATTGTCTGTCTCAGAGAATATGATAGCTGCGCTGGCAACCAAAATACAAAAGTATTACTCCTTTGGAATTTGAGACCTTTTAGTTGCTTTTGCTTTTCAGTCATAAAAGTATGAATACACCCCCAAGAAATATTGAGAACTAAAATGTAATGACAAATGTGTAATTTTTTTATTGCTTTTCTTGCTAGCCCTTCTTTAATTAAAGTAAAATTTAAAACCAGTCAATACCACTTTCTTCAGTCCTCTTCCTCTAAGAGGACTGAATAGGTGCAAGAGGGGCAAATCCTCTTCAGTAATATTTTGTCACTTTATGAATCAACTCTTCTTCTGCTGGTTAGAATATTCATGGTTATTACACTACTGAAATTGAATTCCTCAACTGCTTTTCAAAATAAGTCAACACTTTTTCATTGTAGGTTATGATCATTTAGGACAAATATTTACTAGGTAAAAAAAACCTATACAGGGCCGTATTTTGTGTTGTGGAGGCCCCTGGTGGGGGGTCCGTTTATTTTTAGACATTGGGATGGCTTTCGAGGCTTCGGCAAAAATGGTGCTTGGTTTACGGCACTACACGGTTCGCTATTTTCCCTTCACTCTGCACTTTTCATCGGACGTTTTCACCCTGAGCTCCCTTTTACGTCGCCGGAGGCCCCTTTTACACCCGAGGCCCCCGTCAGTCCACCACGTGCACCGTTAGGGAAATATGGCCCTGAACTTATAAGTCGTAAAATGAGACCAATTCTAAGAAGCATATTACTATTAAATCAAGAATAAATCATAAATTAAACAACTCTGCTTTAAGTAGATAAGAGTCAGAAAGAAAGATTTTATCTCACTATGTTATCTACAATGTATCATGTATAGTTGATGATTTAATTTCAAGAGACACTCAACTACTATTACTTAAGCGACAAGGGAAAAGTAAGGGATATTACCAATTTAACTACATTTTTATTTTCCATAAGGTTTAAAAGGCCTCATTTTAATACCTAAGCTTTTCTTACAAATTCATAACGTGATATGATTTTGCTCATAATATTTTCTTTAGATTTTGTTTACATCTCGGCTAACATTGGTTACTTTGAGTAGGAATGGAGATAAATGTATTAAATCAGGTAGATCTCAATCAAGTTTAGTCAGTTGCAGTTTTTCTGTAAGATGAATATAAAGCTCCTCATCAAATCATTGGCTGACAGCCATTCAGATTGTTTCAATGATAACATGAATCATGTGGAATCCAGTTCTTATGAAAAGAGTTGACCCATTCAACTGCGTCTACTAAGTGAGATGGAATTTAGAAAGCAGAGTAGTGAAGGGTCAAGAATCAGCCCTAAAGATATTATCTTGAGTAAATATATATTTTATGGAAATTGGTTACTAAATAGTATATTTCGCAACAAGGGCCGAAAATGAGGTTTTGCAGGCTCGAGATCGTTTTTCAAATTCGAGACGAAGTCGAGAATTTGACACGATCGAGAGCTGCAAAACCCTTTCGGCCGAGGTGCGAACGCTGTTTTTCACCACACTACACAATGAAATATACCCTAAATAATAAAATAACTGATTATTATTTGTCTCACTTGAAAACAAACCACAGCTTTGAAAATCATATGATCGCAACTATCCTGTCTTGAATGCCGTATAATTATGTGATGTTATTCTGACGTTGTTTCAAGCAAATAAACGATCATCTGACTTTCGGCCCTAGGGCCCAAATGTTTTCGGTCCTGTGGCGGCAAACGTGTGTTTCGGTCCGCGTTTGACGTTTGTAAAACAGGTGATTTTGTCGTAGTGTGGTGAAAAGAAATTTAGATTGAGATCATCTGAAAAAAACTTTCTTAGTTCTTTTGAGAATTTTGACCTCCTAAAATAAAACCCAAATCCTAATTGGCCACTGTTCAAAAGACAGAGCACAAAACATATATTCACAATAATTTTTTATGTATATTTCTGTCTTATTCCAAAGACATTTTTACTGCCATTCTATATTCACTTTGGCTAATTATCAATATTTTCTTTAATTTTATGAGGTGTAAATAAGTTTTAACCACCCATTGGATCCTAACTGGCTTTTGCTTTTTAGGTTCCAATACTGGGTACAGCAGTAGAAGTTGTCATGAGTGAAGTAGTGTTCTAGCCGTCTTTCAGACAACAACTTCAGATCCCCACCAGGGAAGCTGAGCTTGATGGCAGGGTGGGCAGGGTATACTGGTGACCAAAATGAGGGCCACCTTATCCCTTGAGGCTTACATCCATCACCCACCCACTCTAGGCTTGGCTGAACCTCTTTTATCTACCACTTTTTTCCTTTTACTTCCCCTATAAGTACATAAGTTTTTAAGAAATATTACAGGGGAAGCTTCCTCTCCTTTCTGGTGTCCAGAACATAAAGACAAAAAAATGGCCGAAGGACCCTCGCAGGATTTTTCTGTGGGTTGGGGCAACCCAGGCTTCCTAATCCCCCCTACAAAAAAATTTTTAATTGATTCCTTAAACAATGATGAACTTTGAACAATGATGAACCTGTATGATGAACTTTTTTACCTGCCAATGGCCATCCTTTCTCAAGACACAGAGAGAATAATCAACCTATTACTTAGCATTGTCTGATGTTATGAATCTAAATTTTTTTCTGTTTTGTCAGTGATACATTCTTGAAGGGATGTCAAAAAATGTTTTATAATTTTACTATGGAAAAAATTTGATGTTTTGACCTACATTTATTTACTTGCAATAAGTTTACAAATAAAAACCACAAAAATTGAGTGGCCCCTTAATTTTTTTTAATAAAATTATGAAAAAATAAATCACTAAAATATAGTTTTCTTTGAGTTTATGCACCACAAAACAAAACAAACTATTAGTTATTTAAACAGAATTTTGTTTATAATGATTGGAATGGTTGGGTGTTTTTATAGTTTGACTAATATTAGCAGCTCCCGAGCAAAACTGAGCTTATTTTTTCATGGCTCCAAAAGTTGATTCAAGCTGACACGACAAGGAATACTATAGTTACCTTAAAGAAATAAAGTAGTCGTTTTTTCAGTACCTTCAACATAAGAGATCTACCGCTCCATCACACTCAAAATTGGATAGTCAATTTAATTGTACACTTCACCAATCAGAAGAAGCATATACAATTTTTACACGAAACATAAACCGACGATATGCTGGGTGTCCACAATAGATTTGTACAATTTAAAACTTAAAACCAGACTGTTACTTCTCATCGTTCTGGCTGTGCTGTATTGACCACATTGCAAAGTTTAGTTTTCCTAATAATTTTTGCCAACATTTCACCTGAATATATATTTTATTCAAAATAAAGTTGTACAACTAAAACTTGAAGCCAAACATCGCCGCCTTGTATTTGCAACAGATATGCTTGGTCCCCCAGGGGATGAGTCTACTTTTTGGCCACATTCTCTTCAGCAATGAAGAGGGTTTACCATGGATGTGAAGTCTCTTCACGCTGATGCAGAAACGTGGCAAAAAAGTAGGTTCATCTCCTTTGCAAGAGTGACCAAGCATATGATGCAAATACCAGGCGGCGAAGGTTTGGTGTTGGGTTGCAGTTGTACATTTTTTATTTTTTGATAAAATATAGATTGAGGTGAAACCCTAGATAAAATGGTTAGTATAATAAAACTTTGCAATGTGGTCAGTGCAACAAACACTGCTAAAACATTAAACGTTGAGAAGTAACAGTTTGATTTACACTTTAAATTGTACTAATCTGTTGAGAACAAGCAGAATATCGATCTAGTTAAAACGATTAGCTTAATCTATCCTAGAACAGACTAAATCTGGAACCGATCTATCCAACTCCAAAGCACGACCGAGCGGTAAACTATTCAGAACAAAATAAAACATTCATTCAAGAATATAATGTTTATTGACATCATAACACGGTTAAATATGTGATATATGACCTGCGGGGAGATCGTCTTGCTCTTTGCCGGTCTCGTCGCCGTCCGAGTCGTCTGCGTCGAGGCGCTCGTCTGCGTCGAGGCGCAAGTCCTCGTCGAGGCGCTCGAGGCTGCTCACGGTGCCGTAGCGCCGCAGGCCGCAGGGCGAGAGCGACTGGTACGGCGGCTCCTCCCCCTCCCCCTCACTCTCGTCCTCCGCCTCCTCCGTGCTCCCGCCTCGACTCACCGCCTGCAACGGTGTTGCGTTGTACGGAAAGTTTTTGTAAAGGAAAATTAATAGATATCTTGTTGATCGCACAAAAGAATAGCGACTGGACAGCCGAGTGGATAAAGCGCTCACCTCATAACGTGAGGGTTGCCGGTTCGATTCCTGACAGGATCAAAACTGAGTCCAGTTGCCATTTGTCATTGGGCTATGAATTAATGATGCTATCTAACAAAAGGTCGCCGTTAGATAGTAACAAGACCCGGGTTTGGACCGTTCCTGGTCAAAACGTTAAAAAATGCCACTGGCGTAGAAAGACACATAATACAAAATAAAAAAGGAACGCCATATATGCAATAATTTTAAAATGTTAATTTTACATCAATATTTATACTTGGATTATTTTAATTAAGTTTGCTGCCATTTTTTTACCTTGCCCTTGCCCCGCCCACATAGACTATTCAGTCGTGTGTGGACATCAAACCAGCAAAGCAAGGAGTGAGCCAGTACAGTACAAGAATGAACAGTACTGTTAAAAGATAGTAGCAGTGGATGGATTTGAAACTACGACGCTGCCGTCAAGATTCCAAAATCCACGACAATAACCAAGACCCGAACAATCGGGACGTGAACGCCAACCGAACCTGTGCCAACTTCTCCTCGTGGTAATTTAGTGGTTTAGTGCCACTGACTCACTAAATTTAAAAAAGTTTTAAAAAATCCTGACATAGTAAATCATTAATCACTCATATAAAACCAGATATCAAGAAAAATATTTTAATATTTTAATATGTGCTATCTTGCTAACATCCCTTTTTCACGATGGAGTTTTGAAGCAGCTGCTTCTGGACGTCAAGGAGTCGCGTGGCTCAGTGCTACCTCAGTTTAGTTCATGAATCATACAAAATTGCCATTCGTCACAGTACTACGTCGAGTGAAAGCGCACATAATGTTACAAGCTACAACACTGAATCGCACAGCTCATTGTCACATGGCAGCCAGGGCTGTACCCAGCTTTGGCGGGCCCCGGTGAAGATATTAGGGCGGGCCCCTCATGTACTGCACCCGTTCCGCTCAAAACCGTAGCCGATTTCCAGCTCATCAAAAGTGGTGACCTTTTTTTTTTACTCCCACGTGTCCATTTTGGTCCCTTTTCTGCCGTTACGGACCCTTTTTACCTGTACCCGGGCCTCGGCGGGGGGGTTTCCACTATTTCAGGGGGCGGTTCTGACCCCCCCGGGCCCCCCCTTGACCCCGGGCCCCGGTAAAATTGTACCGGGAAAACCGGTCTGAGTACGGCCCTGATGGCAGCAGCCATGTAAAACTCCCATCGTGTAAAAGGAGCATTAAAATTTTTAAAAATCAAACAAAAACAATCAATAGATTCAGAATGCTACATGGGATGTCAAATATATTGGATTGAAGATGTATAATGGGATTCCCATTCAAAATACTTCTGTAAGAAACAAAAATTTAATTATTAGTTATAGATTAGTAAAAATCATACTGAAGGCGACATTTGGATTTGTTACTGTAAAAACTTTACAAGAGATTGACAGATAAGCTTTCAAAACTTGCCTCAGAACATCCCCTATTCCTCAGTCCTTACAAATTAAAGACCATCATTGTCTTCCTACCTTCTGTTTCACACCGTTGTCAGCAGCAGAAGTGAGTTCGGCGTCTTCCCAGAAGTTGTTGTTGGCGGGAGTCGTGTCTAGAGAGGTGGGAGGACTAGGCGGAAACACGGAGATATGCGGGACAGGGTTGAAAGGATCCGTCGGGCTCAGAGCGGGGGAGTTCGTCAGCGGGGCCCAGCCAGCGTCGTCTAACGAGGAGAAGTTGGCACAGGTTCGGTTGGCGTTCACGTCCCGATTGTTCGGGTCTTGGTTATTGTTACTGACAAGGCACGTTTTATGGCACTGGCGACAAACGGCGAGGGGGCGCTCCCCATTGGCTGACGTCGACCTCACCGTGTTCTGAAACATAAGACTCTCGTGAGGAAGTTTTACATGACTTTGAAATGGCAACTGACCCAGGTAGGAATTTTGAGCCAAATATGAATGATAGATGAATGTTGGATAGTTGTGACATGATCTTGTAGTCTGGTTACTGACTAAGGCCAAGGTGTTCCTTTGACAGAGGACTGTTAATTAATAGTCCAACAGCTAATGCCAAGTAAAGAACATACAGTTTAACGTGGGATCGAAACCATAATTTCACCCACTTCAATTACAAACTGGTCTCATTATGAGGATGATCTTATGTATGAACATAGTATTCACTTGAGTGAATGTTAATCTCTACTAGATGATACCGCATCCACAAGCCATCACTTATAACTATCCACAAATTGTGACCTCCAAGTGACTGAGATACAGGATATGCCAGTCTCAGTCATAGAGGGAGAGTGTAATCTCAGCAGGAAATGCAGAGGAATCTAAATCCAGCGATTGAAGTTCAGATTTAACAATAATCCCTTCGTGGGATAGACTTATTCATAAACATGTAATTATTAGGATTTCAGGGGCTAAGTTTCACCATAACAATGACTCTCATTTTTATATATTTTTTTAACATTGGCTACATTTGGAAGTGTGGTGAAATATTTTACATGGTGAAATTATGTAAAAATCATACATAATCACTGAAATAAAACATTACTTCATAAATTATCACAGTGATGAGTAGCGTCTTATTATAACAATTTAACAATGAGTTTGAGGTAGGACAGTTTATTTATTTTAGTGTAGTCATCAAATTTAATGACTATGCTGCTGATAGTCAAACTTTTAGCTTTGTAGAGTGCTGGAATATGATCTAAAGGGTTAGAAAAAGATTTTTCTCTCTTAGAGAATTAACCCCTTATCCGCGACGCACGAGATAGCTCGTGGAACATCTGAATGCCCTCCGCGCGACGCCTGAGTTTACTCGGATTTGACGTTCTCAGCTGATTTATTTCGTTATTTTGTTGGTACAACTGTTCTTCTAGGTTTTTTCTTTCTACGACTGTACTGTTGAACTTGACAAGTTGCAGACTGTTTGGTGCTGCACTCTAGTGGATTTTTCTGGAACTACGTCCACGCTACGAGTTCTGTAGTATTGCGTTCGTCGCGTAGAGACGAAAACCTCGCGTGTTGGTGTTGATCGTGTAATTAAATTGTGCGCTACTGATCACGCGGGGAGCAAATTACTCTGCGCTTAAGGGGTTAAGTAGCCAGGAACTGGGGTGGTACCTGGCTTTCATCAGCATCAGTGCTGTGTTCTGTACAGCGAGAGGTGCTCCGCTCGTGGTCAGAGACCTCGATGTCTTCGCAGCGGCTCAGGTTGCGGGGGCCGAAGCGGTTGAACCCTCCTCTGCCGTCGATCTGGTCTCTGTGCCGACGGAGTGTGGCAGGCGACCAAACCTGTTGACAAAGATAAATAATGATAAGGTAATAATGAGATTAAAATCTTAGCTGTCTATTATTTTTGGGCTTTCCATTAAAAATTTAATCCTTACAAAATGAATCAGCTGGCTTTTATAGTGACAAGACTTCCATCTCACCCATCCCACACTCATCCTCCACTCATATTCTAGTTAGAATATTCACCCATTCATTGCTGCCAAGCACTAAGTGATAACGTATTTTTAATAAATATTTTGGATTTAGAGAATTCCCCCTGTAGGGAATTTTTGAACTAGAACCAGCTGAGGAAGATGAGAATGATTTAATATCAAACATTCAAATATTGTGTCCTGAACATGACGTAACTATTTGAGATGTTCTGGCGGTTTAAAGTAATTAAATTTGATTTACAGTTTAACTGTATTAATTGATTTTGAATTTTTGGACTTTTGTCATTTCTGATCAGTAAAACAATTTTCACAACATTTTGGGATTTGGAAACTAATCCCGTACTCAAGTGGAGAGGATCCTAGAAGACTTATATACCCCTAATTGGGTTTGGACATGTCAATTTTCTGATCCGTAATTTTGTAATTTCTGTATATTCTTGTATTTTCATTTTGTTTTCAGCATTTAGTGTTTTTTGCTGCATTATCAGTTCTCCATTTCAGCTGATAAGCTATATTTTCCATATAGGTCCTCCTAACTTTGTGTTGATACGGTTATGTTCTAGATCTTTTCCACCCAAAAACAGGATTAGATTCCAGATCCTGAACATTTTAAAACTTTTTTTACTAATCAGTGATGATAATATCCACGAAACGAAAACCAAAATCAAAACTCAAAACAGAATCTCACCCTCACTAACAATGAGTTTCAAACAAAGAAACTGAATCGTACAGCACATCTAGAGGCACGGTCGTGTCTCGTCGCCAAGTCCACCAGCAGACGACGAATGAACGACGTGAGTGACTATATTAACAGCGCAGATTAGGAGCCGATTTTTCACTTTTCAAAAAAGAAAATTAGAGCCTTGATTTAATATAACTTCGCTTCAACATAATAAACTGGCCAAAAAAACTTCAAAAAACACGACAGTTTGTTTTAAATACTTCTATTAAGTTAATAATAAACGTTAAAAGTCACCAAAAAAGTTACCGGTTTTGCACTTTTGAACGAATCCTCCACCTCGATTTGTTCAGAAAGCCTAGCGACTTTATTTCTCATCAGAATCGAATGAAACTTCACACTCACTCCTATTTTTTCTCGTAGTAGTGCCTTTTGATAGCCTGATCAAAGTTTGAAAGCACTAGATATCAAAACTAGTAACTTTTTAAATTTTCATTTCAAATCATCGTTGACATTTCAAATGTAAACAAGCTTAGTCCACGAAGAAACTATTTCGTCAGTAAAACTTTGATCAGCTGGTAAGTTTTAAGCATATTGGAGAGGACGGTAGGACAGGAGATACGCTTGATTTGTTTAATTTATTATTTCTTTATATTGTGATAGGTTTATTTTTTTAAACTATTATTTCAGGGTTCTGTACCAATGAAACCTATTTATATAGTTTTACAAATACTTATATAAATTATAATGAATGTGTGTCTTATGTAGTCTATTTCCGTTTTACCCAACCTAAACTCATGTTCAAGATTCGAATAGTTTTAAATTTATATTCAAAGAATGGTATTTCATTACTAAATTACTAAAGTCTGCCAAAATGAAAGGGCCGGTTTTCATCAACAAAGTCATCGTCACAGTACCTCCAGTAAATACTCTAATCTCCTTGTTTGAACAGAAGCAATATCAGCTGTTTGCGGAAAATTTGTCAGGTAAAAAAGTACAGATTCATACATTAACTATAATTAATGACTCCTATCACGTATAAATACGAAGTTTGGTTGCAGACGCAAGTAATCTTACAAAGGTAGAAAACGGCAATTCAACTCTTAAACATTTTATATTTAAAGATGAGTTTATTCACAAACTGGAAAAAGTCAAAGATTATAGTCATAGCGCCGAATGTTTGATAAGGTCTGTCATAAAAAAATCCTAATTCAAGAATTATCCAAAGTTTGAGGGTTCAAGATTTTGTCACAAAGTATGTCCGCTGGTGGTAGAGCGAGGAACATCGATCCCCAGCACCCAGGGTCAAATCTCGCCAATAAATAATAGCAATTTGTTTAGTGATAATACCGCAACCTTTCGGGTGCATGCATATTAAGCTGAATATCTGCAATGCATGTCCATTGTAACTACTAATCCTGGTCCTAAGAATACCCAAACTGCCAAGGGTTAAGTACCGTTTGCATCTAGAGTTTCATTGAATATTGTACTTATAGGTTAAACACATAAACAGCTGTTTCAAGTTAATTAATTTCAATTCCATTGGCTGTATACTACAGCGCCTTATCAAGGCCACGCTAGTGCGGCCTTGTTTATATCCTATGCGATCCAACATCTGGTAAATAATATTTATTTGGTTTTTAAAATTCTGATAATGTATCGTACTATGCAAATGCAAAAATACAGTGTATTTTAAACTGCCAACTTATCACAGCCTCCATAATAAACTATGCCATTGATTCCCCTATGATTAAATTAGCCATATCCCACCAAAAAACGACCAAATTTTAAGTCCAATAAATATCAGAAATCAGTTCGGACCTCCTTTTAACGCAATCAAACAACAAGATTGTGCTGAATTTTTCATTCAACTAATAACATTGTATCAACCCCTTGAATTTCATTTCAAATATATGCTAAAAATTACGACAACATGTTCAAATTGCAACCACAATGTGGATGTAAATGCGAGTAACTTTATTTTTCCAATTTCAATTCCTCACAACACTAAAAAAGCAAATTTGAAGAATTATTCAACCGTCAGTGTGAAAAATGGCAACCAATTGTGGACTCAAAGTGTACCTATTGTTGCAACCACAACTACTTACAAAATACCCACGTCGCAGCAAACCTGCATACTCAGCGAATTTCCAATTACAAAATATCCAGTAATTAATCCATTAGGCTATTAAAAAAAGAAAAATAAACAAGTGATGTATTTATATATTAAAATTATAGCTATTATAGCTTGTTTTACAAACCATTTGTAAAAAATATTGGTAAATGACTTAGTGACAAAACACAAAAATGTCATATAATGAAGTAGGCAAGAATGTTTATTTTTTAAATTATATTAACATAACATTGTTTAAAAACCAAAATTCTAGTCAATAAATTGATAAACTGAGAAATTACTCAAAGCGATTCCTTGAAAACCTCAGTAGAGAGTAAATGGGAAATTGACTAAGCCAACATTCTGCTGCCCTATTACTATAAAAACAGGGGGAAATGAGAACTCGGAGACCTATGGACTTAGAGGAATGATTTAAAATACCAAATTGTTTGTTTTTTCGAGCTAAATCCAATGATGCAAACAATAATTGGATAAATATCATTTTTCAATTTGAAAAACTCAAAAAACCCCATTTTTGGGGGTAAAATCGAGCCTTTACCCCACTTAGGATATGTCGATCTGGCTGGTTTACGAACTCGTCCAAGAGAATCTAGTTTTACATGTCTGTACCAAATTTTGTTGCGATCGGAGGATATTTACGAGAGTTATCGTGCTTACAGACACTCAAAAAATGAAAATTCTATTTCCCGTATAAGCCCATGTTAAATTTTGAAACAAATCGTGATTTTTGCTGGAAAAATGCGTTTTAACAATAAACTCACTTCATATCCAGAAAGTACACATAAAAAGCTGACAAATAATATAAATATTAATATGATTGCTGAGGTTACCCTGAACGGATATTTTTTTGTCCATTCTGTTCTGTTAAAACGACGGTATAATAGCTTATTTCTAAGGAAATTCGCTAAAACAATAATTTCAAGCAAAAGTAACTATTTGATTTTTCAATTACAACTTCGGAATTCATTCAACATGAAAATTACAAATCTTCTCATACCAGGGCATAAAATACAGAAATTAAAATAATTGGAAACACATTCAAAGTGAAACATGCTATATTAAATTTAGGAGAAACTACAAAATGTGGTTATTTTATTTCACTAGTGGCTTGAAGGGACTAAACGCCCCTAATAAGATGACATTCAAACGATCCTCAGTTATATAGTACCTGGTGGACCGAGCCTTGCTCGGTGTTATTTCATATTTACCAGTTCATCCAGTTACTATAAAATATTTCGATGTCATAAAACTGATAAACATAAACCTTTTTTATTGCTCCATGGACTCTTCATCCCATTTGCTGTATTTTCCCTTGATGGCTGTAGATACCAAACAGCTGTTATGATTACTTCATTTGTTTACACTTTCCTTGTTTATTTTCGTTGCTATCACGGCAACCCATGAGGCCAATGTTAAAATTTTACAACTTTAAAATTCGATTTATTGCGTTATTAGATTTTCTCTGGCCAATTGATCTGCATAAAAGACGTTTTTGAGTCATAAATTACTTATTTACAGACTTTGAAGGAAATTATCGGAGCCGTTTATGAGATAATTGTGCAAGCAAGCAAACAAGCATACAAGCACAATAACATTACTCATATAAGAGTATAGGATAGGATACGCCTAGGACGAAATACCCTCATAGCAAACTGGCTTTTAAATCCACAATTTGTTAGATATAGCTCATGGTTTTCAATCAAATTTCAGCATCACATGTTTTATGTAAACAAAGCTGTCGTTTTTAGATCCCAGTGCAGATATTTTATGTTATTTCTTGTTTTCTGGAAAATTTCAAGCAATTTCAGTATCTTTCCCGCCATCACGGTGGAGGTTCCTTTAATTTGAGCCCACTCCCATCTTTCTACGACTTGCCAAATCTTTCTAAATCTTTCTTTGTACCTAAATATCAAGAAGTGACTATATGGCGCAAAGAATGTTTACGTAATATTATTTTTAAAAGACCGCCTAAAACATCTGTGAGAACAACTAGAATACATCGGTTATTGCATTCACACTATATACTGTCTACATTAAATATTCATTTATTTTATTTATATAAAGATTTACTTTAAATGTTATATTTTACTACATTTATCTATTAAAAAAACAGTGATATCATACCCAAAAACACAAAGTGTTGAAGGGTCGCCAAGCCCTTAAAATATGTGATATCAAAGTGCATACCAAGTCAATTTAATTTCCTGTAGTCCAACAATGTTCATTAGAATACATAATTAAATTTGTTTGATTGCTATTGTTCTGAATACTGATTATAATTCTTCTACATGTACTTGGCTAGCAGCTTATGAATTTATATATTCATGTTAAAAGTCTTCTATGTAGGTCACTTTGGAAAATACAAACGTATAACTAATTTAGCGTCTTTTAAGCTGCTGGCCAAGTACATGTAGAAGAATTATAATCAGTATTCAGAACAATAGCATTCAAACAAATTTAATTATGTATTCTAATGAACATTGTTGGACTACAGGAAATTAAATTGACTTGGTATGCACTTTGATATCACATATTTTAAGGGCTTGGCGACCCTTCAACACTTTGTGTTTTTGGGTATGATAGACTAAAAGAATGCATAACTCTTGCAGCACGCTGATATGACAGAGCAAATTCCAATTTCAAGGCTTTGATTGCCCATTTTGGACCCAAAAACCTAACCTAAACTTTTGGGTTTTATGCTCCCCAACTGAAAAAGGGGCTTCTGATTCATTCCCTCAACTATATAACTGGCCAATCACATCTAAAAAAATCTGTATCAAATTTTTAAGAGAATTGGAAGTTACTTGCGGGCGCTAGAGTGTGAAACCTTCTATGACAATTTACTGTGTTTAGTAAATTCACATTTTGTATCATAAATAAGTTATTTTTTACCCTACAACTTTTGGACAGGGCTTGATTTGTTGTATTTGTATTTCCTTTGATAAAATATAAATTAAATTTACATTCATGCCTTATATTATTGTTTTTGGGCCCAAAACCCCCAATTTTTTGCATTTACCACCCAAAAGTGGGGTTAGGGATGCTCCGACTTTTTTGACCAACTATCTTGACCTAGATACATAGAAAAAAATGTTTCTACCAAATTTGAATAAAATTAGGCAAAAATTTTGACTGATAAAGTGGCAACACACATCAATCTATGACTTATCTATAAATCTAATAATCTAATAATCTAATAATCTTATCCATCTAAAAATCTATGGTCCTATGACTTAATTATGCAAGTGATACCAATAGATCTTTCTATTGCATAGGAATTTCCATAAAAAATCCTGCTGCAAATGAAGGGGTCCCCCGTAAAACAATCTAAGTGACAAAAACTTAGTTTCGGATAATCAAGTGTTGAAGGTTGAATTCTAAAATTTAGGGGGTTTTCAAGGTTGGAACTTATAATGAAGTATAATTTTTTAATACCATATTTATAACCTTATAATGTAGCATTACATTAAATTGTTACTTGCTATTAAGCATTTTGAAACATTTAACGTTGTTGCTTTTGGGGTTATAACGTTCTAAACGACTGGTGTTTGAAATGTTCTCTGATGGACTGCTCTTCTGCTTTTGAAGAAAACATCAGGGAATGTAGGAATGCCAATATAAACGAAAATAAAACAGGATAAAAAAAAATTTTATTTAGATAAAAGTATAAAACAATATTGCTACGTAACGTGATACAAAATTTTGCTAGGGTCATTTTCTAAAGGTGGTGCTTAAAACGTTATTATACTCACCTCTATTGGCGGCAATTTGCCGGGCCTTGACTTCTTAATTTTTGAAAAAAAGAGTAATCCAGCGTTTATATATACCTTGCTGGTCTTATTCTTTCATTTTCAATATTCAATTTCCATCTTTTATTTTTATTTATGCGACTTTGGTTGCTGGGCGATAACACAACGACCTGGCGAGGAGTCCATCTTCCTGCTAATAGAATGTTATTCCCCAGAAAGTCCGTGCAGTCCTGCAAACCGCGCCAACTTTGACAGACAAAATCAAGGCTACCAACTCAAAACAAAACAAAATATACCACGGTGTAGCTCGTGTCCTATAGAACCTTTTTCACTGAATACCTCCAATTTTGAAATTTTGTCGCTTAGAACCTTTTACCGGAAACCCCTTCAAATATCTTCCTCCGTACCTCAGGCTCGGGCTCGGTGTCCGGCGTTGCCGGCCCCGCAGTGCTGCCACTCCCCAGCTGTCCCTTCATCCACTGCGCCAGATGGAGCGCGCTGCCCTTGTTGCTGCCAGTCTTGCCAAGCTGACGGCACCGATGTTCTATCAGCTCGTCCAATCCCGTCTGTGACTGGCCCTCCACCTGTCGACCAATCAGGACACACCGTCCAGTCAGTACCAGTAACAGTTGATTTGGACGATTAGGTGGAGTTTACAGGCTGAAATATATTTTTTAATGGTATTTTTATTTTTTTAAGTATATGTAGTTTGACATTTTGATGTAGTAAGATTAAAAGTGATCGGATTGTAAATACTAAATTGTAATTTTGTAACTGGTAATCAAGGAGTTGAACTCGATGTACTACAGTATCATATTTTAGAAATATGTGATCAAAACATTTTACTTTAATTTACAAATGTAATTTGTTGTATCTCCGTGCAATTCACCGGTGAAACGGCAGCGGGCGCATGCGGAGTTTTACTCCGCAACATGAAATTGCATAAATTTAACCCTTTTTACTTGTTTTGTACGGAGATATTTTATTTAAATGTTGATAAACTTCATTATGAATCACATTTCATCGTCGATACAATTAATTGTTCACCTTAATACGTGTAATAATTCAATTGAACATAGTAAGTAATTTTCTAGAATAGATTAGGTATAACTTTATATATTGTATTTAAATGTTGACAACCTTCATTAGGAATTGCATTTCATCGTTAAAACAATTATTTGTTCAACTTAACAGGTGAAATAATGCAATTGAACATACTAAGTAATTTTCTAGTATAGATAGGAATCACTGTATGTGTTATGGGAGAGGGCACTTCGCAAACTGACACGGCATCACTGAATTGCAAATAAAAAGGTACTAAGGGGGTATGGGAAGATATAAATAGCTTTAGGGGCTTCCTGGAATGAGGCGTGTGAACACCCATTATCCTAGTTTATTTTAATAAAAAAACTCGTGAGGAGGAAAACTCTGCATGCGCCCGCTCAAGGGTTAAAATCTGAATTTTTGTGGCATGAATTAAATAAAATTGAATAATTTAAATTTTAAAATGAAAAATATCCTATATTTCATACTAATTTAATGATACTTATTTTGATAAGTCAAAAACGATAAATTTGTATCGACTTTTTAATATTCAGTACTGATACTGTATTTCTTATATATGTTTTATGTAATGTGTTATTGGTACATCTAAAAAGCAATCATGTACAATATAGTTGTTGTATAACGCTGAAAAATAATATCAAATATCATTATCACAGTATCTGGAATGTAAAATATTATTCATCACTAACTACAAACACAGGAACTCCAAAGTTATTATATTATACTAATCTACTTTGCATCTATAAGAGATTACCAATGTATAATGAAAATCACTTCTCTAATCTCGATCTAAACCTAGTTTATAGAGATGGGACGGTAGCTAATCTAGAAGTAAAAACTTTTACTAAATTATAAAGGGTTTTAGACTAGACAATCTATTATAAATCTAAAAAAATTGTTTTTGCACATTATGTACAATGTTACTCATTACATTAATAAAATAAACTTGTGAAAACATCAGCAGATATAAGATCGGCTGGGGAATGCAAAGGCAACGTTGTCACTTCTTAATCTGAAATTTGTAAGTTCGATCTTGAGGATATTTCTTGAAAGATTAGCAAGAAACCTAATTGCAATCGTCGGAAGTCTATACAGCAACAGTCTAATAAAGGTTTTATATATGGCAGGGTAGCATAGACGTGACTAGAGTGTGGTGACTTGTAATACGGAGGTCCCAGATTAATCCTAAGCAAAATCCAATGGAAGTTTTATGTGATGGCTCCTGCCATTGATTATTGAGATGTAAGTTAATAATTCCAACAAAATGAATCAGCTGATCTTTGACAGTCACAAAGCTACCACCTCAGCAGGGCTGGATTTCCCAATAGGCCCAGGAGGCCCGGGCCTATGGGCGCAAGCTGTTTGGGGGCGCACCTCCAAGCAAATACAAAAAATTAATAAATAATACCAAGGCATTTAGTTTTTATGTTTAAACCTAGGGCCGATGCAAAGCGCATGTGGATCATGCGGTTGAATAAGATGCCAACAAGAAGGGCGCCGGCAAAGCTGGCACCGTGTAGCATTCGCAAACATTGTTCAAAGTGGCAAACGTGTGTTTTGACGGAGTTAGCTGGCGCCCGGGAGCCTTTTAAACATTGTCCAACACGCACAATTTTTGTTTGTGTGGATGTAATTTGATTTCCTGACAAATGACATATAATACTACTCTTCAGGAGTGATTTTACTGACTACCACCCTCAAAACCTAAGGGCGGAAAATTATATTGGGCCTAGGGGCGCCAAAATGTTAAATCCGGCCCTGCACCTCAGCCACCCCACAATTATCCTGCATATGACTTTCCGATTAAAATATCCAGCTACAGTAGACTCAAAACAACTATGAAGCAGGAAAGGGAGGGTAATTTATATATCATTCACAAATGACAGGCCAACCCTACGAAGGCAGATGAAAGCACACGAGGAATTCCGAAATGTTCAAAGATTAAACAGTCTAGTGGACAATCAATAAACTTTTAGAATCCACAACCACCACCAGTTTTAGAATCATAAACAACCACAACCCGAATGAATCATCCAGTATGAAATAACGTTGTGACAGAAAACAAGAATGTTCCAGACAATGATTTACCTGGCGGGATCATGCAAACTAAAATCGTTGATTTTTGTTTGCTTACATGAGGGACACGATTGTCGCTGGCGCAAGATAAGTGAAATTTTCCTCCCTTTCCCACTTTGTAGTTGTATTAGGTTCTGATGTAGGAATTAATTTCAAGTATTAAAGGTTGCAAATTTCCGTATCATAGATTAACTAAAATAGTATTTGGATCATTTCCCCCCAAAATTGTTGAAAAACGCCTTTATAAAAAACTATATGTAAATTAATAAATTTCATTGGATTCTGTCAATTAAATCAAGATACTGTGATGAAAAATATTCTGAAATCTGCTTTTACATTTGCAGTTTCAAGAAAATTAAAAATGCTCATCTTATGTAGGTTTTTTATATTTCTTAGGTCTCATAAAATACGAAAAAATGCAGAAATAAAAAAAAAACTTTGTCACAGTATTTTGACAGAAGAAGTACCAAACGCTTTTAGGGGAGATCGGTCCAAACCCCTCAAATTTGTGTCAATACGCCGCGAATTGAACCGGCGACCTTATTAATGGTTCATCAGTGCTTCCAAGCTGCAAAATTTTTGAATTTGTTGAAGCTAACGATGTATTTAGTTTGGAATTCCAGTTTTAAAGGTCTTCAGTTTCATTCATCTACTTTTTAAACATGTGGTCATGAGTCATGGTTGTTGCTTTAAAACCTTATAAGTTGCCGAAAATGTGCTTTTAACAAATTTAAAAAAGTAATTTGATACCTTTTTATGAAAACACTCCATAAACTATTTATAATTTTTTAAATGTATATTATAAAAAAATACTTACACAAACTATTACACTGAGAGATATATTTATGTCTAAATCTCTAGCAGATGACATGCCTTCAGAAAAGGAATAAGAAGTATTATTTCTAAACATGAATGAGCTTCTACTATATGTTTATATTCTAAAGGGTTGTATTAATATTGTATTGAACACATTTTGAATAGATCTAATTATCTATCTATGAACTTTATCATTTATAGAAAGGTTTTTATACATCTGAGGGATTCGCCATGCACTCAGATAAGAAATAATTGAGCTAACTATCTTGTAATATATAAACACAGAATTTCGATCATGCAAACATCATTCAGTATATATTATTTATACAGACGTGCTTTCACACCAAACAGTATTGCTCAATGGGAGGTCCGTACCTTTTCCTTCTGGCTGAATCTTCTTGACAGCTCTAATAGTTCCTCCTAGATATCTTCATACTTCACTTTAAATTTGTATTCACTTATTGACTTGTTTCATATAATTTTTACCAAAAAGAGTACATGTCAAAATATATACTTTTTGTGTCATTGCATCAATGACTATTGCTCTGAGAATAAAGTATATGTAAGGTGTTCACTATGGAATTCAATCAGAATTTATCATGGTGTCAACTCTTTGGAATCTCTAGGCAATGTAATATTTCACACTTCCATTTCAAGAACTTGTAATGTTTTGCGAAAACAGTTAATTATTATTTTTTAACTTAAAAAGATAACTTTCCTTAGGGTTTCTTATTATTTTCTCCAATTTAAGATTAATCCTATTGTCATATGCTGTATATTTTTTTTATTTTACATATTTGTTATCTAATACTTATATGTAACTATTTGTTATTTTGAAAACTTGAAATATAAAACACTAATCCTAATAAACATTATTATCTAAATTCTTGATTACTAATCTCGAGTTGTGTATGATTCTGTTAATGCTATATGGTTTGTTCATAAGTGTGCTTAACAAACATAGTGATTAAAATATACTTTCTAATGTCCAATAACTCATTATGTTATTCAGCTTATTTGGTGGATTTATTAGGGTTTATTTTTGGATATGGGTTCCACTCAGTATTTATTGTAACGATTTCAAAAGTTTCTCTGTGATCATAGGACATGAGCATGTAATTTTTCTGAATCTATTTATTTAAAGATTCAGGTTAATCTATGATTGACCTAAATATTATGTGAATAATATTATACCGGGTAAGTGATTTAAGGTTAATAGTATTCCTTGAAATTTTGCTCAATTTTCACTTTAATTGTATAAAAATACTTTAGTTTTATTTGAATTTTAATGAATAGACACTGTATCATATGTTTTCCAACCCTTCAATTTTGACTGATAGAACAGGTAGCAAAATGTAAGCAAATAGGAAACATATTCAACACTATGTTTTGACATGAATAAATTTAGAATGTATCGTTAAAATTATTCATGTTATTTATCTTTATGTGAGTGATTATATAATATATTTTATTTAAATTACTGTGAATTTAGGTGTCCAGGTTCTGTTGAATAGATAATTCAATGCTTATTATTATTTTAATGTTGATTTTTTAATGTTTAAAAGTTGGGGTTTAGAATATAATGCCTGCAGGCTTAGCTTATTTAGGTTTACGTGATTCCATACAAATCAAGAATATAAATGTGAGTATATACAGATTCCCATGATATCTAAATCACTTTAACATATGAGTCTAAGAAATCATATGATTACATTTCACTGAATGTTAATAGTTTGTGAAATATCCTTTTGCCCTAGGAGGTTTTTAAAACCCAGTTGCACAGTTTGACATATTTCATGAGTTGTTATTGAATTACTTCCATTATATATAAATAATGCTTTGTTTTCAAATAGTATATTGTATTTGACTTATCTAAAAATGTACTCTAAGGTAAGCGAACCGGTAGCGGACATTGCTCCAATGCCTGATATTCCGCAATTATTTGCCTAATATTGCACTTCCCTTATAATATCTACACGATTGAATTTTTAGAGAGAATATGTTTATTCTTAGTACCTTGATAAAAATTTCTCTATATCTTTGAAGTTCTCTATCCTATAGCATCGCTTTAGGAGTTTTCCTTATCAAAATCGTTAAGAAAGTAGTTTGTTTGTTTTTGTAATTTTAGCGGTATTCATCAGTAGTATAAATTATTCAATTCAATTTCTAATTTAAATACACCTATTTACACCAAAAATTATGATTCCATTCATGGTGGGCTTAAAATTATTTTAGTACCAGACACTGGAACAATAGACAAGGGTTGAGTTAATTTGAAAAATTTAAGTGAAAATTAAAAAAAAACCATTATCACAATGCTTTTGGAATCCAGACTAAATTTAGAATCAAATATAATTAATAATGTTGGTTGAATTCCTATTTTCACGAAACCATAGGTTATTTAGTGCACATGGTTTCTGAAAGTGTCAAAAGTGTCAGGTACCGGTGTGTTTACTTTAAAGTAAAAGTTATGTAAAAGATCTAAAAACAACCATTTTTCATTTTAAACAATTTATTCTGATTTGGTTTCAAAAATATCACATAACACTTGCATAACAATATAAAAACTATTTCAAAAATAAAACTAGCACTATTGTACAAAGACATTAAACACGCTCACTGGAAGATGTGGAACAAAAACATTATCTGAATCTTGCTCCAAAGAGGTCAAAAGGTGATGTAATTTTTTTGCATGAGTAAAATATGATCAGGGAAAAAAGAAACACAATCAAACACTTGACATATTATGCTTTTGAATGCCCCATTAGTTGTTAATCCGGTAAAAAACAATTGGAAAACTGATTTGGAATGTTGTTAGTAATATTTAGTATTACTCAATCAACAAACAATTCAGATGTTTTATATGTCACCAACAATTTGAGATTTATTTTAAAGGATTAAACAATAGCCTGTTTTATTTTGATTACCCTTGTTGCTGGAGCAAGATTATTCTTAAATATATATAATACTGTGACAACCTAACCTAAGAGAACATTTGTGAGTGTAAATTGGCACACGTCCAAAATCTGGTGTTAGTAATGGATTTAAAATTAGAAAATCAAACCTAAAAGAGAAGAAAGCTGCATGGGTCAGGATTATTTTTAATACTGTGAGGTATATTTATGTTAAATTTCAAATTCTTTGTGTTTTAAGTAAATACACCTAAAAATGTAAAACGTTGGCGTTTTAAAATTTTTTAAAACTTTTTTTTATAAATAATAAAATAAGACATGTAGAGCCTTGAAAGTTTCATTTTTGGTCTTAATAAGAAATGAAATAATAAGAAATAGAATACTTCTTAAAAAGAAATGATATGTTTTTATTATATAGGAGACTGTCTAGTATGTGGCCAACTTTTACCCGGAAATTGCTTAGACAAAAAATTGTGCCTAGACTCCACAAAATTTTTAGTTTTTTCAACACGCCAATTTTCATCAAGGGGTCAGTTTAAACAGCAGAGATCAGCAAGAAATGGATAATGTCAAAGATTCCTTTAAAAATTATGGGGGATGAATTATAATGAAAATATATAATTTTAATTAATAATTAGTATTGCTCTATATAGGAATAGTCCTTAAATTTAAGGAATTCTAGGGGATATCGGTTTAACCAGGCAGATCTTGCCCATGATGGCCAGATAAGACTATCCACTATGTAAGTAATATACCTTTCCCATTAAATAATTACCATTACTTATTTAATTACCCTGACTGGTCTTGCATGTATAATATGAAACTAAACCTGCATTGAGTTTTGACTATAAAAAAAACTCGAACAAGTCTAGAGTCGGGGTTGAAGAGATTCACTTCTTTAAAAGTGTTTCGTTTACATTTTTGAACCATTATTATCTGTTCTGTAGGATGTTGTAGTTCCATAGCTATGCAGAACAAAAGTGTGGATGATAAATTATTGTCTCAATAATACATAAACAATATCTTTAAACAAGTCCATTCTATATTTTTATTTCTTTTTATGAATGCTTAACTTATTTCTTTCTTCTTTTCTTTCTTATTAATCTGAAGATGTAAGGAATAAATTGAAATAACATTGAAATGGAGAACACATAAATGCATTCCAGTAACTGGCATGTGTGCAATAAAGCTAAACAGGTAGATTGTACTTCACAGTTTAAATAATAAATATACTTAAACGCTAAATCTTAATAGAATAGATCATAAATATAATCTAATTACATTTATTATTGTGCTTTGTTTTGTGATGTATTGTTTATTTTATTTTAAGATAATTTTAAATAATGACAAGGGTTGGTTTTTAAGGGTTCTTTTGCATTAGGCGGCTTAGCGGCCTGCCGTAACACCTGACTTGTTTTGGAGCTAAGAATAAATGGGATTCTGCGGCGTCGCCAGGCTGTTGTAGCTCCTATTTGAGTAAGCGGCGCCGCTCAGCCTAGTGTAACAGGGTCTAATTTACGTGATGTAGTGTCATAAACTGGATTGGTTTTACAATAAATTAAAATTTATAGTTCAGACGAACTTAATTTCCCTAAATAACATTTCTTGATTATTTTTTTCAATGAAACATGCATTTTCAGGGTATTTTGTGAGGAAGATTACTTTTATTTAGGCTTATTTGTGCTGTATTACAGTGTTTACACTTTTCATATTTGATTTGTACGTAAAAGATATTTCGCTCAATATTTTATGATTACAATTATCACTCAGTGTAACTGGAATTTGAATTATTTCCTCTGGGAAGAAACATGATGGTAGTTTAGTCACTTCACAACTTGTTTTCAAAATCTATACATTACAGTTAAATTTTTAAGAAACATATAATTAAAAAAATAATAGCTAAAAAAATTACTATGAAATTTGTTTTACAATTATATTTTTTGTTCTTGATATCTCATGCTATGCTAGCATAACAATCAAAAGCATAATTCAGAGTACAGTATAAGTTACTCTTGTGTGATTATTTCAAAAATTTGTTGTTGTATACATATAAAAAAAATGCTGATCAATTGATTCAACGATCCTATTATTTATAAAAATAACCAACACACTAATTTTTATAAATTTAAATAACTGTGATATAACATTTTTATAAAGATAAAGCGTTTACAATTTCTTGTAAATGAATAGAAATAATGTTTTTCTTAAAAATTTATTTTAAACATAGAGTATGTTTTAAGGCAGATGTTATAATAATGATATTAAAATAGAAGTTTGGCACATATGATTTAAAATAAGATCAATAAGGCAAATCGAAACTCTGGCATGAGAATATAGTCAGATATACGATTGAATCTAGTAGCCTAAAGGTGATTTAATATATCCTATTCCATGCTCACCCGAATGGAAACAATTGCATATCGAAGTCTAAAACTACCTGATTACATATGATAGATAATATCAAGGAAAAGTAAAACTTAAAAATTGGTATGTATAGGTCAAGATTTGCCACAATTTCAATAATAGAGATATAAAATATGGTACTCGTAACAATATTTGTACTCTTAAGAAATAACAAACTTCATATATTTGATATTTAACATTAGAAGATTACAATTATTTACAGCTACCATCAAAATTATAAATAGTGTAATCTATTGAATATTACAAGGTAAAATTAAACTATTCTAATTATTTGATTTATACTTTACGATGAAATTTTGAAAACGGTGCAGATCTATTATTTCTTCTTTGACCCGTGAGTGTGAAAAGTTTGATTCTGTACCCGATGGGGCGCCCTGAGACTCTACCGTGTCCTTCACGGAACCTGCACGAAATTTGAGTGTTAGAATCAGCGAGGTGATATAATCTTACAAGATTATGATTTAAATGTAATTTAATACTGCATCATGAAATTAATTTCACAGAAGTGATTTCATGAAAGTAAACAGAAAAATGAGTGCCAATTCTTGACCAATGTAATCTTGTCCCGAGAGCATGACTTACTTCTTTGATTACCATTATGAAAAAGTTTCTTATCTGATGCTTTCTAGCTAGACTATAGAAAAAACAAAGAATGTTTAGTGAAAAACAGGTTTTAAAGAATACTTTTAATTTATGTACAGTTTAAGAGTGTTTTTCAGAAATTTATGAAAAGTGGAGCAATTCCTCTAAAATTACAAAGTACCATATTTTATACCACTTCATTTAGCTATATTTCTTTGGATCCTGACAATTATTTTAATTTAAATTGTGTAACTTTAAGTTTAATGACAATGTTTTTAAGTTGTATCAAATTAAAACTTGCAATTTTTTATATCTATGATTTAAAGTAAATATTAAATTCTATTACATGTATTCTATAAAAATTAGCAGTAAATTTGCCAAACACAATTATTTTATTGTTTTTGACGATATTTTTTTACATGCACTTAAAAATAGAACGGGTAATAATGGTTCATTCAAAACATGGAATGGTTATTAACTGCATTCATACAAGACACAACATAACATGGAGACTAGAGTGCTACAAATGCAAGACCAAGACATAACAGCAGTGAGAATGGTGTATATTGTAGAGTGTTTTTCTCTGAGCTACTTAATTAGGATTACACAACGGAGTTGTAAGGGGGAGAGCTATCAAAATTATAGTCTAATAAGAGTGTGAAATACAAATTGTTCTCAGAGAAACATTAATAAATAATTATATTTTTATCTAAGTCGAATGAATGAATTGTATCGTTGAACTAAATCTAGGGTTACATCGGTCTGGTCTAGAAAATCCTTTTACTGTGCTTAAAACTGTTGTCTGCTTGGTCAAGTGAAACCACAGTTGGTTCTGACACCAGCAATGTTCAAATAATAGAGAATCTTACCTAGATAATAATCTAGGTAAGATTCTCTACAATTAACAAATACAATTAATAAATTGTACAATTTATTTCTCTACAATTAATAAATTGTATATTGCAAAGCATTGACCGTATAAATGAATTGTCATTTTGATTAATGATATATGTATTCACCCATGATGTTTGAACTGCTTTACAACATGCTAACTGGTTCCTTAACTTGAAATAAGAATGAAGAGTGAAGAAAAAATTAGAAACCAGTTGATTAATTTAAACTTTACCAAGTTTTGTTTTTTTACGAATTACTATATCTTACAATTGGTTTAATTAATTCCTATCTAATAACAAAATAAAGTTTTTTTAGCCTCTCCCCCTTACAGAACTTAGCTATGACCTCAGTGCATAAGAAAGCATGAAAAACAAAATTTTGATTGAACATTCACAATAAAATTTGGCTTGAGCTTAAAACCCCCAACAGAACCTTTAAAAGCTATAAGTTTGATGTACCCAGCTGTACCCACATGGATATGCCGAGTTTAACTACAATATATTACAATGTAAATGGGATTATGATTTTCGTAATTAGATGACTAATCCATCCTTTGAAAACTAATTTTATAATAAAGAGACCCAGATCTTTGGCATCTATGCTGTATTTATAATTACCAACAATTCAATTTGGCTGCTGAAAATCCTGTAATTTTTAAACACAATTTATGCAACTCTAAGATACTATAAACATTAAAGATTTTGATCAAAACTATCACTAAAAAATTTTAAAAGCTAAAATATAAATTATTTATTTACAAATAAAAATATTTTGACTCCTAGACTAGGGTTCAAAGTAGGGAAAATTAACCATGTTTATATGGTTTACCACCAATTATTAAAAATAAATATTATGTAATACCAATAATAAATTTAAAAAAAATCAAAGTGTTGAAATATCTATTTAACATCTTTACTTATATTTCTGTTGAAATACGACAGGTGTGTACAACACTGAATAGTATCTATTACATTTATAACAAATTCTCTTGCAACTATCTCTGGAATAGATTTTGATTGTGACAGAACTACTGATGTTTTCATGCTCTTTGATGATGAATGAGAAAACTGCTTATCATGATGCAGATACACACCTTAATTATATGTTGAGTTTATATGCGAAAGATTCAATAAATCGTACATTATTTTATTAAATATTTGCATTTGTTTATTCCCTGAAACGGAAGGATAAGTGAGATGGGTGTAAAATTATATTCTAAAATAATTATAGTCAAACTTATTTGTATGGGTTGCTGTGTAGATTGATACCGACAAAACTGGAAATTGTTTATTTTTGATCGGTCGGTTGCTTAATGAAATCGAATAGAAAACAGACAGGTTTCTATCTGCTGTAAAATGTGTAATATTTTCAATGTACCAAGTTAAATAAAGAAGCAAATTTTCTTAACGAAAAAAATCTTCGTTCTAACACTAGTTGATCTGTTCATAAAACAAGTCTGGGAATAGAAATCAATTTAATGAATAATTTCTTTCTTTTCTCAGAAACAGCAAATAATTACATTGCCTGTCATTATAGTTAAAAACAGCGACAAATGAATATATAGTGACTAATTATTTGCATTTTAGTTCTTATACATTAGATCTCAAACAAATTATAATTTTTTTTGTGAAAACACTTCCTAATATACATACTTCCTGAATGAGCTCATGATTTAGTTTTTTTCTTAAAATTAATTATTCTAATTCCCCTTTTTAAATAGCTTGTGCATTATATATTTTAAAGAAATACATAAACCCTGTTCTTAATTTTCATTTCCCCATGGCCATTGAATTACTTATATGTAAAAGTTTGTATTATATGAGTTTTTTAATGATGGACTCTTAGATAGAGAACCACTTAATAAAATTATATAATACAGGCTATAAAAAAATAAAACTATTTTTACTGTGGTTGTGTTTTGATGAATTGTTTATATATGTTTGTATTATTGCTGTGGATCCTACTTGTGCTTGTATAAGTGTATGGTACCATTAATGCCCAATTTTGCATGCTCCAAACTAAATACTTCTAATTTGTTTGAATAAGTGTGACCCTGCAGCTGGAAAATTAAAATGTTTACCTATGATAAAATAAAATTTTGCCTGATTAACTTACAGTTCACATGGAAAACCTGTTCCCTGAGTAAATTTTTGACTCAGGATTTGATTTTTAAAACAAAGAATATCAAGAAAGATTATGATGAAACTGTTTTGAAACAGTCATAATTTATCTCATGTAGGCCCCTTGTCCATTAGCTAATTTCTTGGAGTCTATTGACCCAAAGAACAGAGGTTTCTATATGAATTGTACAATAATATGATACATTAACCAATATAAAGTGTCAGAATGCCAAATAATTAAAGATTACTCTGATTATTTGGTTACTCTTTAGGAAAAACTTATTCAATACCAATAACATTGTGTTTTTTCCAAACAACATTTAAAAATAATCATTTAAGGTCCTCACGATAAATTAGAAGTACCCTATATCTTAAAGATAAAAATAAATAATTAGATCATGAAGAATAAAACTCAGTTTATCTACTGATCATAATTCATTTTCTATACTAATATTTATAGAGTAGAAAAATGTAAACTATTTTAATATTTTGTTTTATACATTTAATCTACATTTCATATTGAAAATAAGCTTATATTTAATCATTAGGATATGCGTAAAGGATATATATATAGTACTTTAAAAAGCGTTTTACGTATTTTAACTCCTCAAACATCAACCTCATCTACTAAGCTTTCATATTTAACTTGCTCAACATCAAGCTGAATTGTCTATTTACAATTATTTGTTATTCGTAATAAGTTAGAATTATGCACTGCCTCCCCATCATTTTGGTCTGTAGCCCATTAAGATTGATTTTATTTGCATAAATATAAACCATCTAGCATTACAGATAAAATGATAAATAAAATCTTCCATGTGCTTGATTGATCATACTTAGGAACATAGGAGCTTAAGCCACCAACTAAATAGTTGATAAAGATTGTTATATTAGAATGTTGAAGGAAGGATCAATTAAGGAAAAAACTACTACAATTACTACTATCACTCCGCCACACACTTGATAATTTACCTTTTGTGATTGAGTGTCCCAAAGCTCAATCTACTTTTAAAAGTTTTTTTACTATTTTCTATTCAGGTACACACAAAAACCTAACACTGTACTTGAAGAAAATCTATTAGCACCAGAGGATTTCTAAAACCAGCTGTCTTAAAAAACTTGTCATCTTTGAAAAAAATTCTAGATTTTTGTCTAGAACTTATAAGTTATGATATTTAAGACATGACTTATCCAGTAGAATCTAATAATATTGTATTGGTGTTGGAGTTGACATAACCCTTTTTACCTACAAAATTTGTACTTGGTTTTGTAGAAGACTCTGTTTGGTAAAATTAAAAAAAGCTGTGATAAAAAAATTATTTTTTATCACACTGCATTAAAATAGCTGCTTTATATTCTCTTAATCATCCGCAAAATCTTACTTTTTAGAACTAGAAAATAGTCAGCTGTGATTTTTTTTTATGTGCTAACCTCAAACATTGTTATTGCTCCATTCCTTTATTTATGCTGAAATCGCTGAAAAGCTTATTTCCGCAGCATGATAAAAAGCATTTAACACGTTGAGCAAAAGTATCTTTTTGATGATTAACCGTTTTTAAAAGCTTGGCACTTTTAAAACACAATTGCGCTCCAAAAAGTACCACTTTTGCTCCTTGAGATGAAAACTACTATTTAGTAATTATATGACCGAAATTACAGGAAGACTGTAATAGGAATATTCCTAGAAACACAAATCTTAAACAGCACTCTGTCAGGAACTATCAGAAAAAATAACCTAATCACTCTCTTCAAAAATACAAAACAAACATCAATATACCTGGTGAGCAACATGTTGTTGATGCTTGAGTTTGAGTCTTCAGCAAAGGAGGGCAGGAAATCATTGATGGAGTGGAAGTAGATAGAGACATGTGATTATGTTACTACTAATCAAACTAAATTTGAATTTTGTAAAATGATCCAAAACAAAGTGTTGAAAGCAATTTTTTGCTCTTTCAACAACAATCAACAAACAGCCAAAAAGTTTTTGGTTTAGCATGTAACAGATGATTGATACAAAAAAATTGATTGTTGAATCAATTGAACATCTGTTATTATGTCTTTCCCCTCCTCTAAAAATTCAAATTCATCCGGTTTCCTTTGTAAACACCCAAACTTCTTCATGTTCCTCACCACCTATAACTCTTAAAGAATAATCGGTTCAGAAAATATGTGCTAATTAAAAGCGTGTAGGGCTACAGCATCGGTTGGGATGGGGGGAAGGCATGGGTCAGGAGGGGGCGGAGGGAGGTATGGTAGGGGAGGGAGGAGTGGTGGGGGAGGGAGGAGTGGTGGGGGAGGGAGGGGGAGGGGCGGGGGGAGGCGAGTGGAGTACCTGGCGCTTGAGACACAGAGAGTCCAGGGTGGCAACGGAGTCGGCTGTGAGGGGGTCGGGAGAGTCCAGTGGGCTACTGGCCGGTGTGCCTCCTCTCGCCGTGTTCAGACAGATACTGGAAGACAAAATGTCCAGGAAATTGATTTCCATAAAAGCCTCAATAACATGCATTGATAATAGTTATTTGTATGTTTAGTGAGTCAAGTGCAACATTGTCTCACAAGTGGTAATGTTGGTGCCGAGCTTATGAGGCACACAACATTTTTCCCACACCTGCAATAATAAAAACTCTATTTTTAAACATTATTTCATTAGCTTAGTAATCAACAAACAATATCCATTTTGTTTTTATCTGCAACTAGCGTCTGCATCTGAGTAGCTGCAACCGTTCATGCACCAGCGATCAGCTGATTGTTGCAACTTCCTTGCATGCATAATCCGTACGTTCTTACACCTGATTGGAGGCAATTTTATGCTTATTTGATTATTCCTGCCACCAAATCTGCTGTTAGCGACTGCAATCTGTTGAACCTCAAAATATTTGCATAACTGCATAGAAAGTTGAAGTCGCTCGATTTTTGAATTATCGATTTAAGTTATTCTTATGGGTTTGCTTTGTTTCCCATGAGACAAAAAAATTCTCATGGGGGTTCAAAAATTATTTTGCTCACTCATTCAAGGATTAAAAATCGTCTAAACATAGCTGGTGGAGAAAAAAATCATTTAAATGTAGTTATTGCATTTGCCTTTGTTTTTCTTGCTTAGATAGTAAAATAAGAATTAAAAATGTGAACGAAGTACCAAACTATTGGTACAGGATAAAATGTATATATATATATATATATATATATATTTCACAAATTCACATTAAAACACATAGCCAAATGTTCAATGGGAAAAATCAAGAACAGAAAATTGAAGGCACATATTAATATCGGTACTTATAAATAAAAACAATAAACTCTTAAGTTGAATAAATTCTTAGGTTCTTTTATGAGCCTTTTGTAGAGTTTAGTTTTGAAAACCTTTAAAGATGTCTGTGGACTAAAATTGCAATTCATAAAATTACTACTAAATGACAAACCAAAAACATCCTAAATGATCATGTACCTCTTTTTACATTTTTCCAATACCCGATACCTCAAATTCATTGGATAGTGAGCCTGCCATTGACTCTACCTAAAATTAGATAAAATGATGGAGAGAACCTTTCTTGGGTTCCTACTCTACAGATTAGAAGAGGACTATAAGAGTGGTTGGTGGCTTGAATATCATAGATAGTTGTCGTGAAGCCTTCAAAACTTTGGATATAATGATATATGTAGCGCTGTATATCCAAACTGTAGTACTCTTTGCAGATGGAGAGGAGTTTGCAAGAGAGATCCATCCTTACTGAACAAGACAGGCTGACGCTTACCACTTACCAACTCATTGGACGATTCAGCTTGAGAAAAAGCCTTTCTATACATCTCCTCATGCAATACCGGTCACTCAGAGGTGCAGATCACAAGTGGGAGTTGCACAAATGGTTGCTTCAAAAATCTTTTTAGTCCTTAAGGGAATTTCATGAAGAAGCAAGCAGCAAATATGAACTTTTTTATGTAATTCATTGACTTATTCATTGTTCTCAAATATCAAAGTAACACATTCGCAGCGGCATGGGAGCAAGCGCTCCCATGCAGGACCCTAATACCATCCAGGTGGGAGCGATCGCTCCCAAGCTACAACCCGTTACAATAAGATTTATTTCTAAACCAGGATCTGAGCTTGAAATCTGAAACTTTAACAGGACTGCTGAATATTATATTGTATTCTGTGCACTGGGCAGTGCTGCTGCCACGACAGGCATAGCAGTCACAGTAACTATAAGTCAGAGCACCAGGATGGCGGCGAGGAACACAGAAAATCGTGCTGCCGCGAACGTGGTAAATAAAGAATTATGATTATGGCTATGACACTGAAAATCAAGAATACTCCATAATATCTTAATTTACGTTATACAATCTTACATCTGGCGCTGTATGAGGTTCTGCCAAACGGCCTTGAGCTCGGGCGTGGGGGCGCGCAGGGCGATGGTGCGCCGGCCCCGCCCCTTCCTCGGCGTCCGGGTCAGCGGCAGGTCGGGCAGATGGCCGCAGCCGCCCGCCGCCGGGCTGTCCGTCCCGGGCGGCGTTGAGCTCAGGATCAGTCGGAACTCCGTCGCTACGGAGGAAACTAGACTTATCGATTGTGTACAACATTAATCTATTCTTAGAATTTATTTATACTTAGAACCTCACTAATTCAAACTTTGAAAATTTGAAAACCTCTACAATTAGTAGATTTGGTCTGTGCCTTAAAATAACCTCTAATATTTGAGAAATAATACACTGAGAGTTCAAAATTGTTTTTACGCATAATGTTGCCTCTTATATTAAAATATTTGTCTTCTCGAGCGTCTAGAATTCAAATTTTGTTGCTGTACTTCAAAACACTACCTCTTAAATTCAAAGCTATCCTCTACAGTTCGAACTTAGACCAACTTTATAACAAACAATACCTGTTTACTCATGTAACAATGCTGGCTTGTTCCTTAGACAGGAACAAGCCAGTTAATTAATGGACCAACAGTATGTCAATTAAGGGACCTACAGTTTATCCAAACCACAATTTCTATGATAACAACATAAACTCAATAATTTTAATATTTCAATTGGTATGATCAGTTTTATGTCTAAATAAATAATACTTCCTAACTGTAGCGAAAAGCAAAATTTTCTTACCTTTTTTCCGTATTGAGAAGAGAGCTTGGCTGACAAACTGGAGGGAAAGGGGCTCTTCTGTGACGAAGAGAACCCTGTCCCGGCTGACCTTGGCGAACAGCAGGAGGTCGGTGAAGAGTAACGCCCAGAACGGCCTGACGGAGCGGCCCTCGACTCGGCTCAGGTCTCCCCCGAAGATCCACTGTCTACCGGGCGAACTCAGCACGAACGGCTGCGGCAATGAATTGACCTTGATTAGAGTCTTCATAAACTTGGTGATACTTTTACTTATTGTGGTAAGAGAAGTCTTTGTGAGCGGGTTTTTTTATTTCTTTGAACTTTGAGTTGTGTATTTTGTCTGGTATAGAATGCATAAATGATTCTTGAAATAAACAAAAAAAACTAAATGCTGGAAAAACTTAAGAGCTTTTCTTAAATTATGTGAATAAATATAGGTAATATTTATATTTTTAGCATGATATTGTAACTAAGCTTAGTTAGTTTATGGAGTGAATATATGTATATTTTAAATTAATATTCACTCTCTAATTTACTTTGAACAGCTCCCACATGTAAAATACCAATTCTTTGTCCCCTGGTATTCCTTTTATATTAATCGTTATCATATTCAATAGCCTTGAAAAAGACCATTAAGGTGGAAATTGAATCATTATATCGCTGAAAGTCTTCCGGTTGCAGAAGGGTTCGGCGCTTAATGATCAATGATGCCCATGTCCCATTGTCCTGTTCATTCTCACCTTGCAAAATTCACAATCTTCGAGAGAGCTCCTTCTATACACCCCTTTGAAGTGGCTAAAATATATCAGCTTAAGAATTTAAGGGGTCCCCCGTAAAACGTTCTAAACGACAAAATTTCAAAATTGGAGATATTCGGTGAAAAAGGTTCTCTAGGACATAAGGTACACTGTGGTATATTATGTTTCCAAGATATTTGAGTTGGCAGCCCTGTTTTTGTCTATCAAAGTTGGCGTGCTTCACGAGACTGCACGGACATTCTGGGGAATAACGTTCTATTGGCCGAAAGATGGACTCTTCGCCGGTCATTGCGCTGTCACCCAGCGAACAAAATCGCGTAAATAAAAATAAAACACATGACTTAAATATTGGAAAGTGAAAGTATAAGACCAGGAAGTAATATATAAAAGCCAGATTAGCCTAATTTCAAAAACTAAGAAGCCAAAACCTGGAAAACTGCCTGCAAAAGAAGTAGTAGAATAACGTTTTAAGCACCACATTTGGATAACTTTTAGTAAAATGATGCATCACGTTTACATAACAACATTACGTTTTTGTACTTTTATATCAATAAAATTGTTCTATATTCAGTTTTACTATCGTTTATGTTGGTATCCCTACACTCCCTGATGTTTTACTCCCAAATCAGAAGAGCAGTCCGTCAGAGAACGTTTCAAATGCCAGTCATTTAGAACGTTATAACCCAAAAAAAAAACACGTAAAATGTTTTAAAATGCATTATGGCAAGTAAACATTTAATATAAGGCTACATTATAATGTAATGAAAAGAGTATTACAAGATTATACATGATTATAAATTCTAGCCTTGAAAAAAAACCGTAAATTTTAGAATTCAACTGTCAACGCTTGATTACTCGAAACTAGGTTTTTGTTGCTTAGAACGTTTTACGGGGGACCCCTTCAATTAAAGAAGTATTTAGGGAATTACCTAAAGCAAATTAAAACTTAAAGCAGAGCAAGGTAAAGGGATGCAAAGTAGCCTCAAAAACAAGATACAAAAGTTTGAAGACGAACCTTGCACCTGGTGAAGACCAGTCGGCTCTCCAGATCCTGGAGAGACAACAGCGGCCGCCCCTCCACCTCGGGCTCCATCAGACCCGACTCCACGGTGATGTCCCTGTAAGCCGTCTGGCCACACACACACACAGCGAGTGTCAGAGGTGAGAAGTGTGCTTCGTTGAGGAGTATTTAGTATCCACAGAAAGAGAGAATTTGTGGTACATGTTGAAATCAGTTGGGTATTTCTTATTTTGTAGAAAATATTTCAAAACTTCAATAGTAGTTTTCATTACTAGGAGCGAAAGTGGCTCTTTTTGGTACGAGATCGCAATTTACAGGCGAGGCGCAGCCGAGCTTGGAAATGCCATCGAGTACCAAGGAGACACTTTTGCTCCGTGTGATGAACAACTATTTTCATCATTATGTATAAATAACCATTTAATCGTTAAAAAATTAGACTACATAATTTTGAGGTTATCCAAAATGGTCATCGTCATTTACACATCTATTAGTTGTTTACAAACACAAGTTAAGAAATCGTTCAACCTTTCAAATGTAACATAAACAAATTTTGACATTAGAGTACGGCAAAATTTACCATATGTTTTTTCAGTACTCCTATTAGAAGTGATCAAAAAACGATCATTTTGCGTACGATTTAGAGAACTAAAAACGGCTGTTTTCGGGACAGTATGATGAAAACAATATTGTTTTTAAATTGTAGTTGATCAGGGTTGGGAAAGGTATGTCATGGAGACTGATAATGAACAGGGATCTGAATTACCTCCAAACTCATTTTATTTAGTCCCTCTACATGATTCTGGAGAGTTGCTTATTCAAAAATTTTATTTCTTCATACATCTTTTTTTAGTATGACCATTGATTATAAAAAAGATAGGACAAGTAATGTTAAGTTTTCTAGCAAAACATGTGATCAAATGTAAAAAAATTAGCACATTCTGGAAGAGGATATTAGTAGTAAAGATATTCAAATTACCTTTTTTATCAACTCTTTTGCACCCCTTGTGTTGAAGTTTTGAAAATAAAATCCCTTTTCCAACCCTAAATAAATCATATTTTAGCCCGGTAGGAGCAAAAATATTCCATTCTAAGGATATCCATCCATTCTAAATCAGGAATGTTCCATTCTAAATCAGTGTGAAATCACAACCCTGGCACAATCTGCTGTGGAGTGTCAAACAAATTTTGTAAGTCCTCAATTTCTGGCTTCAAAACAAATAAGTATGAGAGTCTCCTTTTAGTTACAAAGTCAATGGTATGACCTTTTTGTATTTCATTATTCTTTAATTGTTCAAATAAATTTCAGGGATAGAAACTTTGTCTTAGAGTATTAAGAAGTTGTATAAACTTACCTGAAATTCATGAGCAACACGTGAAATGGCAGGATAATCATCATCCTTTGAAGACGTACTATTTTGGATTGTTTGCAACAGTTTTAAAATATCACGAAAATGCTGGAAAAAAGATAATGATTGTCAATAAATTATTCTACTACTTCACTACCCTGACGTAATAGAAATCTAATGATAAGTCATTACTGATGTTAATTTAACTTAATGGTTTGGTTAACATTAGAATCTACATGCTAAAGTTCAGTTATAAGTGTGGAAAAGTTATGCTTCTAGGAAACTTGGCTTCTTAATAAAAATGTTGTTTCCTCATACAATAGCTTAAACTCAGTCACCAGTAGTAACCTCTAATTTTTTTTATAAGAGTATACAATATTTATGTCAAATATAATTTTTAAGGCTAGTGCTTAATAAGGCTAAAAGTTGATCATGGTGGAGCTCTGAACTTAAATAGGCAACAGTGCTCAAAAGTCATAGTACATAGTAAAACTTTAGAAAATACAGTATTACAACTTTGGACACGAGAATAATTGTCTTAACTATGAGGGATGATTCCCAAATTTTTGTACCACAATAATTAATTCTTAAAATTTAGAAAAATTCTACTAACAAAACTGTTGAGTCAAAATTGTGTTTTGGTGTTTTTTTTTTCTAAGAAAGATATAAAATGTGGTAATGTAGTTTAGGTGATATCACATCTGTCATTGACGTTTTTTTTTTACTTTTTTATTAGCTTGCATGACATTCTTAAAAACTCTCACTTGGCGTCTGTTTAGAAAAGACTCATTCTAATAAATTGTCTACAAAAAAATATAAACTATTTAAGCAATGTTAAAACTATTCAATACTTCCAATCTAACTTATGACAGAACCATTTTGTATACCTACTTCTAACGGTTTATGTACAAAAGAAGTTAGGTCGGGTCTTCTGCGAGGTACGGGAGGTTCGGTTATGAGCCTCATGAAAGCTGAGTTTCTCGTCTTCTCCACCAGGAGGCAATCGGCTTTCTTCAACCCTGTACAGTAGCGACGGTACCCGTTGATCATGGCCGTCATCTGTCAAGAAACGAAACGTTTAGCAAGCCTTTGATGAGTAGTTCATTATAAGGAAATAGGTATTCTTTGAAGTATAATTGTGGTTTAGTATGGATTGGTATAAATGTAGTATGCTAGACCCATAACTCAAGACCATGGATTTTAATGACGCTCTGCTACCAACAAAAACTTATTTATCATGAACTAGTCACTGTAATGGTGAGTAAAATGATCAAAACCTATAAGTTCAGAAAGCAAAGCCTTAATTAATTACCTTAATTACCGTTTCTTCATCTGATACCCCCTGGGGGATTGATGGCGTCAAATACTTTCTCACATTGAAACAAAAACTCACTAAAAATTTTCACAATTCAATACATACATACAAAACTTAGGGCTGTGGATAGGCGCATATGAGTTTTGTTTACTCCAAGTCAGCCAGAGAGTCAGAAAAAAATTCGTCTATGGAGTAGTATGCATTCCTTTTGAGGTAGGCGACCAATTTGCCTGAAAACTTTCTCCTGTCAAGAGACTTAAGTGAGCCAGGAAGCCTATTGAAAATTTTCAGTGCAAGGATTGCATGGCTTTTTTGTGTTCTTGCCAGTCTCACTCTTGGGACATCTAGTAAGCCATGCTGTCTCGTACGATGGTCATGTACTGCTGCTCTGGGAGTATGCTTGTCCAAGTTTTCATGGACATGAAGTGCACAAGCCAAGATGTAGTGGCTGTAAACTGTTAAGATTCCAAGCCTAACAAAAATGGGCTTACAGTGTGTCAGTCGATCGCTGGAGGTCATGAGCCTGACCTCCATGGTAAAGAGAAGAAGCAGGATCACTTATTACATTGTTTATATGATGACACAATCAAACCGTTTTGGTCTTTTAATCAATTGACAAATGTTTATTTGTTTTTGTTTATTTTTTTTTACAACAGCTGATTAAAAAACACATACCTTTCTCAGGTATATCCTCCCCACTGATGTCCCGAAGCGTTCACCTTCCTCTTGAATCATCATTTCTAACACATCTTCGGTGAGTCTTAATAACTGAAACAAAAATAATATTTATAAGATTATATTTTCAAAAACTGCCGACATGAATACTTAAGTTGTACTCCTCCATTGTAGGGGCATGATGGTAGAACCATTTCTTAAAACTAAAACATTAGTGAAATTTGATTAGACTTACACTGTCGAAAAACAGTAATCCTACCTAGCTTTAACTTGTAAATTATGTCAGATCCTTTTATGCTTAAAAAAATAGCTGATAAACCTGGTTTTACCCATGGAAAAACAGAAAACTTCTTTGGATTCGTGATTTTATGTTTCATTTAGTTTAACATACCTCATTAGTTTGTCATGACAACTTCATAATCTTCCCTATATTTTAACATTGAAACTTGGAGGTACCATAAGGCGTAGCCCAGAAGAAAGTTAGAAAAATCCTTTCTTAGCAGATGCCTACGCCCTAAGAGGAGCATCCATGCAAATTTCTAAGTCAAATAGTATGGGCTGTACAATTATAGGTGAGTGGTATTTGACAAATTCATAGTAGATTGAAATTGTTTATTAATTGAATTGCTTATTTAATGATTTGGTTGTTTTACTTACCTCTTTACATATATATTTCACACATGGAAATAGATATTGAGAGTTTCTTATTAACATTTTAACAATTAAATACTAGGTTGTCATAAAATACAAAACAATTACAAAACTAGTTCTCTTAAACCTAAAAGGTATCTTTTCAGATCCTGACTCATAGTAGTATCACAACTTTTATTAATAATGTGACATTCATCAATAAATCTCCAATGTTACAGCCAACATAGGTATCAACTGAACTCTAAAAACTAAGAAATACAATTTAGAACTAACACATACCTCTTGAGCATTTTGGAAAAGTACACTGTGATCCTGTGGTGTGATGATGTCCCTGCGCTCGGAGAGGGGCAGCAGGAACCTGGCTATTCCGAACTGAAGGCACAGAGCATACTGCTGCTCCAGGTGCAGCAGCTGGTAGACAGCCTGTCTGCGGGCCTCCGCAGAGCTCTCGGGGCTGCCCTGCCGCAGACAGCGGAGAAATCAGAGGGGAAATTCTAATACTATGGATCTGGACAGCCGTGCTGGCGGTTGAGTGAGTGCGCTTATTCGGAATTGGTGTTAAACATCTGTGTTGTGTGGGAACTCATGTGGAAAAAGTTTTCTGGGCCAGGTTCTGGCCAGTGCTGTGGCAGTACTGGACAATACAGGCCAGTAATGTAGCAGAACTGGCCAGAACCTGGCCCAGAGCCTGGCCAGTACGGTACTCATTTGCTTTAGAGATTATATATTATTTGACAGAACCTGGTTAGTACTGGCCAGTACTCATTTGTTCATGAGATTATATATTATTTGAACACTTTGAATTGATTGATTATATGTTTGCTGACGTTTATTTACTATAACATGATTACATTTATTACAAATTTATAACACTTCCAGAGAAATACAAATTTTCCACAATCTGACCAGCTTTATTGTTTTGATTCATGGAGTTACACAGTATGATTTTATGCATCTTTGCCTGGAAACGCAAGTTTAAAGATTTAATTTTCAAACATTTTCTTGGGGGAAGTCCTCCTATGGGGAGGGGAGGTATTCAATACCCTCCAGGCCTCCAATCATTGTGCCCCCCCCCCCCAAGGATGAATTTAGGGTGTGCCACTACTCTTAACCTTGGTGAAAGTATACCCACCATGCTCCTAACTAGTGTTTTCTCTCTTTCATACCAATAAGCACTGATTAGGCCTGGCATAACTTCCATTCAGCTTGTCTCCCAAATAGTATTTTTTCAACACGATTCTAGATTCATTTGTAAACAATTTTATATGGTATAAAACCATGACATGCAAAGGCCAAGTTATATGTTTTTTTGGTGTTCCAGCTAAATTCAGCTGTCATTATCTGGATGTTAAATAAAACATTTTCTGGCCAAAAGTATGAGTTAGCCCTATTCATAAACTAGAGTAGATCAAGATCTCTCATTCATTAATTTCTTATTCAACAAAAAGTTGGTAATCCCATCTTTGCCCAGGAAATATTGAGTGCTGTAGCCTTGTGTTAACCTTCAGAACTATTTTAAATCATAACTTGATTAAACATAGTTCATTTGAACAATTAATCAAACAGGTATTTCACAATTATCTTTTAAAAATTATTGGTTATTTTGATGAAATATATAAAAAAAAACATGTACAAGTGAAACAGTGAAGAGAACCCCTTTGAGCTTTTTGAAAAAGCCAACAATAAAAACAAATCTTAACTAATCTTAATGATCATTCTGTAACTTAGTATGATCATGTAATCCTGTGGTTTCTAAGATTCTCTTGTGGTGTATTTTCGTTTTTTTTTATTTGCCAGTTTGCTATAAGAGATTGCAATAAGAGAAAGGAACTAATAAAGTATTAAAGTCAGTGGTATAAATCATTGACTATTCCCTTAATCTAACTTCTTTCGGCTTCCAACAACAAAATAACAGAATACCCCCGCACCAACCCCCTTCCCTTACCTCCAGATGATATTTTGTAAAATTTTTCTCATTGCACTTTTGAATTTTATATTTAGTTTGCTGCTGTACAATATTTATTTTATTAACCTTGCACGATTGCTTCAATTAAACTTGACATGAAACCTTGGCTGTATCTCAAGATTTAATTTTAAAAGATTTCTTGGTTATTCAAGGTGTGTTGACACAGTACGATTGATCGACCGAGTGAACTCAGAAGTTGCACGCACATCACCTGGAAGCTACTCGGCCCATGACAGCAATGCATCCTATTGTAAACAACAAAGCCCGAGTCAATCGGTTAAAGATATTTTCTTGGATAGGAATTTGATTTTAAGTTGATTTAACATTAGATACATTCATCAATTCAATAAGAGGGTACTATAGCTTGCTCACAATAATTAAACTCAGGCCATGCAAGCTCTAACTTTTGGACCAAGTAAAAAATGAGGTTTGTCAGAGATTAAGCATGCCTTGTCAACCCACCTTAAAGGTAACCCACCCATGTAAGATTTGCGAATTATTTTCAGAGTTTTAATATCTGTAGGATAAAAGAGTGTGATAAACGTTCAAACTTACCTAAACTTTTGTTTTTAAAATAATTTTAGCATTGTGTTATCAAAATCAGAGTCTGTTAACCCTTGAGCGGGCGCTTCACCGGCAAAACGCGAGAGGACGCATGCGGAGTTTTAATCCGCAACACTATATTGCACAAATTTAACCCATTTTACTTGTTTAGTAACGAAATATCGTATTTAAATGTTGACAAACTTCATTAGGAATCATATTTCATCGTCGATGCAATTAATTGTTCAACTTAATAGGTGTAATATTTCAATTCTACAATTTCAATGTATTTTCTAGTATAAAATATGTATTAATTATTATTTACATTTTTGTACTTTTCCTTCCGCTTCTTTTTTTCGAAAGCGAAAGGAAAAGTCTAATAATTACAAATCCTTCGCTATTACGATTTTAAAAAATATGTATCACTGTCTGTGTAACGGGCGAGGATGCTCCGTAAACTGAGACGGCATCTCTAAATTGCAAAAAACGAGGTACAAAGGGAAGGGGGTGGGGAGTATAAATAACTTTAGGAGATTCCTGGAATGAGGGGCGTAAAGTACGGAGCCGGACACGACCGCCGACACCCATTATGTCCGATTATTTTAACATAAAAAACACGTGCGGAGGAAAACTCCGCGTGCGCCTGCTCAAGGGTTAAATAATTCGGCAACTTTTCAATGTTTAAGAATCTTATTCATAAGTGTATAATAAAAATACAGGTAATTAAGTTTTCTAGAGTTTCAGAGATTTATTTACTAAACAGTTTTTAAAACCTCGCGGTTAATTAGGTTTGTGAGGATGTCTTGCAGAGCTTGTGGCTAAGGGACCAAAAAATAAAATAAAATAAAAATACTTTGTGCTATGGGAAAAATGTTAAATCATATGCTTTATTAGAGAACAATAAGACAGAACCAATTAATAAAAAGGCAATAGAGGTGGTCTAAATAAACTTACTTTTGTATGATTTTTTGTATGAAAGTGCAAAAATGCAACTTGAATATGAGCAAAGGTTAAGTCTGCAGCTTCTATTTTGAAACACTGCATGATATGTATTTTGGGCAACATATTTTTTCCAAGTGTTTCTTTGATTATATAACACTTAAAGCATGTTCTCGTGACTTTTATCTTTTAGACCTCTCATTCTTATGGCTCAGCTGTAGCTAGTTTTTGGGTGACCCAGAATTTAAATTAGACATTGTTTCATTAACTAACTAACAGAGGGTGCTTTTTTCAACCCCTTATTTTAGCTATTTACTTTAAAATTTTGTACTCTCTAATTCATAAATCAATAATTAATTGACAATTGTTTGTTTTCTGTGTTGAAAAATGATATATTACCTCTCTTAGTATAAAAATTAATGTGTGACATTAGTACACTCTGTTGGTGATTCCCTATAACTAAGAGCTCTTTTAATCCTGGGTCACTCAAAACCTGGTACACATATTTTACAATGCGATAAAAGGTCCGCTTCAGTTACAATGCTTTTATTCTTCATTTTGTTAGAATAAATTGCTGGTAGCTTCTGGCCCAGGAAGGTTACCTCAAAAAACATCTATAGCTCCTAAAATTTGGAACATCTAGACACTGTCTCATTCTGCACTGGTTATCATAAATAAATTTAAGACGTTATATGACGGATTTTGAGCTGTACTTACCTTTTGAGAGGCAAAAAAAAGGTATGTACAGCTCAAAATCAAGTAAATCATGTACTTTTTAACACTTTGTAATAATTGAAAACCATACATCAAATAGAATTTGTATTCGTGCATTTTTCATGGAACATAAATTCTTGCATCTAACTGCGTTTAAATTATGACATGTATTTTTTTTGACTGGAAACTTAAGAATGACCATTCACCCATTCACCCATTCACAAGTTTCTCGCCAAAACTATCAGGGCAGAGATACTTTAAAAAAGCTATGGATAAAATTTCTGTTTGATACATAGTTTTCAAAGTAATTTAGTCATTCGAGTCTTTTGATGGCTCAAAGCTTTGTTTGGTTAAAAGATAGGGGCTTTAAATTATCAGTAAATCACTTTTATCTTGTTAAAATATTTCTAGAAATTTTTAGGCTTTTAGTGATAAACAACATGAATCAGATATATTTTCATTAAATAATTTAGTTTTGTAATCTACTAATTCTAATATGCAGTTTTAAATCAAATAAAAATAATATAAAAAGTATATTAAAGGTAATAAAAATAAAATAAAGTCAAAAGGAAAATAAATAAAACAAAACTATACTCAAAAATAAAGTTTATCACAATAATAAAATATATACAGATTGACATATTATGCAAAAGCAAGATAACTAAAACACATACTGTCCTTGACATAAAATAAATAATATCAACATATAATAAGATATTTACAAATCATAAAATAAATAAGTACCTTACAATAAGACAGAATGCAATGTCAGAGCACCTCTCACAACTAAAAATTAACAACAGCTACCTTACTGGCCATTGGCATTGTACTCAATAAATAGGAACAAGCAACATTCAACAACATCTAATTTTGATTTCAAGAAAGTAAAACACAATATTTAAACAAAAATAATAACAAAAACAAATAATATTCCAAAGGTGGGGAAAATAACTACAAATAAATAAAGAAACAAGCTTATAATTTGGTAACATAGATTTTTGTGGCCTGAGATGCTGTAAGTGAAATTGAGTTTTTTGTGAACAAAATATAAAAACTGTGTTGTTAAATGAGTGCATTTGCCATATAAGAGTTTGAGCTGAACCTCTTATAATACCCTGAAAACTGGCATCTAAGATATACAATCAAGTAACTGAAGTTGCTCATATAAGTCTATTGAAGTTACAGTTTGTTGCTACTGATTGAACATAAAAAGTATTACATACAACAGCATGTTATTGGATAGCTTTCCAAGAAAAATAAAATGAAATAAACAATATTTACATTATTTTACACATTCAAAAGTATTTACAAAAAGGTACTTTTTTGCAGCAGTGAACACTGAACAGGAATAAATGTTTGCCTCTCTGTTAAAATAATTTTTGGAAAGAAAAACTAAAAAAAATTGAGAGGTAACAAATTTTGCATGACATAATTTTTTAGCTAGACCTTTGCTTACTATAGTAAAAATGCTAAAAGTGCATATTTATGCACCTACCACTTCTGCAGCTATTCGTTAAGTTATCTAATGATTTCAAACGTATTTCTCTCTCAGAGAGATTTTTCTCAAATTTTCATATGATTGAAACACTTTTCACAGGCAATTGTCTGGTAATATGGAAATAATTTGAATTCCCAAATAAATAAAAAACTTTAATGATTTTGGTCATGAGCTTAGCATGTTAAATTTTTCAAAAATATAACAATTAGTTTTGAAAATAAATATATTTAAAAAATTCTAGGTAAAAATCATAAGAAACAGGGCGAGGTCTAGTGGTTGAAAACTAAATCTGTAAATGTTTCTTCACAGTATTCTGACTTTTACTGACAGAGGAAAACCAACTTACAAATAGTAGGTTCGGTTCAAAAACAGCAAAAGCCATCTTTTGACTCCCTTTCACACTTTCATTTTAAAACTAAAACGACGATTTAGCAACCAACCATTCAACTCCGCCCGCAATATAAGTTAGACAATGATACCAGAACCAACCTCACTGGTAAAGGTAACTTGAGGCAGGTGCAACCTTCGCTTGGGGAGGTCCGCAGGGACGGAGGCTGTTGTCGTGGTGGCAGCAGTGGCAGCGGAACAGCTGGTGGACGTGTACTGTCGTGGCACCACTGGCAGCCCGATGGTGGATATGAGTGAACTGCGACCTATCGTGCCATTGGCCGACACTTTCCTGTACACCTCCAACGTCAAGCTGTTGCCACAGGATCTGCAAAATTAAGAAGTTGTTTGAAATTTGTTTGTTTTGAAAGGAAGGATACACAGCCAACTCACCTGGAGAACTGGTGTGAAGCAGTACAGAACATAGGAAGGGAGACAAAACACATAATATTTTCTTTATGAAAACGATTCTTGTGATTTTTGGTGTTTTAGCGCACTTCCCCTATAGGAAAGTAGCTATTCCCATGTTTCATATTTTGTTGTAGTAAGACCTCATTTGAAGGAAATTATTTGTTTTTATTTTGATTGATTTGGGTTCAGTGATTATGTTTGATGATAATTCATATGCTAAAATAAGAATACAAATTTTTAAAAGGTTTAAGAATAAGAAAAAGTATTACTCAGAAATTTGAAAATGTACGATATTGTAATGAGTACAATGTAATTTCCCTGTTCGTAGCCCTCATAAATTGAAAGATCCAGTTATGATATAGTATGTGGTAATTTTATCAATGTAGGGTGGGTGCACCAGTGAATTACCAACCCCCAGTGAATGACCGTTTTGCTTAAAAAAACCCCTGTATCAAGCATATTCTTTAGGCTAGTTAATTAAAAATAATCACAAAACCAGCCTTGGAATATTATTCAACAATAATCTTTCTTTGGTTAAAATTGTTGGAGTCGAAAATAATGTTTAAACTTATTTAAAATTGAGTGTACCACTCACCAGTGAATTACCAACCCCCAGTGAATGACTGTTTTGCTTAAAAAAACCCCTGTATCAAGCATATTCTTTAGGCTAGCTAATTAAAAATAATCACAAAACCAGCCTTGGAATATTATTCAACAATAATCTTTCTTTGGTTAAAATTGTTGGAGTCGAAAATAATGTTTAAACATATTTAAAATTGAGTGTACCACTATCTTCGATTTTGATGTTTCCTGCTATAGTGACTATCCCTGCAAGGCTTACCTGGATTTACATTCATTCTATATTTGATGATGATTACAAAAATGCATAGCAATTAAGAAATATTTAATATAATACCCTTCAATTTAAAATCAATTTTATTGCTCTATGCTTTATGACCGGGGGAAAACTTCATGGTCATTCATTGGAACAAGATCGGTCATTTACTGGCTATGATCTATATTCTCAGCTGAATTATTCTTACTCATTGTTGTCAGCTGATTTTTTGATATTTTGACAGTTATTAAGCCAAAAGAGACCGGTCATTCACTGGTGCAAGATCGGCCATTCACTGGTGCAGTCCTGGTCACTTATTGGAGCATTGACATTGTTGCCTTTTAATTAATATTACTATCAGTATTCTCATTAAGAAACGTATTGAACTAATACTGCTTGATCCTTAAACAACAAATGAACTCTCTATAGTAAAATGTATAACTGTGACTATGAAATATGGGAGTGATGTCAAATTAACTTGAGACATCGTCCTTAACCGGTCATTCACTGGTGCACTCACCCTATTATTTATGAAAATTATTTTATACATGAGCTTTTGTTACATATTTAGGCCTGATTTCACCAAACGTTAGGTAAGGGTTGGTTAGTAAACTGTTCGTTAAAGATAGGAAAATTCTATTGAACAGCTGATAAAATTAAACTAACCGAGCCTTAACGGTGGTTTAAATTTTGGTGAAATCAGGCCTTAATTTCAATAAAAGGAAATTTTTTTAGACATGCTGGTTTATTGCTACAGGGGTATTATCTCATTATTATTCTTCTACCTAAATGAAAATATGTGTTTTGGTCAATTAGCATCAAGTGTAATAGTTGGTAGGGTGTGATGACTAAATTCAAATCTTGATTAACAAGAAAAAGGTTTATCGTTTTAAAGCTTTATCGAACCCAGCTACCATTGATTTTCAATCTATTAAACTTTTATAATTAACCAGAACATCTTCATTTGGAACTGAACAAATCATTAATTTTACACTCGTGTTATCAGTTGATTTCTTGTCTAAGCTTGTCACACAGCAACTAACAAGTATAACTAATAGTAGCTTATCTAAATTTTAAAAACATTTTGCATTACTTAGGTGGTACTTAGTAATTGTTATCCAATTAATAGGAGCTGTTCAAAAGAGTTTGTAGTTTAAATTTAAAATTATATTCCGATAAAAAAATGGATGTGATTAATTTTGAATGATCCACAAAAGTAAGTTGCAAACATGGTTTCCTTACTTGATCAGTTTAAGGATCTCCTCCTCTGGCAGCGTAACGACGTTGGTTTTGTCGACAAAGATAACATAGTCTCCTGGCCTCAGCCCTGCCTGGTCTGCTGGCATCCCCGACTCCACCCGCTCTATCCTGCAACAGCCAATCAGAAACTACATAAGTACATGCATAACTTGATTTTAGAGGGAATGGCGTTTTTAGACTTGTCTTTGAGTTTTCGAGCTGTTAAAAGAAACATCACTGTGTGAATTAATTGATTGGTTGACATCAGTTTTACCCAGTGCTTGATTTGTAAAAATTGAGGTACCGGAACTGTAATTTGACAATTTGTACATAAGTATTGTTTGGCTATGTGATTAACAAGGTCGATTTAAAAAGTAACATTTTATCCGGCTCAAATTTGATAAATTAAAAACTAACGAAGCATTATTTTACTAAAAATTAAATTTTCTAAAAATTCTAGTTTTTTATGACGCCTTGTGAGAGTATTCAGGTCTTTTTGGCGTTTTCAATTCGGCTTAGCTCAAAAAAAAGAGCACTAATTTCAGAGAGAGCGCTAATTTCAGGCCGAAATTCCGCGCGTAATTTCCATAAATTTAAGTGATCGTTATTTTTGGTACTCCGGCCGGTTACACATGATCCTCTCTTATAGTGAATTCTCCGGCTGATCATACGCGATCGTCTTTTGCGGCAAATTCTTCGACCGATCGTACGCGATCGTCTTTTGCGGCAAATTCTTCGGCCGATTGCACACGATTGTCTTGTGCGGCAAATTATCCCTGATTACATGCGATCGTCTCTTGCAAAAAATACTCCGGCCGATTATACACAATCGACTTTTGCGGCAGAAAGAGGTCCTGGAACGCCGTTCCGCCGCAAATCAAGCACTGGTTTTACCATAAAAGATGATCATGTGGCGATAGAAACTTAAACTACAATAGATGATTGTGTGTGATTGAGATTTTGTGATGATAGCAACTTAGCTACAATAGACAATCGTGTGTGACTGTAGCAAGGGGGACAATTGTGTTGAAAATCAGGAAATTTTGTTGTGTAAGACTAACGTTCATAATTTCTGAAAGTAAATTTGTCTTTATTTAAGTACCAGAATGCGTAATTGGTGGAAATATATTTGCTGTGAAAGGAATAAGGCATGTGCAATTGAGGTGAATTAATCATTAAACTTCAGTTGAAACATTGAGCTTTCTTTTTAATCCAAGGTGAGCTGAATATTTCAATACAAGAAGGAAAAACTCAGAGGATTGAATCCTCTCATATGGTCTATTATTATTTTTACTCTAAAATGTCTAATATTGCTATATTATTTCAATGATTTTAATTTTAATCATTATAAAGTTTGAGTTTAATAAAATGTTACATTTACCTATTTATTTTTGTACAGAAAAACAATTTTTAAGGGGGAGGACTGGTGGGAGAGGGGAGGGTTTCTATATTGTGAAAGATTCGATTTCAGGCACCAAAGTTTTAAGAAGCCGAGCACTGAGACCATTCAGTTAATGGAAAGCAAGTGTTTCAATAGACGGGAGTCTAATGAGCCCGGAGCTATCTGAGTTCACTCTAAGCAAAAATTAACTTACTTTTTACTCAATAAATCTTAGTTCCAAGGAGTGAACTGCATTTTGTGGTTAACACTACTTTTAGATATAAATAGCCTTCTGAATTTTAATCTTCATAAATTTAAATTTTAACAAAACCAATTCAAAAATTAATTTAAAAAATTTGAACGTTCACATCCGGTTGGTCAGTATAAAAAGTTTCTTAATAAGCTTTCTCAATCAAAATTAAAATGCGAGCATTTTAGTTACCTCGGAGGATGAGTCCACGCTATCGAGAACCCGAAGCTGGTCCCGGGCTGCCTCGAGAGCCGCTTGGTCGTGGTGAAGGGCGTGCGGCCGCCCTTGCTGCCCTTGAGCTGCCCGCCCCCGCCCCCACCCCCGCCCTTCCCGGGGGCCGGCTCCACGGGCGGGTCCAGCTCCAGGTGCTTCAGAAATATGCTGTCTTCATTTGCTGCAACAATACACGTATTTTGTTATAAGAAAATTAATGAACAGTAGAATTTCGGTTACACGACACTTGATGGCACGACAACCTCTATAAAAAATCTACTTTCAAATTCCCTTTAAAGTGCTATAACACTCAATGTTAAACTAACCTCCATAACTTTTAAGTTATGTTTTTGTCCTAACAACCTCGATGATACTTATTTTTCAGATTCAGTTTGTAGCTCTGAACCACTATTACATAACGATTTTAAGAATCAACTTCGAGGTTACTCCAGATTATTTCTCTCGCATTAATGGGAAATGGTTCTCATAGTGAATAGATGTTTTGAGGGAAACTAACGTGCGTTCACGTTCAAGTTCCAACTTGGAAACCTCGTTTCCCCTTCCCATCCTTGTCAAACATCTTTGACAAATGAGTGGATTGAAATTTTATTTTAAACGTAATCCACGTAGAAGCCAAAGCCAGAGATTTTTTGCACAAAGTGTTCAAAAACATTTTGTAAAATGTGACAATCTTAAAATGATTGATTCACTGTATTTTCATGCAGGTGTAATTGAACAAATACTGCCTCAGGTGGCTCTACTTGTTTACATTTTCATGTTTTACAAATATGCTAACTGAAAAACTTACTTGTTTTATCCACATCTTTCTTCGATATCGATGTCCGCTTCTCATGAGCTGAAATTAGAAACAGGTAATTTATTATTTTGACTTTAGAGTAAACAGTAATTTACATCACTCCTACTAATGTGGAGAGTACTCCATATGAATAATCAAATTCAGAGACAGAGATTAAAGAAAAAGGTGTGTCACCTCTGGAAGAGATAATCCATTACAAATGATAGTGGTATTTAAAAGTATCAATAAACCAAGAAGACTTGTAAATTACAGTAATTCAACAAAAGTCTTAATTATAAGTATCTGAATGAACCTTATCTATATCCACATGAGAGAGTAAGTAATTATATATTTTAAGAATTTAGCTCTTTTATTTTATTTGAAAATATTATTTTATTCTTTTATTTTAAAAGAAAAATTTAATATATAAATTTTCTTGGAAAACACCAAATATGATTAAATGTGTTCTACAGTATTTAAAAGTAACCAACATGATGAATCGAGGAAATAAATTTATTTGGAAAACACCAAAAAGAATTATTTGAATCCTACAGTACCTGTTTGGTATAAAAATTACACCACGAGATGAAAACATATTTTATAGTAACCAATCCCGTAATAGTGACATTAATCAAGAAAATCAATTCCTTTAGAAAACACAAAATTATTCCTACTTTAGTCCAACAGTATGTTCAATATAGAAGGAAAAAATGAGGTGAGTATGTATTTAAAAATAATCAACCTCATATTACCAAAATTACATCAAAGAAATAAACTGGCACTCCTTTACTTTATCAAAATATTACCAAGAATAAATCAAAGTAATAAATTTCCTTGGAAAACACAAAAAAAGTATTAATTTTGTCCTAAAGTATGTGTTTGATATAAAAAAGGAATCCATGAGGTGAATCAATGTGGTTTGATTTATTTACCGGGGTCGGGAGTGGGCGCGACATCGGACTCTTCGATGCTGACACACTCCTCCACACTCGACTCGGACTGGTTCGCCATCACATCTGCGGATCAAACACATCAGGTCAGACCAAACATTCGATTTAATCAAACTTTAAAATCTAACGAAACAATCAAATCAAAAACTTAAATCAAACATGTAAATAAAATCAATCAATCAAATCAAACAATCAAATAAACCATTTAAATCAAATCAATCAAACGATCAAATAAAATTGAACTATCAAACCAAATAAAATATTTAATTCAAATCAGACAATGAAATCAAATCCAATAAAGCATTTTTAAATGTAATTAAACGATAAAAACAAATCAAATAATCAAATAAAAGCAAACATTCAATTTTGGCGATGATTTAGAGGCTAAATATACAGTGTATATACATTGTCAAAAACCCATGGGAACCACCAGCTACCTCCAAATTGGAAAAGTAAGAATGGAAAGAAAGAAGGAAGTAAAACTAGCTCTGTAAATTTGGCAACCTAACCATCTATTGCATATCTTACAAGGGTAGTTAATTCCTGAGAACCATCAAAATGTGAGAAAAATACAAATTTATTTAAATTGCCTCTTACGATTTTGAAAATGACAAAAGTTTAAGTTGTCCAACAAAATTACACCACCTGCATGTCTTTAAAACTTAGGCTCAAAAGTTTAAATAATTAAAATGAAAAAAATTTTGTCTGATTACCTAAAAATAATTTTTTATGTTGTTGGAATAAAAATAGTGTACACATAGACAAACGTTTGAACTTTCAAAATATTAAATCTAATACTACCAATAGCTTCATTAAAAAACAAAATCTTGAAACCGTCTCAACTTGCCCACTGTTCCCTACTTGCAGAACTTAAGATGAATGCTTAAGGTCCACTGTCTTTTTTAAATTAAAATACAAAAAGTTACAACACATGTTACACAGGCTAGATAACGTTACAACATGTGCTACATGAGCTGTATAAGTTGCAGCACATTACACAAAAGCTACATAACATTGCAGCACATGCTACATAAGCTACATGAAGTTATACGAAATGTTAGATGTTACATAAAGTTACAATGCATACAACATTAAGTTACAACACATAAGCTACATAAAGTTACAGCACATGCTACCTAAGCTACATAAAGTTACCTGTGTGGTCAGCAGCAGTGGACGTGGTGGGGACGTGCTGGGTCCGGCCACATTGCTGCGACAACAGTCGGAATGTTCCACTTATCTCCTGCAACAGTCATAAACACATTATAACATTTTATTTCATTTTGCTCATGTATATTGAGAGTATCTCTAGAGGGTGCTCATTTGTAGAATGTTTAGGCCAGGCACAAGTGAAAATAAAGGTAAGAAAGTCAGATTTGGAGAAAGTAACCACTTTCTAGGTGTTTCAAAAACTATTATAATTTTTAGTTAGTGATAGAAGCTATATTAAACATTGTTAGCTTAAGCAGAATTGTTTCAGACCAACTTTCATCTTATATTAAGGAATTTTTTTCTTTTAAGTAAAATTGAAAATACATTATTTAGGTCCTATTTACTTTAGAATTAGAACAATTTTGATACGGTGCCAAATTTAATTTTTTGTGAGCACTTAAAGACTTTAAGCCAAGAGCTAAAATTCTTATCATCTCTGTAACTCAAGATGAGAATAACATTTTAACCGAACAGGCCCTTTTCAAAGAAATCATCATTAAAAGATAATATCCTCATTTTCGGAAGAGGTGTATAAATTTGTTGAATGATAAAGGTAATGATTTGATAAGTGTTAAATTATAAATAAAACAATAAAAAAATTAAATACTACTAAAATGAAAATAAAGTACACTTCAATTTCTTTTAATAATCAACTACTGTTATATAATAGCAACCCTAACCAGTGAAAATAGTTATCAAACAAAAAAAATAATGTGAGCAATTATATTTGCAAAAGTAATTGTTGTTACTTTTCTTAAACTGAAAAGTATTGACAAGTAAAACCATTTATTAAAGTTAAAAGTTAGTTATTATCTGCTTTATCAAAATTTATCGTCAAACATTATTTATTTGTTAAACAAGTATTAAATATTATGGTTTTAAAAGCTAAAAGAGTGTTTATTAAAAACTAAACCTCCATTTACCAGGGATGGTAATACTATAAAGTGGTTGTGGGCGAGGCTTTGTTCAAACCAAATGGAGGTGACCTTTGCTTCGTCGAGATTAAGGATTATCTCCTCTAAGATTGATTCTGTAAATATATTATGAGCGTACTTCACTCTGTTTATTACAATATCAGTTTTTGAAGAGGTTAATCTTTTAATGTGGGTATTTTGCCTATTATCTCATGATGCAAAATGTTTATATTTAAATGAAAATTTAAATAAATAAATTTTGTTTGATATTTCCCAACTTAAGACTTACTTTATACAAAGCTGTAATTTGGTTAAAGTTTTTTAGGTAAATAAAAAACTAAATTAGGGTTGTTAGGGTTGATACAATATGTTTTGTGTGTAAATTGTAAAGCTAGTGATAATTAGCTAAATTATTTCACTGACCTGAAGAAGCTGTTACATTTAATAGCTGGAAGATATCATTTATGAATATTTCACATTTTAAAAGATTACACAGTTGTCACTGCTTTATTCTTCTTCAATAATAATAAAACATTAATCAAATTAGTCAATTACACATTAATAATGTAAAGTAAACACAAAAAACCTACCTTTTTTGTAACATGTTTGACAGCAAAGGACATACATCCCAGGAATTCACTCCTCCTGAAACCAAAACAGGAACACGTTATTTTCTGACTCCAATACTCAGGAACTCTGTCCTACTGCTACAGTTTCGTACATTGATGAAAGACAAAAGTTACACAAAACGCTACGAGTGAGGCCGCAGAAGCCAGTAAGGCTTCCCACGTGACGTATTGACTTGTTACACGCTTGTAGATCTGACCTGCTGAATGTAGTATTATTGACGTGAGAAGGAGTATGAGGAGTTACATTTTCTAATGTAAAAGTTATTTTTTAGCTCTAGTCTAAAGAAATATGAGAATAACCATTTTATAAAGACATCTGATCTTCCGTTTATCTATGTAATTACATAAGAGAAATATTTGCGCCAAAATTGTTGGCGTTTGGCAAGTTTGAAGGTCTTGATACCAGGGACTTATACTGAAATGCCTTTAAGTTTACCAGGAAATGAGAAATAACATAAAATATCTGTCATTTAAAAAGTTTTGGGATCCAGGAACTCCTGCTTTGTTTACATCAAACATGGTTCTGATTCTTAATTCAAAATTGTGTGCTTGATATTTACAAATGGTGGGTGTAAAAGCCAGTTTACTATGAAGGTATTTTATACTATAATAAAGAAAGATTGGTTTAATTTAAATTTTCCCTAATTATAATTAAGGGGTTTTAGCCCCTTGTAGTCACTAATATTTAAATAATGTCGTTAAATAAAATCTGTGACATCACAAGAATTTTGTGTTCTCATGCATTGTTTTTGCATTAGGATTTATAATATTTCTCCTGCACTGTGTCAAAAAAATGTCTTAACTATCATAGAAAATGCTCACTAAATAGTTCAAACATGCCTAGTACTAGTGGCAAGATTTTATTTCAAAAGTTAAAAATTAAATTCCTATTAAGTTATTGAATTGTACATGTAAATCCTTTACTAATATAATAAAATCCAATGAACCGGCGGGTCAAGGTAAAATTTTAAAACAAGACAGATCCAGGGTTCATTTGAAGTAATACTGAAAAATCGGCTGGCCTGCTTCAAAACTTGACTTTAATCCACCATTTCTATTGAATTTTATGATAGAATTCTCGAAACGATTTAATATTGCTGAGGTGAAAGGCTAATAAAAACATGAAATAAAACTAATATTTTGCTCCATATTGTGTTGGCTTCTTTCCACTGGTTTTATGAACTGAGCAGAGCTTATTAAATCAGTCCTCAGAAAGCTTATTGGCAACATATTGCAATGCGTAAAGAATATTGATTCAGAACGGGTTTTCTCTTATTGAATTCTAGTCATTATTAAATTCTGTTTAAACTAACAGGAATTGAAAGAGAAAATACCCCCGTCGCAGCAAACCTGCGTACTCAGCGAATTTCTAAAGACTTAATTTTTATATGGGAGCTTATTTACTTATGTACAGGAAAATGTTTCAAACATTTTATGTAATTAATGCAAAAAGTATATTACATATCAAATCAAAAGAGCTTTAGATATAAGGGAAATGATCATGGGAATCACATCGGTATCCATTCCAACAATATTATTTTTGTTATTCTTATAATTATTAGTGTAATATTTTTTATAAGTGTATCCTTGTTATAGTATAATAAAAATTTAAGCAAACATACAATCAATGATTTAAAATCAGTCAAAATAAAAACAAATAAAATAGTCACATGAAAAATTGAATCCAAACATATGATTTATCTTAAAATTTAAATAAACTTGTTGCAGGAAACTTGCATGCTTAGTTAATTTCTAAAGGATTAATTTTTTATATGTGGGCATATCCTACATAAGTTAAGGAAGTTGCTGTTTTGAATATTTTGTGTAAATATTAATCTAAATTAAGTAAATTTTATCATTCATGATCTTATTTCTTAGTAATTATTCATATTCAGATAATTTGTAATAAATTTACTTGTTATAGTATATAAATGTCAGCAAACATATTATCAATCTACTCAGATCCAAGAAATAAAAACAAATCAAACCGTCACATGAACAAATTAAATTCAGTCATGTGGTTTGTTTTATTATTTTTTAAATCCAATTTTTGGGAAATTGAATGAAAAATTTGGGTATTTCATACCAGAATTTGGACAGTTTATGTCCCTTCAGGGAAAAACAAAAGACAATGTACTGCATTTTGCAGATCCGATATCTCAGTAACCGATTGATGTAGAGTAATAATTCAAAATGCTATATTGTTTATTTTTTTAAGCTGAATTCAATTCTGACCATTAAATTTACATCAAATTAATAGAAATATGTTAAATCTTGAAAATAAATTTTATTTAGTCAAAAAAACCGCCTTAGAGTGTACCGATCTTGCTGGTTTTCGAACTTAAAGTCATGAATATCACTATAGATGGTTGTTACAAAATTTAATCAAGATCGGACTTTTTTTACGAGAGTTATCGTGCCTACTAACACATATATATATATATATATATACCAAAATGAACGAACGTTGTTTTTGGGCTCTAGGGACCTCAAAACGAAAAAATAACATGGTCCCGGGCTTAAGTCTCACCATGCCGCCTACGGTAATAGCTACTTCCCTATAGGGGGAAATTCGCTAAAAGGTGAAGATAAAACATAAAACAATATAATTTTACATTGTGTATTATTGTATTCTTGTTTTCTTTTCAGCATATAGTGTTTTTGTAAATGCTTTTACAGTTCTCTGTTTTAGCAATATTTTTTGTCCAGGTCCTCTCTGCTGAATGTTTCCAATCTTGCTATGTTCTAGGTTCTTTTTTTTCCTCGTGAAGACAGGATCAGATTCCAGATCTCGAAACATTGTGGAACTTGTTTTTTTACTAATCAATGATGGCAAGTGTCCAGAAAAAATCAAAATTAAAATATAAAATCACCAATCTCCATAACGGACAATGAGTTTCAAACAAAGTAAAGGAATTTGTTATAAACAAATTTTAAATTAGAAATATAGAACATTAAACTAATTTTAAACTCAGCTTAAAAAACTGGAATTTTGTATAGAGCCATTTATTGCTGAAAATGACTCCAGAGTAGAAAATTATAATTTGAATACCACAACAGAAAATCTATTGCCAAAGCTCTAAACTTTGAGAACCATGATATTTTTGGGTTTATGGTGAAAAGCTTTTATGTTTCCAGAGTAAACAAACATTTACTTGACCTCTTATAGGCTGCATTTGGCAACTGAATGCTGGGCAAAAGCCAGCTCTTCTCCATTCAATCCCACTACATTTAACAATAACAAATTTGGCCCTTAAGTTGGCAACTCTATTTTAAAAAAGGTTATTTCCTGTAAATAATGGATCGACCTATGTAATAAAATGTCAAAAGTAGTTTTTCAATCCTAAGATGATTGAATAGCGAAATTTGACGATTTGAATTTAAAATTAAATGTTATTTGGATATCAATGAAAAATAAATAAGGAAAGTGTATAGGGTTCTCTTGGTTGATAATTTAGAAAATAGCCTTCTAATAGCTGGTGGGTCCTGGTCCTGAGAGAATTTGTAAAAACTAATTCTTAATGATCATCTAAAACTGAAAAGAAGCGTTTATACCTAATTAACTTAAAAAATAGCTTGTAGAAGGCTCTTTAGGGAGTTGTACCCACAGCAGTGAATTTTGAAACTTTAATTCTAATTTTCAATTAAAATGCCCTTCCTATTATCCTACAGAGAGAAAATTATTAAAAAATTGTTTCCCCAAAAATTTTAACAACTTCAGTTTGGAAATAATTCTCTTTCCTTTTAACTCCAACCCGTAAATTTATCGGAGATAGTAGCACAATGTTCTTTCACTCCCGTAAATCTTTTCTTTCAACTCATAAACAGAATACTGAAAATTACAATATCTAAGAGACTACTGAAAAGCAGTAAGCTTTTGAAAAGTTTGTTGGCTCCATTTAAAACCAGTGGCCAACTCATAAATATGGAATGAAGCGAGTAGCTCTCACCAGCAGAAGATTGTTAATGGGAGCGTGCTTTGAACGTTTGTCTTGTGTAAACAAGCCGCAGCAGTTTAGCCAGTTTAGCAGAGTCTCATGCAACGTGAACATGCACACCCTGCCTCGTGCGGCAGTTTAAACTGCTCAAACAATCCTTAATGCATTGCCACTGCTCAAATTGCTCAAACAGTTCATAACACATCCCCTTGGCACAAACTGCTCAAATAGTATAATGTACTGATTCAGCTAAAACTTCTCAAACGGTTCATAACTCATAACTCATCATAGACACAGCTCACATTTCTCATCTTAATCAAAAATACATATGTTTTTTCCATTTTATAAAGAGATAATAGTATATTTCACAATAATGGCCGATAATGAGGTTTTGCAGCCTCGAGATCGTGTTTCAAATTCGAGAGGAAGTCGAGAATTTCAAACGATCAAGGCTGCAAAACAGTGTTCGCACCTCAGCCGAAAGGGTTTTGCTGCAAAACCTGGCCAAGGTGTGTACACTATTTTTCCCCACACTGCACAATGGAACATACCCAGTATAGCATTAAAAATCTGATTTTTTTACACACTTGAAAACAAAACCTTGAGGCATTTGAGGTTATGAGCGACGATACAACTTCTTCGTCATGGTTTTAACAAACACAACTTTGAAAATCAAATGATCGCAACTATCCTGTCTTTGGAACCTATTGAATGCTGTATAATTATGTGACTTTCTCACGATGTTTCAAGCAAATAAACGATCAGCTGACTTTCAGCCCTAGGGCCGAAAGTTTTCGGCGCTCTGGCTGAAAAGAGCTGGTGTTGGCCACCAAATGACGTTTGTAAAACAGGTGATTACGTCGTAGCGTGGCGAAAAATATTCATTAACTCCTTCCGATACCATTGCAAAAAGAAGCATAAATTCTGTATGTGTACTCCTCTTATAGTGTAGGGCACTCCAAAAAAAGATTTTTTTTAATTCCCATAGGGCTTTGCCCTACAGAGGAACAATGTGTTTTTGTAAGGTTGTCTGCTATTTTGTAAACCGATAACTGTTGTTTAGTAATAAAATGAAATAACCATATCCAATCTCTTTCTAATGATTGGATAATGAAATTTGACTTTATTATTTATTTACTCCAATCCAGGATCACAATGAACAGTATGTTATTTAATTTAAATAACTAGCTAAGCGGGTTACCATCAGCCACTTTAAAACATGCCTTTGATTGAGATACGCAAAGACTTTGTCTCAAGCAGTAGGAGTGATTTGGTGATTTGCTACTGATCTTTTGACAAGTGAGACAATTTTTCCCGTTGGTCACTAAACTCTGATGAAGAGGTAGAGGTGAATTGTGTTAAAAGTGCAGAAAACGAGTGACAATAGAAAACACTTGCAGAAAAGAGAGTGTTTAACGATTATTTTGCATACTATTGTGATTCTTGCTTCTAACTGATTTGAAAATATATCCTCAAATAGAGGCTTGAAGGGGCTAATAAGCCCCTAAGCATTTACTATAGTACAAAATACCTTCTTAGAAAAAAGGCTTTTGGATCCACAAAGTTATGATTATATCTAGCATTTTTGGTTTCAAGTAGGCCTAAACAAAGCAGACCTTTTTACATCCCAATGGTATTAATATGACAGCTATTTTACGTTATTTCTCATTTTATAGTAAGCTTAAAGCAATTTCAGTATTTTCCCTGAGTCCCTGGGATGCAGACCTTCAATTTCAGCCCCCTCCCATCATCCTGCGACATTCCAAACGCCCACAATTTCGGCATAAAAATTTCCCTTACGTAATTAGATGTATAAATAGGTCATTTAGTATTAAATCTGCATCGTTATAACATAAACTAAACAAACGTACTTAACTTTTTATAACTTTAAATTGTGAAAAAAAACTCAAACCCTTATTATAAAATCAGAAAATCTTAAATTTAAAATATTTTTTGTTATTGTACATTGAACGTGCATAGTTAGCTGCATTTTGAAAAAACCCCACATGTCATCTTCTAGCATATGGCTTTGAACCAATCATTAGCACCACATGTTTAAATGTAAACAAAGCAGACGTTTTAAGATTCCAATGCTTTTTATATGGCAGATATTTTACGTTATTTCTCGTTTCCTGGTGAGTTTCAAGTAATTTCAGTATTTTTCCCGACCCCCTGTGACCAAGACCTTTAATTTGAGCCCTCTCCCATCATCCTGCGAGCTGTCAAACTCTCAAAATTTTGATTGACAAAAATCGCTTACAGAATTAATAATATAATAAAATAGATAGCGCAATTATACTATAAATAAATATATTTACTAATTTAATTTTCATAGGAATGGGAAGAGGGGGTTCTCCACAGTCTATTTAACGCTGTGTTTGGGCCCAAAAGCTCTCTTGGGTCTCTTCCTTAATACAATTGGCTCCTGATACAATTAAATAAGCGCTCAGTTGTGTTGCTAGCTTGCAAACGGCAGGTTGCTGAAGCGAATACAAGGAATTGCTTTAGTTTAGTTTAAGAACTGAATTCACACGTAAACAAATAATTACACGAATAAATTATCATCATGAATTATTATTTAAATGGTTTAATGGTTTAAAACAGGGGTTGTTAAATAAATTTTAATTAAGGACAAAACCTTTTTACCTATCCGACCCAAAAATGTATTGTATCTATTTTTTTCTATATGTGGAGGTGGTATTTTCAGGAAACTACTATTAAAACTTAAATTTTGCCTTCAACTAGTATGTGTATTCTAAAATTTTCAGTGTAAATTGATACTTTGTAAAATGCGCCTGGATTTGCAACAGTGACAGAACAATATGATAGAATAACATTCAAATAAAATTATTCAGCAATTTTTGTGTAATAGTTGTATTGTAAGCTAACATTTGCTTTTGCGCTAAAAAGCGAACCCAACAGTTTCATCTAAATTTCAGCATTCTGTGCAGTGTATGAAGTAAAAGCGATAGCAGTTGTGATACTTATTGATATAACTATATTTATTTAATCTTAAGGAATTTAAAATTGAAACAGTTGTTTTCCAAAATATTTAGTATATCAAAACTATGCATTTCTTTAATTTAGATTATGAAAAATAAATTTTGAAAAGTCTTAAAATCGTTGAACAGTAGAAGATGAGCCTTTAATGACTATGAGATAACATTAGTACTAAACATTGTGAAGACCCGCTCTCAAAATTGTGTCTGTAGGTGATTATACTCTCAACCGATACATAATTTCGTAAAAACTTCAGCCCAAGCACAACAGTACAGATAACGTCTGCTGGAAATGTTTACCACATAGGTTGCGGCTGGTTAGAAATTTGATGGTAACATTGAAGAAGACCTTTCAATTAGGAACTCTAAAACTAAAATAAGCCTTGAAGACTACACCTCTAGGTGGCGTGAAACCCAGAAGGGCATTAATAGCATTATATTCCGAACTTTTTATGAGTGATTCTATAAAAGCGTGCTAAACTCGTTAAGTCTAAGACCGTCTGTAGTTTAAGCCTGAGATAAATTCTACTGACCTAGTCGTCAATGGCATTCCTTTAAGGCTTACCGCCGTAGTTCAGATTTGTGAACTCGCCGAAGGGGATCCTTATGACGAAGGGGGTCCTTACGACGAAGGGGATCCTTATGAAGGGAATCCTTACAAGGAGCTGTCCTACAGCCTGCAGCAGCTTGGGACACTAACGACATCGCTGAAGAGAGGACCCTTAAAGGCTTGGAAAATGTTCACCTAATCATTGCTAGTAAAACAAAAAGTAAATGTTATATTTGAAGGTGTGGTCTCGGACACTGTTGGACTGTTTGCAATGAAATTTGGTATATATAAAGTAAAACTTCACGAAGAAGATTTTTAAGCCATTCAATTATTTCTAAATGAATTGGGTTCCTCCCCAAAGGGTCAAAAGGGTTCTCATATTAATCTTGTGCAAGGATGTTATTTACATAAAAGCTAAAGACACATTTTTTTAAACAGGTGGTCTTTATTAAATAATCAAAGGCTTGACAACCGCAGGGACAGCTACTATTATACAATTTCCGTCAAAAAAAGTATAGGGTTTATATTAATTTTATTCTCATTTCAAATTTATTGTTATCTATGCCTTAAAGACTAACATAAATCATTTTAGGACTGTGTACATGCTACAAGAAATTGAATCTTTCCAGAGATATATTTGGATTATTTCTCCAATACACAAAAGCTAAGAAAATGTATCAAAATGTTTATGCTTGTAACTTATTAATGAGGAAAATAAATATTACATTAATTATGATATAATATTCAAAGTCAATAATAATTTATCAATACTAATTCAAACAATTTTTGTTTTATTAATTTAATTTATTTTAGTGTCTTAATTTAATTTATGCTTAAAGAAATTAATAACCGTAATTGTATTGGTACTAATAAAACTGAGTGGCACTAATCGAGATATTCCAAGATTTTAAATTGGTTGTCCCATCTTAACAAATCAAAAATTCAAAAATTGTTGCCATTATCTGATGGACTTGTTCTCTATGTCTTTTTTTAGTAACCACAAATTAAATCTCCATTAAATTGCACGAAATATTACAAATTTGTCTGAAACACGGAATTATTATTAATTTGTTTATAATACCTCAGAAAAAGATTATTTAAAGTCATTAAATATATTTTTGACTGAATGTTTCTTTTATTTAGTATTGAATTTGGTTGCGCTAAAAAAATTGTAAAATGATAACAAAATCTGAGCTGAATGAGGGTTAAAAAGGGATCAGCGCTGATGACAGCGACATCGTTCGACGGAAACTCTCGCGATATTGTACATCATCACACTCTATAAAGTTCTCGTATTTTCACTTCACGAGATCTCGCAACATATATCCTTCCCTGACTTCGAGAAGTTAAATCGTTTGGTCTTTTCGTAAATGTCTTTTCTAAAGTATTTTCTTTAACCAAAACATAGTAAAGTTTTATTTCTGAATAAATACCATTTCATAATATTTAAAACGATTATTCAAGCTTTTTCATTGTTTTGATGAATATTGAAAGTCAATTTTCAAGCTTAACCGTTTGATTCACTTGTTTTGGGGGAGAAGGGAATTCAAGCCAATATTACGTGACCGAAATATTTAGAAAATTCTTTATCAGTTATTGTTTCCCAGCCAAAAAGGATTTAAGTAGAAAATTATGTCTCGCAGATCAACTTCCAGGATCAAAAATTTTGCATGTAAAAAATAATCAAAATATTAAAAATTAAGTTTTAGTAGACGGAAGATAATTGTAGTAAACAGCTATAGAAATCATGATGATCGTGCCTCTTTTCTATCCCAATAAAAAGGTCTCAAAATAATTCGCTTTCTCCCACCCCACCCCCCACCCTAACTCTGAACACGCTAGTGTTGATACTGATAATAGAGATAAGGCAGGCAGGTCGATGTGGGCTCTGGGTCCTTCTCATGTCATGTCTTCGTGCCCTACAGTCAAGACAGAAAGACAGTCACTATCGATTAAATCCCCCCGATTCAAACATGAATAACTCAGATTTTGGGGTAGAAAACATTACACAGTCTGGAATCTACAAGAAAGAATTTGCCTTTACTAATTGACGCTTTCAGCATTGATTTAAATACAAATTCAATGCTTTAAGTATTTGTTTAAATCCTAGGATATTTAAAAATTAATTTAAAATACCATCGAATAAGCGTTTTGATTAAAATTTTGAACTCTGGAATATAAAAGGCAATTTGACATCTCCAATAAAAATCTTGAGTAGTGCCCTTGGAAATAGTATTTTAACTATTTTTCATCACTCCGTATATAGGCCAATAAAATTAAGATTGTGCCTGGACAAAATTCCCGGAAAGCTGGAAATCGTTTTAATCTTTCCGTTTTACTTCCAAGTATATGAATTCGAAGTTTGTCCCATTTTTCCTGGTGTGCTTCCGACCTGGGACCACAAAAATATCAGAGTTTTGGGCCATTTTTTATTCTTTTGCAAATAAGTAAAAAACCGTTTATTCTATATAAAAAGTTTAAATACAAGAATTGTAGAGGACAAAATTCTGCGTTTATTGAGTACCTTCTGATAAAGATACTTTGAATAGTAATTGATTTATGGTAAGTTAAATAAAGGGTTTTGGCGAATTCCTCTTTTAGGGAAAGAGCTATTACTGTAGGTCTCATGGTAAGACCTAAGCCCGAGACCAGGATAACTTTTAGTTTTGGGGCCCTCAGAAGCTAAAAACACCATTCGTTTGAATTTCCATAAATATATATATACCTATATATACGTATATAAATATATATATCTATATATTTGTTAGCTCGATAACTCTCGTAAAAATGGTCCAATCTTCTTGAAATTCGGCACAGACTTGTAAAATAGTAATTATTTTGACGAGTTAAAAATTCAGCCGGATCGGACCATCGGAAGGGGGGGAATTTTATAGATTCCTGAGGCAGCAAACCTGCGTACTCATCTCCACAATGTTGACCTTTGGGAGAAAAATAAACGTGTGTAGCTTGCTTGTTTCTCAGCATATCTCGTTGAAACTCAGTACCATGTGGCTCAATATAGTAGGGGTATTTTTCATGTTTTATCATCAATTGTGAAAACTTGTAAGATTTTTATGTTTTAATTTCGTTTTCTGGTATTATTGGCATCACTCTATTCAACATAATAACATGGTGTAAGTGAGTATGCAGGTTTCCTGACAAGGAAAATGTAAAAATAGCAGATTTTAGAGTATAATCCAAAATATCCAAACTATATTGAGCCACATGGTACTGAGTTTCAACGAGATATGCTGAGAAACAAGCAAGCTACACACGTTTATTTTTCTCCCAAAGGTCAACATTATGGAGATGAGTACGCAGGTTTGCTGCCTCAGGAATCTATAAAATTGGGGATTTTAGACTATAATCAAGTGGACCTTAACTAGATAAAGCCACATAACTAGTTTTATTAAGATATATTGGAAATAAGCAGACTATACAATTTTATTGATTTCCCATAAGGTTAACATTGAGAAAGTGAGTACGTAGGTTTGCTGCCTCAGGATTATATAAATTTGTAGATTTTATGCCATAATCAATTAGACCTTAACTAGATGAAGCCATATACCAAGTTTTATTAGGATATGTTGAGGAATAAGCGAGATGTACAATTTTATGTATTCCCCATAAGGTTAACATTAGGACAACGTACTGTGTTTACCACTTTCAGTATCTCGGGAACCAATGGACATAGAGCAATGATTCAAAATACTAATTTATTTGTTTTTTCGAGCTGAGTCCAATGGTGTAAACCAAAATCAGATTATTTCGATTTTTCTACATGAAAAATCCGAAAAACTCCATTTTTAGGGATTTATTACCCATAACCCCCCCTTCCGATGGTCCGATCCGGCTGAATTTTTAACTCGTCAAAATAATTACTATTTTACAAGTCTGTGCCGAATTTCAAGAAGATTGGACCATTTTTACGAGAGTTATCGAGCTAACAAATATATAGATATATATATTTATATGCGTATATATAGGTATATATATATTTATGAAAATTCGAACGAATGGTGTTTTTAGCTTCTGAGGGCCCCAAAACTAAAAGTTATCATGGTCTCGGGCTTAGGTCTTACCATGAGACCTACAGTAATAGCTCTTTCCCTAAAAGAGGAATTCGCCAAAACCCTTTATTTAACTTACCATAAATCAATTACTATTCAAGGTATCTTTATCAGAAGGTACTCAATGAACGCAGAATTTTGTCCTCTACAATTCTTGTATTTAAACTTTTTATGTAGAATAAACGGTTTTATACTTATTTGCAAAAGAATAAAAAATGGCCAAAAACTCTGATATTTTTGTGGTCCCAGGTCGGAAGCACACCAGGAAAAATGGGACAAACTTCGAATTCATATACTTGGATGTAAAACGGAAAGAATAAGGCGATTTCCAGCTTTCCGGGAATTTTGTCCAGGCATGACCAATTTTTGATATAATTTTACTGGCCTAATACGAAAATTGCCCGTTACCGTACAGCTGAGATCTACGAAAACTCTCGATTTCCTTACGTCAAAACAAGTAATGATCAGCTGCTTTTTCGGTACCCAAAAATTTCATTCCCGTACCCAAACAAACCATTTCTGTACCAAAACAAAATTTTGCCGTACCCAAACAAACGAATTCCTTAATTTGACAGTTCAACCAGCTGACTTTATTAACTAAAATAGGCAGTTCAGCCGTATTGTGTTTACTTATTTATTAAAGAATACCCCCGTTGCAGCAGACCTGCATACTCAGCGAATTTCAAGTGCATAAATAAATAATTTAAAGTCTCGCATCAAGTAAAATCAATATACATTCAAAAGAAAGCGTGCAAAAATACTCTTCTAGTGGCTTTTAGGAGCAAAAGGCTACAAAAAAAAATAATAGCCTATGCTTGGCACGAAAATGCAATGTTCAAAACTTCAAAACAGCTGGCTTTTCCAATTTAACCATATGGGGAAATGACCAGCTGTTTAAGTTTGAGCAAAAAATTTCGTAAAAATCATCAGTAACAATCTGTATTCGCTATAGTACATTTATTTGACATATTTAGTTATCTGGCCTTTAAATAAGCCATATGTCTGTATTTACCATATGGCTTTGAATCAAACATCAGCTCACATACTTTAATGTAAACAAAGCAGACGTTTTAGATCCCAATGATACTTAAATGGCAGTTATTTTATGTTATTTTTTGTTTTCTAGCAAACTTTAAGAAATTACAGTACTTTTCCTGAGTCCCTGACATTAAAACATTTAATTTGTGCCCTTTTCCCTCATCCTGTGACTTGCCAAATGCCCACAATTGCTATTCAAAAATAAATTATTCTCCATAAGATTAGTAAGGAAAAATGCAGGTTTGCTGCCACAGAAATTTGAAAATGAGGTATCATAGGCTAAAATCCAATAAATCTAAACTATATGAAGCCCCATGCCAGTTCTTATCAGGATATTATGAGAAATGAGCAAACTACACAACTTTTTTAATTACCCATAAGGTTAACATGGAGAATGAGTATGCAGGTTTGCTGCCATGAATATGTAAAAATAGGGTATTTTAGACCATAATCCATTATATTTCAACTAGATGAAGCCACATACAAAGTTTTTACAAGATGCGTTAAGAAATAAGGAAGATATAGGATTTTTTATTTCCCATAAGGATAACATGGGAAATGAGTATGCAGGTTTGCTGCCATTAAAATAGAAATATCGGGGATTTTAGACTAAAATGCATTAGATGTCATCTAAATGAAGCCACAAAGCAAGTTTCATTAAGATTTGTTGTGAAATAAGCGAGATATAGAATTTTACTTATTTCCCATAAGGTTAACATAGGGAAAACGTACTGTGTTTACCACTTTCAATATCTCGGTAACCAATGGACATAGAGCAATAATTCAAAATACTAAATTGTTTGTTTTTTCGAGCTGAATTCAATGGTGCCAAATAAAATTGGATTATTTTTATTTTTCTATGTGAAAACCCCAAAAAACCCATTTTTGGGGGGGTTTACCCCCCTTTACCCCCCCCTACCAGTGGTCCGATCGGGCTGGTTTTTGAACTCATCCGAATAATTACTACTTTACACACCTGTGCCAAATTTCATTCCGATCGGACCATTTTTGCGAGCGCTATCGTGCTTACAGACACATAGATATATATATATATATATATATATATATATATATATATATAGATATATATATATCTAGAAATTTGAACGAATGGTGTTTTTTGCTTCTGGGGGCCCCAAAACGAAAAGTTATCATGGTCTTGGGCTTAGGTCTTACCATGAGACCTACGGTAATAGCTTCTTCCCTATAGGGGAAATTCGCTAAAAATGACTAAATTATGAAATGTTGGATCATTTTTTATAAGTTTGGTCACTTATTTGCATCGTGATGAAAAGTACTGTTCACAACTCGTCACAAAAATACCATTTCGTGACTAGTAGTGAAATATACTATTAATACGAAACCGAGTTGTTTCATAGAGTTGTTTCTTGGTATAGTTCTGGAAAAATAGAGTTGAAGTGCGACTCTTTTACCAATAATTATTTAAGAGACAATTCCATAAACAGATAAAATCGGGACTTTCGTATACAACTGAAAGTTAATCAGAAACTTAGCATTTCATCAGCAACATGCATTACCTAGCTCAACAATTCCAGTTTTAAATTTTTTCTACGTTATAATAGAAGGAAGAACAAGTTCGACTTGTACCTAGGCGATTCTTTGCGTCAGTATGTACCGAAGCGACGTGCAACATGTATTCTCTCAATGTTTAGAAGGTGCAGCTAAAGGTCATGTTCCTTCACTATAATTTGTAGTAATGTTTTTGTGATATTTTTTTTTCATTTCAATTAAACCTATTATGATTTTAGTTTATTTCGTGAACACTTATGCGGGTTAAACTTAATGATTTTTTCGATCGCAGTATCGATAATGTTGTATTGATTAACATGATCGTGATTGTAAATGACGGAAACATCGATTTAAAACACCGATTTTAACGGTGAGGCGGAATCTAAGGTTTCGTCGGAAGGAAGTACCTACAATAACATAAGCCAAAAGAAAGAATTTAAAATATGGCCCATAAGGCCAGCAACATAGAGATACCGGGAGCCGGGAATTATGGCTCATTTGGCCATAATTGTCGACAGAGCTGCGTCATCGGAACGGAGACATAATCAATGCCGTTCGATTTATGGGTTGAATCATAAAATTTGGCCTAGTTCGGCCATAAGAGTATGTAAATTTTAGCATTTGGTTTATTGACGGTTTAAGCCTGGGCCCTGCTATTTGACTCGGACTATAGTCTATTGAAGTAGCCTGCGATCAATCGTATTAAAAAAATCTTTTATACATTTAACAGAAACATTTCCTATGTACATCCCTTTTGAATAAGTATTTTACCTCAAAATATACAGAATTTATCAATAATTTAGTAAAATGTGACCGTAACATAAAAAAATTAAGCTTTTCATTGCAAATTCAGATAACTAAATTTAAATCAGCCAAAAAAATTTAATGGTGAATGCATTCCAAAAGTTTTACCTCACAGTTAGATATTATTATATTAATGCCACGGCCTGTGGTCAAATTTCGTCTTAGAAAGTCTTACAGTTTTCAAAACCCTTCGTGATGTTTCAGTATGCTTAAAAAAAACAATTACTTTATCAGACTGAAAATATTGATTTCTGACATCTTGGGTGACCATTCACTTCATTTCTGGATCATGTATGTGATTAGCTTATTAATCAAAATAAAAATATTTTGCCCTGCGGTCGATCGCTTCTAACGCCATTATTTACAGTTAGGCAGTTATATGAAGCAGTAAGCCCTAACAATTCCAATATTTGTTAATCGGTGTAAATAAATTCGTGCAACAAAACGAAATATATTCGGGGAAGTAAAAAAAGACCAACCTAAATAGATCATAGTCGGGGGAGACTGTGTCCCATCCGGGAATTGAGTCATCTTTGATTTTTGGTTTACGAAAGATAATGCATTTTAAGGTGGTGTTTGATCAAATCTAAAAATCAGTCACTAAAAAATTCATGGCTGGCAACGCTTGTTGCAGTTTGGAATCGCTAATTCCCCTTTCCTTTCCTTAATAAAGAGGGTCAAGTAGCATAATATTACAAGTGATGTTATGATTGCAAGTTAGCTGCCATGGTTAGATAGTCGAGTGGATGTATGTGAAAGACAATGGCACACGGGAGTGTCAATCATAAGTTCGAATCGCTTATGTGAATGTAATAATGAAGAGATTGCGTAAAAATAATAAAGTAGCATTTCACTTGAAATCTAGGGTTCAAAGAATAGCAATAAAAGGACAAATTCAATTAATAACCAACTAAGACAAACATTCACGTATCAAAAACTAAACATCCAAGGAAAATGTAACAGTTAAAATTAAAACCTACAATTTCTCGAAAGTCGCAAAAGCATGAGGCACGGAAGTTTCCAGTAAAATACAAAATCCACACAGACCCAAAGCCAGAACACCGATTCAGAACGTAAACCTACTTCTAGCTGTAATCCTCAGACACGCACATGAGTATCCAGCAGGCTCGAACCAGGGACCGACACAAAAGTGGCACTTGTAACGCGTCACACTCGTCACTCGAGCGTCCCGGACCGACTGGCGTCCTCCGTCCACACGGGGGAATATCCATCCCTAACTTGGAAAACAAAAATCCCTCCCCGATTTCTTTCCATGATTTTTCCCCTTCTCCAAAGATTTTAGGATGAAAGAAACCCGTAAGGATTTCGTAGTGATGAAGGAAATTAACTTTCACGGGCGAAAAAACCATAAAACACACATTTCTCTCAGGAAATATTTCACAAAGAAATCCCTGAGGGGGTGGTAATTTCCCTGAAACGGGATAAATTTCCCTGCAGTAGATACACGGGCCCCGCGCTGGCGCAGGAATCTGGCATCGATCGCCCAGCCTCCCTGCCCAGGCAGCCCTGGCTGACACTTCGCTGGCACGCTCGCACGCACGCGGCCGACCTTGGCCAGCGAAGGTCGTTATGGTGTCAAGTTCAACTAATCACAGTTTGACGAAAGTGAATATTAATTAATTACGAAGTAATTTTGGTTCCATATGACGGACTAATCTAATGAGTGAATAGGAAAAGAACAGATATGTTCTTTTTCTGTTGTTGATTTCCACTTCGATTGTAGGTATTAATTTAAATTCCGTAGCCTCCAAAAATCGAAATGGCATGTTAAAATATCTGTATTTATTTGACCGAGATATTAAATTTATTCCACATATGTGGGATGTAAAATACAAGCTTTGTTACCTGTCCCACAACTGCAAAACGTTTTCCTGCAGCTATAAACGTTAAATCCAAGTTTATTTGGTTACTGGATAGTTTGTCAAGAATATCGGAATCATTTCTAGATATTCCAGTCGGTATTGTTGTCGCCCTTGCGACCTTGGCCACTGGAAGGTCATTATGATGTCAAGTTCAACTAATTACCGTTAGACGAAAGTACATTCGGTAATTTTGGATGCATATTAGGGAGAAATTTAATGTTTAATTGTTGATTTTTTACTTCAATTATGGGGATTTTAAATTTTGTAGCATCCTAAAATATCCATTAAATGTTTAAATATTTTCTTTTTATGTTTACTAGATGGGGCGATGTCCCATTACGCGGGGAAAAAGTAAACAAATAATCACAAATAAAAACAAATGCGTCAGCTGTTCAGTCTTTTTCACCACACTACGACAAAATCATCTGTTTTACAAACGTCAAACGCGGACCGAAACAGGCTGTTTGCCGCAACAGAACCGCAAACGTTTTGGGTCCTAGGGCCGAAAGTCAGCAGATCGTTTATTTGCTTGAAACAACGTCAGAACATCACATAATTATATGGCATTCATAGGTTTCAAAGACAGGATGGCTGCGATCATATGATTTTCATAGCTGTGTTTGTTTAAATCATAAAGAAGTTGTATCGTCGCTCATAACCTTAAAGTTTTGTTTTCAAATGAGTTAAATAATTATCAGTTTTTAAATAATTAGGGTATATTTCATTGTGTAGTGTGGTGGAAAATAGCGTTCGCACCTCGGCCGAAAGGGTTTTGCAGCTCTCGATCGTTTCAAATTCTCGACCTCGTCTCGAATTTGAAACACGATCTCGAGCCTGCAAAACCTCATTTTCGGCCCTTGTTGCGAAATATACTATTTTATACCTTATATTTTTGCCCTTGGAGAAGATTTTATCAAAAATTAATATTTTCCTGGGGTTTTCTCACCGAAACCTTTAATTCATTTATAGTGTTAATGGGTGTCAGACTTATGGTTTCCAAAAATATTACGAGTAATTCGGGCTTTACATATATATTCAATACTGTGTGAAATATAAAATGCAAGCGTTGCTACCTGTATTATATGACTTTGTGGACTCAATTTTACGCCAGATTGGATTAGGGTTTAATTCTATCACTCAGACAGATAGATTACTGCCCTCCAGCGATAATTATACAAGGATCGTAGGATATATTATGGTCTAACCAATCCATCCGTTAATTAATTCACGTCAATCAACGTGTTGAGGCCAATATTGCACATGGTAACTGTTAATTTATATGTTTTATAACAATCAGATAAGGCTCTAATTAAAAATCGTTTTAGTGATGATTCGCCTTTATTTTTGGCATAGTGAGTGAGAATCGCTTTTACTTTTAGTTACTTTCGAACATTTTGATGTTAAGTTAATAGGCATACAAATGAACAGTTTAGTTACTTTTAAGGTTAATTTATTAGTCTCATTTCCAAATAAGAAACAAAATCATAAAACGGTAGATATTTTACCGTTAACTTTATGCGCAAGTACGTCACAGGTGGTCTTGTGTAGATCGTTAAGAAAAACCTGTCCCTGGAACCAACTAATTTCAAGGAGCCGACCGAAAATTTGTATGTGTACAATTTTAATCAAATCAAATCAAATCAAAATATCTTTATTTGTTTTTTGTATACATGATACATGAAAATAGTGTCAAAAAAGGCATTGCCTCTACATAATAAATAAGAAATGTACGTTGTAAACCACTCCAAAATGTTTTTATGTAATTGTTAACTGAAATAAACACATATTGCATAAGAAATCGTTCTAAAAGAAAGGAATATTTGCTCAAAACCCAGAAGAATGTCTCGTCCCGGAAACCTCTTATTAAAAGACAACTATAAAATTATTTTTTTTATGTATTTATTTTTAATAGCATACCGATGAGTATTCCTTTTTGAATGAACTGCTGTTACTTTTGATGTAATGTAAAAAGTCGTTAAGAGTTTCAATATCAAATCAAATCAACTTTATTCCTGATAACATAATACATACATTACAGAAGTGAAATAACATCAGGATTTTACCTAATATCGTTTACCTGAGGGATTTTAAAACATCTGGGTGTACAATACAGCGTAGGAAACTCATCGATTTTACTAGGACCACTAATATATATTACATTAATTTGAGTACTAGTGAGAATTCGCAAACAGGGCGAGGGTGATCATCCCACAAACAACCAAAGCCAACATAGACTCCACAGATAAAAAAAATATAGTAAAACCAGAGAAACTTTTCAAGAAGTTAATAAGAAAATTTAACTCTATCCATAAAATTGAGTACAAGTCAATAAACAGTTGGCAACTTCTGAATGTCTAGCAGTAAAACAACAGCCGAACAGCTCAGACACAGACCAATAAATCTGTTAGTTTGTCGCCGCCGCTTTGTTCTTATCTGCCCCTCATATCTTCTTTCCATACGGCGTTCTCAACTCGTGATCAAATAATATTCAGGGTGTTTTTTAAATTGCAACGCAAACTTTACTTTATCAGTGAAGAATTGTTTCCTCCCAAGATCCCCCGGATTTGACCCCACTATATTATTTTCTTTGGGTACATAAAAAGTAAGGTACACAAAAACTATTCACAGGATATTCAGCACCACAAAACAATCATAACAAATTTTTCACCACACTACGACGAAATCACCTGTTTTAAAAACGTCAAACGCGGACCGAAACACACCGTTTGCCGCCACAGGACCGAAAACGTTGGGGGCCCTAGGGCCGAAAGTCAGCTGATCATTTATTTGCTTGAAACAACGTCAGAACATCACAAAATTATACGACATTCAAGAAAGGATAGTTGCGATCATATGATTGTTATAGCTGTGTTTTGTTTTCAAGTGAGTCAAATAATTATCAGTTTTTTTTTTATTATTTAGAGTATATTTCATTGTGTAGTGTGGTGAAAAATAGCGTTCGCACCTCGGCCGAAAGGGTTTTTGGCCCTTGATGCGAAATATACTATAATGCAATACATAAATTCAAAGAGGTACCTTGCAACACGGTTCGGGAATTCGATTAAGAAAGCACAACTTTATACAAATGCCAATGGTGGATTGTTTGAACACATAATGTGAACCAAATGTGACCAAACTGAAATAATAGGTTGTATAAAATATAAATATAAAAAAACTACTCATTTTATATTTATGTATGTGCATTATTCAGTCTTAAAAATTCGTTGCGTTGAAAAAAACACCCTGTATTTTGGTATTCAGATAAAAATGTTTAACCATTCTTTCTATACTGTTGTATGATTCGCAATCGTTTTCTTTTTACGAAAATTCGTTATGCCCAGATAATAATGGGAACGCGGCGAAGTCAGAAACTTAAATTACTCACAGACTTTTGAGGTTTTGAGATTTGTTAATTTTTCATGTTTTAACTCTCTCATGACAAACCCGGTCATTTTTAAAGCATTTTCAACAATGGCCGCCTGGCATCGTCGATGAGGCGAAGACACAACCAAAAGATGGACACGGCTGCAACCGCAGAGTGAGGGAACCGGGGGTGGGGGGGGGGATGAGTGGGGGGGGGGTGGGGAACCTTTACCTCACCCCGCTCCTGACAGGTCATGGCTAATTCCGCCTGCATCTCTAACGAATGTGCAAGGTCGACTCAGGTTCAGGTACTGCGGACACGACGGAGACGACGCGCAATACACTTTCTTCATGTACGACGCTTCCAACTAACAGTCCATCCTCGCCAGGCTTACCAGACGTTCGGGATTTCCCCAGACAGTCCGGGTTTCAGGCTTGCGTCCGGGGAAACGTGTAGGGTTGAACTTTGTCCGGGGTTTTAGTCAACCTGCTTAAAAAAGAGAGGAATCGCCCAAAAATAAATGAATTAGTTAGGTTTGAGGGGTAGTTACATATTTAGTTTTGAAGGGTAGTTAGTTTTGAGCAGTATTTAAAAAAGTTTATAAAGATCGAAAGAAATTTCAAACGAAACGAAGGGATATTTTATGGTTTCACAAGATATTACGCTAAAAGGTTCTCGTCCGGTGACGGGCTAATTCGTTGCGCGACAAATACTTCTCTGTAGACCAACTGCTCAACTGTTTGGTCACAAGGCCTACATCATTGGTTTTTTTACGTAATCAGTATTCCACAAACGATAATGCCTCGCAAAAAGGCAGCAAAGAAGCCAGTGTGCCAAGAATTACACCGGAGTAAACTTTACCACACCATTTAATTTCATTTCCCGTGTCTTCCTCTTCTCCCCCCCCCCCTTTCTTTTGGTGTCCGGGGTTGGCTTTGAAAATTGATGGGAAGCCTAGTCCTCGCCCACTCAGTCGGTGGCTATCTGACCCCTGGCAACATTGTGGGGAAGATGCTGCAGGGTGACGAAAGGAAGGCACAGTAGCTAACTTATTTCCGTCCGTAATTGAACAGAAGAGTACAGACGGGTGTCTGGAGTGACCCATAATCGAGGGCATCAAGAGGCTGATCATCAACTGGAGAACCCCGAAAGAGGCAGAGGCCATACATTGCGATGTCAATGAGCAGTCGTTAGGATCGATTGCATTGGGTGTGGTTACAGCACGCGAGAGGGTATTGGTTTACCATTGGGAGGCAATGCATTACCGTTCGAAGCATCGCCTCAGGACCTCGACATCACTCAAAGCTATCTGATAAACTTTAGTCTTTTTGCTTTTTGTCTGTTCGCCTTTTGAATGAATACCTAATAAGGTCGCCATCTCGTAAAAGTACCTAAAGTTTCTAAAGAAGCTGTCAGGGTAATAAACAGCTACGTGCGAAGTATTAGAGTAGTTTTAATTTCCTCCTTCCAGCGTTGAGAAGAAAAAACAAAGATTCTAAGACAGGAATTTTTGTTGGTGAGATCATGACTCTCATCAAACTTAGGTAGACAGCAGGATTATACTATTTATTTTTACTGTCGGTACTGAATCAGTTAATTAACGTTACGTTTCAAGCTCAAGAATATTTTATATTATCTCTGAAACACTACGATGACTATAAAAGGTGTAAACGTACCAGAGTGCCCGAGTGATCCTGTTTTGCCTTGAAGGATTACATACATTTCGAGGTTAAAGCCACATCATCAGATCTTGCAAACATCAATCGTCGCTAATAATGTTTAGTTTTCTTTTACAATCTGATGATAAGGCTTTAACCTCGAAACGTACGTCCCTTAAGACAAAACGGGATCACTCTGCCACTCAGGTAAATTTATACCTTAACAATCAAAAATATTCTCAATACCATGCTGAATTTTTAAATGAAAAGTTACAGACCTCCTCGCCCGGTCGCGGTGCCAGGCGGACACGAGGACCCTGCGGTCCAGGTCCTCAGGGGAGAGCCGCAGCAGGAACTGGTGGTCGAACCGCGGGTTGTTGGAGTACCTCCTCACACACGTGCGGTGGAACTTGCGGTCCGCGGTGGCGGGGATCAGACAAACCTGCAATGTAAAGACAAGCTGTACACGTGCGGTAGAACTGTGGTTGAGGGTTGTTGGAGTACCTCCTCACACACGTGCGGTGGAACTGGCGGTCCGCGGTGGCGGGGATCAGACAAACCTGCAATGTAAAGACAAGCTGTACACGTGTGGTGGAACTATAGTTGAGGGTTGTTGGAGTACCTCCTCACACACGTGCGGTGGAACTGGCGGTCCGCGGTGGCGGGGATCAGACACACCTGCAATGTAAAGACAAGCTGTACACGTGCGGTGGAAATGTGGTCGAACCGCGGGTTGTTGGAGTACCTCCTCACACACGTGTGGTGGAACTGGCGGTCCGCGGTGGCGGGGATCAGACACACCTGCAATGTAAAGACAAGCTGTACACGTGCGGTGGAACTGTGGTCGAACCGCGGGTTGTTGGACTACCGCCTCACACACGTGCGGTGGAACTGGCGGTCCGCGGTGGCGGGGATCAGACAAACCTGCAATGTAAAGACAAGCTGTACACGTGCGGTGGAACTGTGGTCGAACCGCGGGTTGTTGGAGTACCTCCTCACACACGTGCGGTGGAACTGGCGGTCCGCGGTGGCGGGGATCAGACACACCTGCAATGTAAAGACAAGCTGTACACGTGCGGTGGAACTGTGGTTGAGGGTTGTTGGAGTACCTCCTCACACACGTGCGGTGGAACTGGCGGTCCGCGGTGGCGGGGATCAGACACACCTGCAATGTAAAGACAAGCTGTACACGTGCGGTGGAACTGTGGTCGAACCGCGGGTTGTTGGAGTACCTCCTCACACACGTGCGGTGGAACTTGCGGTCCGCGGTGGCGGGGATCAGACACACCTGCAATGTAAAGACAAGCTGTACACGTGCGGTGGAACTGTGGTTGAGGGTTGTTGGAGTACCTCCTCACACACGTGCGGTGGAACTGGCGGTCCGCGGTGGCGGGGATCAGACACACCTGCAATGTAAAGACAAGCTGTACACGTGCGGTGGAACTGTGGTTGAGGGTTGTTGGAGTACCTCCTCACACACGTGCGGTGGAACTGGCGGTCCGCGGTGGCGGGGATCAGACAAACCTGCAATGTAAAGACAAGCTGTACACGTGTGGTGGAACTGTGGTTGAGGGTTGTTGGAGTACCTCCTCACACACGTGCGGTGGAACTGGCGGTCCGCGGTGGCGGGGATCAGACACACCTGCAATGTAAAGACAAGCTGTACACGTGCGGTGGAACTGTGGTTGAGGGTTGTTGGAGTACCTCCTCACACACGTGCGGTGGAACTGGCGGTCCGCGGTGGCGGGGATCAGACACACCTGCAATGTAAAGACAAGCTGTACACGTGCGGTGGAACTGTGGTCGAACCGCGGGTTGTTGGAGTACCTCCTCACACACGTGCGGTGGAACTGGCGGTCCGCGGTGGCGGGGATCAGACACACCTGCAATGTAAAGACAAGCTGTACACGTGTGGTGGAACTGGTGGTCGAACCGCGGGTTGTTGGAGTACCTCCTCACACACGTGCGGTGGAACTGGCGGTCCGCGGTGGCGGGGATCAGACAAACCTGCAATGTAAAGACAAGCTGTACACGTGTGGTGGAACTATAGTTGAGGGTTGTTGGAGTACCTCCTCACACACGTGCGGTGGAACTGGCGGTCCGCGGTGGCGGGGATCAGACACACCTGCAATGTAAAGACAAGCTGTACACGTGCGGTGGAACTGTGGTCGAACCGCGGGTTGTTGGAGTACCTCCTCACACACGTGTGGTGGAACTGGCGGTCCGCGGTGGCGGGGATCAGACACACCTGCAATGTAAAGACAAGCTGTACACGTGCGGTGGAACTGTGGTCGAACCGCGGGTTGTTGGACTACCGCCTCACACACGTGCGGTGGAACTGGCGGTCCGCGGTGGCGGGGATCAGACAAACCTGCAATGTAAAGACAAGCTGTACACGTGCGGTGGAACTGTGGTCGAACCGCGGGTTGTTGGAGTACCTCCTCACACACGTGCGGTGGAACTGGCGGTCCGCGGTGGCGGGGATCAGACACACCTGCAATGTAAAGACAAGCTGTACACGTGCGGTGGAACTGTGGTCGAACCGCGGGTTGTTGGAGTACCTCCTCACACACATGCGGTGGAACTGTGGTCGAACCGCGGGTTGTTGGACTACCGCCTCACACACGTACGGTGGAACTGGCGGTCCGCGCTGGCGGGGATCAGACACACCTGCAATGTAAAGACAAGCTGTACACGTGCGGTGGAACTGTGGTCGAACCGCGGGTTGTTGGAGTACCTCCTCACACACGTGCGGTGGAACTGGCGGTCCGCGGTGGCGGGGATCAGACACATCTGCAATGTAAAGACAAGCTGTACACGAGCGGTGGAACTGTGGTCGAACCGCGGGTTGTTGGAGTATCTCCTCACACACGTGCGGTGGAACTGGCGGTCCGCGGTGGCGGGGATCAGACAAACCTGCAATGTAAAGACAAGCTGTACTCGTGCGGTGGAACTGTGGTCGAACCGCGGGTTGTTGGACTACCGCCTCACACACGTGCGGTGGAACTGGCGGTCCGCGGTGGCGGGGATCAGACAAACCTGCAATGTAAAGACAAGCTGTACACGTGCGGTGGAACTGTGGTCGAACCGCGGGTTGTTGGACTACCACCTCACACACGTGCGGTGGAACTAGCGGTCCGTGGTGGCGGGGATCAGACACACCTGCAATGTAAAGACAAGCTGCACACGTGCGGTGGAACTGTGGTCGAACCGCGGGTTGTTGGAGTACCTCCTCACACACATGCGGTGGAACTGTGGTCGAACCGCGGGTTGTTGGACTACCGCCTCACACACGTATAGTGGAACTGGCGGTCCGCGGTGGCGGGGATCAGACACACCTGCAATGTAAAGACAAGCTGTACACGTGCGGTGGAACTGTGGTTGAACCGCGGGTTGTTGGAGTACCTCCTCACACACGTGCGGTGGAACTGGCGGTCCGCGGTGGCGGGGATCAGACAAACCTGCAATGTAAAGACAAGCTGTACACGTGCGGTGGAACTGTGGTCGAACCGCGGGTTGTTGGAGTACCTCCTCACACACGTGCGGTGGAACTGGCGGTCCACGGTGGCGGGGATCAGACACACCTGCAATGTAAAGACAAGCTGTACACGTGCGGTGGAACTGTGGTCGAACCGCGGGTTGTTGGACTACCGCCTCACACACGTGCGGTGGAACTGGAGGTCCGCAGTGGCTGGGATCAGACACACCTGCAATGTAAAGACAAGCTGTACACGTGCAGTGGAACTGTGGTCGAACCTCGGGTTGTTGGAGTACCTCGTCACACACGTGCGGTGAAACTGGCGGTCCGCGGTGGCGGGGATCAGACACATCTGCAATGTAAAGACAAGCTGTACACGTGCGGTGGAACTGTGGTCGAACCGCGGGTTGTTGGAGTACCTCCTCACACACGTGCGGTGGAACTGGTGGTCCGCGGTGGCGGGGATCAGACACACCTGCAATGTAAAGACAAGCTGTACACGTGCGGTGGAACTGTGGTCGAACCGCGGGTTGTTGGAGTACCTCCTTACACACGTGCGGTGGAACTGGCGGTCCGCGGTGGCGGGGATCAGACACACCTGCAATGTAAAGACAAGCTGTACACGTGCGGTGGAACTGTGGTCAAACCTCGGGTTGTTGGAGTACCTCCTCACACACGTGCGGTGGAACTGGTGGTCCGCGGTGGTGGGGATCAGACACACCTGCAATGTAAAGACAAGCTGTACACGTGCGGTGGAACTGTGGTCGAACCGCGGGTTGTTGGAGTACCTCCTCACACACGTGCGGTGGAACTGGCGGTCCGCGGTGGCTGGTATCAGACAAACCTGCAATGTAAATACCGATATTAGTGCAGGAAGGCACTTGACGTCTACGACTTCACCTCTAAGGCAGTTTGGGGCGGACATCAGGCCATGAAAACCCTGGGAGAGAGCTATTAGGTAATACTTAGTTGGGTTCCAGGGCAAAAAGGAATTGCGGGCAATGAGGGAGCTTACATTTGGGCAAACAGACACACAGCCCACAGCTCACAGCTCTTGGGTCCGGTGCCTACGTGCGGTGTTGCCTACTGCACAGTACGTAGCACGTTACGTGAGGAGGAAGAAACAGCTTCCCACGTGCTATTTGAGTGGCCTAGAAGGTCTGTGCACTAGACTCCTTGGCCTACCAATGAGTGACCTAGGGGAAGAACAGGTAACCATAGGTCTAGAAGATCTCAACGTTTGTTAAGTTCCTAGGATTTGACGGAGAGTGAGAACCTGTGTCTGAGGGTGCACAATAAGCTAATTTAGCCGCGCTGCAACACCATGATAAAGTGAAGCAATGGTCCTCTTCTAAAAAAATATATCAGTGTAGTAAAATTAGTACAACTATGAGGGGGGAGAGGGAGGGAAATTTCACTTACGTTTTGCCAAGTACAGGCATGACCCTCACGTAAGCAAACGAAAATCAACGAGTATAAAATAACATATTCTGTGAAATCTTCCGACTGCACGCACTGATTCGCACTTTGTAAGACACGTATTTTGGCATTCACCATTTTCAAATATATCACTACATCTGAAAATGACGACAGCCGGAATAAGTGTCCTTCAAAAGGCGAATCAGTGCGTGCAGTTGGAAGATTTCAGTGAAGATGTTTTTTTATTCGGTGCCACACGTATACCATGAGAGACTATCTCCCAAGTTTGTCCACCAAGTATAGTTTTCCATGTAGCCTACCGCTAAGTATATCGTTGGTTGGAGAATTGGTACTTTGGTATTATACGGAGGCCATTGTTTTTAGAGAGATTGTTTTGCTGGACACCAAAAATAACTACACCATTAGGAAGAACGTACTTTAATCGACTTACTGTCCAAATGTGACTTAGTTAAGGTCAACGGTATATGTGTTCTGCCTCCCAGAAGGCAGCGATGTCAGCGAGGATTGAGTGTTCACGTCCTCACCGCCGCTATCATCCACACCCGATCGCCACCCTTATACAGCGCGCTGCAGCGGTTATGTTAGGTTAGGTTATCATAAATATGTTAGTAGGACTTTCCTCGTTATGTTACGAATCAAACGATACCAGATGAGTCATAATTTCGCCCTCCAAATCCTCTCCAAGTAGGCACAGGTCTGGACGTTGACCGGAGCGCGCGCATCATCTGTCAACGGGTTTTGGTGGGCGAAAGTATGACTCATTTAGTATCGTTCAGTTCGTATCGAAATGAGAAAGGTCCTACTAACATATTTATGATAACCTAACTTAATATAACCGCCGCAGCGCGCTGTATGAGGGTGGCCTCCGTATAATACCAAAGTACCGGAGAGTTTTGGTTTCTTGCCATGACATAATTTCCCATTTGTTGTATCAATCGGTTCGTTGATGTTTTAATCTTCTTCTAAAGTTTATTGATTGTTCGCTAAAAAGTGACACTAAGAATAATGAATTTTCGGAGATTCGGAATTTCTCTTTATTTCCTTATGCCTTCGTGGGGTTGGCTGCCTTTGGCGAATTATAAGTATATAAGTTACCCTTGCTTCAGTTGCATGATTTTAAAGTGTTTATTTTATTTCATTTTAAGTATATATCACTTGATGTTGGTTCTAAATAAGGGTATTAAAGGCGTGCATGAATGAAAGATGATTGTAGAACGGATGACATAAATGCTTTGTTACTGGAAAATTTCATTTTACTCATTCACCAGGTTTGAAAATGTATTCCTAAATATAAATGAATTTTTACATTAACACCTGCAATGTAAAGGCCAGTTGTGAATGTATATTACACAACCATGAATACATGTAATTTGGGGTTTTAGATGGGTTTTCATTTGTGGTTGCTGATTGGGAGACGGTTCACCTACTACAAGGAGGCTGCAGCTAATTTTCCGTTTTATTTGCGAGTAGAACGATAGATTTAATGAATTTTGCAATGTTGCATAGTTTTGTCAGATGTTTAAAAACCTTACTGTTTTAAATGACCATATTCAATCTTTAAAAAAATTGTTCACAAAAATAGACTTAAATCTAAATACTTCACTCTTTCTAAGTTCCAATTTCCGTGACAATTATTTATGTCTCATCATTAGCTTGCTGACGTCTTTTAAGCAATAACTGATTTTATTCCATTTTGTGAGGATTTCATCCGACCGACCACATTTATTCTCGAGAATTTATGTTACTATGTTGCAGTCAGTGGCTCATACGTTTATTTACTGGTCAATAATCGTCATTGTATTAGAGGACTGTAACTTCCCCATATAACTTTGAGGATGAACATTACATAACAAAGAAATGATTTAAATAGTTTTTTTGTGTGGGAAAACTAATTTTTGGAATGATTTAATTCAATTATTTAATATAATTGTATGGGTAAATTAAATTATTGCTTAAAATTCATTTGCACGGCTTATTATAAGCAAAAGATTGTTCTCAAATGATTTTTTTTAAAGTTAATAAGAACTTGGGTGTTCGTGGGTCTTTTAAAGTAAAAGTTATATATTGAAACTATTTAATTCACATCAAATAATTAACATGTAATATAGTTACTTAAAGTCTGTTGATTATTTTGAAACACCGGGTACTTGGAGCTATCAAGAAAACGGAACCTCCCTAAAGTGACAGCATTTACTATAAATAGTACCTGGTGGACCGAGCCTTGCTCGGTGTTATTTCATGTTTTCCAATTCATCCAGTTAGGATAAAATATTTCAATGTCATAAAATTGATAAATAGAAACCTTTTTCATTGCTCCATGGACTCTTCATCCCACTTGCTGTATTTTCTCTTAATGGCTGTAGATTCCAAACAGCTGTTATGATTACTTCATTTGTTTACACTTTCCTTGTTTATTTTCGTTGCGATCATGGCAACCCATAAGGCCAATGTTAAAATTTTACAACTTTAAAATTCTATTTATTAAGTTATTAGATTTTCTCTGGCCAAGTAATCTGCATAAGACGTTTTTGAGTCATAAATTACTTATTTCCAGACTTTGAAGGAAATCCTCGGAGCCGTTTTTGAGATCGTTGTGCAAACATACAAGCACGCACGCAAGATAACATTGCTCGTTTTAGAGTATATGATAAATACTTCTGTATAAAAATTAAAGGTGATGGCTGAGGTAATGCAGAAACAAAACTAAACATAAAAAAGAAAAGTACAAGTGTGTTGATATCGATTTATGTTTAAATTACTTTTCAAGCGGGAAACTATGCAGGGGCAATTCTAAACCTATAGGTTTTTCCATAATATGGAGAAAAAACAGAAGTCCATAATGTTAGTTACTTGCTAAAGACCGATCCACTCAAATAGAGCAATACAAATAAGCACTCAACAGTGAATAATTCTATGAAGTAACGTGAAATCGTGTTTTATACTATTTTATCATGACTAATATATTTTATTTGGTAGATACTATTTAATTAAGCTCCTCGATACTCTTATTTTTGTGCTTTCTAACCTTATAATTCTATCAGTTTGACTTGTATAGTAGACTTAAAATAAACTACTTTTGAACGGCTCTGCAGGAAAAATTTAGAGTATCAAACATTATTCAATACTCCTTTGAAGCAGCAGAAAACTTAAATACGTGACAGTTTGTCTCATAAAAGTCACGTCGTCTTAGTGAAGAACTCTCAAATAGTGAATAGTGAAAAGCCTAATATTGACGATACGTCAGGATCAGCTGGGAATGCCAAACAGACTTTACAACAGAGATGTTTTAGTATTCTCTCTTTGAATATGTTTTAGAATAGCTCTATAGCTCTTTAGGTGTAAAACTACAGTTACAGTTATAAGTTCAGCTAACATCAGCACTTTCGCTTGATTTGGAAAATAACCCCGTTGCAGCAGACCTGCATACTCAGCGAATTTCAAATGCAAAACAACATATTTCAATCACACGTAGCGAGATTTGCATGTTTTTTTAAGCTCCATAAGAATAACATGGAGAATGAGTATGCAGGTTTGCTGCTACTGGTATATTAAAATTGGGTAGTTTAATTCAATATTTAGTAGATGTGAACTAGAAGAAGCCATTTACCAAGTTTTATCAAGATATGTTGAGAAATAAGCGAGATATAGAATTTTAATTATTTCCCATAAGGTTAACATTGGGACAATAGATTGCTGAAGCCTTGACACCTTGTATTATAAAATTAAAAACTTACCAAATGGTAGTACAGCCTTTAGATGTCAAATATTTTGTACTTTTTGAAACCGGTTTCGGTTCTATGACGAACGATCTTCAGTCATGCAAGTCATATTAATCCATAATATTAAAACTGGAGCACACTTTCATGATTATCGGGATGTTAAAAAACCGGTCTCAAAAAGTACAAAATATTTGACATCTAAAGGCTGTACTACCATTTGGTAAGTTTTTAATTTTATTGGGACAACGTACTGTGTTTACCACTTTTAATATCTCGGCAACCAATGGACATAGAGCAGTGATTCAAGATACTAAATTGTTTGTTTTTTTGAGCTGAATTCAATGGTGCTAACAAAAATTTGAAAATTTTTATTTTTATATGTAAAAAAACTCAAAAAACACATTTTTGGGGGGGTTTATCCCCCTTTACCCCCCCTTCCGGTAGTCCGATCGGGCTGGTTTACGAACTCGTCCGAATAATTACTACTTTACACGTCCATGCCAAATTTCATCAAGATCGGACCACTTTTACGCGAGTTATCGTGCTTAAAGACACACACACACACACATATATTTATGAAAATGAACGAATAGTGTTTTTTGCTTCTGGGGACCCCAAAATGAAAAGTTAACATGGTCTCGGGCTTAGGTCTTACCATGAGACCTACGGTAACAGCTCATTCCTTTAAGGAAATTCGCTAAAACTGAGAGCGTGGGGGTAAATTATAAAAGATGAGCTGAGGCGTCAGGGTTGCGTTATCGGTCAATAAATCACGGCAGTAGGTCACGCATCGATTATCTGTTTCCGCGTTCAAAGCTTGGACACACTCGCTTGGGAAACTTCAAAGGGAATACGATAAACTTCAACCACGATAAATACTACAGGCGTTTTATCTTAATTGAATACAGCTCGTACTGAACATTTTAGTAAATATTATAATTAAAATTTCTTTTACTGAATTTTTTTATTGAAGAATTTGTTCATATAAGGTGACATAAGTCAAGTATAAATTGAATTGTTAAATAATTTTTTATTATCATATACCAAATTTAAATAAAAAAATTTTATCATATACCAAGTTCGAATTTTTGAATAATATCGTCATATCAGACTCTTGAAAAGTTGGCCTATGACCTGCATTTTGTTGAGATCTGTTACAATCTGTCTCACTTTCGCAATAAAAACTAATTATATTTCAAAGTTTCTGTTAATACAATGCCTTTTGGTACAATAGGTTTTAATAAGTTTTGGTACAATGCGTGAAATCATTTTGTAACCGAATCGTGCTCTTGTGCTATTTTTTACAATAATGTATGAAACAATTAATTCTTTCTTGTGACAGATGAAGAAGATAACATAATACTTTTAGCACAAAAACCTGAAGTTTCAAGTTGTTTAATTTTGAATTACGTGTGTTTCAGAATCGCGCGTTACCAAGGTAGCCTCTTTTGAGTTTTTGAATAAGCTTTGAAACTTTTATTTCAAAATACTGAGACATATAAATCCAAACGAAAAGATTCCATACTTCCAAGAAACTTTACATCTCGTCCACCGGGGGAAAAGGGCTACATTGATCGGGTGTCTGAGAAAAATAATAAATAGACGGGGAGACACGGCGCGGCGGCGGCGGCGGCGGCGGCGGCGGCGGGCAGTTCGTGGGATGGCATGAATAGTTAAAGGGTCGTTACCATTTTCCCCACGGCGGAGCTGGTGATGTACGATACGATACGTATCGTATCGGAATATCGCGATACACAGGGGACGATACGATATTTCGATACGATATTTTGAAAACGATACGCATCGTATCGCCAAAAACACCATTCGATTCCGAACCGGCACATAGATAAGAGGCAATATTTACGATATTTTACGATATTTTAGATATTTTCGAATTTTTATGGGAATCCACTTATTTCTTAACATATCTTAATAACACTTGGTTAGTGGCTTCATCTAATTGAGATCTAATCAGGTCTAAAATTCCCCATTTTGGCATTTCAGTGGCAGCACCTCAATACCTGCATAATCATATCCCAAGTTATTCTTATAGACAATATTCTGCATGCTTGTTTATGAACATAGGTACGATGGAAAATATTGATGTGAGGCACCTTTTTAATTAATTAAAGCATTTGAAATTTGCTGAGTATGTAACGGGAGTTACAGTATTTAGTTGCCTGTTATTTTATTTTTTAAACTGTTTTAGTCGATGCGATTCGATACGTAGCGTTTTCGATATTTAGGGCGATACGATACGGACGATACGATACAGGGTTTCGATACGATACGGACAATACAATACAGGGTTTCGATACGATACGGACAATACAATACAGGGTTTCGATACGATACGGACAATACGAAACAGGGTTTCGATACGATACGGACGATACGATACAGGGTTTCGATTCGATACGGACAATACAATACAGGGTTTCGTTACGATACGGACAATACAATACAGGGTTTCGATACGATACGGACAATACAATACAGGGTTTCGATACGATACGGACAATACAATACAGGGTTTCGATACGATACGGACGATACGATACAGGGTTTCGATACGATACGGACGATACGATACAGGGTTTCGATACGATACGGACAATACAATACAGGGTTTCGTTACGATACGGACAATACAATACAGGGTTTCGATACGATACGGACAATACAATACAGGGTTTCGTTACGATACGGACAATACGATACAGGGTTTCGATACGATACGGACGATACGATACAGGGTTTCGATACGATACGGACAATACAATACAGGGTTTCGATACGATACGGACGATACGATACAGGGTTTCGATACGATACGGACAATACAATACAGGGTTTCGATTCGATACGGACGATACAATATAGGGTTTCGATACGATACGGACAATACAATACAGGGTTTCGATACGATACGGACAATACAATACAGGGTTTCGGTACGGTACGGACGATACGATACACGCCTCCGATATGTATCGTATCACCATACGCGATACTCGGCCGTATCGCACATCACTAACGGCGGAGCTGGTGGCTAGAGGGATGAGGGTAGAGGGAAGACAAAGTGGGGAATCGGGGAATCGACCGACGTCACCCACCTGACCGACGTCCGCAGGGCTGCCAATCCCGGGGACACCGGGGGAATTAATTCCCTACCGGGACAGTGTTGCCAGTCGTGGGGAACAACGGGGATTTATGGTTGGTGGGTCGGAAAATCAGGGGATGAAAAGATGAATATCTATTGTTAGGAAAAAAGTGATCCTTGGAGGTAAAATAAAAAGTGGGAATCCTTAAAAAATAAAAAATTACATACGTTATCTTTATATTTATATTAATTTAATTTTGATGTCTTACTGTTCTCGAATAACCATGAAAAAAGTCTGGAAAAATACAACTTCTGTATCCTACTACAAAATAACAAACTTTTGAATAGTCATCATGTAACCAAAATAGAGAAGTAAAAGAAGCTTGTTGAAAGCATTAGAAAACTTACAAAACACAACCACAACCGCAACAGACAATAAAAGGTAAAAGTTTTTGCCGCTTGTTTGGAAAAACTTCTGTGGTCACAGCATTCACCACTTCACGAGGTTTGCTTTTAAAAAACCACAACTTCATTGTACAATCTCTTCTGTGATTTTTTACCTCTTTTAAAAATTCGTGATATTAATTTTTAACATTTCTCGGTATATTATTTTAACAATCAACCTATAAATTAATACGCTAGTGTGTTTTCTTCCCAGTCATAGCTTTATAAGACTGGAAGGATTTTAATATTTGAAGGTTAACTTAAAGAAGTTTTTACTTAGATTTGTCAAAAATAGTCAGAATTTTGAGGAAGTATATCTTTGAAGTACAGTAAAGGGCTAAATTTTTCCAAGAGGAAACATTATTATAAAACAAGTGGGTATGGTTTGAAATACAGTAGCTCTAAAGATTAACCATAGATTGTACGGGTGTATTGGTATTCCTTGCAAAAGCTGGTGTCGCCATGTTTAGGGATTTAGGACTTAATTACCTTTGCATTTACTCTAAATACAAAATACATTACTGATAACAATTTTCACAATTAATTGTATCGACAAAAGTAGTAGAACATTGCAAAATAAAAAATAAATAAATGTAAAAATAAATAAACATTAAATATAAAAGCTAATGAAAATTTTATTTCAACGAGCCACAATTTATTTTAATATAAATAAAATTTAAAACCTTACCTTTACATAAGCATTGCAGGGTTCTGCACCAGGACGTCCTAAATTTCGACCACGAAATACTGAAAAATAAATAATTAAGATAAAATACAAATATTTATGAACAAATAAAAAACCTATCTCAAAACGTTAAAACATTAAACGTTCATAAAATCACAGAAGAAAATTTTATTTTACTTTCATCTTGGTAATATTTAAAGCAAAACTCAAGCAATCCTCAAATTCATCTTAAAAAAAGGTATCAAAGTGCCTTTGACAATTCATTATATTTTATCTAAATATAGTTTACCATACCTTTTCCTCCGTCAGGAGTTCAAATTTCAGTGTCAAGTTACGTTGACATGTTTCGGTTCTAAGAATCCATTATCAAAACCAGCACATCCAGATGACATTCTGGACGTTGTCACAATAGTTAAAATTAACACAATCACATAAACACGTACGTACACACGTAAAGACATTTACAACTTTTAAAACTAATTTATAGGCCTATCTAAAAATCACCATTATTGTATTATCATCAAAACATAATTTGAAACTGAAATTTGAACTGCTGACGGAGAAAAAGGTATAGTAACCTATATTTTGTCATAATTGCAGTTCAGGAGCTATAAAATTAATTTTAACATTTTATCTATCAGTTTATTAAAGGCTGGCAATAATTCAGAAAGAGAAAAAGGGAAAGGATTAGATAGCCTAACATTAGATAGATAAAACATATAAATAAAATAGTTACCGTGAATGATGAGAACGTTGTCCGAACACCGCAGCGAAACTTCCAGTTCCCCTGCAACAATTAATTAACATACAAATGAATAAAATCGTAAATGTCCGCTTTCAGAAGTTATGGCTGAAACCGTTTGATGAAACTATATAGGGCGTTACAATCATTCCCTCTGCAATCACAAAGTCAGCCACGATTGTTTAAGATTTTATAAATTTTAGATTTTTAATTTTGAAAACTACGTCAGTTGTGATCTGCAAACTGTGAGTAATAATTTATGACTTCTTTGTTTGGTAATGTGGGACAGACTGGAATTTTCTCGTCGTCAGCACAATCTTTTTAAAAATCAGATTTAATGAGATTAAAGATTTTAGATTTTTATTTTATTTTATTTTATTTCCTCGCTTTAAAACAGGTTACAAACCCCAATTACATTAAAGCAGTTAAAACTAATACAAATGTCTTTTCACATGGGTTGAGTGTGGCTATGAGTCCTCACACAGGGTGCGGTGTTATAGCCTATAATGTCATAGCCTATAATTGAAAAATTGTGTTATAGTCTATAAAAAGCAAACTGTGTTATGGTATATAATGGAAATGTAAAAGTGTGTCATAACCTATAACATCGCAACTGTATCATAGCAAATAATGAATTTCTCAAACTGTTGCATAACCTATAATTTTTAGCAGAAGTGTGTTATAGCATATAATGGTCGATTTGTGGTATAGTCTAGAAAGAAGATTTTGCTGCATAACATATAATGCCCATTATAGGTATAACCCATAATCACAATATCGTTATAGGCTATGAAACAGTTTGTAAAAAGTTTTTTACGTTATAACACAGTTTTGTTGCATAACCTATAATCATAATATTCTAATATAATCGTTAATAATTGGCTGTGTTATAGCCCATGAATTCAAAATTGTGTTATAATCTATAATAATCAAAGTGTGTTATAGTATATAATGAAATACAAGAAAGTGTATCATAGCATATAAAAGTGAATTTGTGGTATAGCCTAGAAAGACGAGTATGCTGAATAACATATAATGGGGAGGAGAGGCAAATTATAGACTACACCACAAAATCGCCGTTCTAGACTATGCAACAAAATCGTATTTATTGGTTATAACACAAGAGCGGTTTTATAGGATATGCCACAAATTAACCATTATATACTATAACACACTTTTGAGATTATAGACTATAACACACTTCTGCTAAAACATTAAAGGTTATGCAACAAATCTTAAAACTCGTTATATATTATGATACAGTTTCAATATTATAGATTATAAAACGCTATTCATGTTTTCATTATATGCTATAACACAGTTTGCTTTTTATAGACTATAACACGATTTACACATTATGGGTTATAATACAGTAAGTTATTAGCAATTATATTAGAATTTAACTATTATAGTTTATAAAACAAAACTGTGTTTTAGCATATAATGTTTTTGACAAAGTGTTTCACAGCCTATAAAGAAATTTGATTCTAGGTTATACCCTATAATGGGCGTTATATGCTATGCAACAAAATCGTCTTTCTAGGCTATGCCACAAATTGACCGTTATATGCTATGAGATTATAGACTATGAGACGCCACGCTCACACAGCACTATACACAATATTAAATGTTACAGAAATCTTAAGAAAATAGATTATCTTATAATACTAAACAACATTTACGATTGACAAATGAAACCCCTAAATTACCTATATAACTTGTTTAAATTAATGGATTTGAATTTAACTGTTTTTATTATAGAACGTCACGTTAGTTCGATTTGAAAACTATATTAAGTAATTGATTCATTTGTGGTTAGAATATAACCTCTCGTTTCCACCAAACGATAAATAATAGAACTGCTGCTGGTGGCATTGAGATAGTCGTAAGTCTCGGGAACGACCAGCTGTTCGATCTTGCTTATCCTTGCAACTGCAGTTCTGGCAGTTCTTATCTCTGGAAGTAAATTATTCCCATTGCTGCAAAATGCAGTTATTACTATCTGAATAAGTGTAGTTATTCTTATCTCTGGAAATGCAGTTGTTTTTATCTCTGCAAGTGAATTCATTCTTATCACTGCAACTGCAACAATTTTTATCTCTTCTACTCTCCTATTAATTAATAGGAATTATAGGATTGTATATAGGATTATTATTATTAATTATATATTATTAATTATATATGTATTAATATAATTGATTAATTATTATTATAGGATTAATAGGAATTATTAGAGAATTATTTAGTAATTAGTGGAGAATTATTTTTTTCTCTCTTCCATTTTAATTCTTCAGTCTTTTCAATGAAAACCAGCCTTCAATCAATTATTTTTTCTTAATCTTTTCTTACAGCTGTGAAAAAAAGAATATATTCTTACCTCTGTAACTGCTGCTATTTCTATCACTACAAAATGCAACTATTCTTATCACTTTTTTGTGAGTTTTGTCTCTTCCTTGAAAAGCGGCTTTGAGACTTATTTCTTTTTATGTTGCTTTTGTAAAAAAGTAAAACGATGTTGAACACTGTTTTGCACTGAAGTTATTACACAATTCCTTTAAATTCACTCGAAATACTCTATCATACCAATGATTTTCTTAATGATGATTCTTCAACGAAACAAGCCAGCCATTGTTTTTGTTTGCAAATTTGACGATATGTCAAATTTGCAAACGAAAACTATTTTAAGAAAAAAACCTTTCAATGAGTATATCAATATTTTTATCTGTAAAAGGATTCAGCGAAAACAACGAGAAAGCCAGTCACGTTCGCCACATCGCCGGTTCCGGCTGAATTGTCAAAATTAGACTGACACAATGGACGTGTGATTCGCTGTGTAGGAACGTGATGTCGCGGTTGTTGTGTTAATCACTGAATTTTCTAAAATTGCTCCTCATTAGCATCAACGAATTATTGTTTGTAATTTCTAAAAAAATATAGGAGGTTTTTTTAGCAATTAATTTCATTTATTGAAAGCTTGATTACTCATTGAAAGATATTTTCACAAAAAAATTAAATTGGTACCAAAACATGGGAACGATATTATCTTGAGACGGTAAATATTCTTGATATTTATTTTAATTTTTTGTTTCATCTTGATTATTTTGTAATGTTTATATTTCTTTAGATTACTAAAAGCCACGTCATGAAAACTTTTACTTTACAAAATTCTTTTACAGTTCGCCCGTTTTATCTTGAGCTCTGGAAATCGTTTACACCTGAAGCAGTTGGAGTGGAGTGAAAGTAAACTGAACTTTACAGCTGATATCTGAAGTCGTACTAGCCTGACAAGTTAGCATTTTCTAACAGCTGTCTACTTACATCTTTACTGCAATTTCTAAACAGACACAGTTGTTGATTGCTTAAATTAATTTTTACATTGTATATTGTCCCTGATAATGGAGAACAAACAATATTTGACAGCTCCAGTAACGGAGTATGCTACAGCCCAAAATAAAATGGACGAACTGTAACAAAAATGCTTCAGTAATAGATTTACCCACCTCTTCCCATGATCCGCTTTCTAGATCTAGATAATTTATTGGGCGAAGCGAACGAGAGACATCTCCTAGATCGGGACTGGCGCAGTGGACTGTCTGTCACTATACTTGATGCTGAAAATGAATTACATCGATGTATAAAACTAAAAATTCAATTGATTATCAGCATATTGTAATTGTTAGGGACTACGTACCAAGACTATCTAGGCTGAATTACACGTCCTACATAAGCCTGATTAAAATATACTTTAAAATATGCACAATAATATTCGTCAGCATTCATGTTCAATTAGTAAATTAAAATCCAAACGAGGTTGATGTTAAAATAGTTAAATAGCTGTTGTCACGACTCACCTAAGCTGGAAAAGTCGTCATCATTGTCTTCCTCGTCGTTGGCTTTGGAAGAGGCCGGAGATTTTGTCCTACAAGACTCGGTAAACGAGATATTGTTCAGGTAGTTCTCCGACAATTTCGGAGTTTTCAGGTAGTGCCTATGAGAGTCCCACGTTTCCTCGGAGCAGTCAGAAGCCGAAGTCGCCACCTCACTCTTCCTCTTTCCTCCGACCTGGGCCCCACTGAGGTCTAGAGGCCTGACTCCTGGGATTTCTTCTTCACTGGGGCTCGGCGGGCTGGGTATTCCCTTCGGAAGAGTCAACCCCATGAAGCTAGGATCTTTTTCGTTGTCAGAGTATTCGATGTCGTACAACGAACCGAAAGTTACCTTTTTTGGACTAGTTAATTGAATGTGAGAGGCTGATTTCGATCTTGTGCTTTTAGGCGTTTCGCCGATACTTTGGTCCGCGTTGTCAAAAGGACTGGGCAGACCCTTTGGGAGGGTGAGGTAAGAGATAGGGTGTCTGTTCGCAGCCCTTTTACACAAAGGTAGGTTATCGTCACTTACACTCCGCAGTCTTCTTCTCCTTATCACCTTTTGCCTTTTCAACGTGGACGGTTCATCCAGATCGACGGATGTACAACAGGACGAGGTTTTTGTCCTTTTCTCTTCAGAGTCGGACGTGGGTGGCGTATTCAGCACGAACGTCTGCTCATTAAAAATCACTCCCCGCCTTTTCAACGCGGCGCTCAATGGTCGCTCCCCACCCGGATGTTTATTCAAACCAACATTCACATTATTCCTACTTATTTCTAAATTTGTAACTTGAGTTTCAGGTCGCTCTGGCAAAATGTTTTCTAGAACGCACTCACCCTTTTCCCTATCGTGGTTGGTGTTTAGAATGTTTATAACGCTAGATCCTACTACGATATCGCCGACTCTTTGACTCAGCGGGTTGTTCCGCTTCGATTCGCAGTGTTCTTTAGCACCGATCAACGAAGCACTGTGGCTTTTCCCGCGAGAATCCGGAAAACTATCGACTTTTGTTTGACAAAACGTGTCTGCCATCGAGAAGTCAGGGAGACTGGTTCTGGAAGAGGCCAGCAAATCTCTAACCGCTCGATCAGTCGAGCTAGGACTCTTCTCCGTTACATTCTTCTCCACGTTGTTGAGCCTCAGCCACGCCAACCTCCTGGCCAGCGGCGACACCTCACACGTCTTCGCCTTCTCCCTCGTCAACCAACACGACTGGAACTTGTCACAGGGCAGCAAACTCTCCTTCGGCATCAGCTTTATCTCATCAGACTCGTTCCCTAGATTCAAGTGTTTGACGAAGTTGGTCACGAACTCTCTACTGTGGACGGGGGTTTCGGAGGCGTCTTTCTTGTGCGTGATGGGGATCTCTTTGTTGATCAGCTCCACAGGACTGGGGGTCGGGGACTGCTTGAGGGCGTAGTACAGCGGGTTGTCGAGGCTGATTCCCTGGGAGATCAGCGGGAAGGTATCGGTCATCCGCTGCCTGAGGGCGATGAGGCTCTGGGTCGTCCGCAGCGGACAGGGGGAGTACTCTATCTGAGGATCTGGGGAGGACCTCTCGCTCGTCGATGGCGTCTGGTCCGAGTAGAAAGCAAGGTCTTGATGCCGGAAGTTGGAACACGGCTGCTTTTTCCTAACCGGCGAGACACTCTCGCATCCCAGGTTGTTTATGGAGTCTCTTGACTCTCTTTCGGGAGGTCTTGCCAGAAGGTGTCTGCGACAGATAAGAAATGTTAAGTTAGTTGGGATTGTCATGTACCATGTTTTATAAATTAATTCGAATTACTGTAATATACAAACTTAATTTAACATTAAGTTTAGAAGTGCAAAAGAAAGTTCATTCTGACCAAAACCCAACCGATCCATTTAAATTTGGTGCAAAAACCAGATAGGACCAATTTTAATTGTTTGATAGAAAGAAAGAGAAGTGTTTTGCCCTAAATTTTAAAGAATGTTGACATCCTTTTTGCCCCAAATATGTGTTTAAATAGACATACTGCAACAAACTGTATACGTATGCAGTATTCAGAGTCGATACACATGGTAGCAAACTACACGTCTATACGTGACCTAAAACCAAAATTAATTTATAATATCACTTGGCTTCCTATTCTACAACGGATACTTAATTCGATAAAACAAAGACAGCTTCTGGAACTGCCTGAGTTTTTCTCAAAACCCCATCAACAAGACGGTTTATTTTCCTGTGTATCTCTGCTTGTAATGCTTGGAGCTGTACCGTTTTGAGACCAATCGATAGAGAACTTTATTTCACAATAGGTTTATACCATTAACTCAAAATCACAAAAATAGACATATCTTTTTTTTGTGCCAATATCTTCAATTTCATTGCTCTTTTGGGCAATGATCATTAATTGGACTGTGACGGAATGAATGACGTTAACGAACATAAATTATTGTCTTTAAAAAACAATGAAACCAATCCAAATTCAACTAGATTTAGAAGAAAACTATAATTTTTCCGAACACCATAGGTTAAGATTATTTGAAAAAAAAACTAAATTTAGGCAGAAAAATTTATCAGTTTTTAAAGTCTAGAACTAAGCAAACAAATAAATAAAGTAAACAAATTTTAGAGGGAACCAAAGTCCTTCCTCTTTCAAAATAGTTTTTACAGTCTAAGAGAATTCTTTTAAAACAAATTTAATTAACCTAACCTACTTTTGCCAACTATCCAGACTCGAATGTATAAAATATTTTCCATTTCACAACCATGCCCAACCTACTCTTCCGAACAGTTAAAAGCCTAAAATGTCCTTCCTATAATGGAGGACAAGATGACGCTTCCAAAACTCATCGAGTTAACGGGAAAGAAAACAAGTATCAAGTAAGTAAGTAAGTAAGTAAGTAAGTAAGTAAGTAAGTAAGTAAGTAAGTAAGTAAGTAAGTAAGTAAGTAAGTAAGTAAGTAAGTAAGTAAGTAAGTAAGTAAGTAAGTAAGTAAGTAAGTAAGTTAGTAAGTTAGTATGTTAGTAAGTAAGTAAGTAAGTAAGTAAGTAAGTAAGTAATTATAGTCTTTGACACTTACGAGGGGGTCTGCCTCCTTCCACGCTTCACCCCGGCCTGTCTGTCCCTCAACTGCTCCTTGCGGTGGGGCGAGCAGGAGGAGCAGGGAGTCTTCAGGCGCGGCCTCTGCTGCGGGCCGCTGCCCAGGGACTTCGCCCGCTCCGGGGTCCGAGGGACGCTCTGGTAGTTGCTGACGTCGCGTAGAGCCGCCGGGATGGAGTCGAGGCACATGTAGATGCTGTCGCGCTTCCGCGGAGACGCTCTGTAGTCGTTCTGTAAAAAATTGGTATAGTACAGGAAATATAATAAATAATAACTAGTAAACCTGTTGCTCGAAATCGAGCAATTGTTATGTATTGATTTCTAAATAAACATAATTATGGTTCAGTATTCTATAACTATTTTATTATGGTTGAACTTCCTGTTGTACTGAAATTTTGTACAAAAGCTTTTTAAAACTAAATGTTTTGTGAATACTCAGTCATCTTTAAGGAGATTTCCACGTTTCGCGGCCCTAAGTAGCGTATGACCCGTTTTAATCTCAAACCGAACTAAAATGGTTCATAAATCTACTTATAATCAATGGTAAGTCTGTTTCTTTTTTCTTATATATATATATATATATATATATATATATATATATATATATATATATATATATACATATATATAAGAATTATATATATATAATTCATACATAAGAATTTATTTCTCCTTTTATTATTTTTCTTTGGAATATAAACATATGTAAATATTAAGATCTTCACACATGTGATTCAAAATAAATGTTTTTAAAACTGAATTCTGACCTTAAGTATGTATTAGGATAATAGTTTATTTATTTACATCTTCCATCATCTGAAATGCCAGCTCTACATGCAATGGTTTCAATTCCATTAACAACATATGGCTTTGCTGAAAAACTTTGTTTGCTCCAATCAGCTGCTTTATTTGAAATATCTATTCCCATGTTAAATCTTATGGACTAATACGAAACTTTAAGGGCGTTTAGGGCTCTTCCCTTTAGTCAAACCTTTTTAAATTTTATTTCCTGCAAAACTTCACGCCAAGCTCTTTCCAATGACACCAAAAACATGAAAATCGGTTCAGTAGTTTAGGAGGGGTCTTTGTAACAAAAAAACTGCTCGTGTATTAAATAATAAACAATAATAATTAGAAATTAGTTCAGAGATGAAACTTTGGTTTTAACTTCTTAAAACCACCTTAGATGCAGCTTATGATGACATTCTGAAACTTGTTTCGTGTTCCATGTAAAGGAAGCTGGTCCGCTCAGCAGTGTAGATGACTGAGGAGTGATACTCGATGTTCTGCTACATGCAAAAATTGCGAGGGCATTTCTATGAACTACAATCAAGAATTGGAAGATTCAAGTGCAAGTTATGCTAAATCCCAAATGGTTCACTTTGATGAACTTCAGAGTTTGTCAACACATGCAATGTAAGATATTGGCATTAAGTCAGAGTTAAAAAAATTATTTATTTTTAAATTCAAGTAAATATGTCTGTTAATCTTTTTGTATCCCTTACTAAATCTGTCAATTTTTTATATGTTTTGTATGTACATATTTTATAGCGTTTTTATATTCTTCAGCAACTAAAAGGTAAAAATCCTAAGTTACAATGTCGCTTTTTAATTATGAATGAGGAAAATTAAATTTATTGTAAAAAATAATTCATTAAGTTAATTATTGTTGTTAATTTTCATGTTTAAATAATAAATAATTTCTTTTGTGCACAATGTTGCATTTTATTTCATAGATCATTCCAAATCTGCTAATAAATAGTGGCCAAATAGTGGTTCCATTCTATTCGGCATGTAGAAAACCATTGGAAACGACACCCAACAAGTCATGAATCAAAAATCATGAATTATTTTAATCCCCCCTACCCCTCCTAGAAAAAAACAACAAATCATGTATCAAGATGCTAAATCTCTTATGGAGGTGGTTAAGTTGACCTAAATATGGTTCCTATCGATTCTCCGTGTATGCAAACCTTTAAAACGATTTCCCAAATGACTTCACATTGTAAATCATGGGTTATGTCAAAATTCCTCCTCCCCACCCCCTAAAAACCATCTTCCCCCATCGGGACTCTTAGGGACTCATCGGATCTTGATTTCTATTGGTAAAACGAAGTTAAAACCAAAATTTCATCTCTGAACTAATTGTTTGTTTTGTTGGTGAATATTAATCTATTTTGCCTGTAGTCAAGAGCGCCAAATATGGCGGGTAAGTGAGTGCGCTGCTGGAGAAATTATTGTTTATTATTTGTTCGGGTAGTTAATCTACTGATCCGTTAACGTAAACACAAATATACACGTAAAAGGCCCTAAAAAACGTAAACAAGATTTTGACGGGTCTACAAAAACATTTCATTTTTTCATATCACCTGAGGTTCAGCAGACGCTTTTGTGTGTTTCCAGTTTTTACCGCTCGCCCTATTTGTTGACCTCGACTATTGTAAGTTGTGTGGTGCTTTGTTTTCTCATAATTTATACTTTTCTTTAGAATGGTGACCTACCCAGAAAACCGACTTGATTTTCTTCGAGGATTTAACCTAATGACTCAACAACAAATGGTTTTCTTTAGGATCGGGTGACCATTAACCCCATTCATTATTAGTAAGGAAATTTCAAATAAATATACTGTTAATGAAGAATTAATTGGAAAAAACTGCTGTATATTATCTTTATTGATCATACAACAATACGTTTTTGCCTATTTTTGCCATAATATAAAATTGTCATTAGTTTTTTACCGACGTAAACTATTGTACACTATTTATTATAAAGAATTTTATAATTTATTTTTATTTATTTACTCATTATTGAGCAATCAGTCGCATTACAGTTTGAAAAATAGGCAAAGAGGTAAATTTATATAGATTTCAATAAAAACTCTAATGCATTTATCACAAAATTACAACTATACCCAAAGTGTAGTACTTATCCTCATTAGTGACGTGTCATCCCCCCCGGAAAAAATTAAATAATGTACAATCCCTATGGTAAAAAGATGCTAACAACTACTTTTCCTTTAAGGATTTCCATGACGACTCTCACCTCCTGGTCGTCGTCCTGGTTCTCCTTGTCGTGGAGGCGGCGGGGGCGGTGGCGGGGGCGGGAGAGCTTGGCGGCGGCGCGGCGGATGCTGTAGCACGGACCCGCGCCGCCCCCGCCCCCGCCCCCGCACTGCGTCGGCGACCTGCCGCCCCCGGTCTTGTGTACGGTCCACTTCAGCATCGAGTCCTTGAAAAAAAAACAGTCGGTTAGTTTTATGTTTCTGAATAATAGTCCAGTCAAAACAGGGTTTGACCTGGAAAAAATTCCGTTAATTTTGAAACTTTGCACACTTATTTAGAAGGACCTAAGGATGAAAATACCAAAAGTCCTGGAAAATATGTGGCGAGCTCTAGTGGCAATTGATGGAAACAGGGTACATTTTTTGGTTTTTCGTAAACATCTCGAGAACCGTTGGTCGGAGGTGAGAAATTTAAATGTACAAAATAAAGCTTATTAAATTTGCTACAAAATGATGTGGTACATTTTCTTTGTACTCCTAACGGTTACCGAGTTATAGTGCGCCAAAAATAAGGATCTTTTCACGATTTTCCGCTAAAAATGAGCAAAATTTTGTTTTTTTAGTTTTTAACGTATGAAAATAAAAATTATCTAATTTTGGTGGGCACCATTAAATTCAGCTTAAGAAACCAAATAATTTAGTATCCTGAATCATTGCTTTTTGCCCGTTGGTAACCGAGATAATGGAGGCGGTAAACACCTCTTACATTGTACCTATGAAATCCTTATGGGAAATAAAAAAAGTTCTATATCTTGCTTATTTCGCAACATATCCCAGTAAAACTTGATTTGTGGCTTGAAATTGTTGAGATTATATCGTACTAGGGCCTATAATCCCCATTTACGTGTCAACAAACCTGCATACTCACCTGCATAAGAATAATACGAACAATGGAGTATGCAGGTTTGCTGACACGTAAATATGAAAATTGAGGGTGTTAGGATCTAATAAGATATATCTCAACTATATCATGCCACGAATCAAGTTTTACTGTGATATGTTGCGAAATAAGCGAGATATAGAACTTTTTTTATTTCCCATAAGGATAACATAGGTACAATGTAAGGGGTGTTTACCGCCTCCATTATCTCGGTGACCAACGGGCATAAAGCAATGATTCAGGATACTAAATTGTTTGGTTTCTTAAGCTGAATTTAACGGTGCCCACCAAAATTAGATTATTTTTATTTTCAAACGTTAAAAACTAAAAAAACTAAATTTTGCTCATTTTTAGCGGAAAATTGTGAAAAGATCCTTATTTTTGGCGTGCTATAACTCGGTAACCGTTAGGAGTACAGAGAAAATGCACCACATCATTTTGTAGCAAATTTAATAAGCTTTATTTTTTACATTTAAAGTTCTCACCTCCGACCAACGGTTCTCGAGATGTTTACGAAAAACCAAAAAAAGTACCCTGTTTCTATCAATTGCCACTAGAGCTCGCCACATATTTTCCAGGACTTTTGGTATTTTCATCCTTAGGTCCTTCTAAATAAGTGTGCAAAGTTTCAAAATTAACGGAATTTTTTCCAGGTTGGGCAATTTTTTTAAGTCTTTTGACTGGACTATAAATAGGGGATGAATAGGGGATTTAGTGAGTTGGTAGCGCACTCGGCCTCGGAACTGTGGTAGCGGATGTCGCAGGATCAAGTCCCGACGTTTTAGCAGTACTGTTCACCCTTGTACTGGACCGGCTTACTCCTTGCTTTGCGTGGCAACTTCCACGCACAGGCCTGAGGCCCATGTGGGAGGAGGCAAATGCTAGGTAAAAGAGACTGCCACACTATTTTAAGAAATATAAAAAATAAATATATAATTGGGGAAAGAGGAAAATGAGAGATAGAAGTCAAAGGTAAAGAAATAAAATAAGAGTAGGAGCACATACGAAAAATGATAAGGGGAGAGTTGAAAGGTGGACGATGAGTGAAACGAGTAATAAATGGGAAAAATAGGAGGATAAGGAATTCAAAGGCAATAAAAGTGGGAAGAAAGAGAAAGTAGAGAAGAAAGAAAATGATTAGAGGTAATAGTGGTAAGTAAAAGATAAGTAAAGTAGGTAGTATAAGCAAAAGACAGAAAGACAAAAAAACGAGAAATAAGGGAGAAACAGAAATTCAAAGTCCCTGTGTAAAATGTTACGGGATTTAAGTGGAGAGTAAAGGGAGAAAGTGTCTATGAACCAAAGCCCAAGTCTATGTTGCCTTTATTAGCCAAAGCCACTGCTTGGTGGATGGTTAAAAAATGTGACGTTCAAATCTGCGAAGGAAAATAATTATAGTTAGAAATGTTACTTTATACCCTTTATTATGCAACATTAGGGAGATCGCGAAGTCATTGATAGACCAGAAAGATGCGGTTCGTTTTTGACCGGTAATGTCAGATAATACGCAGGTAATTTTTTTTTTACAAAGCGCTAACACTTTAGGTAAACTTCCTGAGGGCCGTCCATAAATTATGTAACGCTTCTGGGTGAGGGAAGGGGTGTCTCGGTAACGTTATGAACCGTTACGGGGGAGGGTGGGAAAACGCAGCGTTACGTCCTTGCTAAACGAATGTATGCATAGCCATCTCTATTAGTTGAGATGGCCATGATATATGCATTATTTTATTCAAAATTAGTTTGTTTTCTCTACTTAAAATTCAAGTTTTTAAAAATTGTTTAGTGTTTGTATTATATTTTCTCATAAGTATGCAAAACTGAAGTAAGTATGAACAATGTCTCGCAACATAAAAATTGGAAAAAATAATGACTTTTGAATGAACTCATTTGGGCCGGGTTGGATTGCTATGTGGTCACTGTTGGATGCCCGGTTCGAACAGACTTAACGCAGTTCATGCCCAATTAACAGAAAATCCCCACAATGGAGTCATCCACGGTGCCAATTGTGACTGTGTCTGGCCACATAACCACTCCAAGGGAGGACGAGAGAAGATTACATTTATTTCTCTTCAATTTCTTTAATTTATTGATGTTTTCTTTCTTGTAATATGATGTCATATAATATATTAAGATTTGATCAAATATATTGTATTTGTTATATAAAAAAGTTGGTTTCTTTAGAGTTTAAATTGGTTTTTGTTTATTTTACGATTTTTAGAATATGATAAATTGGGGAAGGGGAGTAATGGCACTGCGTTAAGTAAGTTTCATTTTTTTCAAATTAAAATAATTAAAACTTTTATTAATTTTTAAACAATTTGCGAGTACGGTAACCGCTCCGACTGAACTTGATTGTATGGACATTTCCGATTCTAAAATAAATCAAATAAAATCCATATAAGTAGTTTCATTAAGTCAACAGTAAAAAGTATAAGAATTGATCCATCAAATCTCGAACGAAGTATATACAACTGAACGACGAAATAATGAATGCAGCACTCAAGTACTAAATTTACCTGTACAAATTATAAACACAATGAATATTCATATATAAACCAAAGGCTGAATGCATACAGTCAAATGAAGAGGGAATTCCTTGTTTCCATTCGTATCGACAACAATTGTTTGGAAACAAAACGATTGTTTGGTTGGTTTTCATCGGCTCGTACGCCGCAGGTAAACAGCAAACAAGTTCCGTGATTGGGCCACATTTCCATGCGCCGCTGCAACAAAACTCGCGTTATTGTTATACGGTAACCGCGAAAGTGTAAATGTTTGGCTTTATTGAATTGTATCAGGCAACGCTAAAAAAGTAAATATGTAAAAAATCCTACTCGATAGTAATAATTGTTAAATCTAAGGTGAATGGATAATGAAAGTTGTCAACTGTTCAACTTACTCATAGAAACCTTTGATTAAATTGCTTTTTACTCGCAGAGGTACTTCAGCGTTGACTGAAAAAACAATGAAAAGGATATTCCTAATTTTTATTACATAATAATAATTTAATACAAAAAATAATAATTATAATTGTTTAGACAAAGTTAGATCAGCAGCTTAGGCCTAATACTGCGTATTTGATAATATTTGTAGAGGTAAACTGGATATAAGAGTAAGAATATGCATTACGTTTGTTCTTACATTCATAGATTTTCCCTCTATAATAATCACCGTAAAAACAAGAATTAATAAAAACACAGAATCTTCTATATTGGACTCTCAATGTCCTCGCATCATACCCGTCAGAATTACTCATGAAAGGAAACTACAAATACATAAATTTATACAAATACAAATTTATACATATATTTATACAAATACATAAATAAATTTCTTATCTATTTATTTAGGACATTAAGATAAACAATAAAAATTAATACAACAACAAAGAAAAATCTATCGTGCGCTTATCATAGAGAAAACACAAGGCCTCCACCAAGGCTTAGGCCGTTTGGAGGTTCCTTCACTTAAAGTAACAACAAAAATATTCAGCGACCAGACAAAAAATATATAATATAAAATTTAACTAAAACGATCTCCTGGTAATAACTTATGCCATTTTATTTATTCATAAATGATAAAATACTATATTATCTAATATATGGTTTGAATTTTCAAACCATGAACCGCACACCTTGCTATTATAGGCGGCTCAAGGCAACTTCCCTGCGGTACCGTTAAAGCTCATAGCATGCAATGCTTAGTCCCTGTCCAGCAATAGTAGTTTTCATTACTAGTCTCGAAAGTGACCTATTGAGCCCCGCAATAGCACTTTTGAGACGAGTAATGAACATTATTATTTATTACGATATCGAAAACTTGTAAACAACATGAATATTTTAACAAACAATTCGTCACAATGACTATAACCTAACTGACAATGTCAGTATCTACTAAGCGATGAAACGGTTTGGTTTGAACAACAATGCAACAGCTGATCGGCCTAATGCAACAGCTGATCGGTCTGCACCGCAAAATCCCATAACGGTTACTTTCCGTCCACCACATACGCTCGGAAAGTTAACGTTATGTAATTTTGCCGATGCAGTAGTGGGAGGTACAGTAATGCAACAGCTGATCGGTCTGCACCGCAAAATCCCATAACGGTTACTTTCCGTCCACCACATACGCACAGAAAGTTAACGTTATGTAATTTTGCCGTGCAACAGCGGGAATGACCTATTTTCTTAGCTAATTTTACGTTTAGAAAGAGTACTTTCGTGTGAGTGATGAAAAGTGTATTTATATACCCTTTAAATGCAATTGAAGAATTTTATTTTTGCTGGGGCTTTGTTTTATTAATTTGTGTTCAGTTTAATCGCCTCCAAAAAGCGGATGACGGATAAGCTAATGCACTTGAATGACGGAGACATAGATAATGAGAAAATTTACGTCCTGGTAAGTTGTCAAGTAATTATATGTAATTCGATATATTTTATTTCTTTTGACTTGTGACTTTCAAGTCGTCGTGACGCGTCGTCTTTTGACTTTTATACGTTCTTGTAAACTACGTAAATTATAGGATTTTACATGAAAGGATACTATATATTTTATAATATCGTTCCTTGCATTCAAACAAGGACATTTGAAAAACATAAAAGTTGTAAAAGCTTTTAATAAAAGAACCCCTTCACAGTTGTAAGTATTTTTATTATACATAAACTTGAAAAATGTCATGGTACTTAAAAATAATATCGTAAATATACTGATGTCATAATTTAACTATATCGTTTACCATTGTATACCTGAGAAAATTAAGTTATTTACGTTTTAATTCTTAATTAACCAACTAACCCAGACTTTTACGATACTTCAAGTACTTTCAATTCAAATTATTTCTCCCAGTGTTGGTACGCTTGTACAGCATGCATGGGTTGGCAACCCTGTGTGCCAGGTGGGTTTCGATGCCAGCTGTAGAGAACAGCTGATGGTGGGTGTCACCGCCGCCGCGCCGCGCCGCCGCGCCGTCGCAACTCACTGTGACTTTTGACTCCCCACTTTGTCTCTGATAATTTAATTACATGCTCAGTGAGTCCATTGTGACACGGTCGGGTCAAGTGAGCGCGTTCTTTTAATTAAAACGAGTAACAGATTTACTGATGATAGACAGGGATGGGGGGGGGGGGGGTGGAAATGCGCGGGGGGAGGGGCGGTCCAAGCGGTTGACGCAAGTGAGGGGGGGGGGCGTTTTAGGAAACGTAAAACTTGGGGGGAATTTTGGAACAGGTGTCGTCCTTAATTTATTGGGCTGTAAACTACCCATATTACTCGGTGAAGGGGGAAATTAATTGGCGTTTTTGGGTGGATCGTTTTTAAACGGAGTACCTACCAGATTATGCGACGAGTTCTTTTGCAAACTTTCTCATGCAATTAAGAATTTTATATAATGATGTATGTAACTGTTTAGAGAATGAGAAGATACAGAGTTGTTTATAGAAACAATAAGAATTATTTAATTTTTATACCCTACTAACTAACTAGTACAATTATAAAGTTTTGATACAATGACATTATCTCTGTGCGCTCCATTTTTGTTATATATTTTTCATTTAGTATTAGATGTGTTTTCTTATTTATGTGTAAAGAAATAAAACCGTCCCTTAATTTTTCCGAATTATTTTAGAAGTTTATAGAGCATATTTGCATTTTTAGGTGGTTTTATTCTAAGCTTGACTTTTTTGCTAGATTTTCTATAACGGAATTAATGTGGACTGTTTATAACTTGATATAAATTATACATTTTTAACTTTTTCCCAGACTAAACACCTGAGCGAATTCTCAACTTCTATTTTTCCTCTTTTGGATTTCTGTATAAAACCAATGAATTAAAACCTCTCAATTAACTGGTGAGTCATATTAGCATTAGGTCCATAATCTTCAAAAATTAAAAGCAAAAAACAAACACACTTAAAAATTATCAATCTAGGAGATCAAGCTCAACTTTTCCTACTTGTTTCAGTATTAGTTTAATTTTATCTCAACTGTTGAATGCATTAGTTTAATTTTATCTCAACTGTTCCAGTTACCTTATTTGCATATAGTTACCACTGGGTAACCCGTTGAAACACATGTTCCTAGTCTCGCCGTGGTTTCGCTCGACTGCGGCGCCGTTGGCTGATTAGTATGGACCCTAGAACACTATGGAGATACCGGTCAACCAACCCTACAGTGCAACACGAACACTGGCCACTTCTAGTTTAAATTACTGGTGGCTTTTTATTTTTTGAATCTATAACCGATTATTTATATGCTGGATTGCTTTGATGAGGATGATAACTTATTGTTTACGAGGAGTTTTTAAATATAACATTTCATATTGTTTTCACCACAGTACGACATAACCATCTGTTTTACAAAGGTCGTTTATTGGCCGACACCAGCTCTTTTCCGCCAGGGGGTTAAACATTTTTGACCATACGGCCAAAAGTCAGTTATTTGCTTGAATTGAAATGACAATATTACATAATATGTACAACATTCAACAGGTTTCAAAGACAAGATAGTTGCGATAATGTGATTTTCATAGCTGCATTTGCTTAAACCATGACAAAGAAGTTGTACTATCGGCTATTGGTCATAACCTCAAAGTTTTAGAAAAATCATGTACTTTTTTCTGGTTAAAAATGCAATTTTCTGTTTATATTAAAGATTTTTTTGTTAAGATAATTGTTTATCTTTATCCGTCCATGTTATCATTTTGATTTCATTGCCTTGTTGTGGGCATTTTACACCTTACTTAACAAGATATCCCATGTAAGAGTTTAACAGCATCTCCCAAAAAGTGTAACACATTTAGCTCAACACGGTTCCTCTTCACTTAAGTATTTGCCTTTCATACTGTATTAGTAGTTTTTCTACCATTTAAGTACTACCAGGCTCTGAAAATATTTCAGGCTTTTATCAAACCTTATGCCCAAGAAGTGAGTTTATAGCGTTCTGTTAATCTTTAACGAAAAGGAGATCCAAGTATGTGGAACTAACAGTTTCAGTGCCTGTGAACGCATTCAAACAAATTCTATATATAAAAAATTAGAATAATTTCATTTAATTTTATAAAATAATGAAATAATTCCATTATGTCCCCAAAAGTTATTGATTATTCCGTCAAATGAAGTTTACTCACATTGTATCCAACCCCTAACAGTCCACCAACTTCACGAAGTTTGGACCAGCTAGGAACAACAGGCGAGTGTTTAGATAACAACAAAACTGATTGGTTAGTTAACGCATCGCCCCGGGTGGGTGGTCTGAAACTGTCGGCGTTTAGGTAACAGATCCGCAATCAAGAGATAAGCATGCGATGGTGTGGGTGTAAGGGTTGTGGGGGCGGAGAGAGGGGGGCAAGGGGGGGCAAAGGTCACTTGTAAGTAAGGCTTCAGTCGTTGGACTCGTAATTAATCCCGACTTCGCCCACCCTCTTCAAGACGTTTTGTAATATTCACCGAGAGTTAACCTTCGCTTCTTGTAAGGGAGATTTGTTACAGGAATTTTAAAACTGGGGTTGTTATTTTTTTATAAGTTTAATAAAATATTATTTAATCTAGTACGGTTGGTACAACTAATTTAAATCCATTTTTTCAAGTTTGGTGAGACATATTTTAGTTTTTCATTAGCATAACTTAGTGGATTAATCGCCCTTTAAAATGTTTTGTAATATTCGCAATGAAAATTAACTTATGTATATCTTTAAAGAAGATGTGTTAAAAAAATCTAAAACTGGGATTGTTATTCTGTATACGTTTGAAAAAAAAACATTGCTTAGTATATTGATTGTCCTTGTAAATCAGATGTATAATGTAAAACTGTATTTCTGATAAAAACTGGCTATTTGATTGCACTATTTTCTGTTCACCATGGTTAGTATTAAACGTTTGCCAAAATAAGGAATTGTTTAAAGGTAAAACATGGTAAAAAAGGATAAAAGCGGTTATTTTACATACATTTTTTGTTAATCAAGTAGAAAGCATGCCGTTTACATGAACAGACAAACAAACATCGGGTGGACAGTGTTTTATTCGTCCGAAATCGAATAACAAAGCGTTCAAAACAAAAACATTGTAACTAGAAACGAGGAGTGATCGTTGGAGCATCTGGAGGCGCCGATCTGATAAAACTTTGGCCAAACTTCCGGCTTTTGGGGCAGCGCCGCCCCGTGTGGGGCTTTGGGGCGAATGGGGCTCTGCAACTCAGGGAAATAAAACTACGGTTTATAGAAAAGATTTTACTACTCGTTTTTTTTCTATTAATGATTTTAAGGGACGGCACAGCATTTAAAAAGGTTGTGGAAAGATGTGTGTTTGAAACAAACATTTCAGCATTTACAAACAGCAAAAATTTAGCGTATGCACCTTCCGTAGTTAGTAGACCTACAATTTGGGATAAAAGGATTCTCTGTAGGTAATGATTCTGTGTAGAAGGTTAAGATTCTAGTCGAGCGTTTAAGAATATTCATTTGACGCCAGTTTAAAGTTAGGTCCTACTGTAACTGTTGATTAAGCACCAAATTTATAATAGCTGTGTGTGGTTGTAATTATGACTTTAAGTACGCAATCCAGGAAGTTAGAATCATGGAGTGTAGTATTTAAGTGGATTAAATTATCTAAAATATTTACTTCTTTCTGCCTACACATTTTTTATGTATAGAACTTGGGAGTTCACTTGAGTGACTTCGAGATTCAGCTTTGGTGATTTTATGGCAGATTAAAAAGTTGACAGCAACTTTATTGTTTACAAGCTAATTAAAACATACCAACAAACTTTTGATGATTTTACGCTGGTTTAAAGTTAATTCCTACTGTTCATTAAACATGAAATTGATAACAGCGTGTGTGGTTGTAATTATGACGTTAAGTACGCAATCCAGGAAGCTAGAACCATGGAGTGTAGTATTTCAGTCGATTAAATTATCTAAAATATTTATTTCTTTCTGCCTACACATTTTTTTATGTATAGAACTTGGGAGTTCACTTGAGTGACTTCGAGATTTAGCTTTGGTGATTTTATGGCACATTAAAAAGTTTACAGCAACTTTATAGTTTACAAGCTAATTAAAACATACCAACAAACTTCTTCACATTAAAAATCTATCCCGTCTATTTAGTTTTATCTTTGAACAAAACGACGACTCGAAACCCCGACACCTACAACTACAACTCCTTACTTAAACTGTTAACCCTTCTAATCGAAGGCCCGGTTCCAATCTGCCGTAGGAAGTCATTATACCGGACAGTTCACCTGCTGCGTCGATCACTTGGAACAATGGAACGTGGAACAATTAAGAATCGGGACGAGGAATAGGACCAACAGGTGCACAGGTGGCTAGCACGGACTGGCGGGCCAGGAAGCAATTTGACAAGAGCTGATATACAGCGTGTAACGAACCTATTACCTCTCTCCGATTAATATATTTGACGAGTTAGTCCACGTTATAGAGTTATAACGGGCTGTTACATTATCACATTATTAGGACAGTTTCCTGTCTGGAAAACGGTCGTTTAATCTTTGATAAGTAAGGTGTTTGGTAATATGTCATGCGATATTTTACGATAGTTCAATCTGGTTGGACGTTTTGTGAAATTAATTTCGGTGTTGGTTTCGAAGCTTATTAATTTTCAATAGTACTGTAATTTAATAACAATTAATTACTTGTTGGTGCCCCGGCTTTGCACTTGCACGGGAAATAATAAGTGCTGCAATCTTTGGTTAAACTTAACAATTATTTCTAATAATGTCCATGTGACTAGTTATAAGCTATTGGAATTGACTTTAATCCAGTGTCGAGGATAGTGCCACTCTTCCCAGAACTCTACAATTTACTGTTTTTAAATTATATCCTTTCAGAAATTCTGAGTCGCATTGGCAAATCTAAGTAAAAATTTGACACCTCAAACTAAGTTAAAATCCGTTCAGCCATTATCTAGTTATTTAACTTAACGATATGAATTATGAACGATTTCAGAACGAGAAATATAGACACCTCACGCGTTACCCAAAACACATACCAACCATATTTGAAAGAGGACCATATATATATACATGGCTATAAAATTATTTAATAGCTTTCATAAAGAAATAAGAAAGAAAACCAAAAAAGCACATTTATAAGAAATTAAAAAAGGTATGTATTCAAATTGTGTTCTTATTCACTAAATGAATTCATCGTCAAAAATATTAAACCAAATGTAGGTGGGGTTAGTATCAACATTTTTGTGCTAAGTCATATGTCATAAATAGTTAAGTAAATTGTTTTATCAAAGCAAATTACATGACACCTGTTATATGAGCAACGCGCAACCACTACACCGGTCTGACACTTAAATGGAGCCAAGTGGTAAGCTTATTGGAGCGGGTTAGTTCGAAGCACTTTAGTTAGATGTCGTTGTAAAAACATGGTTTTCTTCTTCTTCACTGAATCAGCCAATCAAAACCACGATAACGATCTGCTAACTTCCTATTTCGATTTCCCTGATTTTCTGTCACGACGCGACGTGTACACAACCATAACGTGTTGGAATTAATTTGAGTGTGGGAAAATACCTAAAGTACGTTTGCAGAAAGTTGTTCTAGTGTACGTTGTTTCGCGAAATACTGTACTGCGTGATTCATATTGTGCTTAAAGCTATTGATGGAAAATAAATACGTAGATGTTTACATAAAAACACTTAATAAAAATTAACTAAGTTAATTTTTATTAAGTGCTTTTTAAAATTGAAAGTCTAGCAAACAAAACAAGAAAACGAAAATATAATATATATACAAAGCAGACGACGCGATCGATATGTCGCATCGACGACCATCGATATATCGCATCGATCTTTTTAGTTCGTAGCACTTTTATCAGATAGCGCTGCTGTTCCCTTACCACCGAGTTAACATGGGAAGTGCCAACTCTTTACGAAGTTCATTATTACTCTATGACCACTAACTTAATGCAATGAGTAAAGAGTTCGAGTATATGACTCCAATAAGTATACCCCCCGCTTATTAATATATATATTTTAAAAACAGAAATTATTTTGCTGCTACAAATAACTCCTAAGTAAAAATATATCAAGAAACAAAAGCTTCTGAGAGACTATTAATCCTGTTTCATTAAAGCCTTCAATACATTTAGCCAATCAATACTCTTAATTACTCCCACCTCAATTGGCGATTGGAGCGATCAGCTCGTGGGATGTGTTACTTAACGAGTATCGTTGATGGCTAATCAACGAGCAACTTAGCACGATTAACGAGAAATTAACATAAAACGAGCATTCAATTTTTAAATGCGTTTCAACACATCGAAAACAAGGATCTTTGCCGTTATAAATATACCACTGTTTCAGGTTTGTGTTTCAAGCTTGATTTAGGTAAGTTTGTTAAGGTTAGAATAGGTTAGGTTGGTTTGGCTAGATTAGGTTAGGTTAGGTTAGATAAGGTTGCCTCACCCCCTAAAATTAACCAAAAAAACCCAAAAACCCTAATCTAACCTAAAAAATCCTAACCTGAAAAACCTAGGTTAGGTAAACTTAACCTAACCTAACGTAACGTAACGTAACATTACCTAACCTAACCTAACCTAACCTAACCTAACCTAACCTAAAACCAACTGGAAGTGGGACCGCTAGACGGCCAGACGCTAGCTCCTCGTGTCTAGACATTGATACTGGAGATAAGACAACGAAACCGCAGGTTAAATATTCTTACAAGAATTTCCATTTTAAAACGATTAATAACAATTATTTGACCTAGTTTATGGTTCTCGATCAAAAATCAAGCTTGATGGGTAACTTTGGATTGGCGGTATACGTATAACGGAAAAGATCCGATAACAATTATTTCTCCTGGAAATTTCCCAATTCAGAGTGCTGCATACCACCCTGGGCCGTGAGGGGATGAACACATAAAATATTGCATTCGTTGTAATCTACGGCAATATATTTTACTTTCACTTCTCTATTCACCACAAATTTTTGGATAGCTTACTGTATCCCCTAAAAATAGTCGTATAAACTATTGGTGGATGAAAAAGATTTTAAATATAAATTATCAATTTCTGAACAGATTATTATTCAGGCGAGTTATTTTCTGTGTTTCACTCCGATAAAATTTTATAGAGCATATTTACAAATAACATATTTAAAAAAAATATTTAAATACAACCACAACATCACATAATCTATTTTCAGCTTGTGTGCGTAATAGGAAATGTACCCCTGCCGTTAGAGAGTTATTTTCTTATACATATTCAAAGTTGCATTATAATTTATATGTTTGACTTTTAAAAAATCAGAAAACAGTGAATTAGGAATGGGAATTCCGATAATAAACCTTATACATTGCCATTTTGATAACAATACAACGAAAAAGTGTAATAGTATATTACGCATCTAGTGCGGGAAGTAGGTGTTTACGTGCGAGCATGATAGTTCACGCGCGACGCTTGCGGAGCGCGGGAATTTCATGCGAGCAACGTAAACACCTTCCCGGATGAGTTGCGTACGATATTTTTCGCAACACTACCAGCATCAAATATACAGGGTTAGTGAAAAATAACACGTCTATGAAAGCTTATGAAATTTCTTTGGACTAAGATGAAAGTAAAAAGATTTAAAAAATATTAATTAAACTGTAGAGAGAAAATACGAACAAAACTATATTTATCTGTGCGGGGGAGGCGAAAAAAGCGTTATCTCTGCTGTTCAGCGACCGAGTAAGCCTTTCTAGGAATACGTCTTATCGTCACACAGACGGCAACAATTGATTAAATAATAATGCTCTTTATTAACTTATCGCTATTAACTGTACGTAGTCGCAACCTGGGAAACCAGTTTATTTGCAATTGAGATGTGGTTGTCATAGTTAAAATGTGTATGTTGTGTTTATGTATAATGTATGTAAATTGTGTGATATACTTTTTTTTTCTTGAGTTGGCAACATTGAGCATTTACCGCACTCGTGCGGTAAATACTCAATGCAAACTCTTTACCGCACTCCAGCTGATTTGTTACCTCACTACAGCTGATATTTGCCGTACTTTTTTTGTAAACGGCGACCTCCCACACTGAAACGGAAGCGGAAATCGGCTACTTACTAATGTAGTGTTGCGAAAACAATAAAAACATTCTGTAGGTGAGATGTGGTCCGCCGGGCTGCACTTCTTGATGTTTTCGCAGGAGCGCTTTTGCCGTCTTGCCATTTTCAACTGCTACTATCGTTCAAACACCATAGTTGGAATAAAAACATTCATCATCACAATTCTAAATCATGATCATGATCGTATTTCCAAGATTCATAATGTTATATTTATTTCCAGTCGTAATATCCAGGCAAAGAAGCGATTTGATTTTTCCCGATTTTGGGATTTTAAGGGGCAAGATAGGCAAAACAAGTGCTGGTTCATTTTTGCATAACCCTTCCACGCAGGCGTCCACAATTGTAAACAGATGATGAAAAGAACGTTAAGAGTCTACAATACCTTCTGTCTTTCAGGGTTTTGTCCTATTAGAAAAATGTTAATTTCAAACAGTTGTTACAACGTTCCTTTCCGCTCAAAAATTACGAAATCGGTGTTACTTTAAAGACGATACAAACATATAGTGAATTTTAAGATTACGATTTTGAAATATTGAACAGTTTTTGAAATAATTGAGAATACATGTGTAAAATTAACCATAATACATGTACAGTTTTAGATATAAATTGAACATGTTTCGATTTTCTCTTGGCAGTTCTCTGAACAAATATTCAAGAATTTTACTCATACAATTTAAAACAATCGAATAATCTTTGTTCAAAACCATGTATGTTTACAGGAAGTTAACATTGTTTTTACGGGACAAAACCCAATGTTGCGGGAGGTACCGCAGACTCCTATGATGTTTGTTTTTTACTTTTCATATTAAAGTCAAATTATGTTGCTTTTTCGTTATTTATAACTATTATATATTAAATACAAACTTTCTTACATATTATACTGATATTTTAAAATATTCAAAATTGTAAAAACAAGTAGCCACAACAATATTGTAAAAATGATACGTGCCTAATAAAGTGTCTAAAATTGTAAAAATTAATATTAATAATTAACGTTAAAAGTGACGAAGACAAAAAAGTTATCTAAATACAGCCCAAACTGCCTGAACTTTTGGGAACTACGTAACTGTTGGGAAAAACCAAAAGTCTTACCCTTTCAACACTATGTTAAATGATAGGTCTCGGTAAGAAAAATATCAGTTTTTGGTAAATGTTTCCCTAAGGGCACGAATTTAAAGAGAACTGCTGAACAGCTAATACATTTGTTTTTATTTAAAAATATTTTTCCCCAGTTAAGCGAAACACCATCAGATAGTATGCTGATAGAAACTAAAATCTACAATGATAAACGAACAGGTTTCGTTTTTTTTTACAAATTCACCGTCAGTAATCGTTATAACACGAGGGGTATCAATGCTGCCACCCTGGCAGTGACGGCGCGGCGGGGGTGGGGTGATGGACACACAATAAATCAGCTGTGATTCATCTCCCCCCCTCCCCCCCCCCACTGTCACACGTAGCATGACGAGGTGAACAATCGTCATCGGAGAATATGTGTGCAGTTACGGTTGAATGGTCCCGTTCGCACCGGTGCAATTGGATTTTGAATATTTAGATGGGTGGAAGATGATGTTAGTTAATGGTGATGTGACAGTTATGAATATTCAATTATTGAAAAGTATTGAATATGAAAAGATGGTATTATTCCAAGGTTACTGAAGATTTTGTCTTTAGTAATCTCCAAGGGAAAAGTAAGGAAGTTAATATTTACTACCAAAATTTACATTCAACTATAAAAAAGTGATCAAATTATATCGTCAAAATGCTTATACAAGGTATTCAAGTGAAATAAAAAAATCGCGTCATATATACAGCAAAATTACGCTGATATATTTTTATCTAAACGTGATGATTGCCATAGGAAACTTCCATTTTGATATCTTTTGATATCTGATAGTCATTGAATTATAACTTGTTGCAGAGTTTCAATCGACATTAAAGTAAATTAATATGTCTACATAAATGACGATTAAACAATAATAATAAAATAATAAATAAAACAATCGAAAAAACAAATTTTTATGAAAAAGATTTTGTGTGTTATATGGACAAAAGCTAACAGGACCATAGTGTGCTTATCAGTAAAAAAAGTTGATTTGTTTTATTTTTTGATCTTACCTTACGATTCAATATGTATTTCATAGAGACAACTAGGTTTCAGCATCGTAATGCTATCATCAGCCCCATTTATTTGCTCTAGGTCTATGGCATGCTACAACTGCTAGATACATTTTTGGTTTTAGATTTCGTCATTATTAATAACGTTTACCTCTGTACACAAGCATTTAAAACATAAATAAATTTTAGGAACAAGTGCTGCATGATCTGCTGCATGACTTGTATTTCAGATTTCACAAAAACATAACATCTTCTTTTTCGTGATAACAGAAGAACAGGCTAACGCATGTACTGAGTAGTTATCCATATGTTCATCTGGGACTGATGGTTGCAGTATTATGCTGAAACCTAGGCCTCCCTGTGAAAGAAATATTAGATCGTAAGTTAAAACTATATTAGTTATGATTTTTAACGATCCAGTGGCTTCTACTAATGCATTTTTAATATATCATGGCGAATTTAATAGCCTACTATAATATTATAAATGTAAAAGTATGGATGTTTGTGTGAATATCTGCCTTTCAACCTCATGCGTGTGTGAAAAATACTGGAGCTAAAATTTTGCAGGAATAGAGCCACTATATCAGAAAAGAACGTAGGCCTGTTCACTTCCTTAAAATACCCTCGGGCTACGCCCCGTGAACTTCCTCAGCTTGAATGTTTACATTTTATAAGGATGTAATCATTCAAATAGTGAATTGTAAACAGCTGCGAGTACTGACATTTTGACAGTACAAAGAGCAGAAGTAAGATCAGCTGTAATTTTTATCGTGAGTGAATCCACGGGCAACTGCTAGTAGCTTTATACTTGTTGTAATGCCTATGACTATTATTTAAATTAGGCTATCATTGTTACTGTTATTGTACTGATCATCCTCATGTATTGCCTTTTTATGTAGGTACATTTGCGTTTACGTAACGGTATTTTCGTATTACCGCTGGAATAAGAAATTAATAAATTTCTTACATATTCGTTACGTTCACCCCCATCATATATCCCAAAAGTACGTTAAATACCACCATAATTTCCACAGATACGTTACGTCCACCATATTTTCCAAATACGTTATTCCGACCGTCATGACTAAATTTTACGTCGTCCTCCCTCATAACCTCCCGCATAGTCGCCCGGCGCCCGCGTGATCACAAGACGGTTACAGAGCAGGTGAGATCACGAGGAAGTGAGCCCGCTTACACGGTTCCAATCAAATAATAAATATTATTAGGAATTACGATTGACTCGACAAAGCTGCGAGGGCGGAAGTGGCGGAAGCGGCAGCTGCGCGTGTAGGCGACTTCCGGCGGCGCGTGCCATCGCGACAGCTGGACGAGTGTGAATTCTTAAGAAGCTTTTTCAGTAGCCAGTGGCCACTGCGACGCCGCATCCTGTGGTTACCGTGCGCGCTGGACCTACGGGAACGCGAGCTGCGCATGCGCAGTAGAGCGTGGCGCTGCGCATGCGTAGTGAAGCGGGGAGCTGCGTGGGGGGTCGGTGTCACGCTTCTGGTTTCTAACACCGGTAATCTTCGAATCCACCCTCTACTTGTCGCTAATACAGAATTGAAATATATTACATTGTATTACGTGATTATTTGTATGTTTCGTGTTTTACAATTTAACTAGAAGTTGCCCGTGGCTTCTTGTCCGTGATCTTACTTCTGCGCTTTGAACTGTCAAATTTTAGTATTCACAGTGTTTACATTTCTGTGTTTGAATGTTTACATAAAATGTAAACATTTAAGCTAAGGACGTTCACTTGGCGTAGCCGGAGGAGATTTTAAGGAAGTAAATAGGCCTATGTCCTTTGCTGATATAGTGGCTCTATACCTGCAAAATGTCAGCTCAGTTGGTCCAGTGATTTCATGTGGTTGAAAGATATTCACACAAACATCCATACTTGCACATTTTTAATATTAGTAGGATTAAAACTATCTAGCTGATTAATACTATTTAAAACCTTATTTAACAATAAAAAGAGAATATTAAAATAAATAAGAAGTAACAAATTGAGACACGATATTCAATAGCTATCTTATTGTCCTAACGCATATTATGAGGGATGATATTATCTTTAAAGTAGTTTGTACCAGCAAAACCGAGGACAATTATTGTAAAGGTACAGATAATCACCGGTGTGGAAGCAAAGTTTGCTCAAGATAAAATCAAAGTTATACATGGACTTTAAACTTTGGATACCGGTTGGATTATAGAAAGTTTTATGAGAGAGTTTTCCGTTACAACCTAATAAAAAATCTTATATTTTGACAAAACTACATTCTGACTTTTTAGCACGTTTGAATTAAAACCATTACCGAATAGTAGAAACACTGTCGACGGACAGCGCCACTGTTCCGAACATTATTCACTTTTCACGAACATTATCACTCTTTATCAGATACCCTACTTATTGATACTTTATTGATACCCTATTTAACAATTTTAAGCTGTATTGGCAAATAAGCATAGAAATACCTTAAAATTGATACATTTAAGGTTAAAATCGGTCTTGCCGTTTTAGAGTTATGACTGTAAAAAACCTACACCATCGACTGTAATATGAGTTTAATTGTTTTTTAACCTATACAACGCCATAACTCGTAAACAGACCTCTATATTAAAAATTCCTCAATTTAACCTTTTTTTCATTTTCAAGGTTAGACTTTAATGTTTGTCGTGAGCGAAGCCATGGGAACTGCTAGTAGTAAATATAATTAAATAAATGACATTTATGCAAGTTAATGAATAAGTATAGTTGTGTTGAATCAACTGATATATTTTCCTACTAAAGGAAATCCTTTGAAGATATGGGCTAAGAACCAGGTTTCTTCACCCAACTCACAGCTGTATTTCCAAAATCTCGTGCGATGAATAGACTTTAGAAGCCGTTTTCCCAACCAAATCTCAAACCCCTCGGGCGATATTATAATTCCAAAAACGCAACAAAGCAAGAACCACATTGTACTTGAGAAACAAAGGTGGCCACGAACCCGGAGGGAGAAGACAATGACGTATGGGCGCGATCGGAAAGAAAAGGGACCGAAGATGCGACAGTTGTTGCCATGTATCAACAATGAAAGCGCCCGGATAAAAGATGCTCCCGCTTACATTGTTCCTGCAGCAAAGAAGGGGCTCCTTTCATGTATTTCTGTAACGGATTCGATTTCGTACCAATATGACAGTTCTTTTGTCGATCATCATTGTTTGTGCCGGGTTAAACCTGGGCATGTTTCATATCGGGTACAAGACGGGTGTTTGGGAATGGAAAGTGACGTTTTGCAACGATTGATAGGGGGTTGGGGTTTTAAGTTCAGTGAAGCGGGAATGATTGTTTTGATACTTCCATGTATTAGTTTAAAATTTATTAGACATTTGATTACTCTACCATAATCCTTTAATTAGTCATTGATTTTTACACATTTCCAAACAATTTTGTAAAAACCATCTTTGACTTCCTTACAAACGCGTTCCATCTTAATTAATTGTTATGCTAGTCTGTTTTATTGTGCATGCTTTATTGATGTTGATTTCAGTATATCACTTATATATCGCTATAAACAAACAGCTGTTATTAAATACAGTAAAAAGGCCGAAAGCCAAATAGGTTAAACATTAGTAGTTTTCATTACTAGGAGCGAAAGTGGCACTTTTTGGTACGAGATCGTAATTTACAGGCGAGGCGCAGCCGAGCTTGGAAATGCGATCGAGTACCAAGGAGACACTTTTGCTCCGTGTGACGAACAACTATTTTCATCATTATGTAAAATAACCATTTAATCGTTAAAAAACTAGACTACATAATTTTGAGGTTATCCAAAATAGTCATCGTCATTTACACATCTGTTAGTTGTTTACAAACACACGTTAAGAAATCGTTCAACCTTTCAAACGTAACATAAACAAATTTTGACATTAGAGTACGGCAAAATTTACCATGTTTTTTTAGTACTGCTATTCGAAGTGATCCAAAAACGATTATTTTTCGTACGATTTAGAGAACTAAAAACGGCTGTTTTCGGGATAGTATGATGAAAAATATTTTATTCGTTTACTATTTTTGCAAGGTCTATAGAAATCTGTAGAATTATAGAAGCCTGCAGAAATCGATAGATAGGAATCATTCCGTTTCACAAAACAAACATCCTTTCGATGGCGAGCCGCCACGCCCTCTCCAATAGAAAACAGTTAATCATACAAACAGGTAATTACCAAATCGATCGGAGGTTAAATGGTGGTCAAATTCTTTATCTATCCAACACCTGGTTAATTACTTTAACATTTTTATCATATAAATACAGTGTGACCGTGATGATCCAAACCTGCGATGTTCGGAATCCCGCAGCAATCCGAACATAATCCGTAAAAATATCTACATACTTATATTGATTTTAATTTTTGCCGGCTTATGCCATCATTGATTAGCAAAAACATACATTTGCCATCACTAACTATTAAAAAAAAGTTTTTACTAATCAAAATCAAAATAAAAACATAAACACACCATCACCAATAGTGAATTCCAAGCAAATGAAAAATTAAATTTAATTTGGTTCATTTTGATTATGTTTGATTAATTATTTTTATTTTATTTGCCAACATTGATTGGTAAAACATACATTTGCCATCACTGATTATTAAAAAAATGTTTTTACTAATCAATGATGAAAAATGTCCGCCGAAAACCAAAATAAAAACATAAACTCACCATCGCCAATAGTGAATTCCAAGTAAATTAAAATTTAAATCACAGTAAAAAGTGGAGTGTGCTTTGTGTGAAAAAACACAATAATATATTAGTAATATTACAAGTAAATGTGTAACGTATTCCTTTATGTAGACGAAAACATTTAGTTTTTCATAAATTTTTTGGTACCTACATATTTTAAGGAACTCTTTGGAGGATTAGACTTTAATAAATTTAATGTGATTGTTATTGTTTTACATTGGTGACTAACCTTGATAATCCAAACAATCTCTTGCAATCAAGTGCAAAAAGATATGCAGGTAAAATATCATTATAATAAAATAATCGTATATGAAATTTTGCTTGTCACTTTTATAACTTTTACGACTATCGAGTTTTTATCGTGTAACAAACATAAACTGCAAAGGCACCCTTGTCCAAAGCCAAATATAGGTCGAGGACGTGGCGGCAGCAAGGACTGCTGATATTCGAGATAAGCTCGATTGTTCTTCAGCAGTGCGAGCCATCGACTGCTGAGAGCTGAGTCAGCTGAGAGAGAGAGAGAGAGAGAGAGAGAAATATTCTTTATTTACAATCATTGAGATTGAAAATAGTTGTCATTGATTTAGTTTAATTGACTTTTAATTCTTCTTTCCAATTCAAGAATTCTTTTATATTATAAAAAGGTCGATCCAGTAGCCATTTTTGTAAATTCTTCTTAAATTTTCTATGATTTTGATCTTTGATGCTATCTGGTAAAACATTGTAAAATTTTGATCCAGTATATGTTGGTTTAGTTTAAAATAATTTGGAGTGGTGTAGTGGAAGGTTGTAGTTGTCAGCATTTCTCGTATTATAATGGTGTATGTTGTTATTTTTTGTAATGCAATTTTTTACAGCTAATAAAATACAATCCATTACATGCATGTTGACTATTGTTAGCAATTTCCTTTCTTTGAAGACTTCCCTACAACTTTGTCTTGCTTCCAATTCAGTTATTCTTTGATTGCTTTCTTTTGTAGTATTAAAATTTTGTTTAGATGTTTTTTGGATGCTCCGCCCCAAACAGGAATAGCATATCTAGCACAACTTTCAAAAATTGCATGGTATGTTACTTTAGCTGTTTGTTCTGTGGCTATGGCTTTAGTTCTTCTAATTGCGAGTAATGCTGAGTTTAATTTTAGACTTACATTTTCAACATGTTCATCCCATGATGGTTGATTATCAATAACGACACCTAAATGTTTGGTGCTCTTGTACTGTTGGTAATTGTTGCCTAAAAGCCTCTTTCTTTTGTCGAGCCGGTTTCTCCCGGTGTTATCTGCACCTGTTCTTCCCTGATAAGGATCTGTCCCTCCCTCCTGTACTTCCGGCCTCCGTCGCTCTCCCGGAGTCACGAAGGAACTGTCGAAAGTGTGAGAATCTTCGTTGGCGTCAACGGATTTGGTGGGGTAGTCATTAAGTAATTTGATTGTGTCCTGGTTCAAAAGCCGTAACGGGTTTTATGACTCGTGAATTGTCCTCGGCGTTAATTGTCGGAATGAATGTCTGGGATGAATTCAGTTTTTGATGATGTAATTATTTTAGGAATTATTTTAGGTTTTAGAGATCTCGGATGTTTACATGTTATTTAACTTCATTTTACGTGAAAGATTTAATTCACTAGTTTGAATTTATCATATTGAAAGGTTTTTTATTTAATATCCGTATTTAGTGCCTTTTTGGTCATATCGACCAATGAGTTATTTCGTATATTTTCCTCTTTCAACTCTATTTCCTCACAACACAAAGTATTACCTCCCTTAGAGTCTGGAAAAGACTGAGTACTCCATTAACACACTCGTATTATTATGTGACATGATTAAACATCAGTTATGTTAAATTTTTAACAAGATCTGTAAAGGCTAGAAGTTTATTTTGCCATATTTATTCCTTTGACTATATTTTAATCCAAAACTATCAGTTTGTACAAATATTTTGTAAAAAAATTATAAAGAAAAATACAGTATACCTGGCGCCAATTCTTGGGGCCCACGCCGTCCATAAGCCCTATGCTAAAATTAACATTAGTCTTATGGACGGCGTGGGCCCCAAGAATTGGCGCCAGTTGTACAAAGATTTTATTTAAACATTTTTTAACAAACGTTTTTCCTAATAAAGGAATAATTTGTCATCTTTGGCATTGTTTATTTTTGCTGAAAACAAAAAAAGATACTTTTTTTATGTAACTATAAAAACTAAACTAAGATTAATCTAGAATTAAATCATAATCTACTTTCCCCCAAAACAAATCTCCTTTTCCTCATAAAATAAAGTGTTGCTTACAAATAAAAAAAACTGGAACAGATGTTTGTTAATCGCCCCCAATTTCCTCCTTCAGACAGCAAGTCGACCGATATTTCTGCTTGTCAGTTTGTATTTCACCAAGATTGCGATCAGCTGGAGCGGGTCCTCGAGGAGCTGTAGTATCACATTGTCGCGGCGCAGCTGCCACTAGATCGCTGATAAGTCTTTCTCCTGATTGGACTTTTTCTTCCACTTTACTTCCGGTTTTAATTGTCCATTTCCTGTCAAAGCTTTCAGACGTAGATTAATTAAGGGTGAATGGTTCTTTGGACGAAAACTGTTAAGACGTTGTTATGTTTATGAAAGCGGTTGTAGAACTAAGACGTTACGTAACCAGTGTATGGTTTTAAATGCCCTATAATTGTATAGTTGAATTTTCTTAATTCAAAAAATCAAGAGCGCAGGGAGCTGGACTCGCAAGTTTGTTTTGTAGTCCGTTTTACGTACGGATCATATAAATAATAAAAACATAATTTTTCCATCAGTATTTTAGTATTTTCATTAAATACCTTCCGAATCATAAATTTTTTGCGCAAAATCTTCCAATATTTTGAAAAAACAGCATCGTAACCCCCAGATAAGACTGCAGTCCCGATAGATTTCCAAGTTAAATTTCAATTTGACTGTTTTAATTTAATATTTCGTCTAGTATAACTATTTCCTCCCGGCCTAACATATTTAAAAATAGTATTTGATTAATTTTGCCACAGATTGTAAGGCCATTACTCTATTTAATATTTTTACTGCTACTATTGCTACTATTAACATCATAAAAGCTTTCTCTTTTAGTTTTTACAATATTTCTACCATTTTCGTTAAGAACAGTATGTTTCTTGTCATTAATAAATTAATTAAAAATAAAACTTCAAACATTCTTTATATTGATAAACATTATTTACATTGATTGCAATATCTGCCATTCACTGCATCCATGCATTCTTTACACTGCATTGATAAAAATTTATCTGATCAGCAAGTACCTAACTTCTGCCGATCATGTGAAAATTTGAATCGCGGGATAAACACTTTTTAAGTGGGGAATGAGATAGAAAGGCGGAAAGAAGGTACAAAGGCGTGAGATCGATACCCTCCTGTAGAGAGGCTAGAGAGAGAGGCTAGCGCCTGAATTGCCTACGACGTGATATTGATACACGGCCGCCAGTGGCTGGACAACATTGGCTAGCTCGCTGCCGCATAGCGTAGTGGTTAATGGCCACATACTCACGCAGGGTGTAGAGCTTTGTAATACCATTTACTGCAAGAGGAGTATGTCAAATAAACTTGAAGTTACATTAAAAGTTTAGATTTTATTTATTAAGCAGCTTTCTGATGCTATGAATCTGTTTAGTGAGGAAAACTACTGGTAATCGTCAATTTAGAAAATGCTATGTGAAATATATTGCAAGACGTATTTTTAAACAGGGATACACAGTCTTAACGTGTTCATTGTCTTTTTTTGGACCTCCCTCATTTTATATGTAAATGATGTAATCAATTTCACCCATAAACTACATATTTTGTTCTCACAAAATGTTAACATAAATAAATAATAAATAATATGACATAGTATTTAAAGTATTGATACCAGGAACTCGGGAGGAATACTGAAATTTCTTGAAGTTTATCCGTATATGAGAAATAACGCAAAATATCCGTCATTTACAAAGCATAGTAATCTAAAAACGTCTGCTTTGTTTACATTAAAACACGTGTTGCTGACACTTGATTCAAAGACATTATAAGCTAGATGTTGACATATGGTGAACCTAATCGTTAGTTTAATATGAAGGCATTTTGCTCTATGATAAAGGATTGTTTTAATTTAAATTTCCACTACTATGATTAGGGGCTTTTACCCCCTTCAAGTCATCACTAGTAATATATATATATAATATAAATAATATACTGTAATCTCGAACAATATTAACGCCCTATAAAACATAATTTCCTTACATAATAATGATTTTTTCAAACTTACCAAACTACTTTTCCCACATCCAACAACGTAACGACACACACCAATCACACAAAATCATCTACAATTTTCCATCAACCCCAAATTCGACTCAGAAGCAACAGTTCGCCCAACATTAAGCCCCAGCGAAACACGAACCTCTCTCACGCGTTTACATTCCCAATGTACCCAGCTGATTTATCTACACCATCTGCCTCGCAAAACGAAAAGCAAAGTTCCACTGACTTTTTCACGCGACGAAACGTCGAGTCTCCCCTCTGCAGTTCACACACCGAAGTCGCGGTCGCACAATGGTCTGAGGCCAATATATCTCCCGTTTTTCTTAAACGGGTTGAGCGATTAGAATAAGAATGGGACGGCCGTCGCGGTCCGGTCCGCAGGTCGCGGGTTCGAATCCCGCGCCAGCTGAGACTCTGGGACTTTGGGACTTTGGGAAGGGAAGGGCCCCGGAGTCCGCATGTAAATAGCTCCTGGGGTCCAATTTAAATTGGTTTTCGGTTTCGAAAGGCAGGCCTTGGGTCCGATAAGGGGAGGGTCCCTCCCTAGATCTTCTCAACGATTAAAAATGCTTTGTTGGGGTTGTAGAGGTTGATTCTTCTTAACGTTTTGTGGATAAATTTAAAAAGTGAAGAACAACAGTAAAGTTAACATACAAAAGGTTTTATTAACAGTTAACAATCTTAACCTGTTCACCAATAATAAAATAAGAAGTTAAAATATTTTGTTCGTAAAAATATAATTTTCACAATTTTTAGTGACTAGCCTAAGCCGAGAACAATCAATTACTCAACTAAGCAAATATTATGTATTTTCATGACACTGTAAATAGTTTTAATGCGATAATGTTATTAGTTCTTCGATAATTTGTATTAAAGGATTAGGATAATTAATTGTGATAAAGTATTTTACTTTTGTAGTAAACACAATTTTAATAGGGAACAATTTATCTTATTTTATTTTTCTACGGAAGGGTAGCAAATAGTTTATGCCAGATCAAACCTGCTTATAAATATAAGATTATCACAACCAATTACGAAATCAAAACTACTATTAAAGTGGGCGTGAATAACATCCATAATTATTAATAATAAATAAAGATTTATGCAAATATTAGTGAGGAGAGATAAATCCAAAATCCAACCACCCATAAATAAACCACAAACCGATCCTCCATAAATAACTCAATCCCTGAACCCACGTGCATGAATCTAGTCTCCACCAGATCACCGTATCCTAATTTCAAATTCTTACCTCATCCATGATGCAACAAGTGCATGCAATTTGGCAGATTGCGCAATAAAGGTCCCCAATACCATTCAATCAGGTAGTTAAAATGAAGTACTGTTAAATTGCTTCTATTGGCCTCCAGGGGGGAGGGGGAGAGGGAGGGGGGAGGGGCTCTCAGGCGCTGATAACGAACACCGTTCCCATCCCTCTTTTGTAATCCTTTACAGGGGCGCCCCAGGCGATGGGGTTTACCAAAAACATGAAGGGGTAACCTGTACCTGGCATTGATTGTCTGAGGAGTGGCTAGACGGACGGACAGACAGACAGTCGGACAGACGGACAGTCGGACAGTCCGGGTGATACGCGTGCACCACACACCTGACTAATCCGGACACCTATGATCCACCCTTGCTATCAGTCAACGTCAGTGATAATGTATGGACGGGTGATACGTCATCGCTGCATGCGGGGGTGACAATTCAAATTGAGAGAGTTGGTGAAATGTACTCAAGCTTGGTTGCCATGACGACCAGACAGGAGGACGGTTGAAAAAATTATGTTTTACTATACTACTTCAAAATTTCTTGAACTTGAAATTTGTTTAAAAATTATTCACTACATTGTTTACTACGCAAAGTAATGTGTACAATGCAAAAGTCGGATATTTTCCGTTATACCACTGTTTCAGGTTTTTTTCAAGCTTGATTTTGGTAACATGTCAACCACCACTAACAACCGGATTCCATCAATTCTACCATCAACCATCTATCTTCAAATCATAAATATAGTGTCCCGGTTGCACCGGGCACTTGACAACTCCAACGCCGCAGCGGCCAGACGGAGGCATCAATAGGTACAAGGTACAAGGTAGGTGGTAAGTTTGGTTAGGATAGGTTAGGTTAGGTTAGGTTACATTACCTAACCTAACGTAACCTTACCTAACCTAACCTAAGAAACTGGAAGTGGGACCGCTAGACCCACTTTCCTCTCTTATTGTTCTCTTTTGTATAAAGGTATTATTAAGACGTCTGTACTGGCCATCGTGGAAACAAGCTTTACTTACTAATAATAAAGTAAAGAAATTATAAATTCTTTAGTGTTTGTCAGTTTTAGGAAACGTCAACAAAAAATATTTTGACGTTAAAGATTTACTTGACATGTTGACTTCAGCTTTTTTCCAGACAACTAGACAAGAATGAATATTGGTTTTTAAAGATCAATAAAACATCTAGCTGCGTTTCTGCAATTTAGGGTTTCATCTCTTATGATATTTTTATTGAATAATCGAATTCCTACTACAGTTTAAAACCGTAACAATATAAACAACGCAGAAAAAAACGAATATTTTATTTTTAGTGGTAAAGTCCAAACAGCCAACACTAATCATTAACAGTTTATCAACATTATTCGTGTTTCTGAATTTTTAACGGGTTTCCAATGGGTTTTTAGAGAAACGATAAACCTTCGGGAAATATTGATAGACAATTTGTTTGGCAGTGAATAATGGATACTGGGAAACTGTTCGATCTATCATATGCATGTTTGAGAAAATTGGGAAAGAACCTGATAATAAATTATTTTAGTATAATGTAGGATATTATATAAATGCATGACTGACTGTGTATTATGAAAATAGTAACTTAGTAATTAAATACTAGGCTAGATTATCAAGCAAGGTTGATTTTTTCTGATATATTTATTATACTCTTTACGTTTACTCATAAATACAAGGTCATACATTAAAAACATTTTAAATACAAATTTATTCAGCCGTATGGATAAAATTCTAAATCATACAATATTTCTAACAATTCGAATGGGGTTTCAATTTGAAGAGGAAATTAAAAAATTCGTATTGAGACCTTTTCAAGGCCAGCTCTGTAAAGACCTTGACGATAACGAGATTGGAGACTCGAGTATTGATAGAGTTGTTGGCCGCAAAAACCAATCACACGTAATGATCACTTGTTTGGCAGGATGAAAGAATATGACTACATTCGGGAAATGTCTTTGCTTCAGTCGCAATTTTTTGAATTTGTTATCATCGATATAGAGGATCAATAGAAGACATTTTGTATATGAGTCTTCATGGATATCCTTTTGTGTATTATTAAAGTCGGATTATTTTTGATTCAGTGGGTTTTTTGTTATTGTGGATTATAAGATGTTATTGTTTCACACTTACACCTCCATTTTTGAGTAATAAGACATTATTTTATTTGTTAGACAGAAGTCGCTTTTAAATGAGTCTTCTGTTGCGCCCTAGTACGTACCTATATTAAGTGCCCTTATTGCAATTATATTCAGGAAAATGAGTCAAAATGAAAATACTTAAGATTATCTCTAGGATTTTACAAAAAAAATCAAGATATTTTCTTATTTGTAATTTTTGTACTAAATTGTCAACTTATATTATAATATGATAATGATTTTTACATTTTCATCAAGTGTAAAGCTCTTCTTTTGTTCTATATGTTGTTGACATTCAATATAGAACAAAAAGAAAATAGATACCTTAGAGTCTATACACAGCTTAAAAAATAAAAGTTCGCAATGTTAAACATAATATATTCTTCAATCAGTTCTTCATTACACAATCAAATCTATTCATTCGATCATTTTTACTTCCTAAAACATCAATTTACGTCTTTCAATCCACAAACCGCCTCATCACATGTTTACCCCACTTCACAATACCTATTTACCGCCCAAGCCTCACTAACGTCGACCACATACGGAGTTTACGAGTGGTTCTGAGATGTTTACGGCAGCAGCTGTGTGCCCTGATTGCCCGCATTGTTGAGTTACCCGCCAGATCCACAATATACCCGCCAAAACTACAGCCCGCGGTCCGTTTACGGTTCTCTGACTCTGATGATCGATCTGCATCATTGCCTGTCAAACCTCCCGCTCGCTCCAGTTCGGTCCGGTGAACAAACTCGTCCAATCGTCCGTATTTCACATTGTATTTCAAAAGTTCTACTTTTTAGTTTTTTTTGTCGTTAATGTGCATAAAAGTCAATGTAAATATTACTAATTTTGTTAAGTTTGTACAGCTTTTTGCGATAGTTGCTAGATGATATGCGTTATTGTTTTGAAATCCCAGATGACCTCTGACAAGAGGTCGAAATATACCAATAAAAAACATTTTTTTTTGTTTTTATTACAATAGTGATGAGTAGTCAAAATAGTGCATACTCATATCAATATTATTCCAAACAATATTATTATTTCCGATAAAGCGGAAGTTCTCGCTCTTGATATGAGTTGCAGAACGGGATATTTCCGCATTATTTTTACCATGCACCTTCACAATTACTTATCGCCTAAATACTTAGCGCAATCTACTGTTTCAACTTTAAACACAAAATGGTAAAAAAAGTAAGCATAACCGGTAAACGTTTTTTCGCTATACCGCTGCGAAAATGGAATTTTTCATTACATGTGTTTCAAGCCTAAAGAAGCTCTTTTACCTTAGGGAGAAAAAAATCAGCGATGTCGAGGACGTCAGCTATACGTTCATAATGCACAAAAACTGCTAACGTGTGTATACGTCAGCGTTGACGGTGAGCTATCGGTTGCTTCGAGAGTAGTTATCGGTTTTTATTATCAATTGTAATTCATTGTTGCATTGTTGCCGGTTTAATCGATTTGTGAACCCCAGCACTCAATTCACCCATCGATAATTCAATGCGTTCGATATATCGATAGTTTTTCATTGTTGACAGTCTAACCTGACACAAATAGAACAATCAGCTGATTGTTTTAATGGCAAGAACAATATGATAGCCTCTTTAGGTGATATCTTTAAAGGTAACATTTTAGTTTCTTAAGTAGAAATCCTGTTGTATTGAGCGGTAAAACAAAAAGTTTTTTCATCACACGGGTCTAAAGCTGCTTATCGTTACTTGGTAATTTTTAAAACTTGACCTCCTATGAAAATTGTCACTTTAGGCCCTAATAATGAAATATATCAGTATGCATGAATTCAAATTGGCGAAACATTATACGAGTACAAACATGTAATATTTACCTTGTTGTTGATTATTTTAAACATGACTATTTCAAACCTAAAAATTCACTAATGCCGGGAATAAAGGTTACACTTTGGCAGAATCGTAGGTAGATTTCAGACTTATAAAACTTGCGCACAAATTGTGATCGATTCACTTGACAAAAAATTTAAACATTTCTCTCGAGCATGGCAAAGAGGCACTTCGTGCACTTATTTCACAAGTATCATTAGATCTACGAATCCCACCTGGCAAATGCATATTTTTAACGTTCTATTAATCTAAAGAACTTTATTTTTTACTTTTGCCCTCCCCGATCTACATAACACTCAACCACCCTGCACTATACTGATTTACTACTAGAACTAACCTCACCTATCCTGCACTACCTCAACTACCACTAGGTTCACTAAGCAATAAATCAATACTAGACCACATCAGAATGTTCGGCTATAAAACTCCGTTGGCCGGGCCCCCTCAAGGGTCTCTCTTCCGAACCAGTTCTTTCCGGCCCCTTCGCCCCAAAAGCTATTCACAGGCGACTCGCTCTCGCTTCTATTATTTAATTTAGCTCTGGTTTTCGTCCTCGTGAAAAACTACAGAATCGAAGATTAGTAAAACTGGTTGCCGCAGACAATGGAGATATCCGATTTCAACAGGAAGCATGGGAACGGAGACGGAGGTGACTGCATAATGCCATTGTGGGGACTTGTTGAAACAAATGGGTCTGTGAGAGGCACCTGTCGAAGATATGGGTGTAGAGGGCCTCTTTTAACGACTCTTTTGCAAGGACGTTCAAGTCAAGTTATGTCACTAGATTTTTTTTTCTTGAGAATGAAAAATTATAACAATTTTAAGGAAATATTATTTTGTTATTTCTTAGGTAGGGATGAATTAATAATACTCTCGTTGCAGCAGACCTGCATACTCAGTGAATTTCAAATGCAAAACAACATATTTCAATCCAAAATATCGAAATTTGACAAGTTTTTGTCCATAAGAATAACATAGGGAATGAGTATGTAGGTTTGCTGCAACAGGTCCGTTAAAACTGGGTAGCTTTAATTCAATACTTAGTAGATCTTAACTAGAAGAAGCCAAATACCAAGTTTGATTGATATATGTTAAGAAATAAGCGAGATATAGAATTTTACTTATTTCCCATAAGGATAACATTGGGAAAGCGTACTGTGTTTACCACAAGCGATATCTCGTTAACCAATGGCAACAATTCAAAATACTAAATTATTGTTTTAAGCTGAATTCAATGGTGTAAGCCAAAACTACTCTAATTTATTTTTTCTGTATAAAAAATCCATAAAAAACATTTTTGGAGGGGTTTACCCCCCCCCCCTTACCCCCTTCTGATAGTCTGATCAGGCTGGTTTTCGAACTTATATTACTACTAGTGGTCCGAATATTACTACTTCACATGTCTACGCCAAATTTACTTCAGATTGGACCATTTTTACGCGAGTTATCGTGCTTATGGTGATATGGACAATGGAGATTGTGTATATAAATTTATGAAAATGAATGAATAATGTTTTTGGCATCTGGGGACCTCAAAACAAAAAGTTATAATGGTCTCGGGCTTAAGTCTTACCATGAGACCTACGGTAACAGCTTCTTCCCTATAGGGAAAATTCGCTAAAAAATAACCATATGATTGGTAAACTACGTAAAGTGAATCTACGTTTTAACAGTGTTGAAGATCCGCTGTCCGCCACTGGTGACGGTGTGGGGGGGGGGGGTGTACTTAATGTATTAAGTCAAAAACTGTTAAACTGAACAATTTCAAGTTTTGATAGCTCACCGAAAATAGCTAATTCAGTTGTAAAACAAATCCCCTGAACCAGTTTTAGCTCTTTGATTTGTGAAATCGAAAACAATACCAGCAAATTAGCATTGGGGGAAAAGCTTTTGTTAAACTTCTGGATAAAAATTAAGTCAATTTAAAATACAAAAGAAACTATTTATATTCTTTTTAGGAACCATTTTAATATGTGCTCCATATTTTCGTAGAAATATCTGTCGCATATTGTATTAGCAGTTTCTTTGTATTTAAATCTTTGGGCCTAATTCGCATTCCACAGTTAATGAAACAATTTTTTTCCAAAGTTTTAATTTTATACCAGTGGAGTTGCACGGGTTATCATTGTTTGTGAGTTTATCCGATTACATGACAAAGAGCATACCCTCGTTTAAAGTTAACTGTTATTTGAGCGCTGTGTTACTACTGTTCGTTTCATTAATTATTCTCAAACAATTAATGCATTCCGTCGAGTTATTCATGTACTATTAAACAAACTATGACGATTATGCAGCAGTAATAAAACACGAATTTTACTTTTGGTTTGATAAATTTATATGTTTTAGTTTTATTACAGATTTACGAATTTTATGAAATTTATTCCTAAAATATACTAAACTAACTTCATTTTCCCATTTTGGAACAATAATTGGAAAAAAATTCAAATTTACTTTGGAGTAAATAACATTTAACGATTGGTTTGGATTGATTCATCTTGGGAAAATTTGTTAATGTAATATAAGAATTTAATTGGTTTATAAATAATTCATCAATGTACGACCTGATACATGTAAGTACTGTAAGTTTGTTTTAGCATAAGTACTAACAATATTCGAGTCATTTCTCAAAAACTTATACCGATTTTATTAATTCCTTTAACCATATTAATATTGTATTTTTTATCTAATTTTATCTTATAATTGATCCGAATTCTTTATTCTGTTGAATTTCGTTATAGCACTATCAAATCGTGTGATACACACATGGCCAAACCATTCTTTTTTGTAGTTTCTAAGAGAGTCGAGAAAAAAAGTACGAATAAGTATATTTCCGATAATTTCTTCAACAACTGCATCACAACCACTTCCCAATCCCACCCAAACCCAAGTTATAAACTTTCCTAACAGTTCAAAAACGACTTGTAAAAGTTAAAAGAACTGGTTTCGGATGCGAGGCGCAAAAAACGTATCAAGGGCGGGATAAAAAAGAGGGGAGAACCTTTAAACTCGTTTTGCAGGGGCGGGTCGGCGAGAAGACTTCTAGACGGCACGGGCGGCAAAGGTGGCCAAAGGCGGGCAAGACGCCCATAGCACGTGGGGCGGCGGCAGCTGCGCGCACACCTTTCCTTTATATTCAATTTCTATCGCCGGTCCGGCCGCGGAAATCTTTGAAACTCGTGTAAATAAGCGTAAATCCTGAGCCATTCAACGCCATGAGTCCTGTGCAGGACTCCATATATTTTCTTGAGCTTTGCAGGAAGTTGTGTTAACTGAGCAGCAAACGTTAGATTGATGTGAACACTATGGCTAAATTTGGGAAAATATAATTATTGAATTTTAACTCCGGTGGGTTGTGAAAAAAAGGGACGGGCAAAGTAGCAGTAATTTTGTTAATTGTAAAATCATTATGATGAAGAAAAATTATTAGTATAGTGATCAAGACTGACTACCCTTTTTTCTAAGCTTACTTGTTGCCTTTCAAGGTCAAATAAATAAATAAATAAATAAATAAATTTATTATCAATTGTAAGAAGCATAAACCACTAAAACAAAAATCATAGAAGTAAATAAATGTTAACACAGCATTTTATAAGAAGTTTTATATATTGAACCCCTGGTAACGAAATTTCCAACTTAATGCAAGTATTAAGCGAGGACATTCAGGTATATTGAGGAAAAAGATAAAATATTAGTAAAATATTGAATGAAAGAATATGTACAGCTTACTTCAAATACAGAAGCCACTTACTAAAAGTGAGTAAATTTTTTTTTAAGAGTTGTTAATTTTTTTCAAATTTATTTATCTAAGTTAATTATAATTATCGTTGTTATAATACTTTTCAATTTATTAATTAGAGAAATATTTTTAATAATTGTACTGTACCTAAGTTGTAGGTACGCCGTTACTATTCTATTTATTTAAATGTGTGGTTACCTATTTTAAAAACCATTATAAAAGTTTGGCTGTAAATGAACATTTTTACCAGGTTTTTTTTAAAACCTGAAAGAAAAACCTATTTCAGGCAACATATATTCAAGGCAAAATATGTTTCATAAACATATTTTGCCTGAATATAATATTATAAATTCGGAGTAGTAGATTTGGAGGTTGTAAAACATTATTATCAAGAAATGTCCATTAAAAACGTTGCACTACCAAAACATATTTAAAGATTCAAAAGTGTACTTCATAGTAACAATTTCCGTTGAAGAGTCATAAAATGGAAAATACTCTAGTCAGTTTCCAATAAAGAATAAAGTACCTCATAAAATAAAAAATGCAGGGTGCCATTTTGCCAGCGGTACGTTGGAAGAGTAAGTGCAGTTTTTGCGGCGGTTTTTACAAGGCCGCGCAGCCAGTCTGTTGCATATTCATGCGACGATTCACTTACCAACTCCCTCCTCATCTCCCGCTTTCATAATTATACACGTGAAATGTTTCGCCGTATCGTTTTAAACCAACTTCTTAAAGAGCTGAGTTGTTTACGGATATATTTATTATTTCAATTCAATTTAGTGAGAGAGTTTATGTTTATGAAATTGTTATTTCTTTTTACATACTAATTTGACTATGAATGACTATGAATTTAAAACTTCTGTAAGCTGCTAAAAATAATTTACACTCATGGTAGGCCTATACGATTTTCTATAGTAACCTGAGACAATGTATATAATATGACCCTTCTTTCGAATTTAAAAACTAATAATGCATCAGAAAATGTCTGTTGCTTTTATTTATAAGTAGTCAAGGATTACTGAAGACTTTTATTCAAAAGTCACTCTTTAAAGGATATAGCAAAATATATGAGCCCGGAACTGTTTTATCAGACATACTTACCGCCTTGATGATACATTTTCTTATATATTTCATATAGTCCTAGTCAAACAACTTGGCCCAGGCTATAAGTCAGCCCAATGATAAGATTATCTGTGGACTGGGCCAAATTATTTTATTTATTTATTTATTTATTTTTTAAGAGGGTGGCGGCCTCTTTGATTCGGACTATACATTACTTACGTAACAGTTTGAATATATCAATATTATTTATTCTCTTAGCCGAACACGTTTCAAAAGATGAAGATTAGCGTTCTTAAAACAACTTTGGGAACGTAAATAGATAATTTGAATATCTTAATTCTTCAGCCTATAACGTAAGCAATATATCTATTAAAAGTTTAATAATTTTTACTTTAAAGTTTAAATGTTAACTGTGGATAGTTTGATTGTTTATTCGTGATAAGAGAATGAATATAAAGATGTTCAATATAAATTTGTAAACTTACCATGGCATTTGTACATTGGTATACAGCAATACGAAAACGATATGAGAATATAATTTTACTTCTCTTCAGAGGGAGAAAAACTATAATATGAAGCTAAACCGCACCGGTGCCAGACAGTTTAAGAAACCATGTGCACTTAATAATCTGTGGTTTCGTAAAAATAGAAATTTTACACATATTATTAATCGTAAAATATTCTAAATTTAGTTTGGGTTCCAGAATTATCATGGTTATGGGTTTTTAATTATTTCATCAGTTACATTTTTCAAATTAACTTAACTCTTGTTTATGTGCTAGTGATTGACAATAATAAAGTTTAAACCCACCACGATCAGAATTATAATTTTAAAGGTGTACTTTTTCATAAAATATTGAACTTAATCATTTATTGTACTTATAAATGTATTGCTAAATTTACTAAAAAAACTAAACCTTCACGATTCCGACAAGGAGAACTCCAAAAGCTATGCTATAGGGTTGATAAGACGTCAAACAACTACCATTTTCTTAATATGAAATGGGTCTGATTTTTTTTCATGAAAATACCAAGAACAATCATATTTTCTCTAAAAATTCGATCGAGTAAAATGTTATAAGGGAATCGCCTAATAAGACCAATAAACCATGAGTCTCAGGTATATTATGAGCAGTGTCGGCTTCTAGTGTTTTATTCCCTTAATATAACTCGTTCAGATTTTTCAATTTCCTCTTTCAAATTCACAATTCGCGAGCCGTCAAAACTCCCCACCCCCAAACAATAGGTCAGCAGCTGCCTTTTGCCCATCCAGATCCGAATCAGATCGTTTTGACTCCTGTATTGCTCCCATTCGATTTCGCATCGTTCAATGAGGATATTAGCATTTATTAGCATGCGTTGTTTGCCTATCTAGCGGGCGGGCCCAGTGTCAGGGCCACAATGACGATGACAATGACAGTTTTTACTAATCTCCGCGCTGCATGTTCGGTAGCGCCCGAGGTGCAACCGGGTGCATTCGCTCGGGTTGCTGGGGGCAACGTGCACGTTAGGGGGGCGAAACAATATCGATTTGAAGGAAGAATCGATAGTTTGTTTCGGATGTATCGTTAAAGGAAATATTTGGTTGTGGTATTATTGGTGATATGCGTGTTTGGTTCTGATATGGTAATATCGATATTTCGGTTCCTGAATTTTTGGTGATATCGATATTTTGGTTCCTATATTATTGATAATGTTGACATTTTGTTTCCAGTATTATTGGGAAATTCAATTTTTTGACAAATTAATTTTTTTTGTTTCCAACTCAACTAAATTAAACAACTTAAGTAAATTTAAATATTAAAATTTAAGTAACAATTTAAATATTTTGTTTTTTCATAAAACCGTACATCTATTACACTAAACTAAAATAAACCATTTAAATTATTCAAAATATTTTAGTTATATCCACATTCTGGTTCCAGTATTATTGGAAAATTCAATTTTCTTAACACATTGTTTTTTTTTGTTTTCAACTCAACTAAATTAAACAACTTAAAATTTAAATATCTAAATTTAAGTATCAATTTAAATATTTGTTTTTTTTTTAACCGTGCATCTATTATATTAGGTATTCTATGGTCCAATATATCGCCTTAAAAAGCTGCTGAATGTTTTATTTATAATCTTAAATGCAAATTAAACAAATTAAAAAAGAAACAATGTTTCTCTAACTTGGCTTTTTGGTATTAAAAATGTGTATAAGACAATACTTTGCGTTTTAAAAAAGAACACATCTCCACAAGTTGTGTATGTCTTAGCGACCCTAATTCTCAAAATGCTGTTATACTTTGGTATTTTAAAATTAAATACCATACATACATACAGATGCGTCGTCCCGTAGACCAACCAGTTGAAGGCGTGGGACCAGTCAAAAAATATTCCAGGCCTAGTTCTGAGGCACTGTTTCAGGCTTCTACAGATTATCTTGCTGTCACTCTCAAAACATTTCTTCTTAAGTATAGGGTATGTATTGAGTGAAGTGAGGTTAGGTCAGGTCATTTGGAAAGTAAAGCCAGGAAGAGCAGGAGGAAAGGTGGCAAAATCATTCATTTAAGAAATCATTGATACTATAGTAACATTTATCAATGAGGTACTTCTTAAGCTCAGATCTGAACTTAGGCGTTCTGCCTAAGGATGTGATCTGTTGTGGAATTTTATTGAAAAATTTTGGTCCAAGAAAGTTAGGCTTATTTTCAGACAAACGTAAATTATGAGCTATGGCTGTTCTATTGTTTCTATATCTAGTAAAATAGGTGTGTTCAACTGGAACATTTGTGCAATTGTTGTTTACTGCATAAGTTACTATTTCAAAGATAAAAATGCAAGGAACGGTTAGTATTCCAAGGTTGTGAAAAGCTGGTTTACAATGATCTCTGGCACGTAGGCCGTAAATAAATCTAACCGCCCTTTTCTGCAACTTAAAAATAGTATCAAGCTTAGAAATTGATGAATTGCCCCATAGAATTATTGAATAGGAAGGGTTTTCTTCTTGTGAATGGGTTTTATTTTTGCAGTTTTGAAAGCCTGGGGGAAGACACCAGTTTCAAGTGAACTATTGATGATGTGACTAAGTGGTTTAAAAAATTCCTCACTGCACAGCTTGACGGTCCTCATTGAGGTACCGTCAAGCCCGCAGGAGGTCTTAGGTTTCATGCTGGAGATGATTTTAAGAATTTCAGATTGACTGCAAGGGGAAAAGGTGGAAAAAGTTTGATTACCGTTTCTGGGGAAGCCAGAAAGGCATTTAGTTGGCAAGTCGGAATGGATGTGAGAAGAAATGTTTGAGAAAAAATTGTTCATGACGTTACTGACAGTTTCGGGATTTTTGATTTGAATTCCATCTGATTTGATGGTGATGTTACTGAAGGGTTTGCTTGTCGAGCCTCTGGCTTGGTTGATGATCCTCCAAGCCTCGGCCGATCTATTCTTAGAACTTACAATTTTGTTCAGATAAAAGTCCGATTTCGTTTTTTTTTACTAACTTACGATACTGATTTTTTGTTCGTCTATAAAGAGTTCCTAATTCAGGGTTTTTAGTAGCTTTCCAGGCCTTCTTGATTAGCATGATACGTGTTGTTCTATATTCTTAATATAATTTATACTTAATTACTGTACATATTGTTTACACTTACACACTAAACGGCGAGTGCAAGGCGGTAAATAAACCCCTCCAAAATGTTTTTAGGAATTTTTGCATACACAATAGAAAATTATTGAATTCTGGCTTAGATCATTGATTTCAGCTCAAAAAACAAACAATTTTGTGTTTTTAATTAATGCTTTATGTCCACTGGACACCTAGATATCGTTAGTGGCAAACACAGTACGTTGTCCCAATTTGCACTTTATGGATAGTAAATAAAATTCTATATCTTTCTTATTTCTCAACATATTTGAATAAAACTTTGTAAATGGCTTAATCTAGTTGATATTTCCTGGGATCAATGCTAAAAAATCTCATTTTCACACTTCCATGGTAGCAAACTTGCATACTCATTTCCCTTGTTATTCCCATAGAGAAAATTGTATGCTATTTTGGGATTTAAGCAGATCTTACATATTCGTGGCTCCGTCTAAATAATTATTATTTTCAGCTTTTGAAATTCGTTGGGTATGCAGGTCTGCTGCAACGGGGGTACTGTATTTAGATATATCGTATTTTTCCATAAATCTGGAATACCAATACTCTACTTCTATTTTTTATCTCGATATTAAATATCCCAATAAATCGAAAACACAACGAATCGATGTTTTCCACTCGAATCGTCCCGTCGTGTGCCGGTGGCCAGTACAAAGGGTCAGCTCGCGCTTAACATCATAAAGGGTTGCGCCCATTGTGCCTTATCGCGGCCAACAGCTGATCTCTGATCTCCCGCGATCTCCGCTGTCATCAGTTCCGGGCCACGCGGACCGAGTATTTGTTTAGGATGATTTATCAGGATCTCGTTAACCGGGCGTAACGTGTAATGGTGTGGGGTGATTATGTGGGCGGTAAAGGGATGCGGTTGGGATTAATTTACTAGTAATGGACTGAAGTAGTGTATATAGAATCGTTTTGTTATATGCAAAGTAAATAGCACGTACTTAAAATTTTTAGTTTTTTTATTTAAAAAATAACAGCAGGTGGTAAAAACCTGTTAATCTGGTTGACTATTAGACTAACGTATTTTGTTCTAGTTTTGCAAAATTTTAGTACTTGGGGTTCACAACAAATTTGAACCAGAGAATAATAATAATTTTATTGCAGAAAACAAGGAAATGTATTACATGTCGTAGTAAATTCAATAAAAACATTATTACACTTTCAAGATTACTAGCTAAAACATACAAACAAAAAATATTATTCAAGCTAATTTTGCATGACACGTAACAACTTTCATAAAAAATAATCTAACCTATCTGCAAACGCTACCCTAACAGACAAATTGCCCAATTACTAGGGAAGCTTAAACATACAAATATATATATATATATATATATATATATATATATATATATATATATATATATATATATAAACAACAAAAAATCACTTAGAACAAGGAGTCAAATGATTTGAGTACATGATAAAATACATACTAAAATCAATAACACCGTATATATTTTTTAATCTAACAAAGAAAATGAATAGTTGTTTAGATCCAGGACATCACTATATTTACTTTAAATAGCAGAAAAAATAAATCTTTTCTTCTACAAACACATGCACAAACAAAATGCTATGAATAAAAAAAGTTATTAAATCTATTAATAAAAAATAGGATTAGGACATATAAGCTATTTTACATATTTTCACAATTCGCCTAGACCAATTAATTGATTCCAGAAGTCCAATGTTCTCCTTATATTGTGAGTATTTAACACTAATTAATTCACGTACACTCAGTGACTTAGAGAGTGTGTAATTAATTCGTCACTATCTTTGCTAATTCACGTGCAATGTTTCCTTGCCTATGAGAAACGTTATATCAGTTATACAGATTGGAAGTAAAGTATCGGTATTCTAGATTTATGGGAAGAAACAATCAAACTGGAATGTTCAAGTACAATTTTTTCAACAATATACATATGAAAAACGTCTTACATAAGTTGTATTATATTACATTATCTGTATTTTGCATTAATTTAAATTTATATTGTGATACAAGACAGTAAATACACAAAATAGAAAATGGCGATCGATTTCGATTGATCACACAAAATCACGCCCAATGGGAGATGATTCGTCTGATCAATTGAAATCGATTATCCTTTCCATCTTTTATGCAGCTATATTTACCACCATTTTATAAAATTTTAACTTAATACATTATTCTTGTATTTCGATTTAATTTAAAAGTGAACGTGATATCATTGAATCAGAGGTAAGAGAAAAATATCTCTCACCTCACTTTTACCTTTTATAATTAAATAAATTGACTTGCAAATTACAAAAATGGTATTTTATGGGATTAGGAATAAAATTAAGAACGGCTGTATTTTAGTTCTCCATCACAAATTTAGGTCGATGCTGAAATTTCATCCGAATCAGATCCAATCGCATCAGTCGATATACTTCCAGATCATTAAACGTTATTTTCGGCAGCTGAGGTTTGGTTACCAAATCCTGAAAAGCTGTCGAGGGCTTGTCTGAAGGGAGGGCAATAATAGGCCATATGTTAACAGGCCAAATCGTTGGGCGTTTACTATAATTACATAATGTCGTGTGTAGTATAAAGTTGGCGACCGTGACGATGCTAACACCGGGGGCTGTCTGTGTGTAGTGACCGTGACTCAATCAATACTATATTGTTCGGCTTTTGACTGCCCAGACAACAGTCTGCCCTGTTTGCAAATAGCTTAGATATTAAGGGACACAATATTAAATATTTGCAAAAATGGTTTAATATTTTTTTCGGAAGTGGATTATTAGTGATTTTACTTATTCAAGTAAGTTCTTTCTGGAAAAAGAGTGTGTAGGTTTGTTTGATAAAGTAATTAATGTAATAAGGGGATTTAGAGAAATCATCTTTATAATGTAATTTAAAGTGGAGATTAAGGTCAATTTTGGGAGAAATAAATTTACCTTTAAGATTGATAGATTTTATTTTAACTATGTAGGATTTTACCTAATGTACTTGTAAATAAGTTACTATTCCTTATATATATATATATACATATATATATATATATATATATATATATATACACGGGGAACCCATACAGTGCTCCTGATATATAGCTGTCTCCCAGAGCACGATAAGTGCTCGCGGCCGGGAGCACGTAATGAGCGCTGGAATCTCGTGTGGCCGCCGATATATTTTGACCCCCAGCCCATAAGGTGCTCCCAGTGCTGGCAACAAATAAATTGAAATAGCCCTAGCTACACGATCACTAATTCATCAATATAATGTTAAATTTATCGTAGCTATTAAATTCAGTCAAAATAAACAGTATTTTTACATAACTTTCCTTTCCAAAATTACTTTTTTTAACACATCAAATCGACGAAAATAATAAACAAGATAAAATAGCGAAATGCTTTCAAAGTAATTAAATGAAAATTACTATATCGGTAACCCTTAATTTCCAAGAATGTACATATCAAAAACCCAAAAAGTGTTAGAAGGTTCTAAAACTTTTTGGACACCGAGTAGGCTAAGCACCTTTTTTTTTGCTGTAAGACCTCTTTGTTTTCATAATTTTTACTGAGTAAAATGTTCTGATTGCGAATTGGATTCACTACAAACAGATTGGTTTTGTATTATCTTTGCCGCTGTCGTGTATTAGTTTACTGCACTCTCTCGGGTGCCATCAGATCGATCGCGAAATATCCTGAGCCAATTTTGGCGAAGTTACGATTCTGGACTCAGCTGCCATTGGTTATTGGGCTGATAATTTACTATCCTGACAAAATAAATCAACTATGGTCTTTGTCATTGACAAGTCTTTCTTCTAATCCATCCCACGATCCCACACTTATCCCTCATTCCCTCACTCATATTATGAAACACTGTTATTCAAGTTTTGGCTACTCATCACTTTAATTACTAATAAAAACAAGAAATTGTTTTAAATTGGTATATTTCGGCTTCTTTTTATCTGAAGCCATTTATTTACTATGGCTAAAGATGGCTTCATATAAAAAGAAGCCGAAATATACCAATTTAAAACAATTTCTTGTTTTTATTAGTGATTAAAGTGATGAGTAGCCAAAACTTGAATAACATTGAAACAACCATCACAAAAAACACATACCGTCAAGAATTATGAGACACTAGTAGGATGCTGAGAGACTAATGAGACGGAAATTTGAATTTGCACAATTAAATTAATGTCAACTTTTAGTAGGGTCATATAACTGATAATTAAACAACTTAAGTAACTATAATTCATTGAACCACTAAGAAATGGTGGTCAGTGATATTTTTCAAAATTTTCGGAATAATTTTAGGAAACGAAACAAGATGCAAAATTCCAAATTCCAGTCCACCTTGGACACAAACCTTGAGCTAGCAATACATAAATGGGCTCGTATGAAGCATTGGAATCTTCTCTGCAATTAGTACAAATTTCCAAAACCAAAATGTTTCTAATATGTTTAATGTCGAGTGACCAAGTACCTACAAAATGAGTTTTGCCGGCAAGCTAAATTTACGTTTATCCTGTAATGTTTTAAAATTTCCAAAATGTTTCATAACTAAATAGTAGCTAAAGTTTTACTCTTCGATTTTTAAAACATTTAATTCTATATATTACATAGAAATACTTGTAATCGTTGATTATTATTGAGGTTGGTCAATCAGAGGAGCATTGCCATTGTTGTCTAAAAATACAATTACCACCAAAATTACTGCTATGTAAATTTGAGTGTAATTATTTGTTGATTCGATGTAATATTGTAATGTACAAATTGATGAATAAATAAACGTCTTTGAATTCTGAATTTGAATTTGATTCCGATTTAAAATTAATTTTTACTGATGATTCTTAACCCTAAAACGACAAATGAGCTCTGTAAAGTGAAAAGGATAATTGAAAATAAGAAGTAAGGGAGTAATGTTAAAGTAACATGACACTACGTCCTTAACCGGTCATTCACTGGTGCGTCCGAAAATGCAACTTGAATTACATTTTCGGACCCTTATATAGGGTGTCCATAAAGTCTTGCCCCGGTGGCTTTTATGTAAGGAAACCATTGACACCATAAAAACGTATTGTTTGCTTTGAAGGTGATTTTAAATCAACTTTTTTTTATTTAAGTTTGTAATTTTTAGTAGGATGACAACCCGCTTGTTAGAGTTTTATGTTTGAATTTTGTTTATCTTGCTTTTTATAGGACGCTAGATTGTACGTAGTGGCCTGACTAAATTGCCACCTCATTTACCACTAACTACTTTATTTCCGGAGTTCTGTCATAGACTGTTTTCTCTTCCCCACTATAGTCCATAGTTCTCCCCTAACAGTAGCCTCGCAACTTACGACCAGCTGGGTGCCGCGTCATCTCAGATAACAAATCCCGCCACATTGAATGGAAAGCATTTGGAGCTCCGTTGTTTGTAAACTGAAATGAATTATTTGAATTATTTCCGTTCATTGCGGAACGTTAACTTATTTTTGATTAAAGCTAAGGCCTAAGCTATTTGATTAAAAATATTTATTTCCTGAATGTGAGAATTCTTTTTTCTTCACAAATATTTGTAAGGGTATTCCGCGGGGCCGGGGCCTCCCGAGGGCCCCTGGGAACCGGGGGCCTGGGGCAAACTGTCCCCGTTGCCCCCCCCTCGTGGCGGCCCTGCGCAGTAATCATAATGCTAAATAATTTTCTGATCTGATCATCCATGTATTCATATAAGGATGACATGTTTTCTTTTTTAAATATTTCACTATAAACTGTAAATTCTTATATAAGCTCCCACCTTATCATCCAGGCATTAATTAATATCCAAAAAGCCGCTAGTCCCCAATTTAAAAAGGCATAAAAATCATCCCAAGTCAACTCACGTTTTAATAAAAATTTCAACCTTATCCCTGCTAAAACTGGACATCTACGCAAAAAATGATATGTATCTTCATTCTCTCCCAAGTTACATAAACTACAGAGATGATTTGGATTTGCTACTTCAAGGCCTGTAATTCAAGTACATTGCCTCTTCCCGCGCTTAAAAAATCCATTGCATCGCTCGCATCGGTATGCTATTGTTGAGATAAGAGCTGCCCCCCAATGTTAGTTCAAGGACACATACAGCCGGTGATAACGCGAGCCCGCCGCCGCCAAATAAATACGCCTGATGCTCGGCCGCCCCAGCCGCCGAAGTCAGCGACTCACTCATCCTCTCCGCACCACCCTCCAAGCTCACCTCGACCCCGTATGCGCGCCCCAGCACACAAAGTGCCAGGCGATGATCTTTCATAAAGATTATTTGCTTTCATAAAGTGCCAGGCGATGATCTTATGAAAAACAGAGAATTCTAATGAAATAATTTAAATTTGCGCGCGAAGTAAAGGAAAATTGATTTACACCGATCTCTTTTAAACAAGACGTAATTGGGTGCATTAATGGACAGATTGAATAGTTTTTTCGCAAAAAGGCGCAAAACTCCTTAATTATGTCGCTTCTGCGATAAACCCATACCTGACTAACATAACACAACAAAGATTTAATAACGGCATAAAAACAGCTTAATTTTAAAAGTTAGGTTGAGTCCACTACTTCCAAAAAATCTACGCTAAGTTGTATTTATTGTCATTTTTACACCAATACATTTCCCAAGTTAATTTTCATTTAAATTCCACGCCTAAATGACACTACCCTTACAAGATTGTGTATTAACAATTACAATTCTATTTTCTTTGAAAACCCACTTTTCATTATCTCTTAATCTCCATCCATTCTTGAAAACTACAACTTTCAACTTATCCAAATTAAGTTTTTAACTCCATATATCGCAGAATTATTCCAAGTTGTTTATTATAAATTGCAAACTCGCTGATGTTGGAGCTAACAACACTCCGTCTTCAGCATACAGCAACATAGTTACCTTTGTCCGTCTAAAGATACACCCACCAAAGACATTTTCTTCCATATCAATTATAAATAAACAAAATAATGAAGGCGAGCATAAAATACATTCCTGTCTGAGGCCGGTCTTACTAGTAGTTTCAAATGTTTCCATGACACTACCCTTACACCACACCCCCCGCAGGGCCGGCCCTAGCTGTTGCGGGGCCTTGGGCCGATCTGAGTTGCGGGGCCTTGTGTAGCTGTTGTGTAGGCGAGTGCGTAAGGTGTAGACCTACAGTGCTTCAGCCTACATTCCAGTGGTTTGTGTTATTGCGTTAGTGTTATTTTTTATTTTTTTATAATTAATCTAATAACTAAATAATATAAATTTAAAATTATATAGAAAAAAATACTGGCATACATTGTTATCTGGCACTATTGGCTGCCTTGTTTAATTGTGACGTAAAAAGAACAAACAAACCTCATTCTCGGCCCTTGTTGCGAAATGTACTATTACAATATTCTATAATATTGTACAAAAACAATTTTATTGATTACAAAATCAGTCCTATTGTCATATTTAGTGGGAAATTAAAGGAGACTGCTTGTTTGAATGATAATTTGTTTATTTAAATCCAATAATAATAGGCAGCAACTCTTCTTGCCTTTCTTTCAGCAAGCTCGTATACATACGGGGTCATAAGTCTATATGTAAACATTATCGTTCTCAGTACTGTTTTATTAGTTTTAAACGCGAAAAACAACGTTCTGCACTTGCTACAGTTCAGTTAGGAACAGTACGGAAATTGCGTAGTGTTTCCGTTAATATCGATTGAATCTTGACATTTTTGCATATTCTTCTTCAGCTCGCTCTCTCTGCTGACAGTTTGAGACCCGTCGTGACCTATTTCCTTAAAAAATATTTTTTGTTTTTACGATTTTTCATTATTTTCCTATGTTTTCTGACAATAAGAACTATCATTTCCAGAAATAGAGCATTTTTTCCAATGTATTTACAAAATTTACTTGGTGACAATGAATTGTTTAATCTAAATCATTTAGCGCAATCGTGTATTGTATCTGGATTTGATTACATTTATTTTGAACGAGCATTAAATTAAGTTCTTTAAAATCAGCGCGCACATCGTACTGATAGTGAAATCAACACAGACAGACTACAACATGCGCCGCAGCAGACGACTGAAGTTGTTTCCCGAGATTTCCACAGCCCGTCTCCTACCAAAGTGCTAAGAAAGGATCCACCATTGCCAATCCAATTATATTCGTATATCTGAATTCGCACTTGTCGTGTTATCAACGTTTTGATACAGGTCCATCATTTTAATTTGATCATGAAGATTTCTCATGCGGGATTCTCGAAAGCGCGGGGCCCCCAAAGGCGCGGGGCCCTGGGCAGCTGCCCCGCCTGCCCCTGCCTGGGGCCGGCCCTGCACCCCCGCCTCCGTGCGATCGTACAGCACTTGCAGTGCCGCCAACATGCGCGTCGACACTGTCCATACCCCCATAGTTGACGACTTAAAAACAATGCATGCAAAACATCAATTGTGTCAAAAGCCAATAAAAAGTATATAAAAAAACACTACATTTCATTTTATTTAGTCGATAAGCGAAGTTTAATCATACTTGGCACATTAAAGTTATTCTATGTGGAGTATCCCACGCAAAACCCTGCCTGATATTGAGTCAAAATACACCGAGAAGCTACTCATCCGCTCAACCTATGGTGCAATACGCTAGTGTATAATTTTGAAATGCAATTAATAAACGGCAACTCTGTAGTTTAAAACCAAATTTAAATTTACATTTTTGTGAAGCGGGAAATTGATAGCTTTTTCAAAACTCCCTGGTGCAACTCTGGCTTTAAATATATTGTCGTAAACATTTAGTTAAAAAGAAATTAAGGAGTTTGTTGCATTTTTATAAAACTCATTCGGGATCCCATAACTTAAAATGGTCTTTAATTCATGAAAAAGGAAACTCCCCATCTGATATTTCATCCTGTACAAAAGGTTCAGCATGACTTATTGTACCCTATGAGACCGGAGGATTTATTAATGCCTGAAAGTGCTCATCCACTCACTAGCCTCTTATTTTCCCCATAGTTTTATGAACAAAACTACGGAGTCCGTTAATAGTACCCCACAACTTCTTGCCGCATCCTTTGAATGATTTATTCATTCCACAAAATTATTCCTAAAAGCTAGTTTTTCCTGGTTACAAAATGACTTATTTTTTTAACATCTCTAAATACTACTGTAATCACCCTCTGCGGGGGTGATTTATAAGGGGGCAGTATAATATTTTACAGGGAAGTGCATTATTGTCTTAGGGGGCATCATGGCATCATGGCTTGAGGGAGTGCTCCATCGCGGTAGGGAGTTGGATGTGTACCCCCCCTTTTACCGTTTTATAATCAATTACCCTAACTATAAAAATTTACTTCAATCCCAACTGGGGCCTCAGGGCGAGTGAGCCAAACTGCTGCGTTATCTTTTTCAGATAAAAAGCCCGCCGATTTTATGCGTGAGTCATGTTTGATCAGCACTCGTCTCCTTACAGTATGACCCCCTGACACTTTCTGATGGTGGATTTTTATAGACACTGATGAAATCTTCAATTGCAGAAAATATGAAATGAGAGATTAGGTAATCTTTTTCTGAAATTAGCTAAAAAATCAGCTAGTATCTATTAAAGGTTTATAAAAGTATGGGATTTTATTTGTATTATAAAAATAGTAATTTATAGTTTCATCCGGGGTTTTATCATAATAAGCTATGGAAATCATTTTTATAAAGTTACTTCAAGAAAGTAGGCCAAAACTTCAAATACGTAATAACTGACCCAAATTCACACTTTTAACATAAGAAATGTTAAAACTGCTCAGATATTTGTAGTTAAACTCTAAAATGATAAACAGTATAAAGTAAATTAAGATTCATATCTTTTTAGGAACATTTTATGGATTCATTACTTGAATTTTTTTAGTTATCAAGCTTTGGAAAGTAAAAGTTACCGCTATGAGCACAAAGTAAAATGTTAAACTCCATAAATATTATTTAATTAGACTATGTTTCGCGTTTGAAGATGGTTCCTCAAGTCGTTTTCAATTAATTAATTGATACTTGAAAAATACAAACACACCGACGCGACAGTCGGAAACTGAGGCGCAGGATACCCGCATGATTATGGTAGAAGAAAATAATTTTTCCTGTTGTAAGGAATGAGTCCACAAAAAGTCTTCAGCTAGTTTTGGAAAACCCTATATGATATCAACCAGAGAAAGATTTTAACGAAGTTACAGAGTGTATAAAAATGTAAGTTTGAGACCAATCATAATATTAATTTTATTCCCAATTCCTATGTAATAATGTTTATAATTTGTACTTATTTTATAAATTGTCATAAAATAAGAACATAAAACCTTGGAGGATTTTATTTTTACTAATTTTTAGTTAGCATACCTTTAAAGAAGTCTTTTTTGTCGCAACAGAAATATCAGCTGAGAGCATCGGTGAATAGTTGACGATTAATTGCGAAACGGCCTTTTGAAAGTGAAATTGATAGCATATTTTAATTTTAGAGCTCAAATTATTGAGCTAGCAAATTTTTTTTGTACTTCGCCTAGATTTAAACTTTTCATTTGAATAGAATATCAGATTTGGCTCATGTCGTCTGTAAATTTTATATTTTGTTTTGGGGACTATTTCTTTATTTACTAATCATATAAAAATGCCTTGCTTAAAATAAATGTAAATTGTAAGCATACTTTCTTGTAATTATTCTGGAAAGGTACACTTACAACTATGGATAAGAGTGCAATAAAATAACATTACTCTTGGTATCATTTACACTTTTGGGCACTTCTTGCTTGATGATTACCGTATTTAAGAAAAGTACTAATTTATTTTTATGAAAGCTGATTGAACACTTGTGAGCTTGTCGAAAACTTACATTTGTATTTAATAATTTGGAATGTTGTCTTCAAACTTCACTTCCAAACATTATTAACTGAAATATCTGTGCAGTTGTAATCTATCAAAACTTTCTTTTTGTTTACAATCTTTTATGAGCTGCTGATAAAGAATAGATTTTTAAAAGGAATTCTTTAAATTATAACCTTTATGTCTTAAAGGTTATACACCTAACTCGGTAATCATAAATTTATTTCAATTTCAAATGAAGCCTCATGGCGAGTGACAAAGAAAATTAAAAACTCATCTGTATAATTAAATTACATATGTATAGTTTGTCATGCTTGGTGAAACTAAAAATGCAATCGCATCCTTACTAATTAGACAATATAATATTATTGATCCTCAGATGAAACTCTAAATATAAAAGCCAAGAACGGTTGATTCATTGATTGAGTGAGATTGACATGCCGAAAAAGGGTTTTAGTGCAGGACGGATTCTGGAATGTTAATTTAACAGGCTGAAAATTGGTGGAAAGGTCGCACATTAAGCTGGGATCATCATGCTAAAATTCCCAAAAAATCCCATTAGGGCAAAATGCTGCCATCTTGAAAAAACCATTTCCGGTCCGTATTTCTCTAAAAGTGTTTTTAATTACCACGAACAAAGTGTAAATGGCTTTTTTGAGAAAATAATATTTCCAATAAAATTAGTATTCATAACAATAAATATTGATAATAACCGTTGATATTGTTAATTTTATAAAATGTTGTAATTCTAATACCCCTGCCTTAAGGAATACATGTACAATTTTATAAAAAATACAGTCCCAAGGGGGCGGAGCCAGTTGTTCGCTATGAATAATAAATTATATTCCTAGAATCCTGTTGAAAATTTCAATTATTTGACACTTCAATCATCAAAATTGGTTCACAAGAAAGATGTGGGGTAGGTCACAGACAAATACTTCCTTCTAGCTATATTTTTACAAACTAGCAGCCCACGTTACTTCGTGACTTAAAAACAAATTGGTAAAATAGGCTTTAGTTTCATGTTGATTACGTATGGAGTTTTGCAGTGCGAAATACCTTTCAATGAGAAAGTGTGTGAATTTTTGTATTTTTTTAATTTTCTTAATTCTTTTTATTTAATTCTTTGGGTCTATGACCAGCACTTGAACATCTCAACGGGGCAAACTTTTAAAAGTAACTTATTACTTTAGACTTGAAACTTCAATACGGGTAGGACATTCCTCACAGAATTGGAGTTCATTTATTTCATCTGCTTTAAAAGTGTCTGTGTCTGTTTTACACTTTGAAATTTTGACAATAAAACAAACGGGGACTTTTAGTATTTTTATTTGGGAGGTAAACTTAACATCTGTGCGAAGTTTCGATTTGGTCAGGATTTGTTAGGTCGATTCGTCTGTTTATGCCTGAAATTCCAGGACTAAGGGATTGTTTACGTGTTTTATTGGCTGACTATAAATTTTCTCCTTTTTTTGAAACTCGGTTGGCCTTCAAAACAAACTAGTAAAATGCTAATATGTAAAAAAACAGAGTGTTATTATTTTATGTCAACTGTCTTTAAATAAATTATCGGACAGCTTGTAGATTTCAGTATGGAGGTGGGAAATTTAAAATTGCCGTGTTTTGTCATGAAACTGCTGAAAATAACTGTTGTCATTCATCACATAAGTATTATGCATTCAAATTATGACTCAGGTTCGATCCTAACCAGGGCCTCATGCAGCTGGGTGTCCACATTATCATCAAACACCAGATAAAGAAATCCCGCCTTTTTTAAGATCTTCTTGTACGTTCGCCACCAGACTTCCTTATAAGGGGTTTTGTGTCAAAATAAGCAACAAATCACTGAAAACAAAAAACCTGCTCCAAGTGATTCTCGAAGTGATGTGTATTTGAGTAATTTTACAAAACGTTCAATTCGTTCATAATTGTTTAATTTATGTTAAGTAATTCAGAACTATTGTATATCTAAGTATGGAAAATAATTGTGCCTAATATCATTCTTCTTCCTTAATCATGCCATATCAATAAGGTGTACATTTAAAAATTACTAGGGGGCCCATGCTCAAATTGCGCATTTTATTATTTATATATGTTAGAAACTCAGGAGCGTTGAATGAGCCCTCTAAAATCAAAGGCTTAGGGGTCGAAACCGTCAAATAAATGCCCATTTCAAATATCAGTCGCCGCGCCGGTGTGCTGTATCATAAGCTTTAAAACGACTCCTCAATCGTAAATATCGAATTTAAGTTGGACGGCTGAAAAAAGGGATCTAATAGAGAAAAAAACCATTATTGTATTAAATATATAGGCGAAAATTCAAACGATCCCTATTTATTATAGTGTAAAATACGTTCATGTCAAATTTGATCTTCCCAAGGCCACACTGTATTTAGTGTGGCCTTGATCTAGCTTATATTATAAGGTCTACCTTATAATGTTTTTTGTAATGTCCAGCCTACCACACATGGTTTTCAATCAAGTATCTGCATCACATGTATTATGTAAACAAAGCAGAAGTTTTTAGATCCCAACGCTTATTAAATGGCAGATATTTTACGTTATTTCTCGTTTTTTCTGGTGAATTTCAAGCAATTTCAGTATTTTTCCCGCTATCACGGAATAGAGACCTTTAATTTGAGCCCTCTCCCATATTTCTACAACTTGCCAGACACCCAAAAATTTGACGCAAAGAATCGCCTTACGAAATTAAATATATGACTAGTTGCTTGTAGGGGTAAAAGCCCCTAAAATGGAATACAAATTCTGAATATTTATTGCGTTTTGACGGATTTCAATGTTTAAAGTGTAATGTTAAAGATATTTTGACATTTGCCAGTACGTATCAAATTTTAAGAACAAGATTTTAGTTACTTCAGTAGGCTATAATAAAGTGCTGAATTTTGTGGAACAGTGGCCCCATCCGTCGATCTAAAACAAACTCAGTTCATTTTGTTTGCAGTTAAACATATGGACATGGTTTGAAAAAGTTCTCAAGGTTAACCATAGATTGCAGCACTTTATTTATTTTCCAAGGAAAGTCGAGACATGTAACACAAAAAATTAAAACAAATGTCGTGTTTCCACTTGATTCAACAGAACATATTGGACATTAAAAGGGTACTTTTTATGGAAACCTCCAATTGGGGCTACATTTTTACCTAATAGGCAAATAGGTAAGGATGAAATCAGAAAATTGTCTCCCGTTGACGACTCCAAGCTCCACGTGGGAGCCTCTGGCTCCACTTCATACGGGAGTTAGGTTTCTAGACCACGAGCTAGGTAAATAGTTAATATTGAGGATTTTACCATACGTTCAACACGTTTTTATGGTTGCCCGTGAATAAATACTGCTTTATCTTGGTAGATTCAAGATTAAATATACTTTTATTGGTCAAATTTGAATTATACCTGGATTTTAAATAAACCATATATAAACATATATGGTATGTTTTTTTAATCAAATATAAGCAACAAAATTTTTTATGTGAACAAAGCAGATGTTTTCAAATCCCAAAGCTTTATAAATGGCAGAAAGTTTACGTTATTTCTCATTTTCTGGTAAAATTCAAGCAATTTCAGTATTTTTCCGAGTCCCTGGGATCAATACCTTCAATTTGAGACCTCTATCATCATCCTTCGACTGCCAAACACCCACAATTTCGGCGCAAAAGTTTCCCAGATAGATATAAGGTAGATCATTGAGCATTAAATCGGCATCGTCATAATAAGATTCATAATATTTTATTTGTTTATTCGTTTAAAATACAAAATAATAATCTAGTAAACATATCTAAGTAGCCTTGACTAAGTAATTTTAAGTTAAATATTCCTAGCTCTTTTTAGAACTAATGAATGTGCCACTGTTTCAAGATTATTAGAATTATGTCATACAGGAATGTTAAAAGAGCGTACAGTGCCAATCTAATATGTCTTATCATTTTTCATGAAAGTACACATGTGAAATTTAAAACTTAGTTTTTTTTATCTTGCAAAACATTTATCAAGAAGTTATCAAATTGGGCATTAAGAATTAAATAATTTGTTGAATTAAAGATCATGGCAATCACTAAATTTCACCATTGGTGTAGTAAATCAATGTTTAAAAATAGCTTGTTAAGTTAATAATGGCTTGGTTTCATTGAAAGGTGGAACAAAATATACTCCAGGTCAGTTACTGGCATCATAGGCGTCGCGTGAACCAAACTTTTTGGGGGGCACAACTGACTGTGGGGTCCTCCCCCGGAAAATTTAGGTTTTTTTTTACTCAAAAGTGGGGTTTTAAGCCTTAAAAACTGTGAAATATGCAATACAAAAAAGCTTAGTTTTTTTATGATTTTCAATGTAAATTTGCGGGAAAAGTTCCACTACATACTAAGCTAGTTAGATTTTTAACCCGTGACTGTTGAAGAATGTTTACCTAAAAACCATTGCAGTTATTGTTTTCTATCTTAAGAAAATAGATGGTCGAAGAAAAACTCTTATTCGCAATTCCCCTACTTTCCTGGCTGTTTCATTATCGTTAATCTCATTCTCGTCTGCAGCTTGCAGGTTAAACTCAAGGTCTGTAGAGAAGAAGAGATATCTCAAGTTATCTAAGGCAAAAATGTAAAGAAACCGTGATTGTCTTTATAGAACTGAAACTTATAGCGGCCGGTCTTAAAAGACGTCTCGATTTGTCAGCCTCAAGCTGTGAGAAAAATAATTTTGACAATCAGAGGAAGCATATAACCGGCATCTCACTTAAGGCTATATTTTCCCCAAATGGGCTAATAGAGATGCTTGTAACGGGATATTGGGTCTCCAATTGACGTCAAAAGCTTTGGTTCCACAGGCCTTTTGGGATTTAGGCATCCTGACAGTATGGTAGTATTATTATTCTATTTTTTGAAGTAGGTGGCTGTACAAACGGTGGAGTGTTCTGGTAGTTAGTGGATGACAGAATGACAGGTACTAGGTGCAAAGCGCACAGGGTGACCAACTTTCGCCCATTCGCCCAGAGAACGGACTTAAGTATTCAACTTAAGTATAACTATTCTTCCAACCTCTTTGTTTGGCCAAATGAATAATCCCATATCAAATGAATGTAACAACAATTAAATATAAAAATAAAATGAATGTGAAAGATTAGTATTGTAAAAATAAACATGCAATTAAAAAAATAAATTACTTGTGAGTAGAGAAACGACTTTATAGAATAGTAGAAAATAATTTTTATTTGAATTGTTAATGTTGTTCGGCAGCTCTAAAAATAAACTTTTTTATGTTGGGGGGGTGTGCCCCCCGTGCCCCCCGTGCCCCCGCGCGATGCCGATGGCTGGCATCTTCGGGACCAGACATCTTGTCGCCAGGCCTGATGATAGCGCTCCTTATCAAGTGTACGTAGGAGCCAAACAATAACTCTCTCTTATCTAGCGGGGCCCCTGCAGTAGTTGGAATCTTGTTTCCGAAATAAAAAATCAATAGCTCGGGAAAACTTTAAAACTCCAAATGTTTTATTAACTTACTAACTATTATACAGGAAATTCTGGATTGCATTCTTTGAATCGAAAATAACCCTTAATGCTTATTTATAGTAAAACGTTTTTGAATTTTATTATTTGACTTAGCAGCATGTTAACATGTAGTCCAGGCAACGAAATGGAATAGAGTGAATTTTTTTGAACACAATTTGGGACTTTGCAGCTTGGTTTGGGCTAGTTAGGAGGTGAACATATCAAAAGTCCCCGTCCGTAGCCCTTGAGCGGTGGGAGGTAGGGGGGGTTTGAAGGTACCATTTTTTGGGTTTTCCTAAATATCTTGAAAACTATCAGCTTTTAGTATTACCTGTTAAATTTTAAAATTAAAGAAAATAAAATTTCCTGTAAGAAGAGCATATAATATGTCTACTTTGGTCCAACCATTTACAAGGTAAACACTAATTTTATTAATATCTAAACAAATATCCCTTCCATAAGAAATACATGTAAATTTGTGGGTAACATAGATTCCCAATGGGGCAATGCTTTTTTCACCTAAAGGAAAATGAACAGCATTCAGGAAATATTGACAAAATTTCCAGTAATCTGACACCTCAATCATAAAAATTTGTCTAAAAAAAAGTGTTGGCGCCCGAGCTAAAAAAAAACGATAATTTTACGCTTTCACTAAATATTTGTAATAACTCCTTGAAAAATATAATTTGTTGTGAGCTCACTAACACCTTAATTTTTGAACTAAAAATTATTTGAAGTTTAAATACATTCTCAATTACTTGTGAATATATGTAATCTTGGTATGTGTTAACAACACACTTAAACGCTTTTGATTATTTAATTACCGGCAGAAGGGCTCATATAATTAATTTACGTGTCATCGACAAGAACTGCAATCAATTGCAATTAAATTTGAGTAAGTTTCTCGGTAACATATAGCACAATGAGAATTTCAGTTCCTTGGGGCAAAAGCAACAAGGAAAACGTATTTAATTATAATAACTAAATTATAAAGTCGTTTAAGGGGGTTCCCTACCTCCAGCAGTTTTCGTTTTTATGCGAAACTAACGGTGACTTTGAAACCTGCGTCTTTATAAGAGCCGATGTTAAATTTGCGCAATTTTTGCCGCGCAAGGCGGTGCAAGAGTAAACATGGTGTCATTTAGCGTCTTCAATTAATTATTACAATAAAATCTTTTTGGACATACTATTTTGAGATAAATAGTTGTAGTGTGTAAATTGCTTCTCAACAATAGTTTATGTTCACTCATTTGAAAGTGGGTGACGTTAAAATTTGTTAACTTCAACCGAAAGAATCACCAGAATTACGACATGAACGATTATGGATTTGCAGTAACACTGTAAAACTCCTTATCTTTGAAAAGGTATATTGAATTGAATTTTACCTTGAAAACTGTGGGCACTGAATGACACGGCGCGGAGCGTGTTTTCGTTTTGGTATATTTTGGCGTAAGTAGGGACCCCTCTTGAGGTGCAATATAATTTTATTTAGAATCAAACGTAATAATAGGCGGTACTCGTGGCTTCGCCCCTAGTAAATGGTATCGTTCCGTATGGGTGAAAATACAAAAGAATCCGTTGAGGAAGTCCTGTAGTTAAGGTGGATCACCACCTTATTTGTATTTAATCCAATCTAATTTTCTTTTTAGGAGTAAGGGGGGATGTTTCGCTGTGCAGAGGCGATATTAAACAATTAATTGAAAGTTACTTAAGGTTTAGTGGGCGAAAATTTAACACATTTCGTATTGAAGTTAATGATAAATAACGTTAATAGTAAATATGAAATTTGGGCAGTTAATACTTGTCATTTTTTAACTATAACTAAGAATCTCGTAGTAAGAAAGTGAAAACAGCCCCGCGCACATTCCACAATTTAAAAATATCAAATTAAATACAGTTCCCGCATTATACAGGGTGTTTTTTTTAACACAACCCATTTTTAAGATTGAATAATGCACATATAAATTTGAAATGAGTATTGGTTTATTGATCTTTACATTTTACACAACCTATTATTTAAGTTTGATCACGTGCTCAACCAATCCGCCACTAGCATTTGTATACAGTTACACTCTCTCCATCAAATTCCCGAACACGTGTTGCTAGATACCTCTTTGAATTTCTTGCATTAAATTTGTTATGTTTGTTTTAAGGTGCTGAATATCCTGTGAATTGTTTTCGTAGGCCTTACTTTTTATGTATCCCCAAAGAAAATAATATAGTGAGGTCAGATCCGGGGATTTTGGGGAGAAATAATCCTTCACTGATAAAATAAAGTTTTGGGTTGCGTTTAAAAAAAACCCTGTATCTCCAGCTATGGCTACAGCAGACCCCCTCTTAACCGACCTCGTTTTAACCGACGATCGGATTATCCGCCCTTGCTGGTAAAATGTTAAAAATCGTTTTAACCGGTCCTGTTTTGAGAACAGTTCGGTTTAACCGCCCTTTTCTAGGAATTGCGACATTTCCGTTCCCATACCTGGCGATGGGGAACGTTACGTCTAATATTTAGTTTGTTGACTTGTTTTGTTCTGACCGTGCTTTGAGATTTGTGACATTTCTACAGTAAATATTTTGGAAAATAGGTTGATAATTATAGTTTATTTTCTAAATAATTCAAGAACTGCTTTATAATGATGTTAATAGAATTCTAAATCAACAGACCTTTTATTTTTAGGCGTTTAAAGGATTACCCGTTTAAACTGACCTTTTAACTGATCCGACCTAGGTCCGGTTCCGTAAGGGTCGGTTAAGAGGGGGTCTATTGTACTACGCTACTAACCGTATCATATGATACTTTAAACATATGATTTTGGTAAATACAGCGTTGGACTGTAGTACAATGTTTTCAGAAATGTACCTATTGTTGCCATCTTTGGTCAAGCAATACGGTAAACGTCAAACGGAATTTTTTAACACTGGACCAATAATTGCACTAAATATATAAAATCAGCTGATTTCACTATTAACGTTTATCGTGTTGTTATTTCTATCAACGATAAATTTTAGGTGGCTTAGAGCCGTTTTTAAAAACGGTAGTCACTATTACGTTTATTTTATGTGGACTTTTTTATCCTATTCCAATTATAAAATTTAAAGATCGCTTCGCAATATGTAATAGATATTTTTAACACGATTTGTGAATAATGAAAAAATACACCGACATAAAAACTACTTGAGAGTTTTTCCATTCAATTTAGGAGTTTTCAGAATGGAGCAATGATGAATGCTGACGTGACGCGACGGGTGGGGTGCGTGCAGTCACGTGGCCACGACCTACCACTGCGCCGCGCCGGGCCTCTTGGGATATGGTACCTATTTTAAACTTTCGGTGCAAAATTTAATTTTTTTATTGAATATCAAAAAGAAAAAAAATATTCGTCACGTACAAGCTATCACATATTAATGGGGCTAATATTAAGAGTTCTAGCTTATCCTAATTGTTTACAGGCTTCAAATTTTTTTAAACATCTCATGAATAAACTTTTTGTTAGGTATCTTTAGCTAAAAATGATCAATTCAACTGAATAAGGTTTAGTGATGGTGGCAAGAAGGGCCTGAAGTTTATTAAAATGGAACCCGTGCGAATTCGCACGATTATTAATTATAAATGATCGTCTGCCTTCTATGCGCACATAATATGTCGATCATTTATTGTAAAAATAGTTTTTTTGAACGATGTAGCGTGCTGAAAGTGTCTCTGATAGCCAATCGATAGGATGCGTATTGCAGCATTGTAAGCGATGTTCGTTGTGCACTTGCGTATTCATCACAGTTTTTTTTTTTAGATCTGTATGTCAACCTTCATCTCCTTATGGAAAAAGCAACGGGTCAGCCATTGGGTTGAGGCGAAATTTGTAATATATTGTACTGTATTGTAATTGGAGAATGTGTACTCTTCTAAGTGGCTGATCTTTTGGGTGAATCATCAAGTCACGCCCGCACTTGGTGGTTCGCTATCGTTTGCTCTAAAAGTAATAGCAACATCATTAAGTCTTTGTATCGACGCTAATATTCTTTTCTATCTCAGACAATGTGTATTCCGAGTTGTGTATGCTGCTCATCTGGATTTTTTTTCAGAACGCAAATCATCACGTTGAAATCTTGCGCTTAAGGATTAACTTTAACCAAGTGTTCAGTCAAGCTGTTCATGAGTTCATAGCTGCAATAGCCGTTGGCTTTGTTTAGCATTCTTTCTTGATCACCAGTTTCGACGTCCGTCATAGATACAAATTGAGCATATAACGAATGCTTTCCTCACGGTTGTAAGGTGCTATAAATGAGTGATAAATTTTTGCGTACCCTTTATACATGAAAAACCCTCCGCCATTGTTTTCTTCAATTTAATAGTTCTTTTACTTATGCCGTTGCGAGCACAGAGTTGTAGGAACTTAATGTTTTCTTTGTAGACAGTTTCTGTTCAGACTATCGGTACCAGTAATAAGGCTTTGAATGTAATTGAATTGTCGGTATGAAGGTAGATTCACTTTCCCTTTTGGCAGCAGTATGAAAATTCCTTAGCCTATTCCTCTTTTTTCTCATTGAAAATGTAGCGCGCCACATTTCTGACACGGTAATGCCATCCTGCCAAATGAATGCTGCAGAATCCTTGGATTTGTTAGTGATATTTTTGTCAGTGTAATTTTCCCCTAATTGATCCAGCTCCGCGTACGAAGCCTCTGCTTGCACACGCACACCTTGTCGTACATTGCCCAACTGTGTCCGACCGCTATAAACACTTCTTTGTCGTCTCATTCATAGCATGTTTGAAAGAATATAAAGTGTCCGATTACAACAAATTTTCGTCGTCTTGTTCCTTAAAAAAAAAAAACAAACAAAAACAGCTGGGCTTAGTTTGAAACAAATTTGATATCTATACTCAATTCCACATTCACCTTTCAGTACAGACCATATGGAGATAGCTATTCTGTTACCTTTGCTTAGATCCCACACAGCTGGTCAGATGTTTATTTGTTTACATTTTCACTTCTGTCAAAACAAATTTTATTTTCAAATACCTTTTTCGCCCCTTTTTCGAGTTATATTGCCTAAATTAAAAATCTAAAGATGTTACATGAATCTGCACATAGAGACGCATAATATGTGGGGGTAAGTCTTAAAATATAAAAGCCTTATCGGTAATAAAGTTTCCATGTAGCGTATTAATAATATAGATAGATAATACCTGATTTGTTCAAACTATTTTCTAAGGAAAACCTTATCCCGTTCAGGTTAAACCAAAATAATAAAAGTTGGTATTTTTAACAGCCCCAAGTCAAATTACTATTGTTTTAGGGTTACCTATCTTCTTTAAAGCTTTTTTTCCAAAATATTATGTTCTGTATAATGAAAATACTCTCGGCTGATAACTTTAGTGTTGTATACTTTAATGTTTGTTTGCACAATTTCCTCAAATGAGCTTAATATGTTTCAATTATATAAATAATTAATCTCTTGTTACGTGTACTTTATGTAGGCAACATTGCTGTTTTATATGGAATCATATTTTATGGGAAGGTTGTTTGATTTGCCTAATGAGTTTAAATTAACTTATAGGTTATCAGTTTTGGACAGCAAAATTAAAACGTACATCATTAATTGATTTTTTCCTTTGGTACATAAAATAACTGGTCTTACTCTAGTGTGTAACAATTACAGTTATAATTCCTGTAATTAAATTTTATAAATTTATAATGCAAGTACAGAGTTAGAATTCTTCTGGTTACGCCCTTCCCCAAGGAAAGTGAATATCCACAGGTAAAAATATAATAATAAGCTTTTAAATTACACTGATGGATTCAGTGAAAAAACAATTGAGTATTTTCAATCGCGTCTCAGCGGCCAACGGTTTCTGAGATATTACAGGGTGTACGACCCGGAAGTAAACAGGTGTGGTCGGTACATAATAATTTGTGCAGAAGTAGAAGATATACCACAGTTTTGGCGGGAAGAGAGAAACAAGCGCGGGAGACAGAAAAATCCCCTCACTTGCAAACCTGCTTCTTCAAGCTAGAAAAAAGTGCGAGCACCTATTGGGAGCAGCGTGTGAGGGGAACTGGTGAACAGTGGAGGGGGAGAGGGGAAAGAGCAGTTAATGGGCTCTGGAAGTCCCCAATACGTGCTCTTGCTAAAGTGCTCTTCAAGAGCACCTATTGGGTTCTGGAAGCCAGAAAGAGCGGTTATTGGGTTCTGGGTAGAACTATATATATATATATATATATATATATATATATCCTTTATTTTGATTAATCTTAATTCATAAATGTATTGTATACTGTCTTTCTTTCATGTTACAGCACTCACCATTAATTAGTATTTATAGCCAAAATATTACTTAGTTGTCCGCACCACACTTATATAACTTGTTATTGTTTTCATCACGTACTCATATTTTAAATATGTATCTAGAATGAATCGCCTAGACCAAATATGTTTGTTACGCATATTTCCTATGAAATAAGTTGTAAACAGCCTTCATATAAAAACCACTGTCACTCGCTCCCCTCGGGTATTCTCTCCAGGGCATTCTCGCTAGCATTTTGATCATTACTTCTAGTCAGTGTCAGTTACTCGTTTTATAATGTTTTAGGCTCGCTCGTCACATTAGAGTTCTGCCTATTAGATTTTCTTATATTTCTACGTTTATCCAAATTCTAACTTCATTAATTCGAGTGACAACTTTTATCTGAAGACTGGCAGTAACTTATGCAAATTGAACTTTAAATTAAAACACGGACTCAGTAATTAATCGTGTTTTATTTTGGGCTTCCTCGGACACTCGGGACAAGTGACCGCGCCGGTACACGCTATTTACATACTATGTAATATGTCTAGTAAACTATGTTTGTTGCTGGGACATTGACGAGAGTCATGAAATTTGGACGTAAAGTTAACGTGTAAATCGAACTCTTTTTAACATACAAAACCATATTCTATGTAGCATCCATATTTAGATTATTTTTCAACAATAAATATAAACCTTAAATATTAGTACACCTTAAATGTCTTAAAAGTGCAAGAGTACATTGGAAGAATAAAAGTCTTGTATTTCATTTGAACCGCAGAAATGTAAGGGAATTATCAAATGTAAGTAGGCTAGCTGTCCAGAGAGCTGATAACTTATCTGAAGAGCGTGAACGGAACCTCTAAACAGGCTTTGCCTCAGAGGCCTAATTTTTCAAAACATTGATTTGTTTATTTAACTTCAGTTTACTGTTTGCCTGATTCGTTTAAGATTGCATCGTTTTAAAGAGGATCTTTATTTTTTAAGTTTAAAAATAGTTAGAAATACGTAATGTTAGTAGTTAAGTTTAACAAGTGATTGTCCATGTAGTGGCATGTAATGTTTTGAAAAAATAAATATATTCTTATTCTTAGTCTTAACCGTATTACTTATTTGTGTTAATTTATTACACCATGTATTCTACATAAATATGTAGAATACATACCATTTATATATTTATTTTTGGAAACAATGACTTCCAAATAGACTTTACCATATTTCATCAAGCATGAAAATGTTTCAGTTTAGCCGTATTTCTATGGTTTCTCTTATACGTATTTAAAGGAATTATCGTTTGAATACTAAATACATTTCAATGGTTCCCCTGGGTAAATTAAACTATAGACTTAGATGTAGACTAACTCCGCTTCGTCCGAAAATTGGAATTTGTAATTCAAGAAGAAGCTATTTAATGAGACAAGGTTAAGTGAATAAAGTGCATGACTCCCTTGCAAGTAATTTTTATACTAAAAAGGGTTCATTCAAATTCGGTAACTGTGTAAAAATACAAAATCTATTCTTTACTAAATGTTGATGTTCTTGACATTTCAATCAAAAACAATCATTTAACTCTTCTGTTGAAGCAGTAGAACACGTTTTACAAGACTCTTCTTCAAATATAAAAATTAAATATGAGTGCCACCCTTTAAATTCAGTATTAGCCTAACACATCGAATAACGAAGGGCATACATCTTTTAGTCAATGCAACAATTTTGACATCAATCTTATTTCTATTCAGTCATAGTAACCATAAAAATGTTTCTGAACAACTCAGACATCCTCCACCTCGAAAAATCTACCCAAACAACCCCTAAAGCCCACTGGAAGCAGACCAGACACGACAGACACCACTCAAAGAAACCGAGTCAGATAAATCACTCAAGGAAGACGTACGGACGCATTCGACGTCCCTCAAGTGTGGCCACATTTCTGGCCGACCAACTGGCCTCATCACCCCCGTCTCCCCTTTCATAATTTATTGGCAGCTGAAGCAGAAAATTTAATAACAGAGTCAGTAGTTCCGGTGGTATCAACGGAGCATGTCGTGTAATATATAGGCCAGGTCGGAGCCTGTCACCTTACAAAGCGGGTGCAAAAATACGCACGAAGGTTGACTGCGGAGCGAGTTTTGAAAAATCGTTATCATGTTCGAAGGGGCTTGAAGGTGGCTTGTTACTGTGCCCCTGAACAGTTGTGTACTTCTAATCGGTTGTTTGGTTAGAGCACAGAAAAATAAAACAGTACAGAAATGTAACTGCCTATTGTTTTAGTTTTCTGTGGTTAGAGGTTCCTCTCAAAAAGTTACGAAAGTTAATAATTAGTGTCTGGTGGACCGAGCCTTACTCGGTTTTATTTCATGATAACCAGTTCATTCAATTACTATAAAACATTTCAGAGTAATATGATTGATAAGTAAAAACTGTTTTATTCATCAATGCAATCTTCATCCCACACGTTGCGTTGTATGTATTTCCTTGATGACTGTAGATTGCAAACGGCTGATTTGATTAGTTTATTTGTTTACACTTTCCTTGTTTATGTCATTGCCATCATGGCAACTCATAAGGCCATTGTTAAAATTTTACAACTTTAATATTTATTTTATTATTACGTCATTAGTTTTTACCTGGCCAAGTAATCTGTATAGAATACGTTTTTTAGAAATAAATTACTTATTTAAGACTGAAGGAAATCCTCGGAGCCGGTTTTGAGATCGTTGTACAAACAATCAAGCACACACTCAAGATAACATTGTTTATATAAGAGTATAGGAATAGCAACAATGTTTGAAGTATGTTTGTTCTAAGTGCTATGAATATTGTTCATGATATTATTTACATTTGTGTTTAACCATTATTTTTCATAATAATGGTTAAACACACGTTAATAATTTTACGTGGTTGCATGTCAATTTGCTTTGTTAAGGTTATTGTTTGCTTTCGATGACCTTGATATGATTAATATTAAATTAGTTTGTGACATTTAGATTACAAAAACATGAATTACATTTGCATCCAGTAAATGTAATACATTAAAATAATAATTACAGTTACAAGTACCAAACCCTAAACCATATTTACATATTATCAAAAAATAAACATTCTATTGTTTTAATTTAGCCTTGAGTTTCTTTGACAAATATAAACACGAGTCATATAGTGTTGAAAGAATTATGTTTTCAATCGGAACTTTTCTGGTTAATGTCAGTCTAAGCAGGGTTTTAAGTCTGTATGAGAAAGTCATCCAAACCTCAAACGATTACGTTGATTTTGTTTTGATAAAAATTATGAAGAGGCCTCGAATAACTAATTAAAGTTTTATACAGAAGACAATTACTATTTTTTTAGCAGATGAAATGTTTCATTTAAGTTCACTATTCTTTGCCATTTGAAATTCTTTGAATTGCAAGTCAGCAAGTAAAAACTATTTTTGTTTACTTAAACAGACCATTTGGCTGTCAGATCCATTATCAATGTCCAGGTAACTAATAAGAAATAGCTAATAATAAGTTCTAATAAGAAGAAACTCTGTATAGTTAATTATAAAAATCAATGCACAAGAAAGAAACAAAAAACCTACTGCACAAATAAGTTTAATTCATTTACTGAAGTTACTTACGATTTACTGTCTGCCTCATAAAGGCTGTAAAAAATTTCACACTCTTAACAATCAAACTAATTTCTTTTAATTCCTTAAAAATTAAACCTCCAAACCCACAAACTCATGTTATGTGTCATTCTCTTGTGTCAATAATTTTCTTCTAAAATAAATTTCAAACTGAAAATCTACTTAAATTTAATACCATCCTGGAAAATTAATCTAAATAATCAAACAAAACTCAACAGACTTTGGAAAATGGGAAAGGACAACATATGTAAATCAAACCATCAAAACAACAAACGTAAATCAAACCATGCTTAAATAAAACAGAAATGTACAAACATTGAAATATAATAATAGTTATAAATTTCTTGGGGAATTCGATTAATAATTTAACGAAAATGGTCAACCAGACTCACCTAAGCATTAAAATAATGTATTAAATGATTCAGAAGCAACAATTAACAATTAAAACCATCTTAAGACAGAAAAAATCATCAAATCAAACATACATTCAAAAACAGGTTAAAAATTTAAAATGTAACGACAACATGTAACACCAACTACATAACAAAACGATCCAACAAAAAATAAAACACAACAACTTAAAAAACTCAGCACACAAACACAAGCAAGAAAAATAAAAAATACCTCAATCGGAAAGTGTCATAGGTTATATTCCACAGGCGGCACTAGACACTCACTACAGACTTTAGACTCGACATTCCAGAGGACAGAGAGTCACTGCGCTACCTGGCCAGACCGCCACCAGAGGGCGCCCCCCCCCCCCCCCCCGACAGAAGACCCCCCCCCCACAGGCCGCGCCGGCCGGCCAGACTGCCGTTAAAATTGCCCAACAAAAGACCAATGGGAAGGGTTTTTACTCCAGTTTCGGGCGACACCGCTATTGTTTTCGATGACGATCTGACTGCGGCCCCCCTCTCGGCGGTGATTTTGGGCGAGTAATCGCATGGGAACAATGCGGGACCTGATAGGCTCAGCAACCTGATACACACTTGCTTTATGGGAAGCGAAAACGATTCGCACGAGTTGGACGCATTCAAATTATAATGGGTCCTGGGATGGAAGAATAGGCGAGCATGTAAATTAAAAAGTACATGCAAAGATGATGATTTTATTATTGCATCTGGGTAACCATCTTTCAAACAGGATAAATGTACGTAAATAAATGTTATAATTTAAACTTACCTAGTATTTTTAGGATTAAAAATGTATAAAAAAAGTCATATAATGCAATGTAATTAAAAAATAATTGATTTCATTCAATAAATATTAAAAAAATAAATAAAATTTGTTTAATTATTCAAATCTTGCACTTTATGTTAAAAGAGAGAATCCAGTCGCCAAACATAACATTTTAAGCACAGAGCAATTTTCAGGGAAATGTATCTCATAATTTACTCAACGCTTGAATCAATTTTCATAATAAACCAATCGTGTAAAATATATTGAAATCCCAGTAAAGATTTGAAAAAATTGCAACGTTCATAATCTGCAATATGTAAACTGTTACCATTGACATGTTACCATTGAAACAACATATAGTCAATGCTGTTAATGCTAAGCGAAAGGTGGTTTCCTATTAAATTTTCACCCGAACATTCGTATATTTATTCAACAAGCCAGGATTTTTTTTAAATCGAAAATTGTATTTATTTATTCGTATTTTTATCGTATTTATTTTATTTTTAGCCTATTATTTACATTATACATAAATTTTGTAAAGATTATATTTATTTCATTTATATTGATATTTTGTTGATTATTATCTATATAAGAGTTAACCTAAACTAAAGCATAATTTGAAAAATTAACTATTAAAAAGTTGTATATTTTTTACAGAACTTGCCATTATTAAAAGACAATTATTATACAGAATTGTCGACCCTCCAGTAATTAATTAAAGACATTAAATTATTACTTCGTTAATAACCAATGTCTAAATATGATATCAAACCTCTAGTCTTAAATGTTAATACTCTTGTTTGTGTGTGAGTCTTTTGTTTTTAGAATGTTTGTTCTTAATGTATATGATGACTCATGTCCTAAAAAGAGATTAGAGGGATTAGTTCACTCCCTTAGCTGATAATGTAGCATGCATAATCACTCAACGTTAGCTGTGCAAGTGCCAAAGGCGATGAGAGCTTCTTTAGCATCTTAAAATGTATCTTTTAGCGACTTTCCTACATGGTCAATATCAGCTTTAAGGTGTTGCTATACAGATCGTCTCGTCACTTCAAGTCCATATTCGGCTCTGTTTGCTCTCCAGAGCTTTAGATTGCGTTACGTGACGTGACGTGACGTGTCTGTATAGCCGGTTCCATTGGAAAACACAAGGAGCACACACTTCAAAAATGGATGTCACGTAACGTGTTTGTAAACCGCACCTGTTCACAGCCGATGTCGACCAATCAGGATTCAAGCTGTAACATTTGGTAGTTGCAGTTCAATATTCGTCCAACACCTCAACACGTCATCGATTTTATCGATGATTATAAACGACTTAACGATGTTACCTCGATTTCATAGGTAACTGAATATATTATTCATTTATATCACGTGTTCTATCGACAAAACATATCAATATTAGTCCTAAATATAACCAGACCTATCTTATTCAAAACTAGATTTAAAAAAAAAAACGTAGTGCATTCTAACGTTATCAATATATTGTAACTCAACTACCTAAAAGTAAAAGAACGTACTTAACCCCGATTTCACTTCGTTCGCTATCTTGCACTTGATTCAATGTCAATCGTCAATGTTGTCATGTGCTGTGTCGTCTGCACAATCGTCTAAGGATTTTCACATAAGTCAAGAGTGTCGAAATATATTGCCATTTCGTTAATAGTAAGTTAATTTTCAGTTTTATAGGAAATATTTCTTTAAATTTACGAATAATGGTTTCCTTACAATTCTGGTGGGTAACAAGAAACTTATTAATGAAGTAATTAACGTCAATAATATACCTTGTTATGATCTTTACAAATTTCTGCGGTTAAAATCGATTCTTCTCTTGAATCCAATATTATATTGATTATCGAATTGAATATTCAGTCATGAAGAGCGATTTTAAACACCGATAAATACAATTACAATGGAGTCGGGTAGGTTATGATGTGTGGGACGGTTTGTGAACTACGACCGATTACGTGCTAAAGAAGCTTACAAAGACTATGCCGTAATCTTCATCGTTTGACCTCCTACTTCACCCAGCTGTTACCATCTTTGTTACACCTAGACATGCAGCGCCGCGTCGCCGGTACCTAGGGTTCTCAATCCCGGGATTCGGGATCCCGGGATCCCGTTCCCTTTAGAGTACCTGATAATCCCGGGACTAGAGCCTCTCAATCCCGGGATTGGTGGGATTGAAAAAGAATGATTTTTCACAATTTTTGAGTGATTTGAATGTTTAACTACTGCTAAAGTCGTCTTTACAAACGTATAAACAAAACAATGTTTTAGGAAATCATTATTTCAATATTAATAATTAATAGTAAATTTGTTAATTTTTTTAATTTGCGCCCCTTTAGACTGTTATTTACCTTTCCAAAAGTTTACTTTGTCCAAAACCATAATTAAATTCAACAATGACTACTCATTTCTGGGATATAATGGGACAGCATTCTATAGTTTCCTAATTTCTCCGAACTTTTGTTGCAGTTTATTCCCATGAATCGAGTATCCTACACAAGTGACTTTATTTTGATATTTTATCTTACTGAATTTAATATCTGTATGATCCACAACGTTTTCATTTTATATCGGGCATTAATGTTCGAAAATCTGTGCTAGTCGGGAACGTTTTTTGTAGCGATTAGTGAGCGCCGTATGTTCGTTATTTTAGTACCATCATCGGCGATCTGTGAAGTATTTGTAAATGGAACTAATATGGGTGACTAACATGTTTTTGTAACCATGAGAAATATTGTGACTTTTCATCCGTTTGGCATTATTTTTTACAAAAAAGGGTGGAAAAACGGCGCAACGAAAGATTCGTTTTGGTTTAAAAACATAAAGCGGCTCTAAGAAGGGACAGCATACTTTGTCAAGCACACACGGCATAAAAGACATTAAAAAATATGGAACAAAAGGTAATCAGCTTTTGGAAGCCCAGATATGAAGAGTTTTTAGGATACAATTATAGTTAGTTTACAATTTTAATAAAAATTCTATTTGTGTTGCCATAACACATCAATATATTCTAGACATATAGAAAACATGAATCCCGGGACAGATCGTCTTTTGTCGATCCCTAAATCCCGGGATTGGAATTCACGTCCGGGATTGAGATCCCTACCGGTACCGCACCGGAGGCAAGGAGACTACAACGCAGGGTCGCGCTGCAGTCGCGCTGCCTGGCTCTCCCAAGGTCGTCTTCCCGCCTTGCTATTAATTTCGCGCCGCCGCTCTATTTGAATAACGACGCTGGTCCTCGAGTCCTTTTTTATTTTTCCACGCCGATCCCGACTCGTCTGACTTCGGGAGCAGGACGGGCGAAAACAAGAAGCTGTTTAGGCAGGTTGGACCCACTGCTGCTGGTAATTGAATGGGAAGCGGCTCACGATTTAGATTGGGAGAGAAGTAAACGTTTAATAATTCTGTTCGATCTTGTATATTCATTCACATACTTTGTTAATTGTTCTAATTAGCAGAGTTCCTTTTCTATAATGTGATTCGTTTTCTAAAGGCTCACTAGGACAAGTGTCAAAAAAACCTAGAGCAATTAAGGTTTCGTGCTTCGGTAAAGTGACTTTAGCAACAAAATTGGAGACAATCCAACCACGCGGTCTTTATTTAATCCCGTATTACCTTTAAAAAACTTTCTTTAATAATCACTTGAAATAAAGTTTAGGTTAGCCTAGACTAAAAAGGTACCACCATTGAATTTACAGTCAAAGGTACCGATATCGTTGTGTTAAACTTTGCGTTAAAAGCTTTTTTTTCTATCTACAATCATTGATATAAGCAGGCTACAAAACTTTCCATACCTCATTCAGACATTCCAAGTTAATCAAATCTTTCGGCTAGTAAAATCCCAATAAAATACAGTCTTTCAGACGAGTCTAAATAAGGACGGCAAGACCGCCACGAAGGTGGCCACTCATCCCTCCGGTACTACACTGAAGCAGGTACTTGCTGGTAATGGGTTTTGGCTATACAGTCACTGCGCAGTCCTGCGAGTATATTTATGACCGTTTAGAATAATATGGAATATGGCCTATTCCATATTATGAGGCTTTGCAAATTTTGTTATATAACTGAATGTAGGTACCATGCATGTTAATTTAATATATATTTATGACGTTCGCCTAGATTATAGTGCATGTGTCTGTATTCCGTGCAAGTAACAACTGTATATTTACATGGAATAAATATTTAATTCATTCATTTTTTTCATTTTAGAAGTAACAAACCTGCAATGCAGTGGTTTTTAGTATTAAAAATAATGATTTTACTCTTTTACTAGGACAACCTTCCCAGAATAAATGAGCTTCAGAACAGGAGGATTAAATTCAAGTTTTTCCTGTTAATTTTAAAGAAAACTTCTTCGAAAATAGTAATCCTAATATCTCAATTCACTTAAGAATACTGTTAAAAATTCACTGTTAATGAGTTTTCAGCACTCCAACTTAAACCCGACCATCAAACATTCATTTTTGAGTGTTTTCGCTGGTCTGCCCCTAGTTTTTGAGCCTACATCAAGTCATCTCTGAAAATACCAATGTTGTACATAATTTTAGCATATTGCAAAAATTTGTCAAAACATATTCTCAAATAGGTTCTTAATTCGGTATGTTATAATTAAATAACGATACCTTTATGCTATAATATAAAAATTACTTGTTATAAAACCTCCTTTCACATGAGTCCCGTACGGAACCTTTACGTGTCCCATACGGAACCAGAAAACTTCAATATAATTCTAAAGGAACCATTGATGAACATTAAAAATTAGCGTGAAGTGGTTAAGAAATATTTTTTTCATTGTTTTGTATTTTATAAAACCTCTTTTACAAATAGAATAAAATATGTTATCAAAACTGTGTTGATATGTAATTTTGTGGTGTCCCATACGCAACAAGCCTACTACTTATTTTTCAAAGAAAAATAAAATGTTTGCAAAGTTTTCAAATCTTATAACATATTAATTGACGACTCGACAAACAAGTAACATTATATTTTATCCTCTTAAACCAGTTTAAATATTTCTCTAAATTCATCAACTAGTTGTGAACGTGGTCTCTGTTCTAGATGGAACTTGGAATGGCTGAGCTTTAACATTTTTCTACTAAAACTCACGATCTGTTCAATTAGTAATATTACAATATAATTCATTTTGCTGTTACGAACGTAATTTTGTTTACTCCCTGACCTACTCGCCGGGTTAATTTGTGCAAATGCCTTTAATGTGCATAAATCCGGGTTAGTATACCGTATCTAAACTGTTTACAACTTTTTTCGTTAGCAATAACATCCGCGCTTTCATTCTATGGCTATTGTCTCGTTCATAAAAGATTCTATTAAAATTGGTTTCAAAATAAATCAAATGGCTGCAAAATAAATTATTTAAAACAAATTAAATGAATGTTTTAACTGCTAAGTAATAAAAGCTAACAAAGAAAGTCATAATTAGATGCAACAATAAAACCACTCGACGTTTAACTTTACAGAAAAAATATACGCTTTTTTCCATGCGTGCACTGTAAGTTAACAATGTTCTTATTTGCTATAAAAACCAAGGTAACCTGGGTGAGAAATATGAGCTTCTGAGAAATATAATTAATTCATCCAATAAAACAAAGCCCAAAACATAATCATCCCTCGGAGTCCAAAGAACAATAAAAACTTACCTACCAATCAGAAGCTCGATACTTCAACCCGACACCAGAAAGGTCAAAGGCCTTCACTCACATTGAACATTGAACAAGAAGACTCACGGTTTCGGCCCGAGTTTTTCGACTTCCTGTAAGTAATAATTAATCCGTAAGCCCAAGCAGCGACCTACCCCCGGGGTTCTTTGTGCGCACGTCAGGGCAAATCACGGGTCACAACCCTTTCTGGCGGAACACGCCCAAAACTCATAAGCGTGCTCGTTTACAAACTTGGAGAACTAGCGAAGAAAAGGCTGCCAGTAGTTCTGTCTTTGTTCTCTTCCGTCCATGACTCCCGGATTGTTCCGTAATTATCCTAGCCCAGCCTCCAGTATTGTGGGCATTTTAGTAAAATGTTCTGTTCTAGTGGGAATCAGAGGAATGATTTCAAATTGGTGGGTGTTTCCTTATAATTGTTGGTTCTATAGGTGATGAAAGGTAGAAATATACAGTCAAGCTTCTTTTGTTAAGTTTAATTTGATTATCCTACAGACGTCTTGTTCAGTAAAGCACCTTGGAACAATTGGCTCTAACCGTCTACGAGGCCAAAGATGTATGATTGCTAGAACATATCAGAGGATTATAAAATAACAGTGAGAACCTGGACATTTCTTAATGTTTGCTGAATAAATTTTGTTAGGTCTTTTAGGGTTAAAAAATATTTTTCGTCATACCGCTGCGAAAACGGCAGTTTTTATAACACGTATTGCGAGGCTCACTAGGGAAAGAAACAATCAGCTGTAGTCGAGGACGTCAGCTGTTTGTTTATAATGTACTAAAACTGCAAACGTGTGTACGTCAGCGTCAATGGTAAGCTATCGATTGCATCGAGAGTAGTTATCGGTTTTTATTATCAGTTGTAATTCATTGTTGCATTGTTGTCGGTTTAATCGATTTGTGAAACTCGCTCACTTCACCAATCGATAGTTCAATGCTTTCGATACATCGATAGTTGTTCATTGTTGTCAGTCTAACCTAACACGAATGAGACAGTCAGCTGATTGTTCCTAATAGCAACAACAAGATGGAAGTATCTTTGGGAGACATCTATAAAGGTAATATTTTGTTTTTCTTAAGTAGATAGCCTGTTGTACTGAGTGGTAAAACGAAAAATATAGTTCATCACACGGGCCTAAAGCTGATTTTCGTTACTCGATAATTTTTCGACTTCGTCTTCATTTTTTTTCCTAATATTTTTGCCTCGGTTGTAAAACTTGACCTACGAAAAGCATCACTTTTGGCTCTAGTAATGAAATATACTATAGTAAGTCGACCAAGAAACATCGGCATCTTATTTAAATTTGAAAAATAAATAAATATGCGTGTAATAATTCAGAAAATTGAACGAGATATTACAGTAAACTGAAGCAGATTTGTTATTTATTGTTGAAACTTCATTTGAATTACGATCCTTTACTACAAGGTTTTTCAAATGTGTGTGTTCCAGCTCCAGCTTAATAAGCTTTGTTTTTATTTGATTGGTTCAATGAAAAATTTTTTTTCTCAGACTCTAGTTAGGTAATCAATTCATACTGTAATATTTTTGTTAATTTTTTTCGTTTTCTTGAACTTTGAATAAGGGATAAAAGTATTAATTATTTGAAAAGTAAATACGAGTACGTTAGGGGTTAAAAACACTCGCTACAAAGGAATCATACCGGTAAAATCTGTTTGAATAAGCAACTGCATTGCACAAGGCTTTACTAATGTTAGTCGTTTGTACTTCCTTCATAAGAATAATTATGTATATTAATCAACTTTTTCATGGGGCGAATCAACCGCGCTCATTTGTCTTCGGGGTGACCGAACTCGCTTGACTTCCTTACCTTGTATGTATTAATCAATATATTCTTTGATTATAAAAAAAACTAACTGTCAGCCGTGGCTTTGCTCGAGAGCTTCTTTTCTTCTTTTTTGCTTGGCAAGCAATGCGCGCTTTCTGTTGATATTTATTATAAACGGTAACCATACGTTTAAAAAATCAAAGCTCTTCAAAACCGATAATATGATAGGTCCTTTTAAAACGATCCTTCGGAGAATCTAAAAAATATAGAGTGTCCAGAAATCATGGTAACATATTTTAGTATATGATAGTAGAAGTAAAAATAAGAAAAAAGTTCATATAAACATAGGTCCTAAAGTGTTTCGTTTTCCGTCTGTGTGTTTGTGATTTTTACATATTTAATTATATCTTGCGATCCTTTTAACGTACAAACTTCAAACTTGGTATATGGATAATTACTATTAAGAACTATTTTTGTGAGAAGTATCAAATTTCTACTTTATACCATTTCAAAATGGTGACTGTTTTTTGTTTTCAAAGCTAAATATCTTAAAAACCGCATTTTAGAAAAATTATACAAGAGATAAAAAAGTTGCGAAATTTATTCCAATTAACACTGATATTAAGATTATGATGATCAGACAACTAATAACGGAGAAATTTTAACTTTTCTGAATAAAAACCTGGTTATTTAAAACATACTGTCTGGAATTTGCATGTTTTTATTCGGAAAATTTAAAATGTCTCTGTTACTGGTAGTCCGATCATCATAATCTTAATATCAGCGTTAATTGGATTAAATTTTTCAGCTTTTTTGTCTCTTGTGTAAGTTTTCTAAAATTTCCGGTTTTTAATATATTTAGTTTTGAAAACAAAAACAGTTGCCATTTTGAAATAGTACAAAGTAGAAATTTGATACTTCTCACAAAAATAGTTCTTAATAGTGGTAATCCATATACCAAGTTTGAAGTTCAACGTTAAAATGTTCGCAAGATATAATTAAATATGTTCAAATCACAAACAGTCACACAGGCGGAAAACGAAGCACTTTAGGACCTATGTTCATATAAACTTTTGTTCTTATTTTTACCTCTACTATCATATGCTAAAATATTTTACCATAATTTCCGGACACCCTGTATATTGAAGCACAACTCCTTTAGTGCATATCATGAGATTTTAAACTTTAAACTGACACCAATCAGGGATCTACATGTTTTGACTGAAGAGCCCGATAAAATGACGCACAGCTCTCGTTTTACATTTTGACTAGCTGTCCATCCGTTCTTCGCTATTAGAGTTGAGGATAATATAGCAAAGGAAGATTGCTAGGCATTGAACTTCTGTCCTTCCTCCATCCCCCCCAACAGCTCCAGCTGTTTATATTCAGTTAAAATCAGCTGATCATTGAAACAGATGAATAAATACCTTAAAATTACTTCATCCTAAACTCTTATATGAGAGACGTTATCTTGCGTGCGTGCGTGCGTGCTTTCTTGCTTGCTTTTTCACAATTATCTCAAAAACGACTCCGAGGATTTCCTTCAAAGTCTGGAAATGTGTAATTTATATCTCAAAAACGTGTTTTATACAGATTACTTGCCAGAGAAAATCTAATAACGTGATAAAATGAATTTTAAAGCTGTAAAATATTAACATTGGCCTAATGAGTTGCCATGATAGCAAGAAAAAACAAATTCAAAATTCAAAATTATTTATTTTGCACAAAAAACTTTACAAATCGGATTTGAGTATAAATAAAATTTTTACAAAAGAAATAAACTTACAAATATACATGTATTGTGAAATTAGTTTCCACAAGGGAAGACCCGTGCGTGGAAATGAACAAGGAAAGGGTAAACAAATGAAGTAATCTTAGCAGCTGAATGCAATCTACAGCCATCAAGGAAAAATACAGTGTGGGTTGAAGATTGCATGGAGTAATAAAAAAGGTTTCTTCGTCAATTTTATGAGATTGAAATATTCTATAGTAATTGAATGAACATGGTAAACATGGAATAACACCAAGTAAGACTCGGTCTACCAAGTACTCAGTTATATGTTTCCATAGTCTAGTGCTTACGTCAATGACCTAACAATCTGCAGATCCGTGTTCTAATCCAAGTTATGTCGGTAATGTTTTTATGGGTAATGGGTATTTTCTATTTAATCATTCATTTGATTTAAATTTGCGTTATTTTTTTAGGTTTGGTCAACTTAAAAAGTTTCTAAACTTTTCTCACGATTCCAGTTAAATTTTAACCCTTTTTTTCTTTGGAGGCATTTTAGAGAAAAAAATTATTTCTTTTAAATCTTGTGTGTTTTTGGATTCGAGTCGGTCTTTATCGAGATTCTGGTCGGGCTGTGCCTAACCAGTACTGGTTTTAGTCCTGGTAGTGGTCTTGTCTTGGCCGTCCTAGTGTGCGTTTACCCTGAATAGTCCTCAAACTCTCATCAAAAGCTTCCAACTAGGTCATGGATCTTTTCCGTTATACGTATACCACTGTTTCGGGTTTGTTTTTCAACTTGATTTTGGTAAGTTAGGCTAATATAGGTTAGGTTAGGTAACCTAACCTAAACTAACCTAACCAACTGCAACTGACCATTAGACGGCCATACGCTGGCTTATCGCGTCCAAACAAAGATAACGGTAGATAAGATAACGAAACCGCAGGTAAAATATTCTTACAAGGAATTTCCATTTAAAAACTATTAATAACTATTATTTGACCTAGTTTATGGTGCTCGGTCAAAAATCGAGCTAGAAGGGTAAATTTGGAATGGTGGTATACGTATAACGAAAAATATCCTAGCTCATTTTGAATCCAACCCATCCATAAAGAAACTTTGAAATAACGAACTACATCATCCCTGCACACAATTTCCACATAACCGCACTCAAACCTTCCCATTATCCTTGCCCACCAGCGTGCAAGATCAGCGGTGGGAGGCCTTCGCGACTGCTTGTCTATAAACAGTTGGTTTTACGGCACAGTGGACAGGGTGAGTTTGGCGCCCCGGGCGCAACGCTGCCCCGTGGTAACCGACCCTCATTATTGCGCCCTGCTGTATGTGATTACGCCCGAGACGTAAAAAAACTCAAAGCCGGTGACATGTCTCGGTCGCTACCCCCTAATTACGTATTGAGACATAAACCACTGGTGCAATAGTTGCTCGCTGCAGCGCAGTGCATTGATGCATCCATGTGGTTAGTCCGGGGATTATGCCGGGTTGTAATGCAATTCGTTGCGGTTAATGATGGTGTGTAGACACTGGGGGGCAGGGCGGTGGTTCTGATAGGTGGGAAAGTGAGTGTGCAAAATGTGAGGTCGGAAAGGATTATCCTATACTCTTATATGAGTAATGTTATCGTGCTTGTATGCTTGAATGCTTACTTGCTTGCTTGCGTGCTTGCACAATTATCTCTAAAACGACTCCGAGGATTTCCTTCGAATTTTGAAAATAAGTTATTTTTGGCTCAAAAACGTCTTTTTTCAGATTACTTGGCCAGAGAAAATCTATTAACGTAATAAATCGGATTTTAAAGTTGTAAAATTTTAACATTGGCCTTACGGGTTGCCGTAATAGCAACGAAAATAAACAAGGAAAGTGTAAACAAATAAAGTAATCATAACAGCTGTTTGGAATCTACAGCCATCAAGGAAAAATATAGCAAATGGGATGAAGAGAACATAGAGCAATAAAAAGTTATCAATTTTATGACATTGAAATATTTTATAGTCCTGGATGAACTCGTACACATAATACAACACCGAGCAAGGCTCGGTCCACCAGGTACTAGTAGAATTGATACAACTATATGAAGAGCGGGAGGGAGGGAAATTTCACTTATCGTTCAAAAGCGCCAGGCATGTCCATCAGAAAACAAACGAAAACCAATGAGTATAATTTGTAAGATCCCGCTAAGTATATCATTGGCCGGAGCATTTTAGTTTTTTTGTCACGACGTTGTTTCCTATCGGATAATCATTTGGTTTGTTTTTCTTTATATCTTGCCCTAAAAGTTTACTGATTGTCCGCTAGATAGTAATACGGAGACATTGGAAGTTTTAGATATTTCGGAACTCCTCGAGTGTTTTCGTCTGCCTTCGAGGGGTTGGCCTGTCGCTGGCAAATTATATGTATATAAATTTTCTTCCCTCTCGCGCTTCATAGTTGTATTAAATCAAGTATAAAATAAATTTGTGCATGGTTTCAAATTACTTGTTGTTATGAAGACAGTGATAATAACAATTCTTGTTTGAAATATTGGTTGATTACATTCATGTAATATGGGTAAAACTTCATGAAAGAATTAATTTATTGACAACACATTGTTAGTAAAAATTACGTTGCCACGCGATTCAATTTTTAAAGCATTCAAAAATTGTTGAGTCTAATAATTTTTATTCGTAAAAATGTTATTAAAGCTGCTCTTAAAATGGTCTTTCGATGCCTCCTAGGGATTTTGGTGAGTCAGCTAGAATGTCAATATTGTATATACATTAATGTATCGACCAACATTCTATATTTTCCAAAATAAGTCAAGTAAAACAATTCTTTGACTAATTTTTTGGATCTCCAAATGGAATCGTACTATGACGATAATACAAACGTTCCTTGAAAGTCTGAGCAAAAACCATTTAGCTATAAAATATCCTTTATAAATAATATTTTTCTATTCTTCCCATTCTTATTTATTTTATTACATTAAATATCATAGCATAACAGATATATTGCAACGTCTCATTCATTTTACGATACTGACGAGCTTAATCGACCCTAAAACTGATAATCACACTAAAGTATTCTAAGTCAATGATCTATTACGTATAAACATTTTTATATTTCGTGATGGTTATATTTTACTCAAAATTTCTAATTTTTCTTTACTTATTTTGACTCAAAATACTCTATATTATCAATGGTACTATTATATCAATGCATCATTACTTGCGTCATTAAGAACATTGGACATAGTAATGACTAATTTCTTGAAAAGAGCCCTAACTTCAAATTACATTCGACATTTCTTTGAGTTTAAATACTATGCAATGGTATGTAGATTATATGAATGATTGATTATTAGCACACTGCTGAGTAGGTAGTCTGTCTCTGCCAATATATATTGTCAACACCAGAATTGTCACTTAATGCATTTATACTTGGCTTACAACAAGCAAGAAGGTGTGTCGACAAATATGTGTTGTATATGTGTTGACAAATATGAAATACAGTTTTATGACTCTTAATATCTCAGGGAGGGGATCGTGGTGGAAAATAACCTTAGCTCTTTTTGGAATCTAATAATGGATTGCCAATTTTGGTGAATTTGGTAATCTTTAAGTTTTTTATGTTCAGAAATTAATTACACGTCATTTATATTATTTTCTTGTTTTAGATCGTGATGGAGAACTAAGAGGACAGTGACAATACGGCTCAGTTTTTTAGAGAAATGAGCAGCTAGTAAAGCATCGAAATTCTCCTTCACTCAATGTGAAGACATATACTGTGTGTCCTTTCAAGTAGTTAAAACGTGTTCTGGTGATTATTATTCGATTTAATTGTGAATTGCCGAACACAGAAAATACTCAATTTTAATTGACGAACGGCATTTTTCAATTTTTGAATGACCGCCATTTTTGACTGGAACATGATATCGACTTCCGGTTTGCGGCGTTGTGTTTCTTTTAACAAGCCCTTTAAAATAAGCCGTCGCACGATGGGTGTTTACCTTTAAAATTTTGGGGCTACCCCCTCAAAATCCAATTTTGGGGGCAGGGGTAGAAATGACATGTACATTAAAAAGTAGTTTCTTTTAGTACTATAAGGTATGCAAAATATCGTTTTGATATCTGGGTTACTTTAAAAGATATTAAACCGGTCCGGGACTTTTGGGACACGCAGTAAAATGATTGTATTTAAGTATCGTTCCAAATTCAATACTTTGTTGTTTGGGTGACCGAACTTTATCCTGTATACCACCACAATCAAATAACGCAAAAAGCCTGAGAACAGACTAATAATAGTTACGTAAAAAAGAACCCATGCGTAATGGGAGTTGGATATTAATTGAACTTCGCCCTCAACAGAAACCATTAAGTTTGGCCTCAGCTGGCTTGAACTAGAAAGTAAATTTCAAAAAAATCCGTGAATATAAGCGCTCTCCAAGCGCTGAACCCACTACACAACTTGAACGCTTCATTTTACCTACACTCTAGACTTTTCTCTGTCGGCGAGTTAAGGAAATTTTAATATTTGACTCATGAATATGCAAAACTCGTATGTGACCTTCTGGGGGATTCTGGGCTGGTCCTTCTTGGAAGGTTACTTACCACGCTGTAATCCATCAGAGACCGAATATTCACCGACCGAGAATTCATCAGAGACCGGCATACATGGTGGAGTTGACAACCAAAGGCCAGCCTCAAATACTATTTCCCTTGAATGAAACCAATGAATACATTGCTGAAACTGAGAAGTAATTTTAATCTGCGAGAGGACAGATCGGGAAAAGTCCTATACTAGTATTAATAAAGTTAATTAGAACAATCTAAGTATAGGTCATACCAAACTACATGGCCCGGGCTTAGTTCTCAATACTATTAGCAGCCAATTATAATATTAACGGCCAATATTAAATGTCCTATATGGGCGGGATTTATCACGTCATCTGACACGACCTTTACTTATATTCTTCCCATTAAACCCTACTAATACTCGCACAGGGAGAACAGAGTATTTAAGTAAGAGTAAAACACGTAGTAGTGTAAGACCAAGTAAAGCCTTAATACATCTAGGTTTTCTTATTCCTTAAATTTTTAATTTATCGTAAAAAGACCCAAAATTAATTTTTGATCCCTGAAGGATCCCAATAATTGATTACATTTTACACAATTATCTCTTTTTAGAGATCCATCATACTGGTCTAAATTCAATGACAAAATATTTTGGTTTGTTTTTACTCATTGCTTGATTAAAACATGTGACTGAGTTTGGTTAACATTTTGTTGTTATACCGTAACCAACATGGCAACTGATTAAGCCTATAAGTTTTTTTAATAATTTCAAATCCATCCTGTTATAATCATCAAAAACTACAGAAAATTATAATTCAGTTGTGCATTACCACAAAAAAATGCGCACAATACCAACGCGCAAGCTGCAAGTTGTTTTTGCTGACGTTTTGACCTCTAATGCATGATCTATATACAAGTGTTGAATAATCATTTAATATGCCATCAACCTATACGGAATATTTTGAGGCAAATATTTTCATAAGAATGTAGAATGTATGTGTTCCCTTAGTAGCTCTGCTGCTTGATAAGACCAATTTATTCTTTATCCAGGAATGAAAAAAAACAAGAAAGAAATTTTTTAACTGTGTGCGCAGACTTTCCCTCGTCGCATACAGGTTGAGGAAAAATGATCTCTAAAATCATGCTTGCCTACTAATTATACAGAAGCCAATCCGGTAAACCTGCCACTACGAAGTATTGCTACTCCTCTCTCACCACCAAAAGAACACACTTCCTCCTTTAGAGACAATAACAACTTCAACCTCTCCACACGTGCTATTCCATTAGCACCGTATCAAAGTCTAACTTGCAAATGCAGTCCTGATTTCACTCGGGGGTTGAAAGTCAATTGCACTCCAGGACTCGCTCGAGTATGTCTTTTGAAAGTCCTCGAGTCTAATCAATTCAGCACTACTTAGACATAGAGCTGGGTCACCCCCCCCCCTCTTTACGTCTACCCCCGCAGCTATAAAGGGCGGGCCGCGACAAACGCGACGATTTGAAGTAATAAGTACGTTAACTCTTCTGCAAATGAATTCGCAAACGAAATCACAGGGTTCAATTACCTCTGTGGTTCTCTGTGGAGTGGCTAATAATGCACTTAGGTGGTATATTGAACTCTGTTAGTTTTCAAGCTGAAAATAATAGTCTGTTAAAGGTTTTACTACAATAGAAATAAGGTAATTTTAAACTGAGTGTGAACGAATGTATGATATACATACAAGTGTTAAATAATCATTTAAGTTGCCACAGCCTATACGGAATATTTTAAGGTGAATATTTTTGTAAGATCAATGTAGAATGTATATGTTCCCTTATGTAGCTTTGTAGCTTGCTAAGACCTATTGATTCTTTATCCAGAATTATTAATTAAAAGCTCAGTCTCCTATAACAAAATCAAAATAAATGCATTATGTATTTGAACTCTTCTTAATTCAAATAAATGGCAAAAGAGTATGTGTTTTTGCTGCTAGATTAAAATAAATTAATAAGTTTATTATAAATTAATATTTTACTTATCTATAATAACTTGCGTTGGTCCATATTTAAAGAAATGCTATGTATTGAGTGGATGTCTAATGCAGTGCTGTGTTTTAGCTCAGCCCGTTCAAAGCCCAATGCCAAAATAATTAAAATTAGCCTTATACTGACTAGACTAGGCCACTTAATTTGACTCGCACTATATTTTTATATTAGCATCTAATGGCACTCCAGATTCAAGCCTGTTGATTGAAAATAAAACTTATTTTTTAAATCCTCTGACACTATCCATATGACCAAAACTACTGTATTAATATTATAAATGTGAAAGTGAGGGCGTTTGTTTCTTATTCCTAAACCACGCTTAGTCTACTGAGCTATTTTTTTTCGTAACTAGCTCTCTTGATAACGTTATAGTAGCTACGGGCAATTTACTGTTTACACTGCAACAAAGCCAATATGATAAATTATTTTCATTTAATAATAATTAATTTTATCTATCATTTTTAATTTTTTTATTTATATACATAATTTTACCCAAATCTATTTCATTTAGTTTATTAAAAAAATTTAAATTTTTTTTGGAATTTCAATGTTTTTAGAGTAGTTTTTAAAACTTACTTTCCATTCTCATATTGCTACCTCACTAATGTAGCTGATTAAAAGATCAAATCCATCGTTTGTTTTAATGATACAAGCTTTGTTTAAAACTTACCTCCTAATTCAATAAATGTTCAGAAACGGGCTCCATATTAATATTTCTACATTACTTTGACATAATGATGTAAAAATATTTATTTAGAATAGAAGACATTACCACACGTATATTTACTCCTTTATCTAGATCACATTGAAAATTAAATTTTCCATGGAAACCAAACCATGATTTAAAATGTTATGTAGCCTAGCAGATAACAAAGAAATTTATTAATGCTAAAAGTATTATTTACAATAAATTCCACAACTAGGAATCAAAGTTTTATTATTGATCGTTCTGTTTAAAATTAAGAATAAAATATTACCTTTCACAATGTTTTTTTTTCTCTAGCTTCGTTTATTTATAGTCTATTATATTAATTTATAGTCTGCCACCGAAAGATGAACTCTAATATTAATGTTAATTTTGATGGAATCCCTGATCAGGCTTTGCCTTTGGGGCCCTATTTTTCCTCTTGGATTTGTATTTTTCACGTAACAGATTGTTACCATATGTAGTGACGTTGTATATGAGGAAAATAAATCATTTATTCATTTATTCATTTGTGTTTTCATTTAGACTATTTCATCGAAGTTTTCTTAGACGCAATTGTTAAATTTATTTGTAGAGTTCGTAGTTAATCCTTACTGAAAATTTAATTTCCTTAGCTGACACTGATAAAATATTGTTTGTTGCGTTTCTATTGAAAAAATGTTTTAATTCCTAAGTTATTTCCTTGAGGTAAACGACAAAAATTCTCACTTATTGCACCACTGCCCTCAAGCACATTTTCACTTATATTTAACTTAGGCTGAGCAGAGGTTAAACCAGACAAACCTTTGGCCTCTGAAGATGCATAAAACGTCACCTAAACACTATTTCCTCACCAACCAATAGCTTCACCTACCAGGCTGTAAACGCGCCTCCACTGGGGTGTAGGGAAGGCAACGATATATCGATATTTTTGATACATCGATATTCTGGGCCCGATATATCGATATTTTTGATACATCGATATTCTGGGCCCGATATATCGATATTTTTGATACATCGATATTCTGGGCCCGATATATCGATATTTTTGATACATCGATATTCTGGGCCCGATATATCGATATATCGCCATCGACAAATTCATCCCGATAGTTTCGGAAACATCGATATTTTTGGTCCGATATATCGGATTCATAAAATGACAAAAATTGTCATAGTAATTTTCTTGGAAATTCAGGTTCCAATCGCAAACCCATATAACATTTTGAATGTATTTTTTAACAATCCACTAATTTTAAAGCAATTTTATTTTTAATTTTAATGGTCTCTCTTTTCGTCTACAAACGTTTCAGTTGGCTGCCCTGCTCCCCTGAATGCCTGAATGCGAATTCTTTTGTTTTTGAACGCTCTCCCAGATAAATAGGATTGGAAGTGAAACAAGTTTGACAGACTGCTTTTAGCTACTTTGTGTTCAATTTTTTTTTATTTGCATTGAATTAATTTGGGTTTTTAGGGTATTTTCAATAATTTTTCTTTGTATGAAAGTATTTGCATGTTTTTTTTGAAAGTGTATAACTTTATTTTTTCATGATGTTTGAAATTAAAGATAACATCTTTCGTGATTCTGTTTACTTAACTAACACTTATTATTCCTTGTGTTTGCACATTTGAACTTACAATAAGCAGTTTTCTTGTCAAAAAGCGAAGTAAAATTTTCTATGTATCTTTAACCCGATATATCGATATTTTAGAGGTCGGAAAACCGATATATTGACAAATCGAAAAATTTTGCCATCCCTATCTCAAGCACATCTTCACTTATAATCTTTAACTTAAATTGAGCAGAGGTTAAACCAGACTTAAACCTTTGGCCTCTGAAGATGCATAAAACGTCACCTAAACACTATTTCCTCACCAACCAATAGCTTCACCTACCAGGCCATAAACGCACCTCCAATGGGGGAGGGAGGGCGCACGATGGTCATAAACCCACTTTATGTGCCCCTCTGCCCCCCAGACTGCCCCCGGGCAGTAAAAATGCCCCCACTGGGCACACGAGCACACGTCCCCGCTCATCCACGACAATTTCTAAAGACTTTATGGTTTCGCCCATTAAACCTATTGTCACAGCTATGGTTTATGAACCTGCTCGACTCCTCGGCATTCTAGTCTCGCTTAAACACTATTCAAGTCCGGATTGAGATCGGTTAAGGGGAGTTTTATGGGGTTTCAGGTTCCTTTATGCGAGGGAGATTGAGTTATAAAGGTGGTATTTCGTCAAGATTGCGTCGTACCGATTTCAGCTACGAAATTAATTTTTAAGATTATCGGCTGCTATGAGACTTTTGATTTTATTCCCAATGTTATTTAAAGGACCCAAATCGTTCTTTAAGGGCTTCCCAAGGGTTTCTAGATTTATGCATTGAGATGAAAAAAGGCACATTTAGACTTTAAGAGCTTTCAAACAACACGTTAATCATCAACATTGACCCAATAGTTAGTACATAATCTTCCAAACGAAAATTACCTTTTTATTTTAAGAAATAGATAAAAATATTGTGAATTAATAAAGATTGCCTGATTTTTAAGTCCACCGAGTTGTTTTTCAACAGCAATCCGTCATACCCATTAAGAAACAGAAGTAAGTATGTTATGAAAATGGCAGGTTATCAGATACTTATAGGGAGGGATACCAGAAGTTTGATGACAATTCAGCTAAGTGGAAGTTGAATGAAGGATATTATGAAATATTATAGTTCATAACAAGAGTGAAAGTTAGTCTCGAGAATCGAGCACTACATAATGGTTAAGAATATGTAAAACCACTTTCACTTGTGTTCCAAACGATACTATTCGCTACACAGATGGTGAATCACTAAGGTATATTATGGTTTATGTCGGAAAAATAAAGAAAAGAGAAAGTAATCATTAATTTGCAAAGTAAACATTGATTTTAATGATTGCTTTAATTTTCATTCATTTAATGATTGATTTTCACAGGTGACTAGCAAAACGAAAACAGGCGATTTCTCAGTAATGTTCCAAGTATTATTTTTTAGAACACTTTCGCTTTTTTGTTCCTAAATGTAAATAAAATTAATACCATCAAAACACAATTATTTAATTGAATAAATAAATAAAAAATAACTGTACGCCTCTATAAGCTTTGTTTTTTGGAGCTAAACAAGATAACTATAATGGTATAAGATATTTTACGTTTAACTTGCGAATAACCACTAGATCTACCTCTTCAGCCTTTATCACCGTATTACATTGCTATATGAAAAGACTGGTCTTTCCGAACATCTCATCATGACGCTGTGACTACACGACACTCTCGTGTGATAATGGAGCCATAATGATTTCTCTCTCGAGCGAGCACATCCTCGATTTATCATTCCTGTGCCCGTGAAACGGCCCGATGATAGTTCCGACAATTATACAGGCCTAAGTGAACATTTCATTACATGCAGGAGGGGCTGGGCGCCCCGCTCACAGCCTTTTGCACGCCGATAATGCACTCCCCTTCTTAAAACTGTTTTTGCAAAGATCTCCACCTGGGAAGCCTGGCCGATCTGCCCCAGGGCGTAGGGTGTCTTTTTTTTAGTCCGTGAGTTTAATTCTAACTTGTCTGTAGAGGAAAAAATTGGACCTGGTTGAAGATGGGGAAAAATAGTTGAACATGTTTTCCCTTGGCGCGATTGGTTAGTGAAAAAAGTGAAACGCTTCCTTCTCTTGTAATTTAATTTTATAATATTTACTGTCTCTTTGCTGAAGATAGAATGCTGCAAGATTGCGACAGTCCTTATCTCTCCTTCATACTTGACAATAAATACCCACCTGGATAGGTCAGCATTTAAAAAAATAGCAAGTATTGTAATAGTATATTTCATTACAAGGACCTAAAGTGACGCTTTTCGTAGAAGGTCAAGTTTTACAACCGAGGCTGTAAGCCGAGGTTGAAAAATGACCGAGTAACGAAAAGCAGCTTTAGGTCCGTGTGATGAACTATATTTTTCGTTATATTGCTCAATACAATACGTAAACTACTTAAGAAAACCAAAATGTTACAGCTTGTTTACCTTAAAAGATGCCTTCAAAAGATGCCACCGTCTTGTTCTTGCTATTTGAAGCAATCAGCTGATTGTCTGTTTCATTTGTGTTAGGGTAGACCGACAACAATGAACAACTATCGACGTATCGAACGCATGTAACAATCGATTGGTGAAATGAGCGAGTTTCACGAATTGATTAAACTGACAACAATTAATGTTTCGATAATAACGATGAATGTTTCGATTATTTGTAATAGAATGAATATCGTTCGATTATTACGACGTACTCGGCACTTTATGACTTTTATAGTCCTAGGACTATAAAGAGTCAGCTGGTATCGAGTACATCAGCTTTTAATTCCTAGGATTAATAAGAGTGTATTTAGGTCCGGAAAATATGCATTAAAAACATCTGTTTTTGGAGCAGTATAACGAAAATTGCATTATGTAGAAACTAGCAACTGTGGCTGGTTATTGGTTAGAATGACGTTTGATCACATTTAAAATCAGGATGCACAGTAGTTTTCTTTTAGATTTATTGGAACCGTAACAACTTAGTTGGTGAAAATCATTAGGAGCGTGACTTAGCAAATAACAAGCGGCAAAAATCGGATACAAAAAAATTAAGACATAAAGTGATTATAATTGAGTAAATTCAATCAAGATATTCTGTAATACCAAATAATTGGCGGTAAATTCGCCTCTAAGTTTAATACACCTTTTTGAGATACCTTACACTATAAAATACCAAATACGGTGAAGTAATAATAAAATAATACTTATGTAGCCAAATATAATTGAATTGTTTGCCCATATTTTTTACACCGGTAAGGAACTTAAATCATCTCAAAACGGCATCACTAACCACTTCAACCGATAGTTCCCCGACCATTCAATTCTTGGACGTACATCATCGGCAAGACACAAAAGGGTCTTCCCGCTTTGGGAACTAACTGGGCGGGAAGTCGGCAGATCCAGCGTGACTGTAGGAAACGGGAAACGCGGCGACACCCCGACAAAGCCAGGGCGAGATTTACCGATGCCTACATTGTTGGCGCAGAATTTATACGCGTCTCCCCTACGTCTAACGCAAGGCTTAATTGATCTGTAGTGCAGGAAATGCGTGTATCTCACAGGACTGGACCTGGTCGTAGATTGTGGCAACAATGAGACTTGTCTGACATTTCTGATTAACGTCTTGGGAAGAGGTAGGCCTACCGTACTGCCTGGGAAGGTGGGAAAATGGGTGAAAATTGTAGGTGAGACAAAACTTTTTCTCTCGGCAACGGTGAATCGAAGACACGTCCGTTGCAGCGGACGTGCTGACTCAGCGAATTTCAAATTATTAATTAAATAATGTGGACCAAGTCTCACATCACAATATCAAGTTCTCCTTTGATATCGCGTCCATTAAGCGAGTTAAAGAAATTTTTAAGAATGACATATAATTTGAGTTTTTAGGTTTTCTTCCGAGGAAATAATATGGAAATGGGGGAATATATTATATGTATTCTAGAATAACTCGAACAGATGACAAGTGCAAAGTTTTATTAAGATAGGTTTAGAATAGTATATTTCATTACAAGGACCTAAAGTGACGCTTTTCGTACAAGGTCAAGTTTTACAACCGAGGCTGAAAAATGACCGAGTAACGAAAAGCAGCTTTAGGTCCGTGTGATGAACTGTACTTTTCGTTATATTGCTCAATACAATACGTAAACTACTTAAGAAAACCAAAATGTTACAGCTTGTTTACCTTTGAAGATGCCTTCAAAAGATGCCACCGTCTTATTCTTACTATTTGAAGCAATCAGCTGATTGTCTGTTTCATTTGTGTTAGGGTAGACTGACAACAATGAACAACTATCGACTTATCGAACGCATGTAATAATCGATTGGTGAAATGAGCGAGTTGATTAAACTGACAACAATGAATGTTTCGATAATAACGATGAATGTTTCGATTATTACGACGTACTTGGCACTTTTTGACTTTTATAGTCCTAGGACTATAAAGAGTCAGCTGGTATCGAGTACATCAGCTTTAAATTCCTAGGAATAAAAAGAGTGTATTTAGGTCCGGAAAACATGCATTAAAAACATCTGTTTTTGAAGCAGTATAACGAAAATAAATAAACTGTACAGTTTCAGCGAATTTCCAATACAGGACAAAAGGAACACCAAAACCAAAAGTGATTATAGTCCCGGGTGGGATAATATAATACAATTTCATGTAATAAATATTACATAGCGCAATATTATTATAATATTGTACTTAAATAGTACTTAAAATATTAAGGAATAATAGTACTTAATAACTTATAATAGTAGTAACTTATAATAGTAACTTATAATAGTAGTAACTTATAACTTAATAACTTATAATAGTAACTTAATAATAGTACTTAATAACTTACTTGGAATAATAGTACTTAAAATATTAAGGTAACAAAAGATTACCTCAAAACAATTTTGAAATAGTTTTAGAGAACAACGAAATGATTGTTAAAAGTAGTAGAACCTCGTTAAGACGACTCTATAAAAAACTCGATAAAAAGTGTTATTTTGTAATTCCCTTGCAATAGCAAGAACGCTTAATTTTTTGGTAACACTCAATTTTCCTTGAATCTTTTGAGGATTTTTTTCTGGTTTTGTCATAATTTTATAAGAGTCCACCGATGGCAAAATTTGTTTTAAGAATCCTCTTCAGCGTCTTCTTATCGTTGCAAAGATGAATGTTTTAAAATGAAACGAACCCATGACTATTGAGGTGCAAGAAGACTAAAAGTAGATCAAAAGAATATTAGACATGGATCAAAAATGTTGCAATGTTATCAATTATTACATAATTATATTGTACTTCGAACAAAAGTGTAATTGACTCGTATACAGAAGTTTTTAACTCTAACACTGTACTTAATAATAGGAAGCAAACTGTAACTTGGAATTATGTACAAGAAGTTTTTTTAGTGATATTGAATTATATTAGTCTGTATTCTTCCTTTTATTCTTAGAAGCTTCAGAACAATTGTTTCTGTTAATTACATCAATACTGTATAATACGAAGTTTTCATAGCGATTGTACGTTTGCTAGTAATTTTGAAGTCCGCATCTGGATACGATTTTAAAACTAAGTTATAGTTTTAAAATGTTTTCAATACCTATATTTTCCCTGGATTTCAGGGACTACTTTGCATTGCCCTCTTCTGCTATCATGTTTTGTAGGGACTCTGGATCATGGTTTTAATTCATGTAGAATATACATGACAATAAATCTTAAAATTGAATCATTTAACACCGTGAGAATCGGTTGGATAATATTAGGCCTGTTGTTATCTCATTACTCCTCCAATTAGTGTTTCCTGGAGGAAGAAGTCATAAAAGGCTTAAATTAATTGTGTGAATCGGTCTAATTAGCTATATGTTTCCATCTGGTGTTGGTTTGGTAAATAGAACGATGCGTTTTAGAAGGCTTGCAAATATTGATTTTTAACTAAAATTGTTTATACGTGGCTTCCTCTTATAAGGAGAAAGAAAAATTTTATAAGAGAGGAGGAAAAATTTGTGGAATCCTTAGACACAGTAATACTTGCTTTTAATATTTTACCACCTATTTCTGTTTAACTTTAGTTGTTTTTGAAAAAAATTGTGGGTAGTTTTTTAATCCCTCAAATCTTTTATTATTTAATGACATCGCCATTACAGACATCAACGTAATAGAAGGCTTAATATGGTTTGAATTGGGGATTATGAGTATGAGTCAGTATGAGTGAGTTGTGTTTAATATAATAATATTTATAGGTAATACCATCATAATTTCAAAAATACTCAACATAACAACATTCCAATCAAATAATAATTAATTTATTACTAGAGATATAGCTGTTTCTTTCATTAGATGTATAAGATAACCAATTATTTTTCTTGTCTTTGATCAAAATCTTGATTGTTTATTTGATGTTTTTCAAAGATGGGAAACTGTATTCCAAATACTAAGAGTATTAAGAGTTTCTTGAAAGGGGGGGGGGATGTTGTATATGTAATCGGCATGATCTTTCGACCACATCATCAACGAACTAATTTAGATTTTTCTGTATATTATAAATATTACTAATTGATTAATGTCTTCAATCCTCTTAAAGTATACTTTTATTTTGTTCAAATCAGCTTTATAAAAATTTTAATTCTAAAAAAATCGCTTTTCTAGCCTGGTATTTAAGGGGATCCGACACTATTTTTCAAAAGTGATGTTCTTAGATTCAGCATTTAATAGCGAACATGTGTGTGCAATTTTATGCCAATCGGAATATTTTTATGATAAAATTTACATAAATGTACAACAATGCGAGAATTGCCCAGGCGAATTCTAGTGTGAAAGAAAAGACTTACAAAACTTTGAGAGCCGTTTTCTCAGAATTGTGTTTTTCTATGTTTTGTCCAACAAAAGTTTGAATAACTATGAAGGTACTAGGTCTATTGTAATACAATTTTTACCACATCATCTTAATACTATTTGAAAGATTCTTGTGTATAGGAATCACAATACAAGCAGATTTAATATAAAATTTAATACTATTTATTTTTAAAAAACCCGTTTTCCCCGTTGTAAAAATGTGATATTGAAAATATGCTCACCACATTATTGTTTTTTGAGTTACCATGGTTTCTATACACCAGTTTTTTCCTTTTTATGTAAGGAATAAAATGGTAGCTTGGTTTTTGCAATTAGTTGAGTAATAACAAAGTTATTCAAAGAAATAAAATATACGAAAAATTTGTAAAAAACTTAAAAAAGGACCGAAACCATGAAATTTTATTTAAATATATCCTATATTTCACATCAAATCTTCCAATTAGCCAAGTATTTATAAAAAAAATACTAAAGTCATAAAAAAGTGAAAAATAATAAAAGTTGGAGATAGTGGCGGCTCCCCTTAAAGACTGGACGAATCAAGAGGTTGCGTATTCAATTCCCGGCAAGTTCACAAAATTAAGTGACATTTGGACCTCTTTCTCTTAAAGGCATTAGTGTATCTCTGACAAAAAAACATTCTGTTGGCGTTGACGATATAAAAATGGATCATTGACTTCATCATTTACGATTCGATGAATAGCTTTATATATATTTCACCTAAACTCAAATTCTTTTAAACCTTAGAGCTCTTAATATTTTTTTATTCCGTTGATTCAGACAAGCCCACAAACGGACGTAGGCTAAGTGTAAATTGCAGCTATTTTCACCTGAACCTGACACTTTTCAACCTAAGAGCATACGATAATTTTTTGATAATTCCGTTGGTTCAGCCAAGCAAAAAGCCAAGCCCACACGTGGACGTACGTGTAAATTAAAGCAATAAACCATAATGACCCTATAATTACTATGGTCTACCATAGTACGGAGGCATACCGCACGAGCGCGTTGGTGGGGGCGCGACGGTGCTGCCACCTGGCGTGTTGTAGCGGCAGCGACTGTAACTGTTGTCGCATCTGGTCCAGATCCGTTTCCGGTTACTCGAATGATGCCTTATTTGCATTGCAGAACAGTCGGTCACCGGCACGCACGACACCAACGACTTGCTTAGTTTTACTATGAAAAAATTTAACATTTATTTAATTCGTCAGAGTAATGTATTATTTAGTTAAATATTTTCATTTGATTCTATTTTAGTTTACTTGAAAAATTAATATAGTCTTGCTTTGCCGTATTTTACATAAAAGCGAACCTTAGAATAATTCATAAAATCTATTGTACGCATAACTCGACAGTATGTTGAAAAACAGGGGGTTATAGAAATATCTTCAAAAGTGCTTTTGTTGTAAAATTTGAACAATAGACTAACATTTAGGGAATATTTTGTTTTGGGCACTATTTTTTAAAGCTTTCTTGTTTATTTGATTTGGTATAAAATCTCTACAGTCATGTTCAATTTTGTTTTACAAAACCACAGTACATCTAACAAGATGTTATTACCTATTATTTAAGCTGTCGTGTTCTATTAATAACTATCCCACGCTCATCCTTCACTCATATTCACGCAAGTGCGTCCCGGTCTTAAGAGGTTTTAAAATTTTTGAAAGGTGTTTTAATTTAGAAAAAACATATTTCTAACATTTAAACTTAATCCTAATGTTATAATTACCACAATAGTATCCACTACAACCAGTAAGACGTGAAAAACATATAGTTGTTGGAGAACTTCTATTTCTCTGTCGCTTTAAGATACTTCCACATTTGAAAATAATTTTAGAATTATGATAATTTTTTTTTATATTAATATTTTGCTTGTACAACTTTTTATTATCTTAAATTTTAATGCAGCTATCTATAAAGACAATGTTAACACCAATGTTTATTTGAATGGAAATTGATATCCTCCTGTTAACATCTAAAACTGTTGATACACCTGAAAAAGCATCGTAAATAAGTAACTGTTAGGGAACAAAATCCCCTCCAGACTGACAAACGATACTTAAATTCCATCCCAAAATTTAAATACCAACGCCCCTCCTCCATATTTTTAGACAGTTCTTTCCCATAGCTGCAAGCCTCCGTCAATTGGTTCACTATAGACACGCAAGGCGCAAGGCGCGGGCCACAATAGGTATCATACCGGGACTGACGTGTCCTGATTACTTCCTTGTATTTGGGACAGCTGTCCAAGTCCCAGTCGCGGCGCCGGTCCCAGGTGGGACAACACTTCAGGCGCTACACAAATACAAAGCCCATTATTTTAACACGGGGGCTTTTACTTGAAAGATGTCTTCTTTTATGTCCCACGAAGGAGAGAGATTTGTACGTTAACAAGGCGGGAGGGCCAGCTGGAGATGCTGGTCGAATAAAGATGATAGTGGGGTCGTGGGTTGAAGATTTTAGTGTTCATAGAAAAATTACTCAATACCACGTTTTGTATCGTACAACTTTCGGTACAGAATTGCTGCAAAGATTTTGTAGTTTTAATCAGCAATAAAACCATGAACAACGTTTTGGCAGTTCAACACAATGTAGCAGTTTGTATAGTTACCAAATTCACAAAATTAAAGTATTCTCTCTTAGAAATTGTTTCTTTAAAAAATTTAAATTGAAAAGCTAAAATTGATTGGTTAATGAGCAAAATTATTACATTGGTGATAAAATTTATAAAAAATACTAGGTCAAATACTTTAAAATTCACAACAAGAAAAAGAGATTAACAATCATTAAAAAATCGTCTAAAAACTAAATGGTTCCAGTTTTTACATACCCAGTATTCAAGGGGTGCACTGTGATCCCGGCAAGACGAGAACTGCTGCTGATTTACCTCAACTTACCAAACCCTTGACTTCTCCCCCATTGACCAATGACTTGCAGGTTACTTGATCTATTTAGCTGTACATGCTTGTTTGAACAAACTAAGACTTGAATGCCACTTCTGACGCTACATCAGTAAAAAATTATTTCTTTTAAACATTATAAATTATATATTTTTTTATAATTACAAAATTGCTACAACAATCATGAATTTTAGCAGACGATCTGTGGGGTCTCGACTTTGTCACCATCAGTAATGCAACCCAGAACCATAATTTAAATTTTTAAATATTTATTTTAAGTGTCAAATAGCAAAAGAACATCTGATACAAATATAGTAAAATTTTATAACAAGTGTGCTAAAAACATATTCCATTGCGAATTTCACATTTACGGTAATTTTCGTTTTTAATTAAAATAAATATTGAACCAATTCATAAGAGAGAAGGCAAATTCAATAAGCGTTATGAGCAACCATTTCAGAAATGTTTTGTTATTGGTTTACATAAAATAAATATTCAAATTTACAGTAATTTACATACTCTGAAAATGTATGCGTCTAAAATGGCTTGGGTGCAGGTTAATATTATTACTGTATTCAGAAAGTTAACCGTAAAAAACATGGGAACTGCTTTACTCCCTATATTATATCAAAATGATTTTTTTTAAGTATATTTATTTGAAAAGTAAACGTAAAATTTCATTTACGATACGGTACGACAAAGTTACATTACACTTTTTTAAATCCTAAATTACTACGTCAAATAATTGGTGATAAAATTTAAGCTATTTATTAACGCTAATTTATTAAAAGCTGTTTAATAATTTTACCAAAAAAACTGGAGCAAACGAATCAACATTTGAATCTAGTTCTCGATGAAAACCGAATCATTTCACCCATTACCATTTTTCTGTGTGAACATTAAAACTAGTAGTTTCTCGCAGCGCTGGGACTACCTGGGCCCGACCTGATTTAAATGAGCGCAGCCGCGTTGTAGGGTGTCTTCCTAGGGGTTCCTTGGGGTAAGATTTTGGCACCCAAAAGCAGGGGAGGAAACAATGGTGACCTAGGCCACGCAGTGAATGCCCCAGATTAGTGAAGGGGATGGCCTACCAACGGAACAGCTGGCGTCGCGCACAAGCCGCCTTCCAGAAAACATCCTTAGCTCTCATTTGCATCATTTCAAAATGATTACACGCGATTAAAGGTGGTTGTAAAAAGGTAGATGTCCATATTGTTTCGACTGAGGGTAGACTCCTGCTATTTAGTAAAAACTATTGGATTTTAGATACGGTACAAAATCTTGATGTGACTAGAAGATTGGTGCACAAGCTAGAAAACATCCTTAGCTCTCATTTGCATAATTTCAAAATGATTACACGGGATTATAGGTGGTTTTGAAAAGGTGGAGGTCTATTTTATTTTGACTGAAGGTAGCCTCTTGCTATTTAGTAAAAACTATTGTATTGTGGATAGAAAATCTTGATGTAACCACAAGATTGGCGGACAAGCCAGAAAACACCCTTAGCTCTCAATTGCATAATTTCTAAATTATTACACGGAATTAAAGGTGGTTTTAAAAAGGTAGAGGTCCATTTTATTTTGACTGAAGGTAGCCTCTTGCTATTTAGTAAAAGCTATTGTATTTTAGATACAAAATCTTAATGTGACCACGAGATTGGTGTCATAAAGTCGTGGCAGATGATTTTTAACGTATGTCAGAAATTAAGAATGCTTCAAAGTTCACTTGTGACAAAAAACTGAAATTTTCTGTGAGAGCATTAATCGGGGACTTGGAAGGATTTTCGAAAGGATTTAATCAGGTATTTTTGTGAAGTTGCAAAAGGCTGTTAAAAACGACATTGAACAACTTGCATCTGGTTTGTTTCCTGACCTGTGTACAACTCTATTCTAAATATTTAAAAAATCGTTAAAATTTTGATAGTTAGATTGTGCAGGGCGGATTTGCTTTTAATCATCCAAGTTAAGTTGATTTGTTATTTTATCATGTGATACGGAAAATGAAAGATTAAGAAATATTTTACCAAGCGATGCATTCTTATTGCAAAACCGATTTGAAAAGAGAGTCATCCACGATGCTTGTCCGATCAGTTGTTCGATAGAACACGAATGAAAGAAAAGAAAAATTAATGGCATAATACAGTTTTTCCATTATACAGTAAGTAAAAAATGGACAAAAATGACAGGTTGGAAGTACAATCAGATGCCAATCTCTTTTATGTATTGAATGCATTAGTCTACATTGTTTTTTATACGGCAGAAGAAATTTTAAGTCAAATTACTGACGTTTATTTATACTTTAATTGTACAATATTAACCTGCCCTTCAAACAGGCTAATATTGAAGCCTAATATTTGCTAATATTTGCTTTTGGGGGAAAATTTTCTAAATTTCCGTAGTTTGTAAGAGTTATATTTTAGGAACTTTTTTACTTATCTATATATTAGCGTACACTTTCTTGTTATTGCTGAAGAAATTTTAGCTAACTTTTTGGCCATTTGTTTTTATTTTAATTGTAAATTATCTGTCTTCAAAAAGGCTAAGCCTTGGAGGAAAGCTTAAAATCTAAGAAAGGTAAAACTGTGTGTCTTGTGAACAAAACAAATTAAAATATCTACCAACTACTGAAATAAAGTAAAAAATAAATTAAGTGTGTTCTATTAAAATTGTTTTGGGAAAATTGTAAGTATTTTCTCCCAATTTTTCACTGATTCTAATTTAGAGCTACAATCATGTAAATCCTTAATAAGGATCAAGACCAAATTACACTACCAGCTTCGAAATATTTAAAAAGACAGTCAATCTACCCATATGTTGTAAAGTTATTTTATGTGTGTTTAGTATGCACATCAAGCAATACTAATGACTATAATTACAATTAACTCTAAATCTACATTTATAAAGTGTTAATTTTGTAATCATTACTGTAAACAACATTTGTATTTAGGGTTTTAGACCCATTCGCGTCACGCCAAACAGTTTAACTGCCAAGTTGCCCCTGCATCTTTTATTATTCTTGCTTTACGGCCTGTAGTATATTTCCCTAGCTCAGGGTTTATTTATGGCCCAAGAGTATGTAAACTGCGCTTCTGGAAGAAAAATAAAACCTGGATGGATATCAGAAGTTGGACGATTGTTTGGAGAAATGTTTATTTATTTTTTATCATTACGATCGTAATAAACTTAAATTGTGTCTGGAATTTAATCAATATTAGTTATTTTTTAATTTATACATCAACAAAAATATATTTTACGCTATTATTTCTATTCCTATTTAAAAAATCAATGGGGACTCTCAATCAATTGAAACTCTACGTGTCAAATATTCATTAGTCTAACTGACGATGTAAGTGTAATAATGTCGTATTTTTACATGCAAACGTTTGACAAAAATAACATTCAAAATCATTTGGTGCTCAAAACAGGGTTTGCAATAGAGCGAGTTGCTATTCGCTGTGACTCAAACCAGTATTTGATTGTAGTGTTGAAATAAACTAGGTTACTGTTGCAGATCCGCTTGCAAACAACAGGTTTTTATACATACACTAGTTTTCTCTGCCGTAACAGTTGTATTGGCTCAACTCTTGAAAGGGTGGAAGGCGTAGCACTTAAAAAAGTTAATTCTCAGGATATTCGGAAAACTTGTGCATTAACCCCTTTTAATTAAAAGAAAAATCTTAAATGGTTCAATGGGCACTAATAATAACTCAGACTTTTAATTACATAATAATGTTTAGGATTATAGCTCACAACGAACGTGTTACAAGCTATACGCTTGTAAGCATTACGGAGCTTCATGCTGATATTGGAAAAACGGCTTCTAAAAAAATAAGTTACGGTGAAAAAAATCAAATTCCAGACCCCATCCCAATATTATGCAGAAACTGTAATTTATGCAACTGTAAGTTATTTTATTACTTTAATAAATACACAGTTAAAAAGTTCCATCACACTTTTTGTTGGGTATACTATGAGAATTTTAATATTTTGCAGCCTTTGATTTGCAACTTAAACTGATCATTGCAGATCATGAAACCATCCCATTACAACTAGTTTTCACTGCAAATCAATTCAAAATACCTAGACAGTAAAAATACGATGATAAAGTAATTGCCGTTTATGAAAAGCAGCAAAGAATTAAAATATCACTTCACGTATATAGGGAAAAGGGAGATAAATATCTGACATTATAGTTTCAATATGTATTTAAATTAGTAAACTAATTATTCAATTTTCTTTTGAATGAATCGAGTCAAACTAATTTATTCGCTAGCTTCATGCTTGTAGGCTACACAACAAAATTTTTTGAATATTTTATTTATTAAATAACAATAATTCTGTTTACCAAAGACATTTTCTAATAGTGTTAATTATTTGAAAAACAAACAAGAAACGTTCAAAAGTGCTTACAAAGTAAGAGAGCGAGAGTGACAATGGCGAAACTGAGTCAACGATGTGACCCCTGAAGAGACGAGAGACACTTGCGACTAACTACTACAGCAACTACAAAACTTCAATGGTCGCCCCTCTGGCAGCCCTCAATCGTTACTCGCCAACTAACAGTTGTCGTAATTTGGATCGGCTTCAATTTTATGACCAAGTCTTTGAGTTTTTGTTTAAAAACTAATTTACAATATTTTTATTTATATTCTTGTTTTTATTTATTTGCATTTTTATTTTTAATTATTTTATTTTTTTATTATTATTAGTTTATTTTATTTATTTTTTTGCTTTATTTATTATTTTATTTTATTTGATATATTTTTTAAATTTATTTGTTTACTTATTTATTATTTTTATTTACTGTATTTATATTTATAATATTTTTATATCAATACATAGGCCTATTTTATACTGTATAAATCATATTTACTTCATGTTCATGAGGGAATACATAGATTATTCAATTAAAATAATAAATTATAATATATGAAATAAATAAAAGTTGTTTTTTTAATTAAATATTACTTTTCAGTTACATTAAACTCAATTTCAATATTATAAAATATAATGAAATAATTAAACTTTAATATCAAGTATACTATCACCGGTTTCTTATAATTTGCTTTTACTGACAACCCTATTCTTTGTAAAAACCAATTTTAGTCATGAAACAATTAATTTACCTTTAGATTTATATGTCTTTAAGCACGATAACGCTCGTAAAAATGATCCGATCGGAATGAAATTCGACTCAGGCATGTAGTCCAGGCAACGAAAGGGTATAGAGAGAATTGCGTGAATCACAATTTTTGACTTTGTAACTTTGTTTGGACTAGTTAGGAGTAAAACATATCAAAAGTCCCCGCCCTTAGCCCTTGAGCCGGCTGGGTTGGAAGGGCCTAAAGGTACAATTTTTTGGTTTTTCCTAAATATCTTGAAAACTATTAACTTTTAGTATTCCTTGTTAAATTTCAAAAATTAAAGAAAATTAAATTTCCTTTAAGAAAAATATATAATATGTCTACTTTGGTCCAACCGTTTACAAGGTAAGCACTAATTATATTAATATTTAAAAAATAGCCCTTCCATAAGAAATACATGTAAATTTGAGGGCAACTTAGATGCCCAATTGTGCAGAGCTCTTTTCACCTAAAGAAAAATGAACAGCATTCAGGAAATATTGACAACATTTCCAGTAATTTGACACCTCAATCATAAAAATTTGTCTAAAATTAAGGCGTTGGCAAGCTCACAATAAACGTTATTTTTCAAGAAATTATAACAAATTGAAATAATTCCTTGAAAAATAACGTATTTTGTGAGTTCGCCAACACCTTAATTTTAGACCAATTTTTATGATTGAGGTTTCAAATTACTGGAAATTTTGTCAATATTTCCTGAATGCTGTTCATTTTCCTTTAGGTGAAAAGAGCTTTGCACAATTTGACATCTAAGTTACCCTCAAATTTGCATGTATTTCTTATGGAAGGGCTATTTTTTTATAACATTAATAAAATGAGTGCTTATCTTGTAAACGGTTGGACCAAAGTAGACATATTATATATTTTTCTTACAGTAAATTTAATTTTCTTTAATTTTCAAATTTAACAAGGAATACTAAAAGTTGATAGTTTTCAAGATATTTAGGAAAAACCAAAAAATTGTACCTTTAGGCCCTTCCAGCCCAGCCGGCTCAAGGGCTAAGGGCGGGGACTTTTGATATGTTTTACTCCTAACTAGCCCAAACAAAGTTACAAAGTAAAATATTGTGATCCATGCAATTCCCTCTATAACTTTTTTTAAGCATTCATTGCCTGGACTAATGATAAAAAGTAACATTCGTGTGTTTGAAAACCAGCCCGATCGGGTCATCGGAAGGGGGGTTAAGGGGGAGAATCCCCAAAAATGGGGTTAAGTTGGATTTTTTCATGGAAAATTATGGTAATCTAGTTTTTGATTACTCTTTCCAATTAGGCGTTAAAAAGCAATTTTTTTGTATTTTGAACTATTGTTCTTTGTTCATTGATTGCCGAGATACTGAGAGAGGTGAACACAGTAGACTTCTTTGTCCAATGTTAATTTTATGGACAAGAAATTAAATTTAACATTCTACTCACTTCTGAAATTCTACTCACTTCTGAAATATTTAAATAAAACCTCGTATGGAATTGAGATATGGTCAAATATCAATCTTTTTGACATTTCCATGGCAGCAAACCTGCATACTCATTTCTAATGTTAACTTAACGGGAAAAAAAGTTGTGTTATTTGCTTAAAACTCAACATATGTTGGTTGGTAAGACACAGTATTTGGTTTCATGTAGTTTAGTTATTCTTGATCATGGCCTAAAATCCCCAAATCTTCAGATTCCTGAGGCAGCAAACCTGCGAACTCACCTCCCCAATGTTAACCTTTTATTTAAAAAATAAAATTACAAAGCATGCTTTTTTTCATCAAGTCTTGATTATACTTGGTATATTACTTCATCTAGTTGAGATATTCTTGGTTATTGCCTAAAATCCCTCACTTAAACATATATATCTGCGGCAGCAAACCTGCATACTCACTTCTCATGTTATTCTTTTGGAGATTTTTTTTGCTTGCTTATTTACCGATTACGTTGATTTTACTTGACGACTTCATGTGAGGCTACATGTAAATTATTTATTTTAACATTTAAAATTCGCTGAGTATGCAGGTCTGCTGCAGCGGAAGTGTTATAATTTGCTTAATTTACTTCTTTTATCAGTAAATTACACTTATTTCATTCAGGCAATCATGACAAGTTAAGTAGCTCACATGTTTCTCTCTTCTTGTTGGGACAGTTAGTTTTATTGTTCTATTTTATGCGTGTTTACATGGCAAATCCTGCTAAATATTTCCGTTGAATGTATTGAATAAAGAACTATAGCGTAAACTCTTGACAAGAGTGTCAAGCTTGCAACTCTTTGAGGGCTGTTTTAAAATACTTCCAAAAATAATTGTAAAGTAACTTCCAGGTAGAACGTAGATATTTGATGGTGTAAATTTAATCAATAAGGCGTACAAATACTGTAGAGTATATAAAGTGGATAGACTGGAATGACTTCAGTTAACAAGTTCTTTCAGCAGCAGACGGTGATTACAGACCTCGCGAAGCTTCCCTTTAATTATAGTTTTATTTAGCTTGCCTCCCTTTTTGTAACTACACAATTACTGTAACATCCGTAATTCCGTCGAAAACAAACTTGGCACAAGCTTACCTTACCTTACCTTTGGATATATAAGATATTTTGGGGCTTGGTTTCTTTTTGTCATAATATTTCATGAATACATTATTTATTGTGGTTGATTTAGTTATTTAACAAAATAGTACGGTATATTATACGTTAAGTAAACGTTCTATTAACATGTCTGAATTCGTTTTAGAATATATGTTTAAAAAGGTTACGATACGTGATTAAAAAGTATTTTGAATACAAAGACTCAAGATTTTCTCACTTACCTCTCCTCGGATGTAGGGCTTACACGATAGGCCTATATTGTATGCAATATAGCATTACGCTTATTCAATTGTTATGTGTAGAACGTCTTCATTTTACAATAATTGATATAATTAGTAACTCAATAATACGCCTATGTAACATTTTATGAAAATTAAAATAAAATAAAACATCAACTAACTAGACTTTTATTTAGTACCTGATGGACCGAGGCTTTCTTGGTGTTATTTTGTGTTTACCAGATCATCCAGTTACTATAAAACATTTCAGGGTCATAATGTTTATTAATACACTTTTTTCATTACTCCATGCAATCTTCATCCAAAATGGCGTATCTCTCCTACATAACTAAAGTTTATAAACAGCTTTTATGATTACTAATCACTTAATTTATTTACTTTTACAGTAGTTGTTTATTTCGTTTCTAGCATGGCAACTCATAAGACCGAATGTTAAAAATGTGTTTACTTTAAAACTAATTTTATTAAGCTATTAGATTTTATCTAGCCAAGTAAATTGCATAGATCATGTTTTTAAGACAGAAATTAGTTATTTCCAAAACTCGAAGGAAATCCTCGGGGCCGTTTTTGAGATAGTCGTGCACACATAAATTATATAAGAGCACATATAAGAGTATAGGATATTTTTTTAGTAGCGTATTAAACAAAAATCTCCTTATACGTGATCTTCTGATGGTTAGAAACTGGATTCAGTTAAGGCGAATCAATGAAGAGTAGTGTATAAACCACAGATGTATCAAGGTGCCGGCGCCGAGGTTGTCAATATCTCGTCATCACGGCGCTGCGGGTGGCGTACCTTGGATAGAAGGCGCCCTAATTTGTTTTTAACCAACATTCCATCTGTTGACTTTTGTTTACATAGAGGTAATATAAATTGTTTAAAGCAGTGATATAAAATTTATTTTTGTATCCGTTCTTCTAAATTTATTCGATGGTAGAAAACAATTTGGCTTTCCCAATCCTTTGAGAATAAAATATAACATCATTTTTCAATGAGACACAATTTAACTTTAACCCTTTATCGGGATTTGCCCTACTTAATAGGCCGTTTTTAACTTTTTTTACAAACTTTAATTTAATTTTTTTGTCCATATTTGGTCAAATGTTTTGGTTATGACATTTTTAACGTCCCACATTGAGTTTAAATAATTAATTTAACATGAAATGTTAACCATTATAAAATAATGCTATAGTATTAACAGTTTTAACCAAATACATTTTGAAATATTTTTATTTTGTCCATATTTTGTTTGAGATTGTAAGTTATTTTGCACATTTAAACCGCTAGAAAATTTTATAACGGTGAAAAAGTGACGTAACCACTTAATACATTGTGAATAAACCCACTTATTTTTAATTTATCGGAAAAGGACAAGCTTCATAAATGAACATTTGTAATGTTGCATAACAGGTAGAAATGCTAAGCTCATCGCCGGCGTCGCTCACATCAACATTTTTTAAGTAATTTTCAATTTTATAGTATAATGTATATCGTTATAGTATAACTTTATGTATCCTGATATAACTATTTTCTTAGAAATATTTATTTATTTATGTAATAGCTTTAACTATACGTGATTATTTATATAATCAAATCATTCATTACCTCTAAACCAGTGTTTTCCAACCGATGGTATTGATAAAATGAGTTTACTCAATAACTCTAAAATTTATTCAACTCGATAATACGCTTATAATTTGTAAACATTTTATGAAAATTAAAATAAAACAAAGCATCATATAAATTTTAGCTCTCCTAATTTTGTTTTTAATATAGATAAAGTATATTAAACAAAATCTCTTCTTTATATCTAGATAGAAACTTGTTTCACTTAAGGTAAGTCAATGAAGATCTGTAGTGTATAAATCACAGATGTGTCAAGGTGCCGGCGCCGAGGTCGTCAATATCTCGTCATCACGGCGCTGCGGGTGGCGTACCTTGGATAGAAGGCGCCCTCATTTGTCTTTAAGCCACATTCCATCAGTTGACTTTTGTTTACATAGATTTAATATAAATTGTTTATAGCAGTTTACATTTATTTTTGTAATCTGTTCTTGTAGATATTATTCGATGGTAGGAAAAAATTTGGCTTTCCCAATCCAGGAAGTAAAATATTACATCATTTCTCTTTGAGACTCAATGTAAATGTTAACCCTTTAACGTGATTTGCCCTACTTAATAGGCCGTTTAAAAAATGCTTTTTAAAATTTTAATTTCAATATTTTTTTTGTCCGGGTTTGGTAAACATTTTTGGTTATGTCCTTTTTAACTTCCCACATTGAGCTGAAATAATGAATTTAATATAACATTTTAACCAATATAAAACAAATGCTATAATATTAACAGTTTTAACCAAATATATTTTGAAATATTTTTATTTTGTCTATGTGTTGTTTGTGGTTGTAAGTTATTTTGCGCATTAGAAATTTTTCTACGGTGAAAAAGTGACATAACCACTTAATAAAAAGTGAATAAAACCACTTATTTTTAATTTTTTGAAAAAGGACAAACTTCAAAAATTAACATTTGTCATGTTGCAAAACAGGTAGAAATGCACGTCGTTAAGCTCAACATCGTTCACTTAAGCTCAACATTAGCATTTTTTAGGTTACTTTCAACTTTATAGTATAATGTATAGTTATAGTATAACTTCATGTGTACATAGATAAGTATATAATAGCTTATACTTATATAATAACTATAAGTGATTATTTTATAATCAAATCATTCATTACCCCTAAACCGGTGTTTTCTAACTGATCGTACATGGTTTTTGATATACCGAATTTATTCAATAGCTCAATATTTTAATATGAAGCATCACGGTTTTGATGTAATATGAAATATTACGCCTTTTGCCTATATGTAACATTATACAGAAATATAAATAAAATAAAACATCACCTAACTAGAATTTTATTAATATTTGTTATACTAGCATATTAAACAAAAACCTATTCTTTATATCCAATTAGAAACGAGATCCAGGTAAGATGAGTCAATGAAGATCTGTAGTGTATAAACCACAATGTATTACGGCGCCGCGCCGCCGAGCTAGTCAATATCTCGTCATCAGGGAACTGCGGGTGGCGTACCTTCAGCAGAAGGCGCCCTCATTTTTTCTTAATCCACATTTCATCCGTTGACTTTGTTTATAAAGAAATTACATATTTTTTTTACATTACAGTTCTATTAAATATATATTCTTGTGTTAATGCATTTAAAGAATTGGCATTCTAAATTATTTTAACTTAAATTTCTCTTTAAGAGTCAACATAACTTGAAAAGATTTGTTACTCCAGAAATAACAAAAATCTATAATCATGAATTGTTTAGTTTGAAATATAGGTGATGTTTAGCTACAATAATGATCAAGTTTTTATAATATAACCATCCAATAAAAAATCAAATGTTGAAAATCTTATAAAAAAATTCAATTAATTGTGTTTATTACATTTTTTACTAATTGTAAGATTATTTTACACTATAAACATGTAACCTAATCCATGATTTAAATTAATCAGTTCTGAAAACTTGTTAAATCAACATTTGTCGTGTTGCAAAACAGGCATAAACACACATCAACAACGGCAGTTTACCTAAGCTCAAAGCATGTTTTCCTAGTTTTACTCTTTCAACTTTATTATTTATTTTAGTTCAGATAAATGAATAAAAATCATAGTGAATAGTTACAAAACAAAAACATACATTACCTCCAAGCACTTTTCGTTATAGTGAGGTAGGTTAGTATGAAAATATTAGGTTTCTGGCTACCACTATGAAACTTTGCATAATCAATAATCATGTATTTTGGAACTAAATTCAGCCCAGACCCCAAAAATTTGACATATAATTTTCAAAATGGTGGCTAAAAGTTGTTGTAAAAGGACAAAATTTAACTATTTAGAACATGGGCCACCAATATGAAACCCTCCCCCCGTGGGAATTTTTGACACATGTATTTTTTTGTTGCTACTGACATGTACTTTAAGGTTTTGCTTGTTTGCGACGTTTAAATTACAGCATAACCCAGAAAAACAAAAAATATCATTGATAAATCGTTGAAAAAAAATAACATGGGATCTTATTGAAAAAAGTCACCTGCCTGCATTTTTACATGCAATTTTTGAGATATTGACTCGGGACCAACACCTATCATTGTTGGGTGGCTAATCCTTTATTTTGGTAGGATACAAATTTTCGGCCGCCATCTTGCATCCGCCATATTGGATATCAATTTATTTCTTTAAATGTAAAGATGGTGTTGTGGCACATCATTATAAACTAAATTTTTACGCTGATTACAAAGCTGAAATCCGTTTTTGAAAATATGCATTCGTTAAAAAGATATGCACTAATAAAAATTTACCCTATACATTTCTTATGGACGTTTCGTATTTTCAATTTTTTTTGATTATTTTTCTTCTATCTCTCATTACAACAAAGATATGTAGTTCGTTTTAGTCTTAAAATACTCAGTGAAATACCTGCTTTAATTTGTGATATTAATCATCAACATCGGACAAGTAACAGATGAGCTATAAGGATCAATTTAACTTAAAAATCAATTTTTCGGGAACTTTTTTTCAAACAAGTATTGATATCTCTGGTTCTAAATATGGTATTTAGTTCATTTTGGTCTTAAAATAAGCAGTGATATGTCGACTTTTATTAGAAATATTGATACGTAAAATCGGTTTAGCTGTAAACGAATTTTAAGGCTCGTTACGATATAAAGTTTAATTATTTTTTAATTTTACTCTTAATTTGGATTATAACTCACCCCGAACGTGTTTGAATTAAATTATCACAGTCTCAAACGAAAGCTGATATCTTACCGAGTCTTTTAAAAACATTCAGAACTTCAGATCTTTCCTGGAACTGCAGATATCAGCCCTTATATAAACGAAAATGTCTGAAAATTTTAATTTTATGTGGGTTTTAGAACCACAACTTAGTTCAAACTCAAAATATAATAATAATTTATGACTCAAATGAAAGCCAATAATCTAATAAGTCAATTAAGACCTTTACGATTTCTGAGTCTTCTTTGGAACTAGAGAGATCCTTCAAGAAATGTAAAATTATGGAAGTAAAACGAATGTATGTTGAGTGAAAGTTCAAAAGTTACATGAACTGTACTCTAATATTATCGAAAGTCAGCTTACATGAAAGCTGATGATTTACTGAGTAATTTAAGACCAAAATGAATTCAATACCTAATTTAGAACCGGAGATATTAATACTTGACTAAAATTAAATTTCTTAAAAATTGATTTTTAAGTTAAATTGAGCCTTACAGCTCATCTGTCACTTAACCGATGTTGATGATTAATATCACAAATTAAAGCCGGTATTTTACTGAGTATTTAAAGACTAAAACGAACTACATATCTTTATTAAAATGAGAGATAGAAGAAAAATAATCCAAAAAAATATTGAAAATACGAAACGTCCATAAGAAATGTATAGGGTAAATTTTTATTAGTGCATATCTTTTAAACGAATGCATATTTTCAAAAACAGATTTCAGCATTGTAATCAGCGTAAAAATCTAGTTCATAATGATGTGCCACAACACCATCTTTACATTTAAAGAAATAAATTGATATCCAATATGGCGGATGCAAGATGGCGGCCGAAAATTTTTATCCTGTCAAAATAAAGGATTAGCCACCCAACAATGATAGGCATTGGTCCCGAGTCAATATATCAAAAAATGCATGTCAAAAATGCAGTCAGGTAACTTTTTTTAATGAGATCCCATGTTATTTTTTTCAACGATTTATCAATGATATTTTTTGTTTTTCTGGGTTATGCTGTAATTTAAACGTCGCAAACAAGCAAAACCTTAAAGTACATGTCAGTAGCAACAAAAAATACACGTGTCGAAAATTCCTACGGGGGGGAGAGTCTCATATTGGCGACCCATGGTCTAAATAGTTAAATTTTGTCCTCTTACAACAATTTTTAGCCGCCATTTTGAAAATTAGATGTCAAATTTTTGGGGTCTGGGGTGATTTTAGTTCCAAAATGCATGATCATTGATTATACAAAGTTTTATGGTGGTAGCCGGAAACCTAATATTCGACCCAAAAAAATAGCTATCCTACCTCACTATTACGCAGAGGTGTTAAGTCCCTGCATATTAAAATGTTGTCTACAAGTACTTCCTGATGGGGTAAATAATAATAGATCAATATTTATTTGTTAAATAACATTTTCAGTCTACTTTTTCTCATACCACAATACTAGCACGATTGACTATATAAAACATATTTTACCATCCCGCCATTCTCAATGCACGGTTTCATCAAAGGTTTTTTTTTAATGTAATGAAACACTTTATAACTTGATAGTTATATATTATTTTCCAAATATCAACCTTTTTATATACAAGAACTTAAATGTATAAAAATGCCTTAATATTTAAAAAAAAAAAATTCTACGGAATAAATTAGTTTTCCAACAACAAATTTCTTTCTTTTTCAAAAGCTTTAAGGCAGTATTATTTTTAAATCTTTTGGTAAGTTTAACAATATCAGCTCAAGGTAAAACCAACTTTTGCATTCAATTTTTTTATTTAAATTCAATAACTAAAAGGTCTCAAAATGACAAATTACAGCTTTCTCAAATTTACAATAACAAATCAAATAAAAAATTGTGAACTATTAAATTTTTTTATTGTTTTAATTAATCAGTTTTGTAAACTTTATAATTTTGCTGCACCCGTCAAAACACTTACAATTATACTTCAAATATATAAAAAATGTTATCTAAATCGGTTAGCAGCTGACAAAGACATCGGTTTTTGAATATTTGCCATAAGAATAACTTTAGACAACGTACTGCGTTTACAACAAAACGAAAATATGAATTATCTACGCAAAACACACAAGCCCTCATAACTTCTGAACCTGAATTTTTACAGACATACGGGTGGTGTCATTTTGTTTGGCTTCTTACGCACTATAAAACATAAAATATTTATTAAAATCGTTGTAGCCTATTTTGCGAAATTTGGATTTTTGTAGTTTTTTATGGGGTTTTATGGGGTAAATGCCCTTAAATATAAAAAATATAATAATATAAAAAACAAATATAAAAAACGTTTGGATGTATCGCGGTTTTATACCTACACGCCAAATTTCATGAAAATCGGACCACTGGTGACTTCTCTACCTTTATTTACACATCCACACACATCCACTCACACGGACGGACGGACACCACTCCGAAAATCACTTTTTGGATTCGGGGAGTACTAAAACGAATATATCCTCTGGCAACTCAAATTCTAAAATTTTGATGAAAACAATACTTTCTCCATATTCGATTTATAGGGAGGAGAAAGTAAAAAATACCCCACCAGAGAGCCGTTTTTTAAATCACTTTTTCGCAACACTACACTAGTAAGTAGCCGATTTCCGCTTCCGTTCAGTGTGGGAAGTCGCCGTTTACAAAACAGTATGGCAAATATCAGCTGTAGTGAGGTAACAAATCAGCTGGAGTGCGGTAAAGAGTTTGAATTGAGTATTTACCGCACGAGTGCGGTAAATGCTCAATGTTGCCAACTCAAGAATAGTATATTTCATTACAAGGACCTAAAGTGACGCTTTTCGTACAAGGTCAAGTTTTACAACCGAGGCTGTAAGCCGAGGTTGAAAAATGACCGAGTAACGAAAAGCAGCTTTAGGTCCGTGTGATGAACTATATTTTTCGTTATATTGCTCAATACAATACGTAAACTACTTAAGAAAACCAAAATGTTACAGCTTGTTTACCTTTAAAGATGCCTTCAAAAGATGCCACCGTTTAGTTCTTGCTGTTTGAAGCAATCAGCTGATTGTCTGTTTCATTTGTGTTAGGGTAGACTGACAACAATGGACAACTATCGACGTATCGAACGCATGTAATAATCGATTGGTGAAATGAGCGAGTTTCACAAATTGATCGTGACTGACAACAATGAATGTTTCGATAATAACGATGAATGTTTCGATTATTTGTAATCGAATGAATATTGTTCGATTATTACGACGTACTCGGCACTTTTTGACTTTTATAGTCCTAGGACTATAAAGAGTCAGCTGGTATCGAGTACATCAGCTTTTAATTCCTAAGAATAAAAAGAGTGTATTTAGGTCCGGAAAACATGCATTAAAAACATCTGTTTTTGAAGCAGTATAACGAAAAAAATATTATATCACACAATTTACATACATTATACATAAACACAACATATACATTTTAACTATGACGAGCTATCTCAATTGTAACTAAACTGGTTTCCCAGGTTGCGACTACGTGCAGGTAATAGCGATAAGTTAAGTCAAATATTAGGCTTTTTGATTGCTGCAATATTTTCTTCCCTAAGTGTTCAAAGAGCAGTGTTATTTAATCAATTGTCGCCGTCTGGGTGACGATAAGACGTATTCCTAGAAAGGCCTCCTCGGTCGCTGAACAGCAGAGATAACGCTTTTTGTCATCTCCCCGGCACAGATAAATATAGTTTTGTTCGTATTTTCTCTCTACAGTATAATTAATATTTTTTTTAATCTTTTAACTTTCATAGAAGTGTTGTTTTTTACTCACCCAGTATATTTGTTGCTGATAGTGTTGCGAAAACTATCGTACGCAACTCATCCGGGAAGGTGTTTACGTTGTTTGCATGAAATTCCCGCGCTCCGCAAGCGTCGCGCGTGAACTATCATGCTCGCACGTAAACACCTACTTCCCGCACTAGTAGCGTAATATACTATTTCTTCTAAACTGACGATTAGCCTTGACTAGAAGCCAAGCGAGCCAGGACCAATCTCAGTTCAAAGTCCGTCATCTGTTACTTCCTCTAGAAGTCGTTGAGGCTAAATGACTCGTCGCTGCGAACGCTCCCTTCGGTTCAGCTCCCTTCCGTAAACAAGTCACAGTTGAACTCTACTTAATTCTTTATTCAGTGCGATTCAAAAGTGATGGTGAAAAACTAAAGAGGTGATGTTTTTAAACGCGTTGATGAAATTGAGGGACGATCGCAGTAATGGAAGGATTATGGTTTTAAGTTTCATTTGCGTGTAATTTTTTTCGTCTTGGCTGCTCCGCTAGACAACATAATAATAAATTTAATAAGTGCAGTGCTAAAGAAGCAGAAAAATTGTTTTCATCTTACGGTCCTGAAAACAGCCGTTTTTAGTTCTCTAAATCGTACGCAAAATGATCGTTTTTGGATCACTTCAAATAGGGGTACTGAAAAAACATATGATAAATTTTGCCGTACTCTAATGTCAAAATTTGTTTGACATGTTTCAAAATTGTTGTTGAAAGGTTGAACGATTTCTGAACTTGTGTTTGTAAACAACTAACAGATGTGTAAATGACTATGACTATTTTGGATAACCTCAAAATTATGTAGTCTAATTTTTTAACGATTAAATGGCTATTTATACATAATGATGGAAATAGTTGTTCATCACACGGAGCAAAAGTGTCTCCTTGGTGCTCGATCGCATTTCCAAGCTCGGCTGCGCCTCGCCTGTAAAGCTACGATCTCGTACCAAAAAGAGCCACTTTCGCTCCTAGTAATGAAAAATAATATTTTTATTTAGAGATCTGCTTAAATAAAATCTAGGCAAATTTAGTCTTGAAAACAAAATTGTTTTGAATCTGTTATCTCTTTCGAACAATGTTATTGGTTTCTGAGAAATTTTTCAATACGTTTTGTTGAAACAGACCTAAAGACATGAAACAGAATTTTCCTGCTTTTTGTACTAGGCCCTGCTTATTACAACTATGTCTTTTACGGCCTGTCGAACAGCGAAGACAAAACAAATTATACGCAAATGAAACAAAACATTCTCCTTTCCATTGCGGTAATCATCAGTAAACTTCATCATGCGTTTAGAAATGAAACCTCTTTGGTTTTGCACCATGGCTTTTAAATTACTTAGTTATATGTGGAATTTACTAATTTCCCGGATGCACTATGATAAAAGGCGAAGAGCGGAAAAAGGGCTTTAAAAGTTCTCTCGCTATGTTTGAGTGTAATTGGTAATTTTACCCATTATCTGTTCGGTGTTCACCTTTTTAATACAAATCAATAAGATTTTCATTTTTAATAGATAAAATGAAAATGATCAAATTAAAGTTGTTCGTCTCGCTTCCTTTAGTTTAGAAATTATTTAATTAAACTAGATGATTGTGTTCTGCTTCGCTGGAAAAAAGTAAAAAAAATTGTAAATAAAAACGCAAATATTGTACATCAGCTGTTCAGCCACTTTGTTTATATTCGGGCGCACCGAAATTGCGCCCCAAAATCCAGGTAGACACCGAAATTGCGCCCCGACCCTAAATCTTGTCCCAGGGGTACACCGATATTGCGCCCCAGCCCTTCCTAGAATCACATGAGGGAGGCGAGCACTGACTCCTCGCCTCGCCATTGAAGTCGGAACACACGAATTCTTTCAAAACCCTTCATCGTTGAAGCTTGGAGGGAAGTGGCGAGTGAGCAACGGAGTCAGCTAAATCTGAAAATTCATACAGTTTTGTCAGCACTTCCTAATCCGCAGAGCAGCGAGCACAGATAATAGAGGGGAAATCTGTATTCCCGTAGCATTGATTGTTGAGAAGCCGGTCCGCGGCCTGACTGTGGGCAACAGCCACAGGACATCGTCGCTCAGGACGCTAACAAAATTTGGGCGCTTTTCAAATAAACTGCGGTTAGAGACACTTACAGTCAACAAAAAATTACCAAATTTGGCAAAGAGGATGTCTGTTAGTGCTGCTCACTAACGGTATGATTTTTAAGTCGACAAAAATTATACTGTAATTGCAATAAGTAATTAAATCATTGAAAATGAATTAAATTTATATTCATGACATGAAAAAGTTACTAAGCGACGAAATTTTTTATTTTTTGGTCAGGAATTTTTTTATTGTTACCCACTTTTCAGAAAAATAGTTGAAACGTAACATATATTTTTTTGAAACCTCTATGACCAGCCGTCAACGAGAAAATCAAGGTTGAAGATAAAAAAATCCGCAGCGCTCGGGATAGGCAGACGGCGCCGGCGCGCGCCACAACACGTTCGGATAACTATTTGATTAAACGTTCTATATGCCGATGTTACCCCTTTTACAGGGTGTTTTTTTTTTAACGCAACCCATTTTTAAGATTGGATAATGCACATATGAATGTGTAATGAGTATTGTTTTATTGATCTTTACATTTTATACAACCCATTATTTAAGTTTGATAACATTTAGTTTACATTATGTGCTCAAACAGTCCGCCATTGGCATTTGTATAAAGTTATGCCCTCTCCATCAAATTCCCGAATACTCGTTGTGAGGTACCTCTTTAAACTTCTTGCATTAAATTTGTTATGTTTGTTATGAGGTGCTGAATATCTAGTGAATTGTTTTCGTAGGATAATTTCTACTTTACATGTCTGTGGCAAATTTTATTCAGATCGGACCACTTTTACGCGAGTTATCGTGCTTCAAGACACACATTAAAAACGCAACCCATTTTATCGGTGAAGGATTATTTCCCCCCAAGATCCCCGGATTATTTTATTATTCCCCACGACACCACTATATTATTTTATTTGGGGATACATAAAAAGTAAGGCCTACGAAAACAATTCACAGGATATTCAGCACCTCAAAACAAACATAACAAATTTAACACAAGAAATTCAATGAGGCACCTTGCAACACGTGTTCGGGAATTTGATGGAGAAGAGCATAACTTTATACAAATTCCAATGGCGGTCTGTTCGAGCACGTAATGTAAACTAAATGTGATCAAACTTAAATAATAGGTTGTATAAAATTTAAAGATCATCAAAACAATACTCATTTCATATTTATATGTGCATTATTCAATCTTAAAAATGGGTTGCGTTAAAAAAAAACACACTGTATCAACCACTTACCACTTCTCGTGTTTTAATATTTATTTTTAGCGAATTTCCCCTATAGGGAAGTAGCTATTACCGTAGGCGGCATGGTGAGACTTAAGCCCGGAACCATGTTATTTTTTCATTTTGAGGTCCCTAGACCCCAAAAACACCGTTCGTTCATTTCCATATATATATATATATATATATATATATATATATATATATATATATATATATATATATATATATATATATATAATTTATTAATATATATACCTGTCCGTAGGCGCGATAACTTTTGTAAAAAAGGTCCGATCTTGATGAAATATGGAACAAACGTGTAAAGCGTCATTCATGACTTCGAGTTCGCAAACCAGCAAGATTGATTTACTCTAAGAAGGTTTTTTTCACAAAATAAAATTTATTTTCAAAATTTAACACCTTTTTACCAATTATTTTTGAACTTAATTGTCAAAATTGAATTCAGCTTAAAAAAACAAACAATTTAGCATTTTGAATCATTATTCTACGTCAATCCGTTGCTTAGATATTGGATAATATTGGATGTGCTAAACACAGTACGTTGTCTAATATTGTTTTAATTTTTCCCTCCAAAAAGTATAGTCACCCTGATTTGAGATGTTTTTAAAAAATACAATTCTGAACATATGATGAAATTTGCAGGTGAAGAATATTTTATTTGTGTTTATTTTGAATAGTTCTAGAGTTCATTAAACAAGATTTTGCAGAAAATATATACTATATCAAAAAATACAAATTATTTTTAAATTTAATAAAGAAAGTAAGAGCAATTAATATTGGAGGGGGGGATGTCTTGGTCTAAACTGCCTGAAAATGTAGCATAATATATGATATGTTTAATTATGAGGATTGATAATATGTTTTATTGAAATTGGCTGGAGATGTAGGTCTGTTGCAACAGGGATGTTTTAATTACTATAAAACTGACCATATGATTGAATTTAATTTTTTCATGAGATTGAATTATTTGTTTGTTTTGAGTGTTTTGAGTTCATTGGTTATATGTTTGTTGACATTTATATTCTATAACAAGATTACAGTTATTAAAAATTAAAAGACTAAGAATTATATAAAATACAAAAGTGTATGTATTACTAATGAAAACCAATATGGTCTCTTTGTTAATTTTCCTCATGTTTAAAGCTCATGAATGACTAAATATGCGTTTTTAGTGTATTATTTACTTAACGTATTCAAATGATACTTTCCTTCAAACAAGTTGAATGCTCACATATACAAATAAATCCTATGGAAATTCGCTGAGTACGCAGGTCTGCTGCGACGGGGGTATTCTAGATAGTTATTATATTTACGTTCATAGTCTTACGTTTTATAATCAATCTATTATTGTTCGTACTATTACTTTACGGCCCCAAAATGGTCACAAGCTATTTGGTGGTTCATCAACTGGTCAGGCGGGTGTGGGGGGGGGCGGAGGGTAACATTCCTGAGTCATTGCGTGGTGTTGCGGTCCTCAGGTACCTGCCACCTTCGGGGCGCAATATCGGTTAGGGATTAGCGAACCTTTTTCGTCAGTTTGGTATGGGGCGCAATATCGGTGCGCCGTTATATTCGTGCCCTTAAGGAAACGTTAAAAAAAACTAATATTTTCCTGGGATTTTCTCATTGAGACCTTTCATTCAAGTATAGGGTTGATGGCAGTGAAACTTATGGTTTTCTCAAAGGTTTCGGGTATTTTAGGCTCTATATAGTGCCTAATTACCAAATATGCTAATTACCAAATATGCTTAAACTAATTCTTAGATGATTGGGCAAAATGTATCTCCACGTAGAAACCCCCTTGCGTGGGTAATAGTCATTATTTAACTTTTGAAAACTGCTTAAAATATACTTTATATTGTGTAGTATTTATCATAATGTCAACGATTTTATGTATTTTTCATAACTAAATTGACTGAAATTGCAATTTACTTGGAATTTTTCCAACAAACTTGGTCGATAAAAAAGTTTATTTATAAATATTATTGAACAGTTTTATAGTAGGTTCTTATTGGAAGTTGGTAAAAATATAAATTATTATCGTGCAAGGCTCGGTCCACCAGGATAATATATATTTCGTTTTTATATACAGGATGTCCGGAAATTATGGTAAAATATTTTAGTGTATGATAGTACAGGTAAAAATAAGAAAACAATTTCAAATAAACATCGGTTCAAAAGTGCTTCGTTTTCCGTCTGTGTATCTGTTTGTGATTTTTACATATTTAATCATATCTCACGAACCTCTTACCATATAAACTTCAAACTTTGTATATGGATTACCACTATTAAGAACTACTTTTGTAAGAAGTATCAAATTTCTACTTTGTAGCATTTCAAAATGGCGACTGTTTTTTTGTTTTCAAAGCTAAATATCTTAAAAACTGTAGATTTTAGAAAAATTATACACAAAAGACAAAAAAGTTGTGAAATTTAATCCAATTAATGTTCATATTAAGATTATGATGATCGGACTACTAATAACGGTTAAATTTCAACTTTTCCGAATAAAAACATGCAAATTTCTGACAGTATGTCCTAAAGGACCATCTTTTTATAAATAAAATTTCTCCGTTATTAGTAGTGTGATCATCATAATCTTAATATCACCGTTAATTGGATTAAATTTCACAGCTTTTTTGTCTCTTGTATAATTTTCCTAAAATTTACGGTTTTTAAGATAGGTATACAACTCATCCTTTTTGGTTTGTAAATATAAATAAATAAATAAATATCTTTAATTATAAGTACAGGTAGGTGACTCTTATATTTTCTTCTTAATTCTAATTAATTATTATTGTTCAAGATGGCGTCATTATAATTAGTGTGATACTAGCCTATTTAATATTTAAATTTGAAATAAAAGAATGGTAATCTGTTACAAAACTATTATTTATTCAACAATAACAATAAATATGAATATCAAAATTGAACTCTAGGGGGACGTACAAGGATTATTACAGTGGATGGGGTTAGATAAAATTACTTATGCTAATTGGATTAATATGGTACAATTTAAGGGCATTAGCTCAGTTCTTGAGAAGCATGATCTCTTCACATAGGGTTCTGGGAATCGTGCGGGCATGACATTGAAAAATTAATTTGTTTGAATATCACAATCATAAATACTTTTAAATAGAATAAATAATTTTGATAATAATATAAATTGCCAATTCTGATCTCTTTTTATATTTAATTAAATCAAGTCTTTGTTTGAAAGTCTGTTCCTCTTCAACAATGGTTGGTGAAGTAAATTTTGGATTGGTCTTACCAAGAGTTTATCTCTTCACCCTGATCTTTTCTTCAGATAGATAAATTTGGCCACTTAAAGGGGAATCAACTAAGATCAGGTTTACCGCTGGCTAACCAAAAAAAAAAAATCTACTAATTAAGGGGGATGAAATTTAAAATTGGAACGAGGTCCAGGTACAATGAAGTTAACACTTGGCCATCTCTCTCTGGAATAGAAGCTGGAGTCCTTTACAATGGTTCCACTTTTCACTTTAACAATGTAACACATGGTTCACTAACTCGGTCTTTGGTAAACACTTCACTGAATTATTAGAGATCAAATTTTGAAAAACATGCTATATAAAATAGATAATTTGAGATAGCGTTCCCTGACCCATAAATATAAATTACATTAAATTATGAATACAGCTGATCTAACTTAACTTATCTAAAATTTTTATGGTAGATGGTAATAAATTAATGAATGATTTTAGGAAAATAACATTATCAAATAATTTATATTAACTGAGTGATATACTAGGTTGACATATTATATACAAATAATTATTAAGCTGTGTGTTTGTTTATTTATATGGGTGTTCATTTATGAAATTTAAATGTAAATGTTTGTGAACTATTACAATATCCCCTCAGAGTTGAATTAATTTAAAGAATTGAAATTAATGAAAACTCGATAATAATAGGAACAAATATTTACAAAACTATACTAAATGATAAAATATTTATTTATAATTTAAAATGATGATTTCTTAAAACTAAATGGATTATATGACCTAATATTTACAATCATAACTTCAGGTCCTAATACTGTCCACGCGCACTTCACTTATTTCAAATTTTGTTTCACTGTTCAACATTTATTACACTATTGTTTATATTTACTGGAGTCTTTTATCCCCTCAATCCATAAATAAACAAATTAATCTACAACTTTTAATTAGTTGTTCGTGTATTGTCCAAATGTTTATATAACTGTTAATAACACTATTTACACTGTATTTATTGTTGATCTCGGTTTGGCGTTATATATTTTCTAAGAGCAGTTACATGGTAGGGTCCAAACTCTTGTTCTTCATTTAACTTTTGTACAAAATAAGTCGAATGTCCCAGGATACTTGAGATGCGGTACGGTCCTTCGTATATGGCGAATAGTTTGGCTGTTTCTCCAAATGCTGCATTTGATAGTTGATGATTTTTGACCAATACCAAATCGTTTAAATTGAATAATGTTGGTAATACACCGCGGTTAGCTCTTCTTGCTCGTGTTCCCTTCTTTTCTCGGATCCGTTGGGAGGCGAGGAATATCTTCTGTTCTAGTGGGACATCTTCTGAAAATGGGTTTTCCACATATCGTTCCCAGAACCTGAAATCTTTTCTTCCTAACTGTAGTTCATTCGGACTGAATCCTGTAGTTTCGTGAGGAATTTCGTTCAAGTATTCATTAATTTCTGTTATACACTGAGCCCATTTTCTGTGTTGTCTTGAGCAGTATGTTCTTAAGCAGCGCTTCACTTCTTTAATAGGTCTTTCGGCCATATTAAATTGGGGATGGTACACAGGGTTAAATATTGGAATAATATTGTTTTCTTCTAACTTTCTTATCCATTTGTGGCTCTTAAATTGCGTACCGTTATCACTTTGGATCCTCTGGGGTATTCCATGTTCTATAAAGTGTTGGTTAAACAATTTATTTAGTATGGTTTGTGTGGTGGCACACTGCATTGGGTATAATTTGATAAATTTAGTGAAAATGTCCAGGACAATTAACATGAATTTCACATTTCCTCGGCCAGGCGGCAAAGGACCTATAATGTCGATAGCTAACTGTTCGTTCTTCTGATTACAACTGATACCTTGAGCGAAACCTCTTGGTGGATGAGTATCATTTTTGCACCGTTGGCACGAGTCACAGGATGCCAGGTATTGCCGGATTCTTCGATTCATGTTCTTGAAAATGAAACATTCTCTGAGTAAATCAAAACATTTCTTAGACCCGCAATGGAGGTAGTAGCAATGACACTCCCAAATAAGGCGATTTATGATGGTTTCTGGTACTACTATGAGCCATTTATTAAGGTGTTTTTGGTATAGTATTTCCTGGTGTAATTTATATGATTGTTTGATTTTTGTGTGTTCAGGTGTATCTTGGGGTATTAATAATATTTGACGAATCTCTTGAAGGCGGGGATCTTGTGACTGTAATTTCCCAATGTTTCGGAGATCTTCTTGTAGTCTAGGGTCTGGAATTCTTCTAATATAATTGATAATTAATTCTCTCTGAGATGTTTCCTGGTTCTCTTCAACTGGGTAACTTATTCTGCTCAGGGCGTCGGCTGTCGAATTATCGGCTCCTTTACAGTGATGGATCGTGAAATTGTACTCTTGAATCGCCAATGCCCACCTTGTTAATCTATTATTCAAGAGTTTACAGGTTTTTAGAAATGTTAATGCATGATGGTCAGTTATGATGTTTAATTTTGAGCCCAATATTATATACCGTGTTTTCTGTAAACAATAGATGATGGCGAGTAATTCTTTTTCAGTGGTCGTATATCTTTGCTCTGCTGGCTGCAGTGTCCGTGATAAAAACATAATTGCTGCTTTGTCTCCATTATCTCGGTATTGAAATAAATGTCCGCCTATCGAAAAATCTGATGAATCCGTTTGTAGGTAGAAGGGCTTCGTATGGTCTGGATGGTGAAGAACATTCATTTTTAGAAATAGGTTCTTAACTCTTTGAAAAGTTTTATCATCTTCTTCGGTCCAGATAAATTTTTGTTTCTTTGAGGTGAGGCGTAGTAAGGGTTGGATTGTTTCTGAATACTTGTCAATAAATTTATTATAATAGTTAATGCATCCCAAAAATGATTTTAACTGTGTCCTATTTTTAGGTGTGGGGAAATCGAGGATTGGTTTGACCCGCTCCTGGTCCATTTCCAAACCGGTTTCTGTTAATGTGTACCCCAAGAACGGAACTGAACTTTGACAAAATTTTGATTTTAAAAACTTTATCGTCATATTTGCTTCAGCTAATTTATTGAAAATATACCTCAAATGTTTTAAGTGTGTTTGGAAGTCGGGTGAAACTATACAAATGTCGTCTACATAAATTAAGGTGAATTTTTCTACTTCCTCATCGAAAACTTTGTCCAATGCCCTTACTAATGCTGCCTGAGATGTGTTGATTCCAAATGGTGTAACTTTGTAGTGGTAGGTCTTTCCTCGGAACTGGAATGCTGTGTATTTTCTCGATTCTTCAGATAGTGGAACTTGCCAATATGATGAAGTTAGATCGATACTACTGATAAATTTTGCACCTTGACATTTTGCTAATAATTCATTGACACTTCTATTACATTCGTAATCTGGAATAATAATTTCGTTCGCTTTTCTAGCATCCAAACAAAGTCTTATTTCACCAGGTTTCTTGACGACCGGGATAATTGGGTTTATAAAAGTGCTGTTGCTTCGCTCTATGATCCCTAGGCGTTCCATTTCCCTTATTTCTCGCATGACTGCGTCTTGGTGTGCTAATGGTACTGGGTAAGTATGACATTTAAAATTTTGAGGATTTTCGACTCTTAATACATGCTGGTATTTGTTACATAACCCAGGTTGGTCGGAGAATACATCTTGAAAGTCCAATAACAAATCAGTTAATTGTTGTTTTTGAATACTATTTAGATTTAAATTATTTTTGAGGGATTCTGTAATTATTTCAGGGGATAATTCACATGATGTTCTGGGGTTTGTTTCTTCAATATAATAACACTCTTCGTATGGATCTTCATTGCAGCAGTAATCTTCTAAATTATCCACATTTTTATCATTAGTGATTATATGGCATAAAATTCCAGCTCGATTTGTGTTATTGAATTGAATTACTAAATCTGTATCATTAATATTCATATGCATTTCACCCTTTTCAAAATTTATCTTCATCTTCCAGGCACTAAGTGTATCTATCCCGATAATTACTGATTGTATTAGTTTTGGTACTACGAGCATTTGTGTTAATATAGTTTGTTGACCAATGGTAATAGGAATCATTACGATTTTTGAAATTTTCCGGGATTTTTCATTGGTTGCTGTTCTAATGTGCATATTATTTACTGGTAATTCTTCTATTTTTCCTAATTCACTCCGATTTGATATGTACCAATCTTCTGCTAGACATGTAATGTTAGAACCTGTATCAATGAGAGCTGTAACTTCTTTGCTTTTGATCTTTATTCTTATTTCGGGGCATTTTTGCGATATAGTCGTATGAGTATTTTGTTCTGTTTCTTCTTCAAATAAAAACTCCCGATCACAATAAATATTGCTCAAAGTTAAACTATTGGTATCTGATTCATTATGCATGTTATTTACATTATTTACAATTTCAATTGACCTCTTATGTCCGACTTCTTTCTTATTTTGCACTGAAGATGTGTTCTTCTGATTTGAGCTATTTACATGGAGAATGAGGTCACCACCATCATCAGTGCCTCTCAGTTTAAATCCTGATTATTTTCCTCTGGCACTAGGTTTGCGTTCTCCTCAATAATGGCAGCGCACACCTGGTTTTGTTCTTGTGTCGGGTGGTATCTAGGCAGTGGTCTTCTCTCTTCAGACGGCGGTTGGTTTGATGGTAGATTGGGAAACTGTCTTAGGTCACGGTAATCGTTTCCAAATCGATGGCGTCGGTCGTCTCTTTGGTACCGATTATCGTGGTGGAGGTGATTCTCATGTCTCCGATTGTACGGGTGGTACTTAGGTGTGTACGCTCGATTGTCCGTGTTTCTTTCATTGTAGTGTTGGTTATGACCTTTTCTACCGTGTTGGTGGTGGTTTCTATTTACATGATTTTCCTCAGGTGTATTTTCCTTTTTATGTTTATGGTTTTCGTTCCTTTGATGGTTAGGTGACCTTGCTTGTTCTCGCAGATCTTCTCTCTGGAGTAGAGCTTCAAAATCGCAGACCGTCTGAATATTTTGAACTCTATAGGCATCTTGGATTATGTCTCCAAAGTGGTTTGATAGGCAATCGAGGATTTCTTTTTCGTCCAGGGGAGGGTTTAGCGATTTAAGGGTCAACACCCGCTCTATAAAATACTCTGATCGGTTCAGATAACCATTTGGCCGATATCGTTCATTTTCGATCCGTTGTTTGACGCCTCTTTGGATATCTCGGTTCCAATATTTCGATTCAAACATATGTTGAAAATCATCCCATGTGTGAATATCAGTTTTGATTAAATTGAACCACTTTGAGGCATGTCCTTCTAGGCACATTTCAATGAGATCAACTAGGCTTTCCGCACTATTATTTTCTGGATTTAACTGTAGGTTTTTCTCATAATATTTCTTAAGTTTGTTTAGAAATTCCTGGGAATTATGTGTCTTTCCATTAAATTTTGGGTGGGTCATTTCCGGTGTTAATGTCGATCTGCCGTTACACACAATATTAATAGGGACGGGCGCTTGTGTTGTTTGAATGTTGGGTGTAGTAGGTATTTCTAATATTTTCTTATGACACGCCTCCACGGACTCAGCCAATTTCGCAATTTGGTATTCATTGGATTTAATGTTTGGGTTCAGTTCTAATTTGACTTGGTTGATTTCAGCTGTTACTTGTTCTTTGATTTGTGTATAATTTTCCTTACAAATGTTTTCTACCTCCCTGTGTGTCTCTAATTGAATCTGTTTAATTTGTTCAGTGATTTTTAATTGGGTTTTACAATTTTCTGATACGATGATTTGACTAACCTCCTGTTTATGTTGAATGAGGTCTTGTATTAAATTTTCTCTGATTTTGTATTCCCCTTGTTCTAATTTAGTATCAATTTGATCGACTTCCTTAGCCAAATTTTCCTGAAGAATTTTAAGTTGATTTATGTCAGTTTTAAGATTTGACTGTTCATTGTGAATTTGCTGAATTTGATTTTCGACCCGGGCAGAGTGATTTTGAAATTCAGATCTTAAGTTTGCATGTTGTATTTTAATATCAGATTTGATTGCGTTCATATCGGCTTTAATTTCATTTCTTAACTCGGTTTTAAGCGCATTCATGTCAGTTTTAATCGCAGCATTGCTCGATTTAATTTCATTCATGTCGGTTCTAAGTGCATTGATCGCCGCTGCTATTTGTACGAGTGGGTCGACACTGTCGACAGCTGATTCAGTACGAGTATGGTCTGGAATCAGCACAGGAGGGACGGTACTTGTGTCGCTCGTCAAGGAAACTAGCGTTCTGATTGGTTGTTCCGTTCGGTATATTTCGCTCAATGACGATGTAGCGGGGGAAATCGCCGCGGAAGTAGTGGTAGCACTGATTGAGGTTGGCGTTGGTGTTGAAGTGGGAGACGCCGGCTGGGACAAAATGGCGGAACGTTCTGACATTTCACTCACGGCCGAAATTGTTGTCTCATTATTAGAATCACTCGCGTTGTCGGAATTATTTGAGTCGCCTACCGAAACAATGTTTTCTTTGTTCACTGACGGGTCACTGTCCGATTCGCGGTGTACATTTATTGGTTCCGTGTTATTGCCGAATAAAACAAAACTTGTCTGCTCGGACTGCGTCGTTGAAACTTTAGGTTTGTCGGTTGATCTTAAATGGTATTTATGTTCGTCGCCCATATTGAGGTAGTAAGCACGCAATTAGGATTATTATACAATAAATTGGATATTATACTTATATCTAAATGAGGTGAGATGAGTCTTAATCTAGGCTATCTCCTACAAAATTATCTTCTTGCTATCTCAAATAATGTCTGCGATCATTAACTTTTCATTGTCAATGCCCTTACGTTGCGGCGCCAATTACAACTCATCCTTTTTGGTTTGTAAATATAAATAAATAAATAAATATCTTTAATTATAAGTACAGGTAGGTGACTCTTATATTTTCTTCTTAATTCTAATTAATTATTATTGTTCAAGATGGCGTCATTATAATTAGTGTGATACTAGCCTATTTAATATTTAAATTTGAAATAAAAGAATGGTAATCTGTTACAAAACTATTATTTATTCAACAATAACAATAAATATGAATATCAAAATTGAACTCTAGGGGGACGTACAAGGATTATTACAGTGGATGGGGTTAGATAAAATTACTTATGCTAATTGGATTAATATGGTACAATTTAAGGGCATTAGCTCAGTTCTTGAGAAGCATGATCTCTTCACATAGGGTTCTGGGAATCGTGCGGGCATGACATTGAAAAATTAATTTGTTTGAATATCACAATCATAAATACTTTTAAATAGAATAAATAATTTTGATAATAATATAAATTGCCAATTCTGATCTCTTTTTATATTTAATTAAATCAAGTCTTTGTTTGAAAGTCTGTTCCTCTTCAACAATGGTTGGTGAAGTAAATTTTGGATTGGTCTTACCAAGATTTTATCTCTTCACCCTGATCTTTTCTTCAGATAGATAAATTTGGCCACTTAAAGGGGAATCAACTAAGATCAGGTTTACCGCTGGCTAACCAAAAAAAAAAAATCTACTAATTAAGGGGGATGAAATTTAAAATTGGAACGAGGTCCAGGTACAATGAAGTTAACACTTGGCCATCTCTCTCTGGAATAGAAGCTGGAGTCCTTTACAATGGTTCCACTTTTCACTTTAACAATGTAACACATGGTTCACTAACTCGGTCTTTGGTAAACACTTCACTGAATTATTAGAGATCAAATTTTGAAAAACATGCTATATAAAATAGATAATTTGAGATAGCGTTCCCTGACCCATAAATATAAATTACATTAAATTATGAATACAGCTGATCTAACTTAACTTATCTAAAATTTTTATGGTAGATGGTAATAAATTAATGAATGATTTTAGGAAAATAACATTATCAAATAATTTATATTAACTGAGTGATATACTAGGTTGACATATTATATACAAATAATTATTAAGCTGTGTGTTTGTTTATTTATATGGGTGTTCATTTATGAAATTTAAATGTAAATGTTTGTGAACTATTACAGGTACTGTATTTAGCTTTGAAAAAAAAGTCGCCATTTTGAAATGGTACGAAGTAGAAATTTGATACTTTTTACGAAATAGTTCTTAATAGTAGTAATCAATATACCAAGTTTGAAGTTTATACGTTAAGAGGTTCGTGAGATATGATGAAATATGTAAAAATCACAGAAACACAGACGGAAAACGAGGCACTTTTGGGCCTATGTTTATATGAACTTTTTTCTTATTTTTACTTGTACTATCATATGCTAAAATATTTTACCATAATTTCCGGACACCCTGTATAGCATATATGTACACATTACACAAGCATTATCCGAGATCTTCACTGATTATAACCAACACGCCACCGCACAGGGCGAGCGAATTGTTCAACTTCAAAGGCGCCTCGTCCTAACTGAAGGCGACCGTTCTGGTTATAAATTCGGGTGTTTGGATGCAAAGCCTCCCCCTGATTGAGGCTGACAGGACTTCCTTTCCTCGGCCAGGAATAGTGCGGCCAGCAGCTTCTTGACAGCGGACTTTCCACCGACAAACTTTCAGCTTTGCTCGTTGATTTATGAATTCAATTTTATACGAGAAAGAATTACTGTAATAACGTTAAAAAATTTAATTTTGTCGAGCTTTTTTTTTAAAAAAATATTTGTTTCATATAAATATGTTCATTAATGATTAATTGAATATTTTCATCCTTAATAGGTAGCACCTGGTGGACAGAGCCTTGCTCGGTGTTATTTAATGTTTACCAGTTCATCCAGTTACTATAAAGTATTTCAATGTCATAAAATTGATAAATAGAAACCTTTTTTATTGCTCCACCGATTCTTCATCCCACTTGCTGTATTTCCCTTGATGGCTGTAGATTCCAAACAGCTGTTATGATTAATTAATTTGTTTTCATCACTCCGTACCGAAAGTAGCTACTTTCGATGTCAGCTGGTAGCAACGAAAACTATCGTTTCCCAAGCTCTAATTTAGAGCAAGGGAAAAACGATCAGCTGATTTTCCCTTGCTCTAAATTTGTTTTCCCTTGCTCTCAATTAGTTTTCCATTTGCCTGCTACGCGCTCTGACGTCGCTTTGCCGTTTATTCTTACAATTTAAATCAGCTGTTCTTATTGTTCAACAATGTAAACCGAAAACAGGAATAGGTATAAATGAGTTTTGCTGTGTTGTTATTATAGCGCATGTTTAAAATCTCTCAACCAATACCAACTGCACAATAAACATAATCTTGAACTTCTAATTTTTACGTTGTTATATAGGCTTATTATAGTAAAATTGTTATTATAAAAAAATGTTAATTGAGAAATATAATAGTTTGCATTTTACTGAGGTTTCTTCTTCAGCATTGTGTGTATTTTTGCGTCGTGATGAAAAGTACCGTTCATAACTTGTACCGAAAGTGATTTTCCGGCACTTGCTCCAACTATTCCCGTACTCGGCTACGCCTCGTACGTGAAATTCGATATTCCTGTGTTCGGCTCCGCCTCACACATGAAACTTGGGCGCGCACCGGAAAGTGCCACTTTCGGTACTAGTAATGAAATATACTATTACACTTTCCTTGTTTATTTTCGTTGCTGTCACGGCAACCCATAAGGCCAATGTTAAAATTTTACAACTTTAAAATTAGATTTATTACGTTATTAGATTTTCTCTGGCCAAGTAATCTGCATAAAAGACGTTTTGAGTCATAAATTATTTATTTCTAGACTTTTGAAGGAAATCCTCGGAGCCGTTTTTGAGACCGTTGTGCAAACATACAAGCAAGCACGTACGCACGCACGCAATATAACATTGCTCGTATAAGAGTATAGGATTAAGTTGGATAACATGTATTCATGACGGTATAGCCTTCAAATCAGTGTGTATTACCAAAAAAAGGTGTATATTGCATGAAAATACAGCTAAAGTGCGAACTACCAAAGGTGCGAGCCCTTTTCAAGTTCGTCTAAGCTCAAAAATTCTTCTCAAATATTGATGTGATTAATGAAACCTCAGAAAAAAAACTACTCAAAACCATTAAAGATTGTGACGAAAACTGGCCAGTACAGTACCGCATGTGTTGTCAGCGAAAGTTTAATCATGACTTAAGTTGTGTCAGCTTTAATGTCTTCGTGTACTATTTATTATATCTGACGTTTCTTCAATCACATCATCATTGCAGATGTTGGACCTTTTCCGTTAATTCACTACCCCTACTTTTAATTTCCGTTAATTAACTATCGCTTGATAAATGATCTACTACTAAAAGAACTGTTCCCCAATCAATATTACGTCCAGTGTGGGTTTCCATACCCGCTAAAAATCCATCATCGCTGGCCTTATCTCTTATATGGTAATTGTTTGATATCTCCCTCCCCACGATCTCATATTTTTGATATATTACGACTTATATACAACTGTTTCACTTGAAATGGAAACAGTTGTAAAATTGTATGACAACTAGCTGATCAACACGGTTGTACCCGTGGAAAAATATAAAAAAACTTCCTTGGATTCATTATTTAATGTTAAGGTTGCCATGACAACAACATGAGCTAGGGCGGAGCCCCGAGGGAATTTAAAAAAATCCGTTCTTTGTGGATTCCTATGCCCTGAGAGGAACGTCCATACAAAGTTGCAGGGTTCTCGGTCAAGTAGTTTGGGCTGTGCGATGATGGGTGAGTGGTCTGACAAATATATAGTGGATTAAGACGAAAACTGGCTAGTACAGTACCGCACGTGTTGCCGGCGAAAGTCGAATCATGACTCAAGTTGCGTCAGCTTTAATGTTTTCGTGTACTATTTATTATGTCTGACGTTTCTTCAATCACATCATCGTTGCAGATGAATGTTTCGTTTTAGCATAGACGTACTTGAAAATGTACCCATGCGGGAAGAAACCCTTGGTAGCTCGCACCATCAGATTGGGACTATTCCCAGGTAATATTACACCTTTTTGGTACATGTATTTTTTAATTAACTGTCAAAGTTACATGGAAACTAACTCTAATGTTGAATAATTAAACTGTGATCTTATTACTACGATAAATATATTTTTTTCTATCCAGATTGTAGTAAGAATTTGAAGCAAAATGAATTAAACATTTATCAATCAGTCCAAGTCTACCTTATCTATTACAACGTATTGGAGTTGCAATACCAGATTACTGCCCCTTTTTTGTTATCATCACTATACTATATAAAAGTGGTTTTAAGTAGGCCTAAGTCTTACAAAATTCATTATATATTTGTATCAGTGGTTTTAAGTAGGCCTAAGTCTTACTAACTTCATTATATATTTGTATCCCCATGTACAGAAAGACTCACCCTTTTCAACTCAAATAAGTATTATCATTGACAATACACCTGTAGTAGACTGCTAGCCCAGTGGACTAGAACAGACGCAAAGTTTTGACGAAGTTATGACAGACCTCAATAGATAGCGCCACGAGTAAACAATGTATTCAGTCACGGTGTAGTTAAATTATAACATCAGGTAGTTACTGAGAACCTAAATTTTAACTGTACCATATCTAAGTTTCTACTGCGGTTGTTGTAAGTAAACCGCGTATCCATCTTCTGTTTATAAGTAGAAATAATTTAGATGAGGCGAGCACATTACTTTTTGAGATAACGATATAATTTATTCTGTCTGATTCAACAATCGCTCACTGGCGATAAGCTGCACAATACTGTTTACCGACCTCGGTTTTCTGACCGTCCTCGCCAGATAGCTCTAGCGTTTTTGCTCACGTGAATCACCTTTAGGTATTGCATCTATTAAGAGAATAATCAATGGTTTTATCCTAGGAAACCAAGATAGGTTTGGATAGGTGTTTGGGTTGGTCCTCAGGATTGGTTTTTGGAAGTATTATACTTTACGAAACCAATAGATTTAGACAAAGTTGCAAAAGCCAAAAAAATCTTTTCATACAATATATTCAAATATTACATCGATCTCTTCGTATTTTGTACTCTAATTCTACTCACTTCCTTCAAATAAATGTGAATGGGGGTGGCTACGATGGAGGAAACCAATTGATGACAGCCCTCACGGTAAAGTCTGACACATAACAGCTTTAATTGCAAGCAATTAAGCCCACACGTCGCGCCGGGGTGCGAGCGGGGGGGGGGTGAGGGGGTTTGGAGATACGGATGTGCTAATTCACCACCAGTGGGGCGTTACACCCCCCGGCGCAGGAAATGTCAAACTCAAAACGCCACTCTACAACGGCGGATTTTACATGGACCACAGAGTGATATAGATAATTAATTTTATATAATATCAACAGTGACATATTTTGGGGTCGATCAAAAATAAAAACAATCCGCTGATTGGAATTTAGAGAAGAGTTTACGAAGTAGGGCGTGCGGGAAAAACTATAAACTCTTCAAATTGTCTGCTAAACCTCAGCGAGAATGTTTAAATGAAATGTTTTTGTTGAACTGCCAAATCTTTGTTTACGTTTTTCAGAGCCTTTTATCATTGACTTTGAATCTAAGTTTAATTATTTATAGCATTGATTATAAAGGGAAAAAACGTCAATGATTATAGTCAAAGTTTTTACGAGTAAATTTGTGTTTACTGTAACATATGATTCCGCTTCGCTAAAAAAATCAATATCCTACCCTACTATAATATTATAAATGTGAAAGTATGGATGTTTGTGTGTGTGTTTGTCTTTCAACCACGTGAAAAATACTGGACCAACTGAAGCTGAAATTTTGCAGAAATAGAGCCACCATATCAGAAAAGGACATAGGCCCATTCACTTCCTTAAAATCCCCTCGGTCTACGCCCCGTGAACGTCCTTAGCCTCAATGTTTACATTTTATAAGGATGTAAACACCCAAATACCGAATTGTAAACAGCTGTGGATACTAAATTTAACAGTTCAAAGAGCAGATCAGCTGTATATTTTGTCGTGAGCGAAGCTACGGGCAACTGCTAGTATAAAAAAATATGGTTGTGTGTTGGTATATTTCGTGCTACAGCCAAAACTGCATAACGTAGACCCTTGATCTAAGTGTCAAATTAAAGCTTGGAATCTCATGTTGTACACTGTGGTGGTTTGGTTTTGATATGTTTTGGGCTTAGGCACAGGATCGTTCGGAAGGGAACCATTTTAGGATGTTGGAATTGATTTAAATAGTTATTATGGTTATTACTTGAAACAGATACTATATTATATGGTTAGTAACAAATTGCATCACTAAGAATAAATAATAACCCGAGCAAAGCCGGGGTGATCAGCTAGTTGAAAATAAAAATAAATGCATAGGCTGTTCAGCCTTTTTCTTTATATCTGTGCCTTTAGAGGGAATTTTATCAATATAAAATTTTTCCTGGGATTTCTTTACCGAGTCCTTTTATTCGAGTATATGGTTTATAGTGTCAGACTTATGGTTTTCTCAGAAGTTACGGTTAGATTGGGCTTTATATAGATTTATTTATCGGGTCCTTTTACTATCGAACCCAGCAGTAAACGATTGCGAGCTTCGAATTCACTTAAAGGCTGAAGTGGCTTGAAGGGGCTAAAAGCCCCTAATCGTAATAAGAAACAGTTAAAATCTTTAAGTAATCAGAGAAGTAGCTTTTTTCAAAAATCTTTCAATTATCTTTTTTTCGCACTGATATCAATTTTTCCTGGGATATGATGTAATTTAAAAGTGGCAAATAAGTAAAAACTTAAATACGCATGGCAGTAGCAACAAAACATTTTGTGTAGAAAATTCCCACGGGGGGAGGGTTTCACATTAGTGGTCCATGGTCTACAAGGCCACTATATAGCAGTAAAAACACAGGCCATGCTGCAGAATTTATGACGTCAAACAAGTGGGCAGGCTGAGAGTCTGTCTCAGGACTCACAGCTGTGCTGTTCATCAGTTGCTTTCAAAACAAAACACTGATAATTTTCAGTTCGGCCTTGATAGAACCGGGGCCGACGTAAACTAGAACCATTGATTATAAAGAAAAAATTATAATTTTTATAAAGTTAAATAATTTTTATTTTTATAGTTAGTTATAAAGTATGTAAATGATAGAACTAGGGTGATACAACTGAGTACAGATTGTTCATGGAGTATTCAAATGCTATCCTCATCTATAAATTCCGACCAGGCAAACAGCTGTGTTTCAGGTTACTTAGACTTAATGTTAAAGCAAAAAACATGTAAATGATTACATAAAGGTGTTTTGATGCTTTATATTTACTAAATTTAAATCAGTTTCATGTTATTAAAGTTTGCAAATGTGAGTTATGTAACAGAGATAAGCAAATTCTCAAAAATCTACAAAGAAAAAGATTAACTTCATTATATGAGGACAAAGTTCATCCAGAGAGACCATTGAAGGAAATCCTTCAAACCAAGATTATCTAGCGTCGCCAAGTGAAAAACACTATGCATTATTCTACTCAATCCACTTCAGTTTGTACTGCGAAATTTATAAGCTTAGAAAATTTATTTTCAGTTATTTGTGAAGGAAGATTGTTTTCACCACACTACGACGAAATCACCTGTTTTACAAACGTCAAACGCGGACCGAAACACACTGTTTGCCGCCACAAGAACGAAAACGTTTGGGGCCCTAGGGCCGAAAGTCAGCTGATCGCTTATTTGCTTGAAACAACGTCAGTACATCACATAATTATACGGCATTCAATAGGTTCCAAAGACAGGATATTTGCGATCTTATGATTTTCATAACTGTGTTTGTTTGAATCATAATAAAGAAGTTGTGCCGTCACTCATAACCTTCAAGTTTTGTTTTCAAGTAAGTCAAATAATAATCCGTTTTTTTTATTATTTAGGGTATATTACATTGGGTAGTGTGGTGAAAAATAGCGTTCGCACCTCGGCCGAAAGGGTTTTGCTGCTATTTTGAAATCTGAATTTTGAATTTGAAACACGATCCCGAGCCTGCAAAACCTCATTTTTGGCCCTTGTTGCGAAATATACTAATAATTTGAATTTTCTGCGATATTGTAATTCATTAACGAGTGGCAGTGTCGAGCAATATGAACACACGTTGAGATCCACGACAACATGCGCTGGCTTGGCCAATGAAACGAGCAATGAGAGCATCGATGAGAAGAACAAAGACCGAATAAATTTAATAATTGAACAAAATGTAGGCTAAACAGTAAATCCAAGCACAAAGTTGATTGCCTTTGTAGGGAGCAATGTTACCTTGCATTTTTGAAAATTTTATTGTTTCCCCCGAGCGAAGCTCGATCTCCAGACATTAAAAATAAATTAAACATACAGAATAACAATTATTGTAAGATGGATAGTAAACAATAAACATTTCCCACTTCTCTCCGTAAGAAGTTAAAGTATAATAAAATCCTTATATCAAAGTCCTTATAGATTACCCAATCGATTTCAGTAAAATTTTAGGAAGATAATAACAAAGGTCACAGCTTTTTTAGTTTAAGCGTTTTATGTTAAAGAACTCTTCATTTAACATGAATGTACACCGAATGGTTCCTGTTTATGCCACACGGAGAAGTCAAGCAAATCCAAATCCAAATCATATGAATATATCAAAGACTCGCGTAAGGGTCTTTGGTCAATCATTATTATTAATTGCTTTCTCTCTACGTGCTAATTATGTTGGGACAACATCTAAATGGTTTTTCATATTATAAGAACCGTAGTGGTCAAAAGTGCTGAAAACAGGCAAACAAGTTTTCATGTTGGTACAAATCCATAGGAAAAACAGTTTGATGTAAAAAGCCTACATTTTTAGAATGGCTATTATTTGTTAATGTCTAGAACCTAACATTAAAATACTTTTTATCAAATCAATTTCTGGCAGCAGGAAATTATTTTTCTATTCCAATGGAAATGTTACAGGCTTGCAAAAGTTTTGTCAATCTCAAGACCTGTAAATACAATACAATGCCCAAAAAGTTAAAACTTAAATTTTAATTAAAAACAGGTTACATACATCAATTTAAATAAATTAAATTTTAAAACTTTTAATCGGTATTGCGCCTAAAATTTGCCTTCGCATAGTTTGACTATGCAAACCTTACGCCCACTAAACAAAAGAGTCCTACTGGCACGTTCTTGTCGAACCCCCTATTTTACTTGCACTAATTTAAAAAAATCGATCTCTCAGCCAAACACCTTAAGATGAGTAGATTTAAAATCTGCGCAATAAATGGACGAAGTGATCAAAATCCGTTTATTCAAACGGAAAAGGTAAGATGACTCTATAAAGTAATGTTACTATGATAGCATTAAAAATACATGAATATATTAGGTGCTATTAAAAATAAAATAGATGTTTTCCAACGCAAATCATTGCCTCCCAATTAATTTTCCTGGTTACATTCACGGTTGATTTAATACATACTCTCATTGATGTAGATATGCATTAGCTTTCAAAAACATCACCCAGTCTAAACAAACCATCCCTCCCTCCGTTTCTAATTCACAGATAAATCGTCCAGCTCATTATGAAAGAAGCGAAATGGGTCTAACGCGTTAAGAGCCGGTAAAACACTTATGTGACGTATTTCACAAAGGCATGGACAAAGTGATATATGCCCTGCCACACGTGTCGTCACTTATTATGGATGGGGGCGGTAAAAAACCGAATATATCGATTTTTATGTTCCGATATATCGGCTGAATTAGTCGACATTTCAGTTTCGATATTTTCGGTGGTATTGGTATTTTCGGTCCAAAATATCGCCGAGCAGTTGATTTTTTTTATCTACGAACGTTACAATAAGCACCAATATCAATATTACATGTAAAATAATGAAGAGGCCCATTATCAAACCAAACAAAAACCAACTGCATAAAGTAAACTTAATAATGCAGGAGTCATTTCATGGTACAGTTACAAGATCTAGACCAATGAGAGCCCAGCAATAGACGAAATACGTGTCATGATAGAAATTACGCTATTCGCATACCAGCTAACTGATCCACTAGGCCCACTATTCATGTTTTAGTTTGTAAGTAGGCCTACTAACCTGAAATAAATGTGAGTTCACTTAATCCATCAGCTACGATTTCTGATGTGATTAACCTCAAATATGAGTAGATATTCCATCATGAATGAAAGAGAAGAGTTATCTCCGTAGTAAATTTGTTGTATATTGTTATTGCTGTTTGTAATGAAGATGTAGATAAATATACTCAACTAGTTGCATAAACTACTATTATTTACCATCAAAAATCCAAATTACAAAAACTTTAATGAAGTAGTGTTTTATGAAAACCCCGATTATAAAAATAGTGCCATTACTTTTTAGTTGTAAAATTTTCTTCTTATTCTCCAGAAAAATCTTTTCAAATAATTAATAGACCTCCCATTCTCATGGCCCAGCTGTAGCTAGTTTTGGGTGATCGAGAATTTAAATTAGACATAGTTTCATTAATTACCAACAGAGAGTGCTTCTATCAACCCCTTATTTTTGCTACAAACAATTTCTATTCTATATTGCGTAAATCAATAAATAATTGACTATTGCTTATTTTATCGGTAACTTAATAATATATTACCTGTTCCTGATACCTAAATTAAGGGGGCGGTCTACCTCAAGTTCCGAGCGCTAAAACAGGGTTTTGTATCTTATTCATTGATAGCTGGTTTTTCATATGATTTCCAATATTTTGGTGTCATTTCAAAAAGGATATGTTTTTGTAGGTCGCTATAATTTTAGAATTTTTGATTTTATCCCCGTTTATTTACAGGAATTGTGTAAATCTTTAAAATAAAGGTAGTTTTTTGTTAGATTTTAAAGTCTCATAACTAACGACAGAAACGCTTTATAGAAAAATAAAAATTGTAGAGACCTATAAAATATTCTGAAGAACGTGAACCCACTCTCATTTTTATCAAATCTTAAAAAATAAAGCTTTTGTCGTCCAGATACGAAACGTCTGTAAGCGTACTTCAGCGCGCTTTAGCCCTGTCTTTACAATGTTATTTCGCTCTGTGACGCAGATTTTTCTGTCAAGGTAGACCGACCCTATAATAGGTGATATCAGTACACTCTGTTGGGGATTCACTGTAACTAGGAGCTCTTTCAATCCTGGGTCACTCAACACCTGGTACACATTTGATAATGCGATGGAAGGTCTGCTTCAGATTCAAAGTCAATTATACACATTCGAGACTTCGATATTTTACCACCTCATCTATCGATATTAGAGGATCCGATATATCGAAAAAGCGATATATCGATGGTTTACAAACTCAGCAGGCCTGGTGATATACTTTTTCATTTCATTTCACATGTGTGTTCCTTGGTCGGTACCTGAGCATTAGCCTTACCCGGCCCCAGCCAGGCTTGAGACCATCGCCCCTGGCTGTCGGGATGGCTTAAGACCATCACACTCGTCAGCGGCAAAGCCGAGCCCATCGAGGAAGGGGTCGCCCCCGAGCTCTAACCAGGGCAAACTGACTACTCATGACCACCGACTGAAATGCTTAAAGGAACACTTGCCACGGATGGCAAGAGCCCTTACCACACCAGTGGGGTGGAGGTCTACGTGAGCTACGTACGAGGCCTACCTTACCTCTGACAGAGCCAATCCGCCATTTTGAGCAAGAACAGGGTACACCAGACTCATGGGGGTGACCCCATAAGCCCAGGGGGACATACCCTGCCCATTTCGTAACCACATACCACCACGAGACCGATCCCAAACGCTGGTCCACCAGCCCTGACCGAGAGTCGCTTGCTCAGCAGAGGCCTCCCACAAAGCCTCCTCCAATGGACAGCGAACTATCAAAAGTCCTGACGTGAGCCTCGCCAGGTTCCCCATTTTCACCGCCAGCAGACCTTTGCCCTCACTCTGGGCAGGACCGATGGTCCCGTTTCACACCTCGGAGGGGAACCGTCCGGAGACCCAGGCCTCAACAAGGGGAACAACCCCGCAGATGAGCTGGCAAGCCAGCTGAGAGCTGCGAAAGGCTGACCCCAAAATATCGGCCAAGGGAAACCTTCAGGCCCCCATCAAGGAGCTAGTTCCAGAGACAGGGATCAGTCCCGGTCAAGCTACTTCCAGAGACAGGGACGTGCCTACGGCACCACCCTCACTCTGATGATATACTACTCCGCCACACATGTCGTCACATGTGTCCCCGTGGCGCCGGCGCCGCAGCGGGCGCGAGTCTGGTCCGATGTGGTCCTGTAGTCCTGTAGGTCCCTGGTCCTATTAGTCGCTAACCTGCCAGGACCGTGCTGTGCGGCCGTAGATCATCCAAGGGTAGTCTGGGGAATCACATGACGACTCTGTAGGTCTTAAGAACGATGTAGGAGGTCATGGGTTTTGGGTTTCGTTTGACAATTTTAAGCTTTTTTAGGCTAGTAGTGGATTTTTAATGAGTTTTTTTTAAGAATCTGAGTTTTATTATTACTTAAGAGGGGGCTCCAGTCACGAAAAATATCGCGTTTCTACCTGCTCCTTCCATAAGGCCAATGTTAACTTTCAAATTCGGCAGAGCCTCAACGGCTCAACCAAAATCGTTAATTTTGAGCTCATTTGAAAGACCAAAAAATTATCTAGCGACTTCAGTGAGCAGAATTTTGATATCACATTTAGAATAATTTATAAAAAATTCCAAAAATCAATTTTTTGCGATTTTTTACTACTAACCAGAAAACTATATCAAAATTCTGCTCACTGAAGTCGCTAGATAATTTTTGTTCTTTTAAAGTAGCTAAAAATTAACGATTTTGGTTGATCGGTTGAGGTTGTACCGAATTTGAAAGTTAACATTGGTTTTATGGGAGAAGTAGGTAGTCGCGCGGGACTGGAGCCCCCTCTTAACATTAAGAAAACCAAAGTAGGCCAATATTATCAACTTTCAACAGATATGGGAATCTGAATCAGAAATATGTATTCATTGTTTTTACACGCACTTGTATCTTACAACTATATTAATACAAGCGATATACTTATTAGTCATAAAAATGCATGTGCTACAATAACACAACTATATATTACATAGGTACACAAGTCCAGGGCCCTACTGAGACAAAAGCTGTGAAGAGGCTGTCGACAAACTTGAAACTCGTTCTTCTCAGAATCCTGTTTAGGATCGATCGAAATTCCTTAGATTTCAAAATGAGCACTTCATATAAATTTTGTTATATCCAGTTGAAAGTGTATTTTTGTAAAAGAACCCTGGACAAACAACCGAGATAGTTCTTTCAAAGGTGCTAGTCATTTTCCTACCTCGACTACTCTTTTTTAATACCAACAGCCCATTGATAAACTTTTGATGCTTGCAACCATGCATTGTTTTTTAGTATTTTAAATATAAATATTAAATTTTGACCAGGATATGTTCTCTATCTCATACTGTAGCCATTAATTTAATAATGAGAGTTCACTTTAATGAATAACACGATTCATCCTGATAGATCTTGAAAATTATTGAGGTAATAATCAACTCTTTAAACACCCATAAAATTGATCAAACAATCGAAAACTTAAAAAGAAAATAAGCCCATTTAATGACCTCCTACAAAGTGTCTTAGGCCTACAGACTAATAAGAAGGAATAGGATCTTCTTCGTTAGAAGATCTCATTGCCAGAGACATTTAAGCCATTTTAAGTTTTTATGTGTCAAAATGAAACGTCAACTGACATCAGATAAAAATATTCTTTTCTAAGTATCTAGTATTAGTGTGAAATATAAAACAAACAGCTAGTACTAAGGATATAAGACACTGAACGGTACAGGTATGCAAGTAGTGTTATCGGGGGGGGGGGGGGGGTGCGATATACAAAGCTGCTGTATAATTCAATACCGGATCCGGAAGAGAGTTGTTGCAACAGTGCTACCACCTGTATACATCGTAAACTCACGGCTTTTATACTCTCTGTTTTATATTGTTTATGCCTTTGGGAATACACCTTACTTGTTACTGTTGGATCTGTTTCCACTTACATTCTTTCATGTTGCGATATCTTATATTTTATTTATTTTTTGGGTGTTTTGTTCTGTTTTAGGAATAATGATCAAATTTGTTTCAAGAATTATTACAGATGCGATTTTTTGTGATTATAGATCCAAGGAGATAAAATATATGAGAGGTTTTAACAAAATGTGTACTGACACTCTAAGCTTTTATAGTTTTTATATGAATTCAAATAAATAAAAACAAAATTGTGCGCCCTAGTTTAGTATTTTATTCGAATTTATATTATAACATTTTGAAATAAACGTTATTGACTTTCGCAGGTGGCACACAAGTTTCGGTAATAGCATTGAAATAATTTCACAATTAATGATAGTATATTTTTTACGAAAGACATATTAACATCAATTATTGTTATTATCCATTTTTTTTAGCCCCTGAGCAGCAATATGCAAGTAAAAATCTAACATGAACGAAACGAGCTATATCGCTATAGCTACGATATAGCTATATCGAGCTATATAGCTATATCGTATAGCTTTTTACTGACATTCTTACATAAATTATTGTCTTTATACTCTTAAAACTTCAACCCACCTTTATAGAAATTATAGAATATTTTTTCTGGGGACAAGTCTAGTCAACAGAAGGATATAAGTCTGTAAAAAAAATAAATATTATTCTTAGCCGGTTTAATTTTTACAGAAGCAGATAAAACCTAAACCTTGTCTTAATTATAATATCATTTTATGATAATAATACCATCGGTAAACAGCAGGAGATTGGCAGGCTTCGAGGATAGAGGAGGGGGTTAAACAGGCGGTGGGGAGTTAATGTGTTTAAAACTGCGGTTTGATGGCAGTAATCCAGACAACTATGCAGCGCATCGAGCGACAACGTAGCACTTGTATCTCACTCAAAACTCCCGTCTACTGAAAAATAAATATTATTTGATTTCCACTTAGATATTTATTTGTTTTCAGGGTTCTAAGGATTTTTTATATTAAGTCAGGCCATTTAATGGGAAACATACGTTTTTATTCTGATAGGTTGATATGAGGTCCAGAAACTTTGTAATTACTCCTCAGCCATATAATGAGTTTTTTAAACGATCTTTTAAGTATTGTGCCCCAAAATTTTTTAATTTACTTCCAATAGAAATTATTTTGTGTGAAAACATTAAATCATTTCTAATGAAACTGAAAAATTGGTTGTTTACTGTTCCGGACATTGAAGTGTTCTTTTTATAAAATGTTTAATTCTTCTGTTTTTTTTGTGTTGAAAATTGTTTTGTTTGTGATATTTGGCTTACTTGGATTTATGCGTGATTTTTAATAGTTACTTTTCATTGGTTAATTCCAAAGGGACATTGTTATTCATATTTTAATTTAGATTATGTATTTTGTTAAAGTATATTGTAGCATTATGTATTAATTTGTATTTTTCACAGTATGTCTGTTATAGATTGTGTTGGTACCTCAACACGAAATAATGAGGTACCTAGCTATTCATTCATCCGTTTTATAGTGTCTATGTTTCTTATTACAAGAAGATTGTGAATGGTATCTAATCAGAAATGTAATGTTTGTACTGTTTTTTTTTTTAATGAATAAAGATCTTTTGAATTTGAATTTGATTGTTTCTGTCATTGAGTTTTTACATAAATCATACGAAATGCAACATTAAATCAATGAAAACGCATTGCGGGTTTACATACAAACAAAACAATGTTTCAGATCACTTTCATCTACATTATCTCGGCGGATATACAACAATTAAACGTAAACTCAAGTAATGTTTCATGGTTGATACAGTTACTCTCTTGAAAGCTCTAAGTATAATGAATGTATTAATAAGCTTCAGTTATTGTTTATAAATCATGTTTGTATTGGTATTTCTATTAATAGTTCTCTAGTCAACTGAACTCAACAAACACATTTTTAAATTATTTTACTTTTTTCACTTATTTTTTTTAATTTTTTTATTTACTGACACTATAATTGTCGTAATTATATACATAAGCGAAATTATCAAAAATAGAAACTCTGGCAAGTTGCAGAAGAATGGAAGAGAAGCTCAAATTGAAGTTTTTGATGCCAGGGAATCGGGAAAAATATTGAAATGTCTTGAATTTCACCAGAATATTAAATATAACGTAAAATATCTGCCACTGAAAAAGCGTTCGGGATTTAAAAATATCTGCTTTTTGTTTGCATTAAAACATGTGGTACGGTTGCTTGATTCAAAAACACGTGCTATATAATGCGGATTAACACATTGTGGCGGATCCAACATTTAGTTCATTACTATGAATTAAATTTTGGATCAAAGTAAAGAATTTTTTCACTATTATGATTTCAGGATTTAAGTCATTTCTAGCCACTATAGTTTGAACAATAATTGTCATAATCGCATTGTGTTTATTTTCAGTAAGGTCAAACTTGATTCTCTAAAGAAGAAATTATTACGAATATTATCATAGCCATCTCTTAGATGGCCATGATAGGCCTACTATATTTCAACTATAGAGACGGTTTTAGGCTGTAGCAAAAATTCCTCTCCGGCCGGGAATCGAACCCGGGTCTCCCGCGTGACAGGCGGGGATACTGACCACTATACTACCGAAGACTTGTAGTTACACATTTAGGAAGTTTATAAAAGTGAAGTGTAAAGTCATGGACCACAGTTTTGAGATGAAATACTAACCATTAGTACCTACGAAATTAATAATTCTAATAATTGATCATAAAGAAAAATACCCCCGTTGCAGCAGACCTGCATACTAAGCGAATTTCAAATGCAAAAGAACATATTTCAATCCAACATAGCGAGATTTGACATGTTTTTGCAATCTCCATAAGAATAACATGGGGAATGAGTATGCAGGTTTGCTGCCACGAAAATGGAAATATCGGGGATTTTAGACTATTAAACGTTAGATTTCATGTAGATGAAGCCATAAACCAAGTTTTATTAAGATATGCTGAGAAATAAGCGAGGTATAAAATTTTACTTATTCCCCATAAGGTTAACATTGGGACAACGTACTGTGTTTACCACTTTCAATATCTCGATAACCAATAGACATAGAGCAATGATTCAAAATACTAAATTGTTTGTTTTTTTGAGCTGAATTCAATGGTGCAAACCAAAATCCAATTAGTTTTAATTTTCTATGTGAAAAACCAAAAAAACCCATTTTTGGGGGGTTTATCCCCCTTTACCCCCCATTCCAGTGGTCCGATCGGGCTGGTTTTCGAACTCATCCGAATAATTACTACTTCACACATCTGTGCCAAATTTCATTCCGATCAGACCATTTTTGCGAGCGCTATCGTGCTTACAGACACATATATATATATAGGCCTAGCTATATGTATATATATATATATATATATATATATATATATATATATATCTGGAAATTTGAACGAATGGTGTTTTTTGCCTCTGAGGGCCCCAAAACGAAAAGTTATCATGGTCTTGTGCTTAGGTCTTACCATGAGACCTACCGTAATAGCTTCTTCCCTATAGGGGAAATTCGCTAAAATAGATAGTCCAGGCAATGTTAAATGTTGAAGCCATAACATGTGATTATTGTCTAAAAAATAAGCAACTATTATTTTGGTGGAGCAACTATTATTTTAAGTGTAGTAGTGGTGGAGATTTTTGTTATTAAAGAAATTAAAAAATACCTTTCAATTTCCTCAACTGGAACTCTCCTCTCTTATGCACTCCTAGGTTTGGAGTTCTAAAAATGAAATCTTTTTTTAACCTTATACCATATTTTAGCCCGGTAGAAGCAAAAATGCCCCATGTCAGGGATGAAAAATCTCAAGTATGAAATCATACTCCTGGTGCCATCTCTAGTGACGAGTACCGAACTAATTTCTCGAGTGCTCAATTTCTGGTTTCAAAACATCCATAAGCACGAGTAGTCCCAAAGTCAATGCTTCCACTGTAGAGATTGTTATACAGGGTGTTCAAAAAATGTGGGGCAATAATTTACGTAGTGAGTCCTTGGGTCAAAATAAGCAAAAAAGTTCATATAAACATGGGTCCTAAAGTGCTCCGTTTTCCGTCTGTGTGTCTGTTTATGATTTTTACATATTTAATCATATCTCTCGAACCACTCAACATATAAACTTCAAACTTGGTATATGGATAACCACTATTAAGAACTATTATCGTAAGAAGTATCAAATTTCTATTTTGTACCATTTCAATATGGCGACTGTTTTTTGTTTTCAAAGCTAAATATCTTAAAAACTGTAAATTTTAGACAAAGTATTCAAGAGACGAAAACGTTGAGAAATTTAATCTTATTAAAGATGATATTAAAATCATAACAATCGGACAACTAATAATGGAGGAATTTTAAGTTTTCCGAATAAAAACATGCAATTTTCGACTAAAATGTTCTAAGAAACCATGTTTTTATGCAGAAAAGTTAAAATTTCTCCGTTATTAGTAGTCTGATTACCATAATGTTAATATCAGCATCAATTGGATTAAAAATTGTATTTTTTTTGTCTCTTGTATAATTTTTTTAAGTTTACGGTTTTTAAGATATTTAACTTTGAAAACAAAAAACAGTCGCCATTTTGGATTGGTACAAAGTATAAATTTGCTACTTCTTACAAAAATAATTCTTAATAAGGGTTATCCATATACCAAGTTTGAAGTTTATACGTTAGTTGGTTCGTGAGATATGATTAAATATGTATAAATCATAAATAGACACACAGACGGAAAACGGAGCACTTTAGGACCTATGTTTATATGAACTTTTTTGCTTATTTTGACCCAAGGAATCACTACGTAAATTATTGCCCCACATTTTTTGAACATCCTGTATAGTAGCAAAAGTTCCTCTCCGGCCGGGAATCGAACCCGGGTCTCCCGCGTGACAGGCGGGGATACTGACCACTATACTACCGAACCCGGGTCTCCCGCGTGACAGGCGGGGATACTGACCACTATACTACCGAACCCGGGTCTCCCGCGTGACAGGCGGGGATACTGACCACTATACTACCGAACCCGGGTCTCCCGCGTGACAGGCGGGGATACTGACCACTATACTACCGAACCCGGGTCTCCCGCGTGACAGGCGGGGATACTGACCACTATACTACCGAACCCGGGTCTCCCGCGTGACAGGCGGGGATACTGACCACTATACTACCGAAGATTTGTCATTATATATTTAGGAAGTTTATAAAAGTAAATGATTTTTCTTTTCATTTGTAAATTCATAGACCAGTGTTTATATAAAATACCACACCACTAGTATGAAATTAATAATTATAAACATTGATTATAAAGAAAAAATATATAGTCCAAGCAATGTTAAATTTTTAAGCCACATGTATAAAAATAAGCACATTTTTAACCCTATGACATATTTTAGCCCGGTAGAAGCAAAAATGTCCCTTTTGGGGGATAAAAATCTTTATCATGAAATCATACTCCTGGCGCAATTTGTAGTGACGAGTGCCGACCTAATTTCGTGAGTGCTCAATTTCTGGCTTCAAAACATCCATAAGCACGAGCAGTCTCCTTTTAGGTATAAAGTCAATGTAATAAATCACAGGAGGGTTTGAGGGATCAAAAGATTTGTTAGCGGGAGCTTGCAACCACTCGGGTCTGACTTAAGATGGTAGAATACACTTTTATCCTCAAGTTTTGAGCATTCTATTTCGTTTGTCACTTGTTTATTTTATTATCGATTGAAATCCGAACTGTAAATTTATTTTACAAAAAATATGGTTGGAAAATCGTCGCAACTTGAGATTTATTTAATGTGCAAAGCCATACACATTGGCACAAATTAATAGTTGTAATTTTGCACAACTAATAAATAATACGTTGTTAGCGACGTGGTCGACAAGACAGTTTCACGTTGAACGACAAGATAACCGACTGTGTTTTGTGTACGAGAGACGGAGAGAGATGGGGAAAGGATCTTCTGTCTTGAGTTGCAGCACCTGACTGTAGTATATCACTCTCTGTCTCTTTCTCTCCCCCTACCCCCTCCCCCTTTCTCATAGTGGTTTCCTTCTTTAACCTTTCTCTCAAAACGAAATAAAGTAAATGTTTGCACGAAAAATGTTTAGAGGAAGTAAAAACCTAATGCAATGTGTGAGAATTTGGTTTTAATGCAGATGTTGGACATTTTCCGTTGTTTAACTACCACTAGTTTTTCTCGTCAATTCACCACCACTTGATAAATGTCATATTGCTCTAAGAATTGTTCCCCAATCATTTTTAATCCCTCCCCCCCCTATAGATAGTATAAGCAGAAAGTCTTCGAATTTGAGTTTTAGTGGATATTTTTATTTTAGTGTTCCGTGGTGTCTGTCCGCCCATGTGTGTGAATGTAAACAAACCTCGAGTCGACACGAGAAGTCCGATTTTCATGAAATTTGGCATATAGGTAATAGGTAAAACCATGGGTTATACTTCCGCAGAAGGGTTACACCTCATTGGTGAAGTCAGTCGGAAACTGTAATGTCTGGAGGGGAACTATTGAGTGTTAATCATAACCTAATTATAAAATAAATTTGCCTGAAACCTTCCTTAACTATTTTAAAAGGTTTTTAAATAAACACCAGTTAGACTAAAAATCTCAGTCAGCTAAGTTATTTTGAGATGAAAATATGTGGTTGATATTTTAATTATAGTTTAGTTAGTTATAGATTAGTTAATACTGATTTTAATTCAATAATATTTGTATTCATATAGGAATAATTCAAAATTTAAATAACCTTAAACTTATTTTATACATGTTTTATAGATAGTGTTAGTGTACTTTCATAAATTAAGTTTCGATGAATTGGGATGATATTGGTGTCAGACATTTTGAAATTTATAAAAATTTGAAATAAATGAAATTTTTGACACATAATTTTAGCACGTTTATGTTCTTTAACATTGTAAGAGCAAAGTATTAAAATATATAAGCAAACAAAAGTGAATTCTTATAGTAAATGGTGTAACCCTTCTGCGCAAGTTAAACCAAACCATGATATCTCCAGGTGTTTTTTTCATTTTTTGAATTTTTGATTTTTAAGGGTATTTACCTCATAAAACCCATAAATAACGACAAAAATCCAAATGTCTAAAAAATGGCTCAAACGATTTTGATAAGAATTTCATGGTTTTTAGTCCTTAAGACGACAAACAAAATGACACCACCTGGATGTCTGTAAAAATTTAGGTTCAGAAGTTATGGGAGTTTAAGTATTAAAAACTTCATATTTTTCAAATTTCACAAAATCTGTAACATCTAAAGAAAATATACTTGCAACCATTAAATTTGGCTTGGAAAATTAAAAACGCAGTATATTTTAAACTATTAGTCTACGTCAACTAGTTGCGGAGACAATTGATATTTTCGTTTTGCGGTAAGCGCAGTACGTTTTCTAATGTTATTCTTATGGTAAATATTCAAAAACCGATATCTCCGTTAATTGCTAACCGATTTTTATAAAATTCCGCATATATTTGAGAGGTGAAATTAATTGTTTATTTGTTTTATTTTATTATATAAGTTTTTTATTTTAAATGACTTAAGGGAGAAAGTATATGTGTCAGTTTCCTGATACCGTTTATTATATTTACGTTGGTATTCCTTGTCCCAGAAATCCACTATCACTGGCCTTGTCTAATCGGGTAATATTTGATAACTCCCCTGACGACCTTACACTTTCTATCGTTTTAACTTAAAATGGGCATATAATTGCAAAAAACATTTTGCATGAGTAAGTAACAGTAATTAGGTTAGGTTTGGTTAGGTTAGGTTAGGTTAGGTTAGAGTAGGTTAATATCATAAGAACAACTTAAGGATCACTGTACATCTATAACGATGCCTACGGCCTGCTATCTTTCTCCTTATCTTAAGCTAACCTAACCTTACAACTAATTTTATTTTTAATGATTTCCTAAATTTATTTAGTCCTGTAAATAATTGTAGGTAACTGTATGAAACGTACAGATAAACTGTAAATGAAACCGATTTACAGTTATCTGTACGTTATAGAAAATTTAAGATCATGGGAATTTTCAAACATTTTTTAATTAAAAATATATCAAATGTGCAAATATTTTAATTTAACCTTATAAAAATGTTTTCCACTTAATTAAAAAGGTTCCAGCTGTGTATTTTGATCCAACCATCCATATTGAAACGTAAAGTAAGTGGTAGTGATTATAATAAAAAAGTAGTGGTAGTGAATTAACGGAAAAGGTCACATATGTTATGAAAGGTTCTTCTGTTGGATGACAAGTTTGAAGCTGTATAGGCTGAAGTGAAAGTGTTTGAAAATTACGAATGGAAATTGATTTAGGTTATAAATAAATACAGTACTACTAACAGAGTTTATTTACTAAGTACGGTGACGTCATATTACACGTATATGAACAACTTAAAAGAATTTATATAAAACAAGAAAAAAAGAACCTTAAACCAAAAAAGAACTGTTCTGTTTAAGCCACATGATAAAAAGCTATGGAAAAAATCAATTTAAATAATGTTTTATATCAAATAATTTAATATCTACCATCCTAAAGATAATGAGTTAGTTGTTTTATAGCTCATTTTATAAAGACAGAAAGCCATTTTATTTATAAAGTGCATAATTATATAACAGTCAATACCTATGGTAGTACATAAAAAAACCAGTAAAATTTCGACGTTTGAAATTGAATGTTACAGCAGCTTCAGGGCCATGACATGAATAATGAGTGGAGTTCGGCAATAAACGGAAAAATGCAGCTATTTATGTGATTAGAAGTACAGACATTAGACTAATAACTAGGTTGGCTTTTGAAGAAAGTGAAGATTTTGCTGTTTAATTTGAAAAATAAAAATCACATGCCATTTAATGTTTAAAATCGGTAAATTGGATTATAATATTATGGTTTTTATGTTATAATACTTATTTATACAACAATGCTGACTATCATTTTCATCTACAGGTTACCATATAGTCTGAGAAAAAATATTTTCTTTCAATTCTTTCTAAGAAAACCGATTTTTCTCAGTCTGTGAGGATACATACTTTTAATTTGGTATGAGTTTTTAAATATTTGAGTCAGAACATTATTAATTTAGGGAAATGCTCTCTTTTGATTTTTTTGTTATCTTTTCATTGTAGTGTTCTGATTATCGCACTGAATTAATATTGTAACTCCTTTCAAGAATTTTTTTTAACTTTTATTTAATAAACTAGTGCACACCTGATAAACTCTGAAACAGGAAGTTGGACATTAATGGTAACCTCACTACAGGGTAACCTAAAGAGGTACATATATTTTCCTTGAAATACAAATATATGTAAGAAGTTTTGATATAAAAATGGAAAATAAATTAATTCTTATTTTTATTCTTAGATTCTTAGCTGTCGCTTTGTTGAGCGACGCGACGCACGGCGCCTTGTCTGTGTAGGAGGCAATTTAGGTACAGCATGCGTATTGCCTACCCCTGTTTCACGGCGCAGGACATCTGCGGAAGTTATACGTGGCTGTAACAATCACTGCTGGAATGCATGAATTGCTATTGAATACTTCTTTCTTAAAAAAATATTTTTGAATATTTATTTTTGTTATTGAATAATCCAGATAGTATGTCACCTTACTGTTAAACATCACTGGGTCAAAAACATTAATTACAAATAATTTACAGCAATATCCCGAAAAGTGATTCATTTGAAAACCTGCTTATACAAACGTGAATACTGAATAGGCTAATTATGATCATCCATGTCCCAATAGAACGAAATTCTATATTCTATATGAAGTAGTTTTAGTGGTTTGAAAATGACGATCAAACCCAGGAATAACATAATAATTTTCTAAGTTTATGAAATAAAAAAAACTTTATCTGCGTAGGGACGAAAACGTCCTTTTAGCCTACGTTTAGAAAAACATTAATCCCCTGACTATAGTTTAACTTTGATTGGTTCTCGTTACAAACCTGTCAAATGTTCATAGACATTCACAGCTGCATCCATATTCAGCCTAATGCAGCATATGCATGTAACCTATTTCTTTACACAAAAGCATGCTAACATTATTATTTTTCTTCAGCAAGGCATATTTCTTATCCAACCCGCCCTGGATACGGGGGGCTTTTAATGTAATAATGTAATTCAACACTCCACCTTGCATTTTCTACATATTTTGTACCTATTTTCGATTGATATTTGCCTTGGTGCTCGCATCTACCTCCTGCTGAAAGAGCAATCAAAACTCTTACTCTGTGTTCCCTCCCTCATTAACGCAAGCCCAACCCAACCCTGCCACTACCCTAGTGATCCCTGCACCTCTTACACCATCCAGAGCCCCCCCAAACTCCCTCGGGGCCCAATGAAGACATCCACGTCGGCGCCCGGCTCCCGATGATCTACAACTTCAACACCAATGATGTACGACTTGTCACCTGCATTAATAGCACATTCGTCGTGTTCTTGCGAGGGGCGGGGCGCCGGCCCCCTCCCCCCCGGTCCCATCTTGGCTCCCCCCTCCCCCCCTCCCCCCCACGTGTCCGCCAGTCCCATCCTCGGAGTTCATAAATGTTCACACTTGTTCGTTAGTCCGTCCGTCAACAATTTCGGCTGATAAAGCGATCTGGAGACTCGACGAGTTCGTAGCTGATTGGATTTGTTCCGTTTGTTTGCGGTTTTTTCGGTTTGTTTGCGCGATTTGTCTGTTCGGTTTGTTTGCGATTTGTTTGCGGTTTGTCTGTTCGGAGTAGACATGTTGGATATGTTCGCAACGGATTGTCTGTATGCGCCGCCGTTGCAACAGAATAGCAGGAGGTTTTCGGTCACTTCACTGTTGCAATTGGACAACCAACAAGAGAAGAGTGATGGTAAGCCGTCTTAATTTATGTTTTCATTTTTTTCAGAGCTTTAACATGGGGCATCACTCACTACTCTACTAGAGTATAGACATTAAAATCGTGTGTTAAGTTTGAAATTAATTTATTTTAAGGGGTTCGAAATTGAAAAAATATTCTTCTCCGTTTTCTATGTAATTCACTTGTTGAATAATTTCTTCCAATTTCAAAAGTAAATCTGGAAAAAAGTTTGAATTTGTATTTTATTTATTGTGAATAATCAGTGAAGAACACGGAATCCCCAATTAAAGTAGATTATTGAGTTTTTTAAGATAATTGTAAATAATTATGTGTAACTCAAAACTGATGTTATGATAAATTTTTCATCACTCTGTATACGAAAACAGCGTGTTACCGTAAAGCTGAGATCTAAACAATCATTGATACCCTTACATCAAATCATAATCAGCTGCCTTTTCCGGATCTAAACATTGTCTTCCGTACCCAAACTAAGTTTGCCGTACCCAAACAAACGAAGTTCTTATTTTGACAGTTCAACCAGATGACTTTAAACTTAAATAGACTGTACAGTCTTATTGTGTTTGGTTGTGGAAAAATTACTAAATTATGAAATGTTGGATGATTTTTTATAAGTATGGTAACTTATTTGCATCGTGATGAAAAGTATTGTCGTGATGAAAAGTTCTCGGCTTACGCCGAGAAACACTAGCTTACAAGATAAACACTAGCTTGCCCCGAAAAGGGCTACTTTCGTGACTAGTAGTGAAATATACTATTGAATCGATGTTTCAAGAGAACAGATATAATATTTTAACAGGCTATATTTTTTATTTACAGAATAAAGAGTTGTACAAGTTTTAAAACGAATATACTCATAGTGCATATAGACACTACATAAGTTTAATTGATAAATCAGTTTGAATGATTGGTACCTACATCCTTTAAACACGTTACTGTACTTAGAAATATTGAATGTATTCAATCAAATAATTAGCCTACTAAAACTTAAACATTTACCCCCTCTATTCATAATAAAAATATTGTTTCAAGTTTTATATTTTACTAGCTAACAACACCGACTTCACCCGGGAAATATGTTATATATTTATTATAACACTGAATAAAATTGCAATAAAATTGCATCAGCTGTTTATTTGAATACAATAACATTAATGGAATCCGGAAACTAGAATTTTGGATTTCTCACGGGGATTAACAAAGGAGGATTTATAGGAAACTGATGAAAGTCGGATGCGAAAGCTATAACTGTAAGGAACATATCCTGAATGTCATGCTTTAACTCATTGTAGTTTAGCCGCACGGCTACCCACACACAGTCGAGACCTCCGCTTTATTTATATAGATTTTTAACTAAAATAAATATTACAGTAGAAAATTATTCTGGCCAAATTTTAAGTATTGGATACTCTTATCAATTATTCACTTAACTTAGATATTAGCAATGACAGCCTCAGATCTGCAGAAGATTCAACATACTATGAGACATTGAGATAATAGCTTATACATACTAGTCAGTAATAATATTTTATGTTTAATTTCGTACATTGTCATACTGTCAAAGTTTTAATATGGCACAGCTATAAATATGTAAAATTTATGTACAACAAACCTAATATTATTATAAAAATGTCTAGATGAATAAAAACGCATTGAATATAGTCATATAGGCCTATACGTTAATTTATATCTATTTAATTCAAATAAAAGATTATTTTATATGATCAAAAAACGAGGATGTATAACAATATTATTCTATCATTATTTTATTATTTTTTTCGTTATTTTCATCATATAAAAGTGGAATAATTATTTTGAGTAATTTATTCACAAAATCTCTCAAAACAAAAGCAACGCAAAACGGAATTCTAAATAGAAAGTAAGTCTAAAATTTAGGGATTGTTTTATTTTGCCTCGCTTTACCCTTATATCTATGTATGCATTTTTCGCAAGGTTTAACCGTCATTGGTTTAACGCATGAAAAACACCTATATGATTTAACTCAAAAGTAAGTGTTTTAAGTTACAATAATCAGTTGTTTTAGATTACAAATTCATTTGATTTAATCTACAAAGCTCAGTTTTTAAGCTATACAAAGCTCAGCATTACAAAACTAAGTACACAATAGTTCTGTATACCAACAAATGCCCATAACATTATATTGCTTATAGTTCAATTATTCCAGATTAATTTTATAGAAAAGTCATATAATTTATTTATGTATTTTTCCAACAAATTTTCTCTGAGCTGGAGAAAGATTCTTCTGGATTGTATCATGGATTTTTCTACTGTTTAATTATTCATATATAATTCAATATTTCAGTATTTCTTTAATAATTACTAATAAATATATATTTAAAAATAGATCGCCGTGTGCTCGTTTATATTAGGTAAGTAATACAAAGCCAAAAGTGCATGCCGTAGGTTTTGGTGTCAAAGTAAAGCTTGAAATTTCACGATGTGTACTAAGGTGGTTGCGTTTCGATATCTGTTTAGACAACAAATCCAATTCCCAAAAACTCGATAACATTTCTCGTCTTAAAATAATAGGTTTCGAAACACTACCAGAACAAACACATTCGAATCAAATTAACAACGGTACTACACTATGTAACTAATCACCGAAGAAATAACCCAAAGAAAAAACAATGAAACGAGTGACAGTCAACAATAGTCGTTCAACAATTGAACTAAACAGTTGGAAACTAATTATTGTTCTTTGATCTGGAAGCCAAAATGCAGAAACGATTCGGTCGTGTTAATTAGGTAATAAATCGTGCGGGTGCGGGTGTGTGTGTGTGTGTGTGTGTGTGTGTGTGTGTGTGTGTGTGTGTGTGTGTGCGCGCGCGCGAGTGTGTGAGTGAATGATGGCCTGTCAACGACTCATTAAGTGCGTGTCTTGACATCACATAAGTTAAGTCGCCACCCATGCACCCCACTGCCGTTAAGAGGGCGATTAAGAAAATATGTGTTTGAAATGTGAAAATTCCGGCTTAGGAAAAGGGTAAAAATAAAAATAAAATTTAAGTGACTTTTAGATTTGATTATTTTTCAATTTTTTTATTCATCGATGTTGCATTAAATAGCATGCAAACTATTTCTTCTGGGCAAACTATTTTTTCCCTCAGTGAACATGAACAATTAGCACATCCGGCCCACCCTCAAAACGCCACCTCCGAGTCAATCATTCATTCAATCATTCTTAATAAGACAGGTACCTCATGGAGGACGTTACCCTGAATATGAGTGAAGGATGAGTGTGATGATCGTGATGGTAGTGGCGCGATCTTGTAGCCTTGTTACTGACTAAGGTTGGCACGTTCCTTGGTTCCTTAGACAGGGCTGTTAATTAATAGCCCAACAACCAATGGTAGCTGGCTCCAGAAACAACCCTTCAAAAAGCTACTAACTTTTCTCGGGATCGATCCGGCTACCTACAAGTTTGTAGGCGGACACTATAACCACTACACCAACCAGCCAATTCCTAATAACTAATTATGTACGCTTATAATGTACCTGCCTGCGCTGGCTAACAAAATTTGGTCCTTTTCGATCCCGTCAAAACCGCGGATACTAGAGCCTGATAACTTTTAAAACAGGCATACGGTAAGTCTTAAACTGCTTGTGAGTTGCATTTATAAGGTTTTCGCGTGCAGGCTAAAATCTATAAACCACTTTAAAAGCTATAAAAGAAAGCACTTACGCAATATTTCCGCCTACCCATTACGCTATGACGATATTTTGAAATAGTTTTCCCCACGAGAACACATAGTTCCCTGTTATATACAGTTACTATTCCAAAATAGACCCTTTTTAAAAATAAAAATTAATTAGTTTGGAGAAAGAAACAACAAACACAAAATTTCAAATCCAAATTCAAATTCTTTATTTGTAGTTGACAATTTATAAAATTGTATTACAAAAGTCAGTTCGTTTTAGCAAAAACCACAATACATTTGTTTTAAAACTAAAAATTACATCTGTATAAAAATAAAAACTAGCTAGTCAAAAACTCATCAACAGAGTAAAATGTCCTTTCCACTAGGATTTTTTTTAGTGCCTTTTTAAAAGATGGAGGTGTTATTTTATTTTGTATAATAGAGGGAAGTTTGTTATAAAATTTAGGACCAATATTTTGTGGAAGAGATGCAGCCAAATCTAATCTGTGAATTTTAATTATGGTTTAAAAGTCACTTTAAAATAAAATATCTGCTCCCTACCCATTCAATTTATTTTATATAGTTCAGTGCGAACTTCTTTTATTGCATAAACGTAAGTCTGAATATACCTTACAAGCAGCAATTTACTTTAAAGAGCGCTTGTAAACAATAGTATACCTGTTTATAACTATAGAAGAGGTGATTTCTCTGTTTGTTGTGCGGGGTAGTTACGAAAACTACCAAACAGTCCGGGCTGAAAATTTACATAATGGCAGATCTTAAACCCAAACACAAAACTTAACCCTATTCATGTCTTTACTCGGGCTTCACCCTTTTTATGTATATGTTTCGTTGCAAGGTTTTGGAATTTTAGTAGTTCTTGTTAGGTTTTTATGAGGTACTATTATTAATTTTATATTTTAACCGTAGAGAGAACGGGTACAATAGCTAGATACAAATATTTGGGTTTTATTCCCCCGTCCGACCGAAGTCCCGGTGTTTCTGCTAACCGCCGGAATGCCGACGCCGCCGAGCAGCTTGTACGGCTTGTACGGCAGGTAGGCCTACACGCGGGTCGCGGGTTAAGCGCCTCCCGGTCGTAAAGCGCGGCTAATTCTGTTTGGACGGCTGGGATTAGCCGGCGATTTGTCACCGAGAGACAACGAGCCGCTGGCGTCGCTCACCCGGCGCCGGCGTCTAAACACGGGCGGGGGGCCGCTAGAGTCGGCGGCGCTCGGGCGGCTGAGTGGTAGGTTTAGGAGGTTACAGTTTTATCATTTACATATTGCTATACAGAAACATCTGTTTTCTGTGATTTACTCTTGGCTGGGAAGGTACTTTTTGCCGATCACTGCACGGAAAATTTACTGAGCAGGGGCCTATTTCAAAACAAGTCTTACAAGTACAGAGAAAGACAAGTATCGAGAGTCTACACTCTCGATAGTTCGAAACATAGTGGACTTCGAGGGTGTCGAAGTATCAAAATGTCCAACTATTGGGGGTATATGGGATTTACATTAATAAAAGCTTTAAAAATACAGATTGTACGTGAAAATCTCCTAAATTTATTATATACCATAAAACTAAACCATTAACTTTTAGCATAATATAGGTCTTAGTAAACATCACTGGACGAAATACTTGGGAGTCTTAGAATGTTTATTGAGTGTCAGCAGGTGTCGAACTATACAGAAGGTCGAACTATCGAGAGCCTACTGTACAAGCTAAAAATGACTAAAACCTCGTCACTAACACGGATTAAAGTATTGCAACGGAAAATATTAGTGATTTTAGGATACGAAAAAAGCTCAAGTCAATTATATTAATTTAGTAGCAACGTTTTGAAATAAGGCCGGTAAATTTACCGTGCACTATTTACAGTGCTAACGAGCTATGCTTGAAAGAAATTGGTTTGTAATTTTTTCTGTCTTTAGTATCCTAACGAAAAGCACACCTAGAGAGGTTCCTATCTATGATTCTACCCCTTTTATGTAGATTGATTTGACTTTTTAAATAAGTACAGTAACTTATGCCGAAACAACAAAATCAATAAATACACAAAAGTTCGTGCGCACATTAACGGTAGAATAATTTATTAAATAGCGCTTGGGTAAGGCTTGGCACTCTTAAGTTTACGACTCGAAAATATTTTTAAAAACCCTCGTACATGAATAAATCTGTTGATGATAGTCTTTTCACTTTGTGATTCTCCAATAAGGATTCCCAATAACAAGAGAAAAGCGGGCTTATGGAGGTTCCATAGAGATCGGTAAATGTGATATAAAAGGTAACGTACGAATCACAAACGTGCACACGTATTGTACTCATATTGGGAAACTGTACAATATATCCTTTCTATTTCAGATGACGAGTACGCGGCGGAGAGCGACGACAGCAAGCGCAAGGGTAAACCGCGAAGAAACCGCACAACCTTCAGCAGCGGGCAGCTGACGGCGCTGGAGAAGGTGTTCGAGAGAACGCACTACCCAGACGCCTTCGTCAGGGAGGAGCTGGCTCGGCGAGTAGGCCTCAGCGAGGCTAGAGTGCAGGTGAGGACCTCAGCGAGGCTAGAGTGCAGGTGAGGGGCCTCAGCGAGGCTAGAGTGCAGGTTAGGGGCCTCAGCGAGGCTGGAGTGCAGGCGAGGGGCCTCAGCGAGGCTAGAGTGCAGGTGAGGGGCCTCAGTGAGGCTAAAGTGCAGGTGAGGGTCCTCAATGAGGCTAGAGTGCAGGTGAGGGGCCTCAGCGAGGCTAGAGTGCATGTGAGGGACCTCAGCGAGGCTAGAGTGCAGGTGAGGGACCACAGCGAGGCTAGAGTGCAGGTGAGGGGCCTCAGCGAGGCTAGAGTGCAGGTGAGGGACCTCAGCGAGGCTAAAGTGCAGGTGAGGGTCCTCAGTGAGGCTAGAGTGCAGGTGAGGGGCCTCAGCGAGGCTAGAGTGCATGTGAGGGACCTCAGCGAGGCTAGAGTGCAGGTGAGGGACCACAGCGAGGCTAGAGTGCAGGTGAGGGACCTCAGCGAGGCTAGAGTGCAGGTGAGGGGCCTCAGCGAGACTAGGGTGCAGGTGAGGGGCCTCAGCGAGGCTAGAGTGCAGGTGAGGGACCACAGCAAGGCTAGAGTGCAGGTGAGGGACCTCAGCGAGACTAGAGTGCAGGTGAGGGACCTCAGCGAGACTAGAGTGCAGGTGAGGGGCCTCAGCGAGGCTAGAGTGCAGGTGAGGGACCACAGCAAGGCTAGAGTGTAGGTGAGGGACCACAGCGAGGCTAGAGTGCAGGTGAGGGACCTCAGCGAGGCTAGAGTTCAGGTGAGGGACCTCAGCGAGACTAGAGTGCAGGTGAGGGAGCGAGGCTAGAGTGCAGGTGAGGGACCTCAGCGAGACTAGAGTGCAGGTGAGGGAGCGAGGCTAGAGTGCAGGTGAGGGACCACAGCGAGACTAGAGTGCAGGTGAGGGACCTCAGCGAGGCTAGAGTGCAGGTGAGGGAGCGAGGCTAGAGTGCAGGTGAGGGACCTCAGCGAGGCTAGAGTTCAGGTGAGGGACCTCAGCGAGACTAGAGTGCAGGTGAGGGAGCGAGGCTAGAGTGCAGGTGAGGGACCACAGCGAGACTAGAGTGCAGGTGAGGGACCTCAGCGAGACTAGAGTGCAGGTGAGGGACCACAGCGAGGCTAGAGTGCAGGTGAGGGTCCTCAGCGAGGCTAGAGTGCAGGTGAGGGGCCTCAGCAAGGCTAGGGTGCAGGTGAGGGGCCTCAGCGAGGCTAGAGTGCAGGTGAGGGGCCTCAGCGAGGCTAGGGTGCAGGTGAGGGGCCTCAGCGAGGCTAGAGTGCAGGTGAGGGACCACAGCGAGGCTAGAGTGCAGGTGAGGGACCTCAGCGAGACTAGAGTGCAGGTGAGGGACCTTAGCGAGGCTAGAGTGCAGGTAAGGGGCCTCAGCGAGGCTAGAGTGCAGGTGAGGGACCTCAGCGAGGCTAGAGTGCAGGTGAGGGGCCTCAGCGAGGCTATAGTGCAGGGGAGGGACCTCAGCGAGGCTAGAGTGCAGGGAGGGGCCTCATCAAGGCTAGAGTGCAGGTGAGGGGCCTCAGCGAGGCTAGAGTGCAGGTGCCGGGCCTCAGCGAGGCTAGAGTGCAGGTGAGGGACCTCAGCGAGACTAGAGTGCAGGTGAGGGGCCTCAGCGAGGCTAGAGTGCAGGTGAGGGACCACAGCAAGGCTAGAGTGCAGGTGAGGGACCTCAGCGAGACTAGAGTGCAGGTGAGGGACCTCAGCGAGACTAGAGTGCAGGTGAGGGACCTCAGCGAGACTAGAGTGCAGGTGAGGGGCCTCAGCGAGGCTAGAGTGCAGGTGAGGGACCACAGCAAGGCTAGAGTGTAGGTGAGGGACCACAGCGAGGCTAGAGTGCAGGTGAGGGACCTCAGCGAGGCTAGAGTTCAGGTGAGGGACCTCAGCGAGACTAGAGTGCAGGTGAGGGAGCGAGGCTAGAGTGCAGGTGAGGGACCACAGCGAGGCTAGAGTGCAGGTGAGGGTCCTCAGCGAGGCTAGAGTGCAGGTGAGGGGCCTCAGCAAGGCTAGGGTGCAGGTGAGGGGCCTCAGCGAGGCTAGAGTGCAGGTGAGGGGCCTCAGCGAGGCTAGGGTGCAGGTGAGGGGCCTCAGCGAGGCTAGAGTGCAGGTGAGGGACCACAGCGAGGCTAGAGTGCAGGTGAGGGACCTCAGCGAGACTAGAGTGCAGGTGAGGGACCTTAGCGAGGCTAGAGTGCAGGTAAGGGGCCTCAGCGAGGCTAGAGTGCAGGTGAGGGACCTCAGCGAGGCTAGAGTGCAGGTGAGGGGCCTCAGCGAGGCTATAGTGCAGGGGAGGGACCTCAGCGAGGCTAGAGTGCAGGGAGGGGCCTCATCAAGGCTAGAGTGCAGGTGAGGGGCCTCAGCGAGGCTAGAGTGCAGGTGCCGGGCCTCAGCGAGGCTAGAGTGCAGGTGAGGGACCTCAGCGAGACTAGAGTGCAGGTGAGGGACCTCAGCGAGGCTAGAGTGCAGGATGGGGGCCTCAGCGAGGCTAGAGTGCAGGTGAGGGGCCTCAGCGAGGATAGAGTGCAGGTGAGGGACCTCAGCGAGGTTAGAGTGCCGGTGAGGGACCTAAGCGAGGCTAGAGTGCAGGTGAGGGGCCTCAGCGAGGCTAGAGTGCAGGTGAGGGACCTCAGCGAGGCTAGAGTGCAGGTGAGGGACCTCAGCGAGGCTAGAGTGCAGGTGGGGGACCTCAGCGAGGCTAGAGTGCAGGTGAGGGGCCTCAGCGGGGCTAGAGTGCAGGTGAGGGACCTCAGCGAGGCTAGAGTGCAGGTGAGGGACCTCAGCGAGGCTAGGGTGCAGGTGAGGGACCTCAGAGAGGCTAGAGTGCAGGTGAGGGACCTCAGCGAGGCTAGAGTACACGTGAGGGACCTCAGCGAGGCTAGAGTGCAGGTGAGGGGCCTCAGCGAGGCTATAGTGCAGGTTTGGGGGGCTCGACGAGGCTAGAGTTCAGGTGAGGGACCTCAGCGAGGCTAGAGTGCAGGTGAAGGACCTCAGCAAGGCTAGAGTGCAGGTGAGGGGCCTCAGCGAGGATAGAGTGCAGGTGAGGGAACTCAGCGAGGCTGGAGTACAGGTGAGGGGCCTCAGCGAGGATAGAGTGCAGGTGAGGGACCTCAGCGAGGCTAGAGTGCAGGCGAGGGGCCTCAGCGAGGCTAGAGTGCAGGTGAGGTGCCTCAGCGAGGCTAGAGAGGGGCCTTAGCGAGGCTAGAGTGCAGGCGAGGGGCCTCAGCGAGGCTAGAGTGCAGGTGAGGGGCCTCAGCGAGGCTAGAGTGCAGGTGAGGGGCCTCAGCGAGGATAGAGTGCAGGTTTGGGGCCTCAGCGAGGCTGGAGTGCAGGCGAGGGGCCTCAGCGAGGCTAGAGTGCAGGTGAGGGACCTCAGTGAGGCTAAATTGCAAGTGAGGGTCCTCAGTGAGGCTAGAGTGCAGGTGAGGGTCCTCAGCGAGGCTAGAGTGCATGTGAGGGACCTCAGCGAGGCTAGAGTGCAGGTGAGGGACCACAGCGAGGCTAGAGTGCAGGTGAGGGGCCTCAGCGAGGCTAGAGTGCAGGTGAGGGACCACAGCGAGGCTAGAGTGCAGGTGAGGGACCTCAGCGAGGCTAGAGTGCAGGTGAGGGACCTCAGCGAGGCTAGGGTGCAGGTGAGGGACCTCAGAGAGGCTAGAGTGCAGGTGAGGGACCTCAGCGAGGCTAGAGTACACGTGAGGGACCTCAGCGAGGCTAGAGTGCAGGTGAGGGGCCTCAGCGAGGCTATAGTGCAGGTTTGGGGGGCTCGACGAGGCTAGAGTTCAGGTGAGGGACCTCAGCGAGGCTAGAGTGCAGGTGAGGGACCACAGCGAGGCTAGAGTGCAGGTGAGGGGCCTCAGCGAGGCTAGAGTGCAGGTGAGGGACCACAGCGAGGCTAGAGTGCAGGTGAGGGACCTCAGCGAGGCTAGAGTGCAGGTGAGGGACCTCAGCGAGGCTAGGGTGCAGGTGAGGGACCTCAGAGAGGCTAGAGTGCAGGTGAGGGACCTCAGCGAGGCTAGAGTACACGTGAGGGACCTCAGCGAGGCTAGAGTGCAGGCGAGGGGCCTCAGCGAGGCTAGAGTGCAGGCGAAGGGCCTCAGCGAGGCTAGAGTGCAGGTGAGGTGCCTCAGCGAGGCTAGAGAGGGGCCTTAGCGAGGCTAGAGTGCAGGCGAGGGGCCTCAGCGAGGCTAGAGTGCAGGTGAGGGGCCTCAGCGAGGCTAGAGTGCAGGTGAGGGGCCTCAGCGAGGATAGAGTGCAGGTTTGGGGCCTCAGCGAGGCTGGAGTGCAGGCGAGGGGCCTCAGCGAGGCTAGAGTGCAGGTGAGGGACCTCAGTGAGGCTAAATTGCAAGTGAGGGTCCTCAGTGAGGCTAGAGTGCAGGTGAGGGTCCTCAGCGAGGCTAGAGTGCATGTGAGGGACCTCAGCGAGGCTAGAGTGCAGGTGAGGGACCACAGCGAGGCTAGAGTGCAGGTGAGGGGCCTCAGCGAGGCTAGAGTGCAGGTGAGGGACCACAGCGAGGCTAGAGTGCAGGTGAGGGACCTCAGCGAGGCTAGAGTGCAGGTGAGGGACCTCAGCGAGGCTAGGGTGCAGGTGAGGGACCTCAGAGAGGCTAGAGTGCAGGTGAGGGACCTCAGCGAGGCTAGAGTACACGTGAGGGACCTCAGCGAGGCTAGAGTGCAGGTGAGGGGCCTCAGCGAGGCTATAGTGCAGGTTTGGGGGGCTCGACGAGGCTAGAGTTCAGGTGAGGGACCTCAGCGAGGCTAGAGTGCAGGTGAAGGACCTCAGCAAGGCTAGAGTGCAGGTGAGGGGCCTCAGCGAGGATAGAGTGCAGGTGAGGGAACTCAGCGAGGCTGGAGTACAGGTGAGGGGCCTCAGCGAGGATAGAGTGCAGGTGAGGGACCTCAGCGAGGCTAGAGTGCAGGCGAGGGGCCTCAGCGAGGCTAGAGTGCAGGCGAAGGGCCTCAGCGAGGCTAGAGTGCAGGTGAGGTGCCTCAGCGAGGCTAGAGAGGGGCCTTAGCGAGGCTAGAGTGCAGGCGAGGGGCCTCAGCGAGGCTAGAGTGCAGGTGAGGGGCCTCAGCGAGGCTAGAGTGCAGGTGAGGGGCCTCAGCGAGGATAGAGTGCAGGTTTGGGGCCTCAGCGAGGCTGGAGTGCAGGCGAGGGGCCTCAGCGAGGCTAGAGTGCAGGTGAGGGACCTCAGTGAGGCTAAATTGCAGGTGAGGGTCCTCAGTGAGGCTAGAGTGCAGGTGAGGGTCCTCAGCGAGGCTAGAGTGCATGTGAGGGACCTCAGCGAGGCTAGAGTGCAGGTGAGGGACCACAGCGAGGCTAGAGTGCAGGTGAGGGACCTCAGCGAGGCTAGAGTGCAGGTGAGGGGCCTCAGCGAGACTAGGGTGCAGGTGAGGGGCCTCAGCGAGGCTAGAGTGCAGGTGAGGGACCACAGCGAGGCTAGAGTGCAGGTGAGGGACCTCAGCGAGACTAGAGTGCAGGTGAGGGACCTCAGCGAGACTAGAGTGCAGGTGAGGGGCCTCAGCGAGGCTAGAGTGCAGGTGAGGGGCCTCAGCGAGGCTAGAGTGCAGGTTTGGGGCCTCAGCGAGGCTGGAGTGCAGGCGAGGGGCCTCAGCGAGGCTAGAGTGCAGGTGAGGGACCTCAGTGAGGCTAAATTGCAGGTGAGGGTCCTCAGTGAGGCTAGAGTGCAGGTGAGGGTCCTCAGCGAGGCTAGAGTGTATGTGAGGGACCTCAGCGAGGCTAGAGTGCAGGTGAGGGGCCTCAGCGAGACTAGGGTGCAGGTGAGGGGCCTCAGCGAGGCTAGAGTGCAGGTGAGGGACCACAGCGAGGCTAGAGTGCAGGTGAGGGACCTCAGCGAGACTAGAGTGCAGGTGAGGGACCTCAGCGAGACTAGGGTGCAGGTGAGGGGCCTCAGCGAGGCTAGAGTGCAGGTGAGGGACCTCAGCGAGACTAGAGTGCAGGTGAGGGACCTCAGCGAGACTAGAGTGCAGGTGAGGGGCCTCAGCGAGGCTAGAGTGCAGGTGAGGGACCACAGCGAGGCTAGAGTGTAGGTGAGGGACCACAGCGAGGCTAGAGTGCAGGTGAGGGACCTCAGCGAGGCTAGAGTTCAGGTGAGGGACCTCAGCGAGACTAGAGTGCAGGTGAGGGGCCTCAGCGAGGCTAGAGTGCAGGTGAGGGACCACAGCGAGGCTAGATTGCAGGTGAGGGACCTCAGCGAGGCTAGAGTGCAGGTGAGGGACCACAGCGAGGCTAGAGTGCAGGTGAGGGACCTCAGCAAAGCTAGAGTGCAGGTGAGGGGCCTCAGCAAGGCTAGGGTGCAGGTGAGGGGCCTCAGCGAGGCTAGAGTGCAGGTGAGGGGCCTCAGCGAGGCTAGGGTGCAGGTGAGGGGCCTCAGCGAGGCTAGAGTGCAGGTGAGGGACCACAGCGAGGCTAGAGTGCAGGTGAGGGACCTCAGCAAGACTAGAGTGCAGGTGAGGGACCTTAGCGAGGCTAGAGTGCAGGTAAGGGGCCTCAGCGAGGCTAGAGTGCAGGTGAGGGACCTCAGCGAGGCTAGAGTGCAGGTGAGGGGCCTCAGCGAGGCTAGAGTGCAGGTGAGGGACCTCAGCGAGGCTAGAGTGCAGGTGAGGGACCTCAGCGAGGCTAGAGTGCAGGTGGGGGACCTCAGCGAGGCTAAAGTGCAGGTGAGGGGCCTCAGCGGGGCTAGAGTGCAGGTGAGGGACCTCAGCGAGGCTAGAGTGCAGGTGAGGGACCTCAGCGAGGCTAGAGTGCAGGTGAGGGACCTCAGCGAGGCTAGAGTGCAGGTGAGGGACCTCAGCGAGGCTAGAGTGCAGGTGAGGGACCTCAGCGAGGCTAGAGTACAGGTGAGGGACCTCAGCGAGGCTAGAGTGCAGGTGAGGGGCCTCAGCGAGGCTATAGTGCAGGTTTGGGGGGCTCGGCGAGGCTAGAGTTCAGGTGAGGGACCTCAGCGAGGCTAGAGTGCAGGTGAAGGACCTCAGCAAGGCTAGAGTGCAGGTGAGGGGCCTCAGCGAGGGTAGAGTGCAGGTGAGGGAACTCAGCGAGGCTGGAGTGCAGGTGAGGGGCCTCAGCGAGGATAGAGTGCAGGTGAGGGACCTCAGCGAGGCTAGAGTGCAGGTGAGGGACCTCAGCGAGGCTAGAGTGCAGGTGAGGGACCTCAGCGAGGCTAGAGTGCAGGTGAGGGACCTCAGCGAGGCTTGAGTGCAGGTAAGGGGCCTCAGCGAGGCTATAGTGCAGGTCTGGGGGGCTCAGCGAGGCTAAATTGCAGGTGAGGGGCCTCAGCGAGGCTAAAGAGGGGCCTCAGCGAGGCTAGAGTGCAGGTGAGGGGCCTCAGCGAGGCTAGAGTGCAGGCGAAGGGCCTCAGCGAGGCTAGAGTGCAGGTGAGGTGCCTCAGCGAGGCTAGAGAGGGGCCTTAGCGAGGCTAGAGTGCAGGCGACGGGCCTCAGCGAGGCTAGAGTGCAGGTGAGGGGCCTCAGCGAGGCTAGAGTGCAGGTGAGGGGCCTCAGCGAGGATAGAGTGCAGGTTTGGGGGGCTCGGCGAGGCTAGAGTTCAGGTGAGGGACCTCAGCGAGGCTAGAGTGCAGGTGAAGGACCTCAGCAAGGCTAGAGTGCAGGTGAGGGGCCTCAGCGAGGATAGAGTGCAGGTGAGGGAACTCAGCGAGGCTAGAGTGCAGGTGAGGGGCCTCAGCGAGGCTAGAGTGCAGGTGAGGGAACTCAGCGAGGCTAGAGTGCAGGTGAGGGGCATCAGCGAGGATAGAGTGCAGGTGAGGGACCTCAGCGAGGCTAGAGTGCAGGTGAGGGAACTCAGCGAGGCTAGAGTGCAGCTGAGGGACCTCAGCGAGGCTAGAGTTCAGGTGAGGGGCCTCAGCGAGGCTAGAGTGCAGGTGAGGGAACTCAGCGAGGCTAGAGTGCAGGTGAGGGGCCTCAGCGAGGCTAGAGTGCAGGTGAGGGGCCTCAGCAGGCTAGAGTGCAGGTGAGGGGCCGCAGCGAGGCTAGAGTGCAGGTGAGGGACCTCAGCGAGGCTATAGTGCAGGCTTGGGGCCTCGGCGAGGTTAGAGTGCAGGTGAGGGGCCTCAGCGAGGCTAGAGTGCAGGTGAGGGACCTCAGCGATGCTAGAGTGCAGGCTTGGGGCCTCGGCGAGGCTAGAGTGCAGGCTTGGGGCCTCGGCGAGGCTAGAGTGCAGGCTTGGGGCCTCGGCGAGGCTAGAGTGCAGGTGAGGGGCCTCGGCGAGGCTAGAGTGCAGGCTTGGGGCCTCAGCGAGGCTAGAGTGCAGGTGAGGGGCCTCGGCGAGGCTAGAGAGCAGGCTTGGGGCCTCGGCGAGGCTAGAGTGCAGGCCTGGGGCCTCGGCGAGGCTAGAGTGCAGGCTTGGGGCCTCGGCGAGGCTAGAGTGCAGGCTTGGGGCCTCGGCGAGGCTAGAGTGCAGGCTTGGGGCCTCGGCGAGTCTAGAGTGCAGGCTTGGGGCCTCGGCGAGGCTAGAGTGCAGGCTTGGGGCCTCGGCGAGGCTAGAAAATATAGAAGTGTGGGGTGGTGGATGAAATGGGCTTATGGTACATGGTCGTTTCAACCGTGACTTTGCATAAATTAAAAGGTTATGAAATACACAGAGAGAGTAACGTTTTTCTTTTTACATAAGTTGAGTATAAAGTGTGTATAAAGTATATTTCCATAAATAATTATTATTAGTAATTTTCAAATAATGAATACATTTTGACCTCATTCTCAGATTATTATCTTTTAACAATCCGTTCTGAAAAAAAAAAACAATAAAACACATTTAGCAATTTATTTAACCGGAAATTGCAATATGAAGTTAAGTTCTTACAAGATTTCAAATCACCTGTTTAACCGCACACTATAGACCAGTGTCACTTTTATAGCGCACAGCAAGTGATGGCATGTTATCAAAACTAAGTTGAGTGTTTTCGTTTGTTCGACCTACATCAACTGTTGCGGGTAAACCTGCTACTTTGCTTACTTTTACCCCAACGATAGCCGCTGCTGTTCATATAATAAGGCCTACAGGAGATAAGGAGAAACACATGTATTTCTAGCTGCCTTCATAAATATTATTATCTACAGCCGTTAAAAAATTATCGATAGTAAATTATGTAATTTAAACAAAAACATTATTAAACAAAAAACAAGCCAGTTGCAAAAAGCAAATTTTAAGATACAGTAGTCACTTTAGGACACAGGTTCTAAAACAGAGTGCACAAAATAGAGCAGGCGGCAAAAATTTTAAACTCATCAAATTTTCTGTCAAACCTCAGCTGCAATTACTAAATTAAATGTTTTTGACCTGTCAAAACTTTGTTTACGTTTTTCAGGGCCTTTGACATGTAAATTTGTGTTTGCTGTAACATATGATTATATAAGTTGATTAACTACGCAAACAAGTAATAAAAAGTAATTTCGCCAGCAGCGCACTCACTCACCCGCCTTATTTGGTGTCCGCGAATATAGATCAATCAAGGCTCAGCATTTAATTTGACGAAAGCAGTATCATGATCGAGACAACCGATTCGCAAATCAGCTGATTGTTCCCATACGATTCATGTTATAGTAGTTGAAGTATAGTTGATTTGTGCCTAACCTGAAATGTGAGTAACGTCATGAGTGAAAGTGATGAGTTTTGTATACCTCCTGAAGGAAATGTTTTTTTGTAACCTTTATTGTAGATAAAATATTATACGATTGCATTCAGCCATTAAGCCACTCGTGAAATGTTTAGGAGAGCGAATTAACGTAATACAATCATTGCATTAATTCAATTATGGAACATTTTGTATTTGTAGGCAACTCCTTATAATACCTACTCAAAGTTGAATATAGGGGTAGGAATCCAAATGTAAAATATAAAAAAATCGTAACATTTCTGTAAAGAACGGGATTTCTCTGAGACCTATTGCGACATTTAGACCAAAGCTTTTGACCGTAATGAAAAAGAAACATATTCGAATCCCAATAAACAGAAACAAGATAAGATCTAAGCCTTTGGCGTAGTCTAGTGTGCGTGTGCATCACGCTTTCACTCTTGAGCCATTGCACAAAAACAGCTGATTCCTTATCAGCTGATGCATCACGCTTGAACAGTTTCACAAAAACAGCTGATTGCTTATCAGCCGATGTGGATTATCCACACGGCCGTGGACTGGTGGACAGTGGCGGCAGTGTCGTCGTCGTTGTCGGTGGCACTGGCGCGGGTAACCAGTGCCAGCTGTATCGCTGTGTCAGCCGGTCATGCGATCTGCGTCCAGTGACACATGTCCTGTACTTCGCCTCTCATTAGAACACCGCCGACCTACCGTTTCCTGGCCAAACTCCTGTCTACGAAAATATCGCGGGTAGACGCAACTTTCTGAAAGTATAGTAGGATTTTGAGTTCAAAAAGTGGAATCGTTTTTGAGCGATTGAAATATTTTGTATCAGAAAAATGGTTATGCCTTTAAATACGTTTTTCATAAAAATATCGTATGTGCTAACAATGACCACTGACACATATTGGAGCATTCGGTGAAATATGTTTTTTTTCGTAATATTTGTTTGACTTCAGTTGAAATCTACATTCTCAAACTCTTTTTTGATAAGCCTCTCTGTTATTGTTGTCCAGAATTTTTGATTGTTCTGTGGAACCTCTATGTTTTAATTTATTCCAAATGTCTTTTATTATAAACATATGTTTTTATGTTATTGTTTAATTTTGTAAGTAGTAAATATTTTGTTTTGGTTCCTGTATCTTTCTTTATTCTGAATACAAGTGTATTGTAAACTGCTATTGATTTCATTTTACCTAATTAATTTAAGGATTTGGGGTCAGTAGCGGCACTACAGTTCTTTAGTCAGAGAATGAATAAATACCCCCGTCGCAGAAAACCTGCGAACTCAGCGAATTTCCAATAAAACAATAATAATTCATTATTACAAAAACATATAAAAAGTGATATAATTATATATTAAATAAATTACCGTCGTTTCTTTTGCATAGTCTCTGTCAAAAATACTGATAAATAAGTAAAATTTAATAAATATATATTTCTTTTCAATAAATAGGCTAGATAGTTATTTTTTTAGTAAAAACACAAAATCCTATTAAAAATACTTTTAATAAACTCGTGAAATTCGTTGGATAACATTCTGCTGCCCTGATACTAAAAAAATGCCAAAAAACGAGGAAATATCTTGGAGTCCAATGGACTTAGAGCAACGATTCAAGATACCAAATTGTTTGTTTTTTTTTCAAGCTGAATCCAATGGTGAAAACGATAATCTGATAACTTTAATTTTTTAATTTGAAAAAGCCAAAAAATCCATTTTTGAGGGTCTTAACAACTTAATTGAACTATAGAAAATGCATCAATATTGAGCACTCATTTAATTCAAACGAAAAGTAAACATAAACAAAAACACAAACATAACCATATGATTAAAATTAAAATTGACAATCATATGGTTTTTACTAAATATACAAACATCTTCCCTTTTCTAACAAGTTTTCATGTTCGCAAAAACCTTCTATTTCTTATATATTTCTTTCCTTGAAATTCTACGTCATACTTCCTTCTGCCTTCCTTCTGAACAATCCTTCCTTCAACCCATGGTTCATTTTCCAGTTGAGGTCGTCGTTTAAACCAAACATTTTGGCCTACGCTCAAAGGAGGGAGTTCTCTAGTTCCATAGTCGAACTGTTTTTTATATTTCATTTTCCTCTGATCCCACAATTCCTTAACATTGTTGGGTATCTGAGGATGGAGCAGCTTTGGCATAATAGGAAGCCGACTTTGCGTTCTTCTGTTCATGAGCAGTTGGGCTGGACTGTAGCCTATCCCTTGAAGGGGAGTATTCCGGAGTTCCAGAAGCGCTTGTTGAAAATCAATCCCATCTTCTCGGGATTTTTTCAGTAGATTTTTAAATATCTTCACTGCTGACTCTGCTTTTCCATTTGCTTGATGATGGTAGGGTGGAGATAGTACTACTTTAAATTTCCAGTGTTGTGCGAAATCATTAAAATTTTGAGTTTTGAGTGGTGTACCACTGTCTGCAACCACAACTTCTGGTATTCCATATCTGGCAAAGAGCTCCTTGCAAAATGTGATGAGGGTTTCACTAGTACATTTGGTTGTTTTCTTTGCTTCAAAGAAAGATGAATAGTAATCTGTCACAATCAAATAATGTGTGGAGCCCTCCTGAGCAAAATCGATGGCGATTTTCTGCCAAGGTCTTTCTGGAGTCGTGTCCTGAAGGAGGGGCTCTCTTTGTTGATTGGGTGCATATTTTTACAGATCTTGCAGGAACCAACTACATTTTGTATGTCTTTATTTAAACATGGCCAAAAGAAAACGTCTCTAGCTCTTCTTATGCATGAGTCTGCGCCTTGATGTGTTGAATGAATGACTTGAATCAATTCTTGTCTTAAACTAAAAGGAATGACGATTCGTTCTCCTTTAAGAATAATTCCCTGCTCTGTTGTCAGTTCGTCCCGAAATGGCCAATATGCTTTTAGATCTTCTGGAAGTTGTTTTCTTGTTGAAGGCCATCCTTTTTGAATAATATTAATTAACTTTACCATCGTTGGGTCTGTTAGGGTGTTACTTTTGATCTGCGAGAGTCTCTTATCAGTCACATTCAAGTACTGAATCGAGCTAGTTCTTTCAAAACTTCTCAAGGTATCCGTCGAAAATATCTGCACATTTTTATCGTCATATTGCTTGTTACCTACCACAGGAGCTCTTGACAAAAAATCTGCGATCAGCATACATTTTCCAGGTCGATAAACTACATTAAACGAAAATCTTTGCAGACGAAGAAGCATTCGTTGCAGCCGTTTTGGTGCTGATGTCAAATGTTTCTTAAAGATTGTCTCTAATGGCTTGTGATCTGTTTCAACTGTAATGTCAGGTTTACCAAAAAGGTATTGTTCAAATCTTTCCAGAGCATAAACGACCGCCAAACATTCTTTTTCAATCTGTGCATAAAATGATTCTGTCTTGCTAAGGGTTCTGGACACATATGCCACTGGCTTACCACCTTGCAAAAGAGAAGCCCCTAAACCAAACTGGCTTGCGTCACACTGTACAGTTACAGGTTTGTCAATACCAAAATACTGTAACGTTGGGGCTGATGTTACCATGCGAATAAGTTTATGGAACGCTTCATCGTGTAATTTTTTCCATAACCAAACTGAATCATCTTTTAAAATCGATCTTAGTGGTGCTGCAACTTCTGATAGCTTAGGTAGAAATTTTCCCAGGTAATTTACAAAACCTAAAAATCTTTGTAGTTCATTCTTGTTCTGAGGAGGCTTCATGTTGATCACGGTCGTAATTTTTTCTGGATCCGGTTTCAGGCCGTCGGAACTGATTATATGACCCGATGATCTTTGAGAGCTTCTTCCTCCGTGTCACCACTTCCATAAACAACCACGTCGTCTGCTATTACAATAACACCTGAAAGTCCTTCAAACTGGTCATTGACACGTCGTTGGAACTCCTCTGGCGCCGAACAGACACCAAATGGTAATCTCAACCACCGATACCTCCCGTATGGTGTCCAAAATGTCGTTAATTTACTTGAATCTTCACTTAACTTCACATGCCAAAATCCATCTTTTAAATCAAGTTTGCTGAATATCTTGGCTTTTCTTAGTTGAGGTGCAACTTCTTCAATAGTAGGTGCCTGGTAGTGTGATCTTTTTATCGCTTTATTCAACTGATGTGGATCAATACATATGCGAAGTTTGTTCGGCTTTTTAACTACCACCATAGCACTGACCCATTCAGTGGGCTCGGTTACCCTTTTAATAACTCCAATATCTTCAAGACGCTTGATTTCTTGAATTATCTCCTCTTTTAGTGCTACAGGGAACCTTCTTGGAGGTATTACCACTGGTCGCACGGATTTATCTAGCTTGAAATCGTAAAGTCCTTCAAAACAACCTAATCCCTTTCCGATTTCTGGATAAGAAGACAATATTTCGTTGGGATCTTCAGAATATTTGATCTGATACACCATTTCATCAAATGAAATAAGTCCAAGCCTTATACAATCTTGAGCTCCTAGCAATGGATTATGGGGAGTCTGAATTACCTCAAAGGATATCTTGTGTCTTCGATTTTTCCACCAGACATGCAACTGAATTTTTCCTAGTGAGCATTGTGAAGCACCCCCGTAGAATGTCAGTCGAGTATTACTTTCTCTTAGCACCGGATTTCCGACTAATTCCTTCAACGTATCGATTCCGATGACATTGCATGATGCTCCACTGTCTAGTTGGCATTTTAGATGTTTTTGTACTCCCTTTACACACAGTGGAAGGCTGACATATAACCGTTTCTTCGGACAATCTTCGTTAACATTATAAACATCATCATCGCTATTATCAGTAGCTATCTGCTCGTTGATTCCAAGAGTTGAATTAACCTGCCTAGCCTCGCGTACATTCTGCATACAAACTTTAGAAAAGTGGTTTTTCTTTTTGCATATATTACAAACTTTTCCATATCCTGGACAGTTCTCCCGGCTCCAAACATGATTACCTCCACAAAACTTACAAGACCGAGCGTTCTTATTGTTTATCTTAAAGTTAGTTTCACATTTATCTTCATTATCATTTTCATTTGAGGTTGATTTCATTTTTAGTGCCAAGTTTTCTGATTCTTCATCAGTGACACATAATTGAGTTGCTTTATCCAGGGATAAGTTTGCTTTCGTTAGCAAACGTTTCCTCAGACGTACATTTTTTACCCCGGCTACCAGACGATCACAAATAAGCCGCTCTTCTAATTCTTGCTGGGATAGATTTGCCAAAGCACCAAAATCACATTTTCTCGCGATGACATGTAACCTATTAATAAATTCTTTGCATGATTCTTCATTTTCTTGCATAGCGCTATTAAGTCAAATGGCTCAGGCACTGGTATATTATTCATTTTTCCCAATTTAATCTTCTGACACCATCTTAACAACTTAATTGAACTATAGAAAATGCATCAATATTGAGCACTCATTTAATTCAAACGAAAAGTAAACATAAACAAAAACACAAACATAACCATGTGATTAAAATTAAAATTGACAATCATATGGTTTTAACTAAATATACAAACAGAGGGGTAAAAGCAGCCTTTACCCCACTTTGGATTCGTCAGTCTCGCCGGTTTACGAATTCATCCAAGAGGACCTAGTTTTACATGTGTGTACTAAATTTTGTTACAATCGGACAATTTTTACGAGAGTTATCATGCTTACAGACACTCAAAAAATGAAAATTCTATTCCGCATATAAGCCCATGTTAAATTTTGAAAGAAATTGTGATTTTTGCCGGGAAAATGCATTTCCGCAGTAAACTCACTTGATATCCAGAAAGTAGACATAAAAAGCTTTCAACTGATACAAAAATTTATATGATTGCTGAGTGCACCACGAACGGATATTTTTTGTCCATTCTGTTAAAACGATGGTAATAGCTTATTTCTAAGGAAATTCGCTAAAACAATGTGTTTGTTCAGGAAAAAAAATAAAGTGATCAAAAAGTTTCACGAAGATTCATTAGTACAAATAATGCAATGAAAAGATTATTTCACTGATATTGAAGTAATTGATAATACAAGTACAAAGCGACATACAAAGCGCAATTGAGTATTGGACTCAATAATACAAGTCCATTTTTGAAAGTTTTTGATAATGGGTTATTAAAAGTTATTTCAAGAAAACAGAATTTTCTTGCATAGTTTTATTTCGTGTTTTATCATTATTTTATTTTTAATGTAAAGAAATATTTAATAATTTTTTATCTAATTTCATACCTTTAAGGACCAAGTAAGGTTTTAAACCTAATTTAATTTAATCTGTTAATCAAAGCAATCAGATCTTAATTACAAAACTAAAATATTAATATAGTTTTGTAATTAATTAATAAATAAAAAAACAAATCTTAACTACTTAACTAAAAATAAAAATTAAATAGGTACTTAATCAGTTGTTAAGTTGTTTAAATAATGATTTCTATCAAAACTTAAATATTAATTAGGTTTTGTAATTAATTAATAAATAAAAAAAATGTTAACTATAAAAATTAAATAGGTAATCAGTTGTTAAGTTGTTTTAGGGGCGGTTTGGGAGCTCCCAAACCGCCCCTAAATATTAATTTATATCATTTTCACAATTTTCAAAGATTGACCTATTCCATTACTACATCCTATTTTTTTTTTTTATCAGATTAGACAGCCAACTTTCACTTAATTAAACTTTTCTTTAGAATTGATCTTTTATTCTTGATGTGGTTGTTTCCCAGGTGTGGTTCCAGAACAGGAGGGCCAAGTTCAGACGCAACGAGCGGACGCTGGCGTCGCAGCGACAGCCGGGCCGCGCGGCGGAGACTCAGCCCGCCGAGTCCCGACTGGTGGCCAGGCCTACCTCCTCTCCTGTCGGAAGTAAGTCAAGATCATGCACAACCTCAAAGGACGTTTCTTTCAGCATTCTTTCTGAATTTTCTTGATAGTTATAGGGTGAATGCACCAGTAAATGACAACAGCCCAGAGAATGACCATTTTGCTAAAAAAATACTGTACTAATCATTTTAGTTTGGCTAGCAACTCATAAATAGGATTAAATGCAGAATAGGAATCTTACTTAAGGTTTCTCTGCAATTAATTGGTACAAATTTCCGGTTCCGAAAAAATATTTGCTAACATAGTTGAGTAAACAACCACCTATAAGCTGAGTCTCACCAAGCTAAATAATTACATTTATTCTGTAATTTGTGAGTATTTCCAAAATGTGACCTAATTAAACAATAGTTAACTTGTGACTATATGATTTTAAGTACATTTAATTCCATGTATTACATTTAAATACTTGCCATAGTGAATTATTAGCATTCTTAGATTAGTCATACACTGGAGCGAATAAGGAAGAAGGTAACTAGATAACGAATAAAGGTATTTTTGTCATCTCAAGATTCTATATTTGATAGTTCAGTGTTGATGAACCCTGATGCATTGAATGTGTGGAAAGTATTGTTTTCATCAAAATTTTTTAATTTGAATTGTTAGTGAAAATATTTGTTTTAGTGTTCCCTGAATCCAAAAAAGTGGTTTTCAGAGTGGTGTCTGTCTGTCCTTCCGCGTGCGTATGTGTATATGTGTAGATGAATAAAACAAAACTAGGGACGACACCAACGGTCCGATTTTCATGAAATCTGGTTAATATCTTCTAGTGGGAGCAGGCGAAACATGATTGTAACATAAGAACTGAATTGAGACAATATTTTACAGCAATGCCAAACCACTCGATGGAGTACTACGGGTCGTGGAAAGCTTCAACTCAGTTTCAAGTGATACCAGCCCCTTCTCAACATACACCTCCATGTGCCTTCCTGCCTTCTGGTAACATTTATTTGTTTCTTTCCATTTTTCTTGTTATGCAAGGGTACTTTTTAACCTTTTAAACAACAATTCAAACCCTAGTTCTGTTACTACTTCTGTTAATATAATATCGACCCATTATATTAGAAGATACAGTATCATGAGTTCAACGCAACTTAGCAAATGGTAGTACAGACCTTCACACAATCTTTCAGGACTTTGCCTGGAATTGATTTAATCTAAAGTATTTTGTGTGTACACTAATATTGGCATTTCGATTTAGAGGAGGTTTTTACAACATTTTTACGGGTAAGCAGTCCAAAACCCCCAAAATTACATGAGCATGCCAAAAATCAAACTTGACTTATTGAATCGAAGTCTATCTTGAACTGATGAACTGAATCTCCATCTAACATGAAGATAATGAAATAAATGTGACAAGTGGTAGATTAGATTATAAGGCCTCTTTCACACAAAGTGGTTTTGATGTGACTTGTGTC